>CM077304.1:110662056-111262056 GCA_039655065.1 Glossophaga mutica
GTTAACAAGTCACATTCATTACTTTGCTACATTAATATCTGCTCTTGAGTTTTATTTATAACTAGTGTATCTGCGTGGTGGCAATACTACAGGATGGGGCAAAAGCAGGATTACAGTGGTTTTATATGGAAGATCATACAATAATTAATACATAATAATATAAGAATAAACTGTGTTTTGCATACGCATGACTGTAAACCTACTTTTGCCCCACCCTGTATAATAATGTCCTGTTGGGCATCTCTCTCCAACTCCACACTCATGGTATCTCTTTGAAGCCTTTGAAGTCATCCCCTGGGAGTATATTTACACCACAGAAATCAGCAAACACTACAAATCAGGGTCCCCCCACCCCAAGGAACCAGGTGTTAAACATTTACAAGTACACCACATGCTCAGAGCTGTTCCAAGGCGGGTGAAATGGCTAGAGCATTATGTCCCCACCCACACCAGGCATTGGATGTGCACTGGGGAAGGTAGACTCTTGGGGGAGGGGGCTTTCTATAGGTGAGGCTCACAGTCCTCCCTCAGCTGAGGCAACAAGTCCCTCCTTGAAGGGGAGTCTGGGCCACGTGTCTCTGGAGCCTCCTCAACTGGCATAAAGCCAGTTATAGTATCTGCCTTATCTATTTACTGGTTAATTCATTGATTGAAGAAAGAGAGAGGAAGGAAGAGGAGAAGAGAGAGAGAAAGAGAGAGAGAAGCAGAGGAGAAGAGGGAGAGAGAAACATCAATTTGTTGTTCCACTTATTTATGCATTCATAGGTTGATTATTGTATGTGCCCTGACTGGGGATCGAACCTTGGCATATCAGGATGACACTGTTACCAACTGGACCACCTAGCCAAGACTATAGCATTTTCTTATTAATTCTAAATACTTGTTACTTCTGTAGTTCCTTCTCAGGAACATTCATATTGTTCCTAATGATGTTTAGGTATGCCATTTTTTAATTAATATTTTTCTTAAGTCATTCTTCCTAAGGTTTGCCTCTATTTTGTCTTTTTAAAAAAAATCTTTTGATGTTGTTGAGCCTACTGTATTTTATTTACAATTTTACTAATTTCTGCTCTAATTATTATTATTTCCTCTCTTCTGTGTTGTTTGGGTTTATTCTATTCTTCTGTTTCAAACTTCTCAAGAATCACCCAAGTGATTCTCCAGTTGAAAGCTTAGCTCATTAATTTTCCATCTTTCTTTTTTCAAATAAATTTCCCATACATTTTTAATGTGGTGCTTTCAATATTATTGAATTATACATTTCCATTACAATTGCTTTTTGACCCATGAGTTATTTACAAGTGTGTTTTTAATTTCTAAATATATGAGCTTTTTGAGATGTGTTTTTACTATTCATTTCTGATTTATTGGCAGTGTGGCAAGAAGATGTGGCCTATTTGACTCAGACTTTAAAGTTGGTACAGACTGGCTTTGTGGCCTCTTTCTTCACAGATGCCCCAATGTTCCTGAGAGGAAGATACTGGTATAGCTTCTCATTTGTAAGCGTTGGGTTCTATGTGTGTTTATTAGGTCAAGAGTTTTAATTTTCTGGTCCAAATATTATACATCTTTTCTAATATGTGTCTCCATGAGCTATCAATTACTGAGAGAGGAGTATTAAAATCGCCCAGGGTGATGCTGGATTTGTCCATTTCTCTTTGCATCCTATCAGCTGCTGCTTATACAAGGCCTGTCCAGAAAAATTCCAGCCATTGTTAATATAACAAGAATGGTTTGGGAAACATGGATGTAACCTGGCAGCCAAGGAAAGTGGACTGGAATGCACATGTGTGAACAATGACGACTTCACTGTACTAGTCAGTGGGGTTGTAGATGCCATTGAGTGAACATGTGTACCGTGTGGCCATTGCCTTCAAAATGACTGAGCAGAGCAACAAATCTGCATCCAATTTTGTGTTAAGCTTGAACATTCCTCCATGGAAACTATTTGGATGATTCAGAAGGCTGCAGCTATGGCCAAGTGGTGTTTGGCAGGTTCATCACAATGCACCTGCTCACACCCATGTCTCGTGCAGAGTTTTTTGCTGAAACATCAAATCATTCAAGTGATTCCACCCCTCCACAGCCCAGATTTGGCGCCCCATGACTTCTTGCTTTTCCCAAAATTAAAATCACCTTTGAAAGGGAAGAGATTTCAGACCATCGACGAGACTCAGGGAAATACAACAAGGCAGCTGATAGAACTGGGAGAACTGAGTGAGCTCCCAAGGTGCCTAACTAGACATTTTGTGGCCATCATTTGCAATATATACTAATACTTAATTTTTTAAATAACTCACAGAGTTAGCTGCTGTTCCAGAGGACTTAGGCTCAGTCTTTCTACATTTTATAAACTGCATCTGAGTATGTATGATTGCATCACTCATCTCTCTTATGCTTTTCATTAGTTCCAATCCATCACTGAGTTCCCTTTGTGGCTGTGGCCAGCAAAAAATCTCAATGAAGACTTACTACAGGTGGGTTAGTGAAACAAGATGAAGTCTCTCCTATTGCACCTGTTTCCTAGAAAGTCGTTGAATAGCAGTATCTTCTTCCTCTACTTACCATTCCAGATGTTCTTTACCTCTGCTGGGACTTTGACCAGGCCAGATTGCTTGCAGCATGAGGTAACCCTGACCTTTCTCCCCAAGCAGCCTGACCCTGAGTTGCCTTGTCTTTGTTGCACCGTGACTGCTACAACTGCCCATTTGTTGTTATTGCCAGGCTTTCTAGCTCCCAAAGATGCCAAGTGAACCCCCTGCATTCCAGGTGAATGCTCTGTTGCCCCATGGTGCAACAATAAATCTAGATCCTTGTGATAACCAGTATCAAGCACACATGCATACCACCGTTCTGCTCAGGCTGAGCTGAGAGCAAACTTTGAATACCAGCCTGCTAGCATTGGAGGGATGATGTGGACAGATTTTGAGGAATAGAGCATAATATTATGAGGTTGTTACTTGCCTTAGGTAAAATTTTTACAATCAAGCCAGCAAAGTCCCGGTCCTCTAGCAAGAGGGAGGGGGCCGCCCCTACCAGTCCAGATGGTTCAAGGAAGTCTGGGGCTCAGAATACTCAATCTTGTTAATCCAATCATTTCTATCCCAGCTCTCGGGAACCAGTTTGGTTTGTATCAGGGCCCTGACTTTGACATGGGAAACAAATCGAGGCTGTGCCTTCAGTCTCCCATGTAGCTCTTCCACACTTCGTATAATTATGTTTGTCCCAAACCATTAAGTGCTAAACCTACCACCTGTCTCAATGCATGTGAGAAGCCTAGGGATTTGGATGGTGATGCAGTCCAGGAGTATCATTCTCTGCTTCTGCCAGCAATGGAGTCCTCACTGGTCTGACTGAAAAGCGATTGGGCCAACATCCTACCCTGAGGATGCGCTCACTTCTAGAACTGTCTCAGCACGGAACCCCTGAAAGCAAAGCCTGGGAGGAAAAACAAAAACAAACAATTAAAAAAAGCTTGTGTTCAAGTAGATTATTGGGTGAGTGACCTCAAGAAGCAGTTAGACGGAAGGGAGTTGTAGGATATGAGAGGAGGGAAAATTAAGAATTGATGCATCACTGAGTTGGTACCGCTAAGAGTGAATGCTGTTTGTTCATCTATGAAACGCAGCTCAGAAACGTCCTCCTGGGAGGTGGAAGGGAGAGTTTCTTTATCCACTGGCTTCCCCTTCCTCCTGGTCACAGGTGGTCCCATGATGTTAACGCACCCACTCTTCCAGAGTATGCATGTGTGAGAGATGAGCAGTTCCCAATGGTACCACACGCCATGGTGTCAGATGTTTCCTCAGGGAGGAAAACTGAATATGCAGGGCAGGGTGCAGGAGAGGCGCTGTCTGCTGATCCTGAAGGGAAGCTGGTGTAAGCCTCCTGTGATTTGCCTCAGCAGCAGCTGGAGCACAGAGTGAGACCAGGAGGAATTGCAGAGGTCCACAGCTGTGTCCAGTGCTTGTACTTTAAAATATACTTGTAATTGTGTATTTTACAGAAGTTTTAAGCATCTGAACTGTGAGTTATTTTTATCCTAGAATACCCTCATATATCTGGAAGAAAAATTGCACTGGTGTGTGCCGGTGGAAGAAGTGGACAGAAGTAGTCTCCAATGTGATGGGAAAAGCTTGGGATGTGTCCCAAATCAGAGGTGTTTACAGCCTCACATTCACTGTATAGCTGAAGCAGGTAATTTACCTGCTATGAGCCCCATTTCCTGCATTGCGTACCTTGTAGGACAGAAATCAAAAAGATAACGGATATAAAATGATTTTATATGCTACAAAGTGACATGCTGGTATAATTCATGATGATTGTGAACATTAAGGCTCACGCTTGACGGCCTGGCTGCTCTCTGCACCCCACCCCTGAAACCAAAGTTATGCTGAGTCCTGGGGTTTGTAAGGAAAAAATTAACGTAAAAGAAATGCTTGAGAGAAGGAGAGAGTAAAGAATAAACCAGCTGGGATGGTATTCTTTAAATGGAAGCAAATGTGTTTCAGCGGTGTGCTTTGTTACATGAAACACAACCAGGGGCAAGGATGGGGAAAAACTGGAACCCTCGCACACCATTGGTGGGAATGTAAAATAGGGGCGCTGCTATAGAACACAGTGTAGCAGCTCCTCAGAAAACAAAACAGTCTGGCTAGGCTTTTTGTCCTTGTCCTGTGCAAGGCTTGAGTGGAGTGTGTAGGCATTTCCTCACCCAGCGACAGGGAACCACACTTCCCGTTCTGAACACACCGCCCAGCTCCCAGGCGGTGGACCACACGAAGCCTGAGGACACGTTTTTGTAGGTACTGGTCCCACTCTAGAGGCTCTAGGCCTCCCAGATGCTACCTCTACTGCCACCCTGCACGCACCAGCTGGGGCCGGGAGAGTGGAGCGCGGAGCGCTTTTCAGCAGAGCAGGAAAAGCGGAGCTGGAAGGGACCTAGAGGCAGACTTCTCAGTCCTGGGGCCCTGGGGCCTGGGGCTGGAACTTCACTGTCCGTCTTTCTCTCGGGTAGCTCGGGTCACTGACCGTCGCTGCGGTTAGTAGATACTATTGACGCTAGCTCTACCCGCCCCAGCCTGTGTGGATCACACTGCGGGCTGCGTTTTTGGAACCTGCCTGGGATTTACCCTGGGCTTTAATGTCTGAGAGTTTAAAGGCCTTTTTCCTCCTCTGAAATTTGGTTACAGTTTAGAATACTGTAGTTAATGTCCTAAAAGATCCTGGTGCAAACTGGGTAGACTGAGTTTTGCCTCAACGTTTGTGTTTCCCCTGAAAGTCCATTTTCCCCCAACCTGAGGCTGCTCTAATGGTACAAATAGTGCAAAAATCATAATTTCTGTCCCTAGACCTAAGACAACTTCCCCAGGTAATTCTGTTTGGCATGGCTGCAATCCCGTTACTGCTATTTGAGTTCCTAATGCATTATGAGTCTTTTAAGAATGTGACGTTAATTTAGGGCTGTAACTAAAATAGTATATATCGAAAGGCATTTGCTTCCTTTTGCTTGTTTTATATGCTCATGGTGAAATAAACTTCAGTTATTATGGCAAAGCCAATTCAAAAATGTAAACATCAATTTTAACATAATCTACAGCATATAAACAACCCTTCTCAGGAAATCTGTTACATTCAGACCAGTCTTCTTAACATCTCAAATTCCCTAATTGTTACTTTATGCTGTAGTGTCTAAACACCTAATCACAAAAGACTTTGCAAGGAGGGTTTTTTTTTGTTTTTGTTTTTGTTTTTTTGAGAATGAATAAGAATCCCCTAGGATTTCAGAAAGACCTTTCTCTGGAAAGCAGTGAACATAAATATTCACCAAAAGAGTGAAACGTGATGATAAAATTTGCACAATGCTGGTGTACAAACTGCTTGTATTCCTTCAGGGCTCCTGGACCTCGACCAGTTTGGTCCAGGAAAGGCCTTTTCCTGTGTTACTTGGCATTCATGTCTCCAGCAGTGGTGACTGGGCACTGCCTTTGCCCCAGCTCAGCATGATGGCCACGCTGACATGGTCCCTCTTCCCCAAACATTTACATTCCAGGCAATGACCAACTGTACAAGAAACAAAAGAAACGGAGGTGCTGATACAATAGAGCCCAGAGGTCAGGGGGCTCTCCTTCAAGGCCAGTGTCCTTGCCAGCACTTCTGATGCCTGGGCCCACCCAGGATGCAGGTGTCAGAGGAAAGCAACAGGTCCTTGGGTGGAAAAGCGCTTACTAACTGTATCTTTGTGTTCACAATTTTTTTCTAATTTCAGGGATTTTTAAAGACTTTATTCCCCCCAAACTGAATTATTGGGTTAAAGAATATTAACAAGTAAATGACTACATACACACATGTAGTCATCTACGTATACATGTATGTATATGTGTATCATACATATGTTGTGGGGGGGGGGTGTGTTGGTATACATGGAGAGAGACAAAGCCAGAGTCAGAGACGAGAGGGATTGAGCTAAAAAGGCTGCACCGGTTTACACTCCTATCATTAACACAGAAGAAAAGCCGTTTCTTCTTTCTCTTAATTTTTAAATTGTTTGCATATTTGATGCACATAAACAATACCCAATTTCTTTTTTTCTTTATCATATTTTTTACATGTAACACTGACAACACAAAAGCATATTTGTAACCTGTATGTTATTAAATAAAATAGAACACCTGAACCCATAACCCAACTGGTAACATGTGTCCAATGATGAGCCGCTCCTCTGCCCCGCCCCCACCCTCCTCCTCATGCTCCCATGGCAACCTGGCTCTTGAGTTTCACATCAGTTATTCTCATCTTTCTTGTAAAATAGTGTTATCACATATGTGTATGTAACAATACTGTGTTAGTGCATTTGTGTTTTAGCTTTATAACAATGATATGTAACGGAGTTTCACAACTTGCTATTCACTCAACATTATGTTTCTAAGATTCGTCTACACTGTGGCACATAACTGAAGTTCATCCATTTTTATTGCTCTATAATATTCCATCATTTTCCTGTTGGATTGCTTTCAGCTTTTGTTATTATGAATCCACGTGAACATCTCATAAAAATCACCTTGTGCATCAAAAAGCATTCAAGATAAATGACAAATACTTGTCCAATGGACCAATGAAAACATTCGCTACATCAATGCGCATCTCCATCAGCAGTATACAAGGTATCCCATTTAGCCTCATTCTCTCCAACACTTGATAGGGTCAGACTTTTCACTGTTGGAAAGCTAATGGGTATAAAACAATATATAATTGTGGTCCTACTTAGTATTTTCCTGATTACTAGTGAAACGAAGCATCTCTTCTACCTTCTGCAAAATACCATTTCACATCTTTTGCCCATTTGCAATTGCATTTAGTCATCTCTCATAGATTTGTAGAAGTTTGTTCCATATTCTGAATACTAAGCATTTGTTGATTATATATTACAAATGTATTCTCCCAATGAATGACTCAATTTTCTTGCTTTATGATAATTTTTGAAGAGGTCTTCATTTTAAAATAGTCAAATTGGTCAACTTTTTCTTTCATGAGTTTCTGTGTTTTATTTAAGAAATTCCAAGGTTAGCCCTGACTGGTGTGGCTCAGTTGGTCGGGCACCATCCTGCAAAGCAGAAGGTTGCTGGTTTGATTCCCAGTCAAAGCACAGGCCTGATTTGTGGATTTGGTACCGTCAGTGTGCATGCAAGAGGCAACTGATCAATGTTTGTCTCTCACATAGATGTTTCTCTCCCTCTCTCTCTCCCTCTCTTCCTCTATCTCTAAAAATAAATAAAGTCTTTTTAGAAAAAAGAAATTCCAAAGTTAAAAAGATGTCCTCTTATATTTGATTTGAAAAGTATTGAAGTTCTTCCTTTCACATTTTACATACTTAATCAACTGGAATTGATTTTTGTGTTTTGTAGGAGATGGGAATCCTATTTCAATTTTATCCCTGTGAATACTCAGCTGTTCCAGAACCATGCATTAAATAGTTCCTTCTTCCCCCAATTATCTGCAATGCCACTTCTGTTATATACTAAATTTTCATAAGGATGTGGGCTTCTTTCTGAATCCTTTTTGTTCTGTGAGTCAATTTGTCTGACCCTATGCCAATATCCAATACATAAAAGCTCCACATTCGTGGTAAGTCATTATAGCAGGCAGAGCAAGTCCATCTGCCTTATGCTTTTTGACAATTTTTGACCTTTTTCTCTTCCATGTACATTTTAAAACCAACCTGCCAATTTCAATAAAAATCCCATTTCATTTTTATTTGGAATTTGAGGAGAATAAACAACGTGATTGAGTTGACATTGAACAGTCCTCTCAACTCACAAATGATATTCACAAAACGTGAATATCATTCCATTTTCTTGGTTTTTTTTTTAATGTCTTGCAATAACCTTATGATATTCCATATGTAGATCTTGCACATCTTTCATTAGGGTTATTCAGTGTGGCAGGTTGCTGATTATCTGTAAAAATTCCATCCTTCTCTTCCTGGGCACACAGCCCCCAGGAGTGATGGTGCCACTTCTAGGCAGCTCCTACTTAAACATGCTTTCCCTGGACTTTTCCTCACGTTGCATTGATCACCGCACTGACGTGGGAGTTTGTGGGGGGCACCACCCGCAGAACCCCCCGTTTGTCACGGATGAAAATAAAACTACCAAGACATGATCTGCTTGGGGGGGAGAGGTGGACAAACTCTCAGAGGAGAATGACCCAGAGCCCCTTCCTCACTAGGCTTTTATTGGGTTCAAATACACAGGAATACAGGTTTAACATTTCAAAGAAATCTGAGGGCTTAATCTGAGTCAGTGTCTGTCAGGAAAGGGGGTTGCAAAACTTTGGGAGACATACTCATTTCCTCCTCGGACCCTTATCATTTAAACGAGTGCACTCTTAGCAAAGCAGGTTTCACAGGACTTTAAGAATTCTTTCTTATGCCCGATCACCTGGGGAACTGTCCTGGCTGACACAGGGCTGCACCACTCACCATCATAGTTTCAGGCTTTAAGCCGATTAGGCTCAGGAAGCAGAAGACATCTCCCAGATGGAAATGGGGACTCGGGCTACGTCAGAATAGCTGCGGGGGGGGGGGGCGGTCCATCACCCCCTCTTTGCTGCAGCCCCCTGAGTCCTTCCATAAGGGCCTCCCAAGTGGTTGTGTCTGGCTTAGGTTGCCCCTCCCATGAAGAGTCTTACCCAACCAAGCATTGACTGCCAACCAAGCATTGGGGCCAGAGATGGATGAGGCAGAAGCAGCGCTCCTGCCAGAGAGATAAGCTTTGTCTCCTTAGTAGGTCACGTCCTTGTGACAGAACAGACCCAGATGAAGTGGGTCCCTTGGCTCTTACACAGCCCACCATGGGGTGAGGGTTACACCTCCTGAAACCAGGCTGAATGGTCCGCAACAGGAGTTGCCAGCTTCAATCACTCAGGTGAGTTCAGTGCCCTAGGGAATGACCTCAGGACAGGGTAAAAGGAATGTACGAACAAATCTACATGATTTGTTAAAGCAGAGCTGTCCATTCTGCTGGAACAAGCCAAGCTAACAAAGTCTCTTTCATTGAAGCCATGCTGTCTAGGGTATCTATTATGCTATCTTTTTTATACCCTGTTAGATTCTATTTAGCAATATTTATTTAGGATTTTTACAGGTATGCTTAAGAGTGAGATTGAACTGTAATTTTTCTTTATACCAGTGCTCTTTTCTTGTTTTGATGTCACAAAATGCATGAAAAATATTCCCACTCTTTCAGCCTTCTGGAAGAATTTACAGAAGATGAAATGATTTGTTTCTAGAAAATTTAGTTGAACTCATATGTAAAGCCATATGCATCTCATGTTGTTCTGCTTGAGAAGAATTGTTACTATTGAGTAATCTGGTTTCTTTCTTTCCTTGTTATCCGTAATAAGTGCTACCTCGATTCATTTTTAATTTCCATTTGTTGCATTACTAAAGAGGCTGGTCATCTTTCCGTATGTCTATTACTTGGGGCTTTCCAATATTGTGGGTTGCCACTTAATTTCCTTTTCCCATTGTGATCACTGAGATTAATTCCACTTTCCCACTGTGGGTGGAAGACCATTCCCTGCCCCCAGTGATGTTGGCTTGGCCACATGACATGCTTCAGCCAACAGAATGTTAACAGGCACGACATAAGTAAAAGGCTTCAACTGCGTTTGCTCAGATTGGCTTAGTTCTTGAACTTTTGCCATCACCTTGAGAACTGGCCCCAGGTGATCACCAATCTTAGAGCGCCAAGGGACACCCGGAATAGACCTGCACCCGAACCAAATCCTGGAGCCAAGCCCAGTGAACTGGCAACCTAAAGCAATCACCCAGCCCAGTTCTACCTAAGTCAGTCAAATCCAAGTTGACCATAAATATTGTTGATGTGTGAGAATCAATGCTGTTGTTGGAAACCACTGAGTTTTAGGGGATTAGTTATGCGATATTATTGTAGTGATATCTGACCAACACACCTCTTTATCTATCAGGGTGTTAGAGAATTTTTTATCAGTGTTTCTGATTATTAAGTTATATAATTTTATAAATAAGTATAATTAGTTTTACATAATTATTAGCCTATTCGCTATAACTATTTCCCCCTGTATGAGAGTTTGTCTTCTATGTTGATGGTGTTTCTTAATTTTACATAAGGAAACTCTCATTTTTAGTTAAATTTGTAATATTTTTCCTCTCTTAATCTTGTACTACTTTTGAACTTAAACACTCTTTCCCAATTCTGAGATTTAATATACAATCAATTCCATTTTCTAAAACTTAAAAAATATTTAATTCTATAATCTGTCTGGAATAATAGAGGAGTGTTAATCATTCCCAGGTATTAATTTTTTTCCTGAGTTCAGTGTAATATATCTGGGACCCTAAAGTCAATCCTGTTTCTAAGTGGAAAAATGTTTCAGTTGAAATCTCTTTAAGGTTGTACATAATTATCCCTCTTTTAGCTAACATGTTTGTTTTTGCTTTAAATTTTCGATTAAATTAGCATACTAATTTAACTCTTCCAATTACTTTATGACTAACCAAGCTAAAATAAGGGTTTTATTTGCTACTCAATTCCTCCAGAGAATTTAAATTCACTACAACCTTCTAGTAATCCATATCCCTGTTCTTTATCACCCAAAATGATTTAATTGCTTCCAAAGAACTTTACTACCTCATTTTCTACATTATCTTAGGACCCTCTCCTGTGCAAAGGTTGGGCTATAAGAACGTGTATTTCATCGTAAGAAGGACTGGAAAACAGTGTGAACAGTGTACAGGCCCGGTGGGCGTGAGCAGCAGTCCCTCAGTGGGGCCTCCTCAGATGTCCCACGTGGAATTTCTGCAGACCCACAACAGTGTGTTCATAGGACTCACATTGCAATGTGCTTTTGTTTACCTATTTGTTCGTTCTGTTTGCCTGTGAGTCCCCTTTTGGCAGTTACTTATTTCTATTGTCTAGCCCCTCTCTTGTACCTGGCTCACTCACAGAAGATGCTCAGTGACTGTTGGCTGATTGAACAACTGATTGGAAGTTTGCACTGGGTGATATGAAAGTCACAGTGAGCAGCCTATACGGTCAGCTTCCTTTCTCTTTCCTTTCTCAGTACATAATTCATTTAAACTATTGTACCGGGTCATTTATTTTTTACATCACGTACTCTAGGTAGTTATTAAAGGGCCCAAACACCATGTAGGAAATAGGAAATAGGGAACAAAAAATATTATCCCCAGTGTCCAAAATGGATTTATTCTGTGAATGTGATCTATGGGAAAGAGCCCTGAGCTAGGGGTAAGGAGACGTGGGGTCTACGTGCAGTTCTTCCCTTTAATGCTCAGCTTAGGGCAGGTCACTTCAGTCCTTGGGGCTGCAGTTTTGCCATCTGTAAATTGTAACGTGTCACCGCATTACAAAACCTGTTAAATCCTTACAACTTTAGTTCTCTATGGCACTAATCAGGGTTACAGTTGGTTCAGTACTCAGGCAGCTGGCCACACAGTACAGCCAAGGACATAGGGCTTTGGAGTGGAGGCAGATCTGGCCTGGAGTGCAAACTGTCAGTTAACTAGACCAACCTTGGGAAAGCTATCTAACTTCATTGCTACCCAGTTTCCTGTGGCAAATATGTTATCTCTCTTGCAAAGTTGCTATGAAATTTGAAAGAGACAAGGAAGACGAAGTACCTGCCCCCGTGCTTAGCACACAGTGGAGTCTAGACAGGGACTTCCATTGGGTTAAGCACACTGCTGCCTTTACACACAGAAGAAGCTCAGCTTACATACATGGAATAGGTAAAGACGAACAGAAGTTCACCAATTCTTTTTTAAACTTTTATTATTTTTTATTTTTAAAGATTTTATTAATTTATTTTTAGAGAGAGGGGAAGGGAGGGAGAAAGAGAGGGAGAGAAAAATCAATGTATGGTTGCCTCTCACGCGCCCCCTATTGGGGACCTGCCTGCAACCCAGGAATGTGCAAGTCCACCAATTTTAATAGCATTTTTTCCTATGGTTTTGGTACCATCCTTGCCAAAAAGAGGCTCTCTCAGAAACAGTGGTTAAATGGTTAAATATTAAGCTCTCAATGTTTTACAGTCACTAAAGAAATGTTGCCTAGGCCATTCTTCCTATGTTCAATGAAAGGAAAAATCAGCAGGTACATGGAACTTCAAACCTGATTACATTCTTTAAATCCTGGACAAAGTTACCACTAATTCAAATAATGTTTTAATTATAAAGCATATTTCATACACAGTAAACAATATTATATGATGGCAAATCAACCAGTATCACCGACTGTTCAAAATGTGTACCTTACATCTGGATGCTAAGGTTTTGTTTTAAAACAAAACTCACCTGTGTACAATGCAGTTCACAGTTCACTTTGTAATTTGCTATTCAAACCTGCAACAGCCTTCAGAAACCCAGAAGAACATCAAGGATAAAACGATTGACTGACATTGGGTTTTGATACTCTATTTGGGAGCATTTTCTGCACAAGCCTTGACACAGAGCTAAAGCCTGCGCTTCCCAGCAGAGGGCAGCAGCACCCACGAGAAGTGCCGAGAGTGCCGGGTTTAAGTGAGGCTCCACAGGGGTTTAGAGTACAGATCCACAGAAGAAGCTGCAGTCCAGGGGACGACACTCCATCCCGGGCCACGAGGAGCGCCAGGGGCCACCGCAAAACCAAAATATGGGTCCGTTGCTCAAAAAGCAAGAAAAATATTCCGTTTCTTTTGCAGTCTCCCCTGACCTATGTTGTTTTATTTGCTAATGTCAGCTCCCTCGGGCACAGGGATACCGGCAGGGTAGGTACAGACCATCAGGGACCTGCCCTGGGCCTGGGTGTGCAGGGGGCATGGCCAAGCCTTCACTGGCCCTTCTGCCCCCATGCCCAGGCCACCTCAGGCGAGGGCAGCAGCAGTCCTAGGCAGGAGCGGGAGCTGGTGACCCAGAATCCAGTGCGAGGGCAGCAGGAGATAGGGCTGGGCCTGAACCCAGGTTCCAAGCCCCTGGCACAGGCTCCACAGGCCCATTGAATTCCACTTACCATAAAAGCAAAAATAAAATTGTTCAGAATTTCAAGGTGGCTGCCACAGAGACTTAAAGCCAAATGGGGCCCCACTTCTGAGCATGGGGACTGTAGGCCTGCACAGGTCACACACCTGCCCAGAGCACTGCTTTTCTGAGTCCAGCCAACACTAACAACCTAGGTCCCTTTAAATCCAGACTGTGCTTCCATCTGCCTGCTTTCCAGGCTCTGGAGGCTGAGGTAACCACTCCCCATGGTTCTCCTTCTGTCAGAACAGAAATCACCAGTGCTGCCCAGTCTCCTGTCTCCCTCCTCACCCCAGCCACACCGGTCTTGATGTTTCTTGAACACTTGAAGCTTACCATACCCTCAGGACCTTTGCCCTAACTATCCGTTCTCTGCTCTTACCGAGGGATGTGGGGACACCTGCCTTCCTTTCATTCAGACTTTGCTCGATGCCACCTTATCAGGGAAACCCTGCCCACCTAAAATAGCAGCCATCTCCAATTCCACCTGACCCTTCGACCAGCTGTTTTCCTCAAAGAGCTTCTCACCAACAGCTGATGTAAGTGTTATATACTGATTTGCCTGCTTTGGTGGGTGTGCCCTGACTGGAAGGTCCATGGGAGCAGGATTTGCGTGGGTTTCCTGGTCCACGACAGTATCTGCAGCTCCTAGACCAGCGCCTGACAGGCACACACACCGGGGTGTCGGAATGAGCATAAATGTCCTGACAGCCCAATGTTGTTGGTGCAGTGCCCACTGAGGAGACAAAGATGAAGACCAAGGAACAACCAGGGCAGGGTCTGCAGGGCACGCTTGTTTGATCAGCTGATGGGATGGGAAAGAAGTTCCCTTGACCTGCATGCAGTTTGCTCTAAAAGAAGAAAGCTGACTTTGCACTGTAACTTTCTACATCTTCCCATTGCCTAATACCTTTTCATTTCTTTCTTTCTTTCTTTCTTTCTTTCTTTCTTTCTTTCTTTCTTTCTTTCTTTCTTTCTTTCTTTCTTTTTCAACATGTGATTGCTTCATTACTCCTACAGGAGAAATAAGGAAGGCTCAGAGAAGTAGAAATCTTACTTAAAGTCACACAGCTTTCATTCGCAGAGCCAGATCTAGAAGACCAGCATCCAACATTTGAATTTTCTCCTTGCGTCCTTTTCCTTAATCATGCTGTTCTGAACACTTGGCTGGCAAGCTGGGCTTTTCTTCTTATCCCTGGGTCAGAGGTTAGACCTACCGCCCTACTTCTACCTCTACTCAGTGGCCTAGCACCTTGGGAATTTACTCAGCTTCTTTGCAGAGACCAGGCAGCTTTGCCTTGGATTCAACTCAGTGTCCATATATCAATAGTTTATTGATAAGCCCAAGCATATGATACGTCTAAGCCATTGCATATCAAATGTCAAGGAAAAATATAAGGGAATACATTATGTGCTGTGAAATATGGCAGTAGATGGGCATATTCTAAGTTATGTGGTTCTTAGCATTTGCTTCATGAAAGATCTTTGATCTCTGGCCCCTGAGGAGTTCATTGTCCAGCCCTGAGCAAGGCACTTGCTCCAGCCCACAGACTGTAGTGAGTTAGCCCCAACTGCATTTCACCCGAGGGTCTCCTTGGAGGGAGTTTTAATATTTGGCAGAAGAATAGACATTCTTGATTCCCTTAATTGTGTTTTCCTAATTAAACTGAAAATTGTAATTGCCTCTTACTCTGGAAAGGAAAATCTTAGATAGATTTCACTGTTGAGTTCTTATGTTCACCTTTTATCGTAACTATTTTTAAAAACTTGGCACAACTAAGTAACCAAATAGAACTTATGCCATAGATAAGATTTGGATAAATATAAAATTATCTGTTTAACAATAATCCTATCAAACTTGATATCTAAAAGCATCTGATACATATTTATTACGAAACGGTCAAGGATAGTACACTTCAGTGTGACTAGATGAAATGGAATGTATTTTCCCTTTCTTTGTGAACCTTTATGTTTCTTATTTCTTAATCTTTAAAATGGAAGAATTTTTATCTGACTCTTCTCTACTTAAAGGAAGATCATGAAATTAAGAACAATCTAACAGTAACCAGAGGGGAGGGGAGAGGGACAGTGGGGAGAAGGGTTTTCAGGAACCACTATAAAGGACACATGGACACAACCAAGGGGGAGGGTGAAAGCAAGGGAGGGAGGTGGGTTTGGCTGGGGTGGGGGCGAGTGGTGAGAAGAAAATGCCGACAACTGTAATTGAACAATCATAAAGTAATTAAAAAATAAAAATAAAAAAGGAAGATTATGCAATTAACACTCTCGGGAAAAAAATAGAATAAATTTTGGCAAAGAATACCATGTTAGTAATAATATTATTTACAACTATCAAAGCATCAAAAATTCAGCCAAGTAAATTTAAAGATCTAGTTGAAGGATTCATGAATCAGGCTGCATCCCATCTAGTTAATTGAAAGGTGTTCTGAAGAGTTGTACAAGATGGAAGACTTTGCCCTGGCCAGGCGGCTCAATTGGTTAGAGCGTTGTCTCAACATGCCAAAGTTCTGGGTCCGATCCCCTGTCAGGGCACATACAAGAATCAACCAATGAATGAATTAGGTGAATACTGACTGAACACATAGGCACAATAAGTGGGACAACAAACTGATGTCTCTCTCTCTTTCACTCTCTCCTTTCCTCTCTCCCTCTAAATACATAAAAGTATATATAAAGAAAAAACAAAATGGAAGGCATTTCTGGGCAGAACAAGCAAGGTGAAAGTGTAGATTATTTCAGGCAAGGTGACCTTCCCTTAGGGGGGAGGGCAGGGGGTTTTATTAGGCAGGTTTCCTCTCTAGTGCAGACCAAGAAACTCCAGACTGATTGGCTTAAAATTCCACTCCTATGAAAATCAAGTCAGGTATTAAGTCTTGGTGAGGTTTAGGACAAGTATCTCCATTTAGGGTCTGGTGTTTTTTTGTTCATTTGTTTGTTTTAACACAACAAACTATCTCATAAGACATTGGTAAAGATGATGAGATTTACAGAACATAGAATTTAAAAAATTAAGAGACTCCAGCCCCAGCTGATGTAGCTCAGTATGTTGAGTGCTAGTGCAAACCAAAAGGTTGTGGGTTCGATTCCCAGCCAGGGCACATGCCTGGGTTGCGGGCCAAGTCCCCAGCTGGGGCATGGGAGAGTCAACCAATCCATGTATCTATCACACATCAATGTTTCTCTCCCTCTATTTCTCCCTCCCTTCCCCTCTCTCTGAAAATCAATAAATGAAATCTTTAAAAAAGAAGAGAGACCTCAAAGTTTATTTGGCTCAAATTCATTTTACAGGGGGATAAATAAAAATGCAAAAATAGCAAATTATCAAAGTTTGAGATACCTATTGTAAAGTTTTCCTTTGGTAGACTAAGAGTATGATACATTATGTTTAAAAAGGGAAAAAAATGTTCTATTCAGCTCATTTTGAAGACAGCATAACAGTGAGACAAGTCCCACCTCTTTTATGGGCCCTAGATTGTTCACAGCAGCTTCTGTAACTATTCTTCATAGGCTGGGCTTTCTAGACCCTTCACCATCCTGGCCGCCCTTGTTAAATTTGAAATCGCCAGTGTCCTCCTCAGGATGACTACTGTATTTTGCTGTGTGCAATGAGCTCCCATGCATGACGCACACCCACACTTTTAGGAAAAAATCTTTCATTTCAATTTTTTATGTATTTATATTTAGATATTTATATTAATATATTTATGCATAAGCATAAATAAAAGAATTAAAAACATTTATATAGATACGGAATTAGCACTACCCATGTATAATGCACATCCTTTGTTTTCCCTCAAAAAGTTGGGGGAAAGTACGCATTAAACATCGAAAATACAGTAAACGTCAGCCATCAGTCCTGTCCCCCACTGCTGTAGGGGACTGTGGAGCTGTGGCTGCCTTAGAATCTGGGTAGGTCTCCCTGACCCACACCACCTGCATAAGCCAAAACCCCTAGGCCTCTCCTATGCCAATTGCTTTAAAACCAGGGACATTTGTCCTTTTTGTCTGCTCAGTATTCGTTTTTCCTACTTTTGCAACAGCACCCCTATTTTGCTTTGGGGAGTTCCCACTCTATCTACTGGAGAGAAGCTTGAAGGGACTGTCAATCCAGACAGCCTGCTTTTCCCTGGCCAAGAGGTGACCAAGCATGTGACTCAAGCTTGACGAACCAGCTGCCCTCTCTCTGGCATCCTGACCCAGAAGGAGGTACCACCTCGGGAGCTGATTGATTTGAGTGGAAGTGCTTCTCGGGGACACTGTCTGTCAGTCACTTTTACTTTCCTAGATCTTCAAAGTTATTCTGGTTTTAGAGCTTCCAAATCTCTGCTGTTCAGCCTTTCCTTCGATACTGTGATGCCCCTGTGTCTCCCCAGGGAAAATCCTTCTCTTGCCTTTTGTTAAAACAAAGCCAGTTTCTGTTGCTGTTAACCAAAATCTCTACCTGGCACACCTGGCCTCCAGTCTATTTTCTGGTTTATTTGTTTTCTTGTGTGTTTTCTTCCATCAGAGAAGGGGCCTTGTCTGCCCTGTTCCCTGCAGGATCTCCAGAAGCAAGAACTGTCTGCAACACAGGAGGCTCTCAAGAAATCTGTGTTGTATGAATGAGTGCTACACAATTCCCTCAGTAATCTACTTGTCAAATCCAGTTACCTCGTGATGAGAAACTGAGGAAACGAGGTATTTTAGTTAGTCTATTCCTTTGTAAACACGAACTCAGAAAAGAAAAGGAAGAGTCTGTAAGAGAGTATTTAAGGCCTGATCCTCACTCACTAAATGCTAGCCCCGTTTTCTGCCAAATTAGCCTCAAAATTGAGCAGGTGGGCCAAGGGTAGAGAGGACCTTGTGACACACTGGATGGTTCAGCTCACTCTGCCCCAGAGATACTGAGCCCTGGGGAGGGTCTGCAGCTGTGGTGGCCACAGTCACACCTGTCCCCTCCCCAGCCCAGCAGCAGGGAGAGTGGCAGGTGACCGGAAGTGATCCTTATGGAAATGAATGGCTTTGCATATCTGTACCTTCTAGGTAACCCATGGTGAATGTAACATGAGCCTGAAACCCATCTTGGTTTAAAAAGAATGAGGAGCGACAGTAAGAAAGGAAGAGTTAGGCTGATAGGATTCTCATAGCCAATGCTGTTGACAAAGAGAACTGGATGAATACTGAAGACACAGGCACAATACGAAGAGGCTCACAGACATCCCACCCCCAGGTAGACATACACAGAACTTGAACTAGTAGTGTTTTGGAGGCTTTTAAACACGTAGAGAGGGGATACGAGGGAAAAACTCTACATTACAGAAGAGTCCATTGGCCCTTACACCTCATGGAGGCCTTGCTGGAGACGCTCATGGATGATGGCTAAGGGGATGTGAATGTTGCGTAGCAGACACTGACTGTGCTACGTGACTTGCATACATTTTCTGATGTGATGTCACAGTCTTCTGCGGTAGATACTATCATAATCTCCCATTTTACAGATTAGGAAGGTGAGGTTGAGAGAGGTTAGGTAACTTGATCAAGGGCTGATAATTAATCAACTTAATTTTTACAGCTTCATCAAGGGCATTCTCACGTGATGCAGGCACTTTTTGTCCTGGGCGCACACGGTGACGAGGAACACGATAGCGACCACAGTGGTTCCCTGCCACTGCCTCACTTCAGAGAGTGAGCTGGTGAAGCGTTGCTGTTCTGCAATAGTGCACACACAGCCCTTTACAGTTTACAGCGCTAATTCTTCTATTATTCCCATCAGTGCTGACAATAATTTTACCATTGTCTCCCACTTACAGACCAGAAACTGGGTGATGCAGAGCTTGAGAAACATCCCCAAAAGCTGCAAGGTTATAGCTGGCGGTGCCAACTCTTTGGACGTAAACCCCCATGCTGTTCTCACCAGGAGGCAAACCCCCCCACCCCCACCACCTTGGACTGACCTGACTCTCAGAGCCACCCCTTGCAAGATGCGAAGTAGGCCCCCTTTCGCAGGGCCCCTCACTTCTTTTTCCACCTCTCTTGACACCACAGCTGCTCTGTCCTCCAGGGCATCACCATGTCTGCCCATCTTCCTTGTAGAAGGAAGCCTCCTTTCCTTAACCCCATAGTAATAATAGTCCATAAAACACTTCCACTTATCATCAACTTTGGATTTGGATCTTCAAACACCTTGGGCAACAGTTTTTCATTCCCACTTTCCACAAGGAAAATGAGGCTCCGAGAGGGCAATTCACCCAACTTCATGTGATGGACCTTTCTCGTGTCTCCTTCCCTTAAGATTTTTTTAATCCCTGAAAGATTGATTCATAAGGAGGTTTTAATGATGGCTAGCTACCTCTTTTACAGTCTCCTTCCAAGAACTGTTAGCTTTACAAAAAGGAGGTGTTTTTTTTTTTTAAAGCAACATGTACCTAAGAAATGACTCCCTAATCTTGACACTCATACATCACAATCATTTGTGCCTCTCCAGGAGAATAACCACATGCAGAATGGAATCTTTGCTATGAAGAAATGTAAATTGTCATAACTTTGCAAGTAAAGGTATAATGGGTATACATCTTTGCCGGTTGTAATAAATAAATCTGAATATTCACATTTAGAAATGACAGTGTACCCACTGTGTGCCTTCCATCTCATGGTGACATCTGCACAAGGCACGTGTCCTCCTCGGAAGCCCCCGACCGCAGGAATAATTGAAGACGTATGTTCTGATTGGAAACACACGCAAGAGTATTAACAGAAATTCACTGAATAGAAGTAAGTACTCATGTTTCTTTACATACCCAAGAACATTCTGGAGGAAAATTCAACGCCCAATTAGAGTAAACGCAGAAAGACTTAAAAAAGAAAAAAGCTCATAAACCTAAATTTGGCAGGCTGGGGCCTTTGAAGTTCTTTTACCAGGGGAGAGGGCACTTTAAACTGAGGAAACGGGAAGTAGCTAGATAAAAAGTTTGTTTCATTTCCGAGAGGAGGCTGTCCTTCTAGAAGCATTCTTCCAGGAAACCAGCCCTTTCCCACCTAGATGCTGATGTTTCCTGAGGAAAATAAATAACCTCTCCCTGTCACAGTGGAGAGGATCACTTAGTAAGAGCTGGAGAAATTGAGCTTGCCCCCTTGATGGTGCCAGCATAAAGGAAGGGGGCAACTTTGAAGACAGGGCCTGGGGACAGAAGAGGCACATGGGGAGGGTGGGGGTGGGGGCTGGCCACAGAGGCAGTGGGCAGGGCAGGCGGCAGGTGGCAGGAGATGAGGGCGTGGGCCAGGACAGCCAGTTATTACTCCTGAGACTGTGGAACTGAGACCCTGACATTAAGCCCCTCTCACGTTTTGTACCATTTTGTTCACAGCTCTACCGGAAGCAGCATGGCAAAAATGGTCTGCTTTTGTGGGGTCCACAGGTGTCCCCTGGGTGGACATGTGGTCAAATTTCGAGCACTTGATGGGTGTGGGGCTCAGCAAAGGGGAATACACCTCCCATGCCACGGCAGAGTTGTGGCTTCCTTTACACATAGAATTTTTCCATCTGCCTAAATACTAAACTGTTTAGTTAAATGTCAGCTGCAGCTATGAAGCACTACGCTTCCATTTTAAGATGACTACCTACCACGTTCAGCCAAAGCGGACTTCTCATCACATGGAGCCTGCCTTGGATCCAGATCACTCAAGTGTCCTTCATTTTTCATATTTCACCCATATGCTCCTTAGTTAGATACTTAGATCCCTTCACCGGCTTCTTCTTTCCCCTGGAATCCCCAGCACACCTGTTCTTTTCTGATCCGAATGAACCCAGCTTCCCTGAACTTCTTTCTCTCTGATGAAGCCTGCCAGGCCCATGACAGAGGCAATGCAATATGGAGAACCCACCAAACTCTCAGTGATTCTTGTATTTGTCAAAAGCTTCAAACCCCTCTTTCAACCCAACACCATGGTGTTGGTTCAAAGCGGCCCTGCCTGGTCTCCACGCCGTCTCTGGCCAGCTCGGGGCTGTGCCGGCTCCCCGTCCGCTCACACAGGCAGCGGATCGGCACCTCCGGAACATGAAAGTGCTGCAGATGACAGCGCAGCCAAGGGCCCCACTAAGAGTGTTGGCTGCTCGATGTCCCTATGCCAACATTCTTCCTGCGAACACTTAGTGCCAGAATTTCGCGAGGAGTAAAATTAGTACTTGCCTTGAACCAAGAAGTTTGATTCTATATTTGTAATATTTAAGAGATCAAAGGAGCTGCTGTTTTCATAATGAATTTATTTCCATACCTACAGATATTTCGAGAGATCTTTTCCATGCAGGAACTGAGACAAATGTGTTTCTCGGAAGTGTGATGTAACAACTAATAATGTCTGCCTAATTCTGAAGTATGTGGAGATTTCACAAAAGCAGTCTTGAAATGCTCTTTTGAGAACACTAAAATAAAGAAGCAGACCTAAATATGTTCATAGGATAGAAAAACAAGTCATTGTGGTCTAAATATATAAGGTAAGGCAATTCTTTTAAACTTCCAGTATAAAATATACCTTAAACCAAAAGGAATGTACTTAATTAACAATTCTCATTTCAGCTGGCAGAGCCATGCTGGGTGGGCAAGAAAATGCAGGCATCTGATAGGTGGATTCTAAGGGTGTTAAGGGCTGGTGAAGCCCCAAATTTATTTTGCCCCTAAAAAACACTTGTTTTTTTTTCTAGAATTTCTGGGAAAACACATTAAATGGTTGGAAAAATCCTTCCCGGGCATTGCTTTGCCGACAGCCCATGCAAATACAGCATCCCCTGGAGCCAAAACCCTGCCCATCGAAGAAAAACAAAACACCAGAAATTCTGTATTTCAAACTGTTAGACAAATGTCACCAAAGGAAGAGCAATGCATAGATGTTTGGAGAAGGGGTGGTAGATTTTTTTTTAAACACTGAGAATTCGAAAAATAATGATAGTAGAAGTAAAAGAACATTTATTGAGCATCTTATATGTCCCATAATTTTTCATTTTGGCCTCACAAAACTCCTGTGAGGTAGGTACTGTTATTTTCCCCATTTGACAGTCAAGGAAACTGAAGCACAGGGAAGTCATTAACTTGCCCACGGCCACAGAGGCCGTCAGCCACCACTGGCCTGCACTTGCAGCTCCGCTCGGTCGCCCGCTTTCTGGGCTTTTTAGGCTGCTAACACTTTCTAAGTGCTTGCTGTTCCCAAGCATTCTTCTAAGTACTTTACATGTGTTAACTCACTTAATGTTCACAACAGTTGCCGATGAAAGATACACTATTACAACCCCATTTTACAGATGAGGGAAGGAGGGCCCAGCGAGGCTGAGGAAGCTGTCCAACGTCACCCAGCTAGGAAGCACCACACTGGAATTCAGACCCAGGCAGTCTGAGCTCAGAAGCCAAAATCTTAATGCTTTCACAATACTAAAGCTCATGTAGCTCCACCTCCAAAAAAATTTCAATCTTACATCTTTGTTTTCTGAATTGTCCCCTACACAAATAAGTTAACAATTTAAAACAACAGGGAAAATGAATATTTTCTTTATTCACATTAATTTCAAACCCAGGAAAGATTGAAGAAAAACATGGCCAGGAATGCCCACAAGATGACTTGGTTTTTCATTACCAAATAGTAATTAATGTCAGCAGTAATTAGACACGGTGAGTGGAAGATTCTGGAAGGGGTTTTTGTCACAAAGTCAAAAAAATGAGAGGTCATGGAAAGAAAGAAGCAAAGCAGGACCAGATCTTCAGGGTTCACAGGGCTCCAGAATTAATTACTAACTGGAACAGAAATGATAAACTAACCAAGGTGCTGTAGTACCTAATTCCTCCCCCGCCCCACACACACACAAAATGAACTTGATGAACTTGAGTTAATCTACTTTGACTTACTAAGAGTGCCTCCCTTTATCAGCCTTCATTGAAGTTTGGATATATGTATATCCAGTAGGGATGTGTCCTTCAGAGAGGTATTATTGGAAGAATGAATAGTAATGCATTGTAGACCTTTAAACTTTCATTTTTTAATGAATAAATACATATGGATCCCTTACAAAGTAAAAAATAATAATTTCAGCTCTTTTATAAAAAGATTTTATTTATTTATTTTCAGAGAGAGGGGAAGGGAAGGAGAAAGAGAGGGAGAGAAACATCAATCGGTTGCCTCTCACACACTCCCAACCTGGGATCTGGTCCACAACCCATTCATATGCCCTGATTGGGAACTGAACCAGAGACCTATTGGTTTTCAGAACAATGCCCAAACCACTGAGTCACACAGAGCTAATTTCAGCTCTTGACTGAACTATCAGACAGCTGTTTGAGAAGATGAGGAAATGATTCCTCTTGGTGGTTATGATAACTGTTTCCCTAAACTTGAAAAAACTCTTCCCTCCTTCTCACTCCCCATCTTATAACACAAAATGAAGACTATACCAAATGGTTGTCTCCTAGCATCTCTGTACTTACAAATGATGAATGACACCACCAGCTGAATGTCAGTGCATCAGTCAGAACAGAATAGGTTAGGCTGCTGCAACAAACACTTCCTCAACACACACGCAGACACACACACACATCTCAGGAACTTAGCACAACAAAGGTTTGTTTGTAGCTCATATTGCATGTGTACTGTGGATTGTGGTGATGGGGGTACTCATCTCATTGTAAACATTCAGGGGTCCAGGGTCCTGGGAACATTTCTAAAGAAATGTTTCCCTGATACTGGAAGAATGGGAACAGACCATGCACAGCTGTTAATTGTGCCTTCTGGATGTAACGTATGACTTCCACTCACATTTCATTGACCAACACAAGCCACATGATACATTTTAAAAGAGTCAACAAAACACAAACTTAGCATGATCCCAGAAAGGAGGACAATGGGACTGTTTATTTAGGTATAGCCCTAATGACTATGATGTTGAATAAGGGAAATAGGATGTCAAAATCAGGAAGTTGTGATAAACAAAAAGTTCCCCTTTAACGCTGTGAATCTCAAGTTAAAGACCTGCGTGAATTCTTATTCAAGAGTGATGATAAGTCATGTTTCAGTAGGCAGCTGCATACACAGGGGACAGGCTGGATGGAGCTGGTGGTGGCCAGTGAATGCACAGTAGAGACAAGAACAACAAAAACCAACTGTTCAGTTATCAGTTTAAGAACTTGCAACTGAATCCTGAGGTTGACAGGTGCACGTGGGCCTGAGGTCTCAGATAGAGTAGCATATGTAGATTTTAGGAAGAGGAGGAATTTGAAACTCTTTTGCCCACAGCCCTGTAACCCTTAATAAAACCTGACTCTTAATAAAAGCACTCATGTAAAATGTACAAACAGCTCTGGCCAACTTTGGGATTTGGCTGCAGCTTCTCCACCCAGGACTTTATGACTTTGGCCTTGATCTGTGCCTAACTGAATTTCCAAAAATTCCTGGTATTCTCGCTACCAGGTCACTGGGGCAAAATGACATTTTGTTTCTGATAAAATTTAACTAATGCTTTGTGTGAAATAAAACTACAGGCAATATCAGAAATATGGGAAGAAAATTGAGAGTTCATCATGGAAAGGAAATGTTCAAGGCACCCCCTCCCAGGACTTCTCCCAAAAGGAAGGAGTCTGCAGGCCTGGATGTCTCTTTTCTCTGGTGAAACATTCAGTCATCCACCATTTATACCCATTTCATCTACACTCTATAACCCCACTAAAGTATCAATGAACTTTTAAATCTCAAAACAAGGACCCAGTTTGATAAATATCTTAAGAATCACAAGATACTAATTCAAAAGAATACATGTACCCCTATGTTCATAGCAGCATTATTTACAGTAGCCAAGATCTGGTAACAGCCCAAGTGCCCATCAGTAGATGAATGGATAAAAAAGCTATGTTATATTTACACAGTGGAATACATACTACTTGGCTGGGAAAGAAGGAGGAAGGAAGGAAGGAAGGAAGGAAGGAAGGAAGGAAGGAAGGAAGGAAGGAAGGAAGGAAAAAGAAAGAAAGAAAGAAAGAAAGAAAGAAAGAAAGAAAGAAAGAAAGAAAGAAAGAAAGAAAGAAAGCTAACCTTTTGCAACAGCATAGATGGAGCTGGAGATTATTATGTTAAGTGAAATAAGCCAGCCAGAGAAAGACAAATACCTTATGATCTCACTTATATATGGAATCAAATGAAAAATAAATTGATAAATAAAATAGAAACAGAGGCATGGATCATGGAATAGACTGACAGATCTCAAAGGGGATGGAGGGTGAGGGGACTGGATGAAAGAAGGTGAAGATATTTGCCAAAAAACATATGTACATAACACATAGACACTGACAACAGTGTGGTGATGGCCAGAGGGCAAGGGGGTGGGGGTAGGTGGAGGGAGACAAAGATGAGGGGCAATGGAGACAGAAAGAGACTTTGCTTGACATGATGGGTGTACCATGCAGAGTGCAGATAGTGTTTCATTGAGTTGTATACTTGAAACCTGTATGGTTTTATGAACTAATGTCAGCCCAATATATTCAATTAAAAAAAAATAGAGCCAAAGAGGTTGACAGTGGACAAGGCTACTGTCACTAGCTTGGGCTTCTTCCCATTATTTGGGACCTGCTGCTCTGCATCAGTGAAAGAATGCAAAGCTCCTCAGATTGCATTGTAAATGGGGTGCAAATTCAACCCCCTCCACAACTGCCAAGAGAGAACAACCAGAGACAGCCCAACCAAGTGCTCTAATCTCAGTATCTCAGGTCCATCCCAGAGCTGTTAAACCACAACCTACATTTCATTGAAGTCTTCAGGTGACATGTGTGCACATCATAGTCTGAGAAACTCTGTTCTCTTGGCCAGCAGTAAAAGAAGCCTTCCCTACTGTTCTCTATGGAACAGAAGGAAGGAGAGGCCAAATTTCCCTACTTGCCTCAGAGCCTTTAAAACTAGCCGGTGTTTGCATAAACAGAACTGTGCTTACTACAGACAACTGAATTTCAGTATTCCCCTGTAGAAAATAAAAGGACAATTTATTTTTTTCTTAAAAAGATCAGTTTTGAAACTTATCTAATTTTATTAACCAATGTCACAACAACAAATTCAAGTTAAAAATTTAAAAAGAAAGTTTAAATACTTGCTTCTATTAAATAGTAAACTCACTTCTCCCAGGCTAGTGCTCCGTCACACACATCTTGGTGTTTTATTTCTTTCTTCTTGCCCCCCATCCACACTGGCCCAGCACAGAGGGAGAGATAAGTGAGCTTACATAACAAGCATTTCTAGGTACAGGGGGTCCATGGAATGTTGACTTTTTTGTTTTGCTTTGTTTGTTTTGCTTGAGACCAGCGGGGCAGTCTGGACTGTGTCCTGTGTCATGTGTCCTGCTTTCTATACATTGCTGGTTGTCTCATCTAGTATCTGTGTCAGGGGCTTAAGTAGAATTCCTAGAGATGGCACTGGAGAGAAAGCTCAAGTGACCTATTCTTTATATTTTTAAGAGTTATCAACTGTCACACTTTACCTTAAAATATCAATGCTCAACATCGGAGCAGCTTAATTAGAAAATGAGGCTTTATTGCGCTCAGGAAAACACCATCAGGATGTAAGTATTCCTTGCATCGCCACCTGCTTTGGGGATTTAAATGAAGCAAGTAAATAGGTACTATGCTCAAACTCAAGGAACCTGCCTGCACTGGGAAAGATATTTGGCTTTTATGAGCATATACTTCTTATCGCAAAGCTCCACTTTCTGCCCACAAAACATGAAGGTGGTGCAGTTGATGAAAATGCGTAATTTAACGTTATTGGTGGCAACCCAGAAACTGTTATCTGGATGGTTTCTGTGACACACTGTTCTCAAAAGCCTTTAAATAATCTCTAGTAAAACGGTAGGGGGAATATTTCCAGGTGACAATGGAGCTGGAAGTGATATGACGTTTGTACGTGATGGATACCCATTTTTTTCTGAAATAAAGAACCTTGTGAAAAGAGGAATTGTGACTAGTATTTACAGCAACTTTTCGTAAACATCCCCAAATTCCAGGCATAAAACAAAAGGCATGACTCACAGCGCAGCAGGCGTTATAGGCAGGGAAGTGGCCCTTGTGAAGATTGCTTCCCTAGTGCCTGAGAACGGCTCTGAGGGGATCTGTAGGAAGCTGATAATAGGGTATTTCATTCTGGAGGATCACCAGTGAATATCTGGTTTTTGATCAAGAGCATTTCCTTAGCTAAAAATATCATGTTTCCAGACGTTGAATTGATTTTTATTAGACTGTGATTGAAAGACTGAAACTTGAAAAAACACTATCAACAATTTTGGGTCTTTAATTGATGTTGTCACTTGGATTCACAGAATGAGATGATCACAATGGGTGTGGCTTGGGTTCTCCTCCATGCTGTGCCGTATAAGGGGCAGGGAAGGTCCTCTCCCCCTCATATCTCCCTCCCCCTGGCTCTTCAGCAAGCCTGAAACCCCCACTGCAAGAGGCAGTCCTGTGAGTGTAGGTGGCAGTTTGCACAGGAGCTTCCTTAAAAGCTCACACTCAGAAGCCCCCCTGGTCTAAGGTGGGGTTAGGTGTCTGCAACTTTACAAGAAATCCAGATGACCCTGTGGAGGTGATCTGCAGAATAAGTTTAGAGAAACACTGACTAAAACCTAGTTAAGTCCTCACCTTTAAAAAAAAACTCATAACATCAACAACAACAACAAAACCCAGAAAATAACAAGTATCAGCAAGGATGTGAAAAATCAGAACCCTTGTGCACTGTTGGTGGAAATGTGAAATGGTACAGTGGCTGTGGAAAACTGGTTGTTCTTCAAAAAAGGAAATGTAAAATTACTGCATGATCCAGGAATCCCACTTCTAGGTATATCCCCGGAGAATTGAAAGATGAGTTTCGAAGGAATATTTGTGTAACCCTGTTCATAGCATCATTGTTAACAACAGCCAAGGGTGGAAGCAACCCAACTGCCCACTGATGAATGAATAGATCATTAAAATGTGGTCTATACATATGATGGAATATTATTCCACCTTGAAAAGGAAGGAAATTCTGACACATGCTACAACAGGGATAAACCTTGAGGACATTATGCTCAGTGAAATAAGCCAGTCACAAAAGGACAAATATAAGGTTCCCCCTATATGAGGTACTTAGAGTTGTCACATTCACAGAGACAGAAAGTAGAAAATAATGGTTGCCAGGAATTGAGGGGTGGGCAGTGGGGAGTTTCTATTTTATGGGGACAGAGTTCTAGTTTTGCATGATGAGAAAGTTCTGGAGATTGATGGTGGTGATGCTTGCATAATAATGTGAATGTATTTATTAAGACAACTGTACAGTTAAAAATGGTTAAGAAGGTAAAAACTTTGTTATGTGTATTTTACCACAAATAAAAATTATAATTAAAACAATTCAACATCCTTGAAAGGAAAAGGACATTATTCAAATAATAAATGATTAGTTCTGTGAGTTTGTATTGCAAGTAGGGGATAGAAGAACATGGGTCAAAACCCATGTCCAGGAATCCAGAATTCACAGATGGTGAAGAAACTTGCTCGAGGTCAGGCAGCTAGCACAAGCTAGACCCAGCATCCAAAAGTCAGCTGACCCTGACGCCCCCATGCCTAACCCCTCTGCTCCTCCAGCTCATTTCTGTCGGATATGAGGAAGAATAAGGAGAGAACCAAGATGCCTCTGAGCTTCAAGTATGAGTTACTGAAGAATGTAACAGAGGTTACAAAAATGGGAAATCCAGAGGAGGATGCTATTGGAGAGGGGAAGGAGAAAGATAAAGGGTTCAGTTTAGAATTAGTCACTTCTGAGCAGATGGAAGGCAGCAGGCTGTGGGAAATGCTAGCCTGGCATTGGAGAGGGTGGATTTTTGGCAACTGTTGTTGAGCTAATTAGTGAAAACAGAAAGTAGATAAGCTCAGGAGAGAGAGAGAGAGAGAAGGCAAAAAGGCAGAAATAGGGAGAATCAGAGAAGCCAATAGTCGGAGCCAGAACCCGGAAAAATGCCTGCACTGTGTTTAAAAAGCAAACAAGGGAGCAGGGCCAGAGACAGTGAGAAGATGAGAAGGGTGGGCACGGTGGCAGCCCGAGGCAGAGCCTTCCAGCCAGGCAAAGCACAAGTTCAGGAGCCAGTTGTGCAAATTAACACTTATGTGGATATCACTGGCCCCACACTTATGGACCCTTCATAACAATGATTTGAGGTCATTAGAGAAGAGCTGTTCTTTTCCTTTTATAGATAAGCAAAGTGAGCCACAACAATTTTGGTCAATTTCTCAAGGTCATGGACCAACATTAAGTCCACTCTTCTTAGTTCAGATTCCCTTTTTTGTTCTATGAAGGGGAGGAGGAAGTGACAGCCAGGTGCAAGCAATAAAGGCTGCATCATTGGTAGGACAAAAATATTAATAAAACCAACTAAAAGTCAGTCTACTTTTTATATCAGTGCGCACCAGCCATTCTAAACAAAATGCACTTCCCTGAAAAATCTTCCAGGGGTCTAGTTCCTCAACAGTTGCAGTAGTTATAGGTGAGCTTTATTAATGTGTACATAAGTGTCAAATGCACACACTGGAATTGCTCTCTTTCCACAATCATTGTATTCCATATGGAAGTTAATTAAGACAATCCCCAGTTATCCTGACCTACACGAACTCACAAACAAAAGACATTTGGGGAATAAATTGATAGCACTATGGACTCTCTTGAGTTCACTTTGGGCCCATTTCTTGTCTCCAACCCTATGATACAGCATGCTAGTGTGTTTCAAGAGCAGATTCAAAATAAACCACAAATAGCACAGTGATGCTCAAGATGAAGAAACAGAACTTGCGTTACTTCAATTTTGTCATTTTATATGACCACTTGGAATTTTTCTTTGTGTTTAAAATGAAAGAGAGTAAAGGAGTGCCAACAGAGATGTGCAATATTTTTGTCTGGTAAGTGAAAATTTTAGTTCACACCTGAAATAATGTACTGTACTTCAATAATAACTTTAAAATGAAAATGTATCCTTTTTAATAGAAAAATAATGGTTATTAATGACTGGTGATATTTACCCACCAACATTCATATATACCCATGTACACAATATTAACACTATAGCTTTCCTATGTCTAAACACCCATATTTAATAACTGTATCTTTTCATATGTATGTTAATGCAGTTTCATTTATGTAACTATATATTTGTCCATTTATATCTATGAAATCAAACAGATGGTGGTTGGCAGTGATCTTTGGAAGAAAATTCTGACATATGAGTGCAATGTGTTTTCATTACACATCACTGGGTGCATGGACTGCACTCAGTCCTCATAGAATTTACTGCAAAATACAAAAAAGAGTCCACTGTCTCCTAAAGGTTAAGAGGGGCCCACTTTCCAAAAATAAAAGGAAATAAATAAAACTCCTAATAACAGAGGACATACAGGCAAATGCAGTCATAAAACAGGACTGAATGCATTTTGACATTGTCTCCAGATGAGTATTAAATAGTTAAAAGTCTAGGATAAGCACATTCTAAGCGAAGATCCAAACACTACCTAGGGAATGTTCTAGACAAGTGCAGTAAATTGGAAGGATCTTTATCAGTTTCATGTGCCCAAGGAGGGTCCTGAACCTGCCGGTACCTGACCAATCAGCCAGTCCTGGGTTTGCAGGACAAACCTAGGTCAGACCTTGAGTCCCAGGCTGGGATTGGAGTTGCTTCAGGAAACCCTGGAGAGAGGGCCCTTTGTCGTCTCTGTGGAATCTCTTTAAGTTTTAAACTGACTTGAGAGCATAGGAACCCAGCCCAGCCCAAATCTCTCCTGGCCCCCATGTGAAACCCCCAGTGGACTTCTAGAAGCTCCCCATTCCCCAAAGTCTTGAACCTTGACCAGAGAAAGTGATAGAGGTGCATGCAGGCTGGTCTTGCCCAGTGAGAACTCCTGAGTTCTGGGTTCAGAGCTGTCTCAGAATTCATGCCAAGGCTCCCTGTGGTCTTTTATTAGACCTAGTGCCAAGTTCTGCGGGACGGTTGATTTTCCTGTGACTTTTCACAGCAGACGGCACTTGGAGAAGAGTGGAGACAGGCGCACACCGCTACTGCGGCTCCACTGAGAGGCGACAGAGGCAGGGAATGGACTCGGCAGCCAAATCCTCCCACTTTCCCCCCAGCTGATTCTGCGAAGGCTTTCTTCTACACTTTTGAGTTTCCTGTGCTCATTATATAGGTTACATATTTGGCTCAATGTGGTTTTTTTCCTAGGGAACTATATAGGACTCCTAGAGGAAGCAGTACAGACATAAATATACTAACTTTTTGTTGAGGCTGTGGGTTCTGTGAACAATGGCACTTGTCAGGATGAACAGAACAACTGAGAAGTGTGTTGCCCTTTTTGTATTAATATTGCAAATACTCTTTATTGTTTATGCCACATCTGTTTCTAAAGAGCTCAAAGGCTTTTCAGATAATTTGTAAGAGCTTCCCAACCCACTGCTGCACCAAGATCAGTGTGAGAAGCCTGGTCTAAGGTAGCTGGAGGGAGATCCAGTCTTCTACATCTTCCCCAGTGTCACATCTTGCAAAATCGGGACAAAGTACCATAGATCCTTAGCCAGTTAAAAAGGCATAGAGCGATCCCCATGACAGGGTTATTCTCAGTCACAGACTCTAGGTTTCACTTTGATTTCAAGAAGCAGGGCCTCTATCATCAGATCCTCCTGAAGTGGCCAGTGGCCTCCTTTCTGAGAACATCTCCCGTGAACAATGACAAGTTTCAGACTGAATATACCTCGCCTCTCCACCTGTTTTGTGATGCTTTTACAACAATGTTTTTTTTTTCTGTTCCTTATGGTGGAGTGACCCACACAAAATAGATGCTCAATAAAGAGTAAATCTCAATTAAATTCCCTTCATTGTAGTTGTCATTTCTGTGAGTTCTATGACCTGCAATTTCTTAGTTTGGATAAGAAGGCTAGGCAGAGAAAACATGAAACTGTTTGGGGCCACTGGGAGCTTGGACAGGGAGCTACATTTGGCCTAAGAACAGCAGCATATGTGACTTTCACATATTTTATTTGGGCCTCTGTGCCCTTTCACTATTTGAGGACAGTTATCAGGTGACAATGAGTCAGAACAGGAAGATCCTATGTAAGGGGCCTCAGAGTCCATTTACCTCCATGACCCCTCTTCATCATGGGGAACCATGCAATTCAAGGAAGCTGTATTTGTCAGGATAGCCTTCTTGATATGCTGCCCAAGTTGTCTTCCCCAAAAGAGAAATAAAGGACAGGTGGAGGGCACGTCTTACATCTGGATCCCCTGGAAGCAGGCTCTGCTGTGGCTGAGGCAGAGTCTGGAAGGAAGCTGACTGAGGCGTGCTCTGGGCTGGACAGCTGAGAGGGGCGTGGTGACGGCAGCAGGACTGGGCAAAGGGATAGTGGATAGCCACAAAGGCCTTGGCTGGTCTCCAGGGAGCTCTGGAGCCAGGGTGGCCCTTTGGAGTTGGTCTGACTTGAGGCAGGGGGGTTGAGGTGTGCTCTACTCGAATTCCTATGTTGAAGCCCTAATCTCCAGTACCTCAGAATATATATGGGACTGTATTTGGAGCTAGGACCTCTAAAGAGGTCACTAATGTTAAATGAGGTCAAACGGGCAGGCTCCAATCCAATGTGATTGGTGTCCTTATAAAAAGAGGAAGGGACACCAGGGATGGGTGCTTAGAGAAAAGGCCATCCGAGGACACAGTGAGAAGGCATTCCATCTCCGAGCCAGACAGATAGGTCTCAGAAGAAATTAACCCTACTGGCCCCTTAACCTTGGACTTCTAGCTTCCAAACTCTGAGACAGTAAATGTCGGCCACCCAGCCTGTGGTACTTTGTTTGTTATGTCGGCCCCAGCAGACTAATAACACATACCCACTTGGCCAGCGGTTGAATGTGAGTAGTCACCAGGGAAGGGGCGTCCTGTTCGGTGAGGGGTCCTTTTGCCTGAAGCATTTCCTTCTCAGGCAGAGGCAGAGTTCACAGCCCAGCAGCCAGGGCCGGTGCTGCGGGCCATCGGCTGTGCAGTGTGGCACCTCCGCACCAAGGCCCATGACAGTGCCGTGAGCCGGATGAAGAACTGGGAAGCTTCTGAGAAGAATAGTGCAGGCATGAGGACATTATCACAGGAATCATCTCAATAATTTGCCATCCAATCAGACTTTAAAATCTTGAGTAAATTTGCATTCAGAGAGCAGCATTTCAGAATGTGAAGAACCCAAAAGATCATCTGCCAAATGCTTGATTTGATTTCAAAGCTGGGGCCAAAGAGGCTCCAAGATGTTGTGATTCTCCCATTGTCTAGAGACAACTTGAAAACCAAGCTGGACCCAGACCCCTGGCTTCCCAGTGCTTCTCCAGGATATCCTGGCTAACTAAAAATGATTGTGTTGTCACCATAACTACAGTGGCTCTAAATACAATTTTTAGTTGAAGGTCCCAACTTGAAACACAGCCATATGTAAACTGCACTGTCAGTACACTTGGCAGTGTCATTCAAGAGCTGTGACACTGCCCCTGTGAGGGACGCCCGTGCCCTGGCGACCCCTGTGTGCCTGCTCCCGCTGACCCAGCACAGCAGAGAACAGGAGGGAACCACTTCTGTGAATTCGCTCAGGAGGAAACAAGATAGAGCAGATCTTCTCCCTTCCCTCTCTCTCCTTATTCCCTCCTCTTTCCCCTTCTTCTCTCTATTCTATCTCATTGCCTATCTTCTTTGGTCATAGATCTCATTGTTTCGTGCAAGGTCATAGATCTCATTGTTCAGCCAGCGTTTCAGTCCTGAGATAATAAAGGTGATGTTCCAAGAAGCTACCTCACCTCAGCGCATATTAATTTTCTTTCTTGTAATTTGCACAATAGCTCATTTATAAACATTTTTCTTTCCTTTTGTAGATATTTGCCCAGAATAACTTAGAAATCCTGACTGAATCAGCACTTCCCAAATGTTGTGGACCATTCAGCCTGGTTTCAGGAGTTGTAACCCTCACCCCATGGTGGGCTGTGTAAGAGCCCAAGGGACCCACTTCATCTGGGTCTGTTCTGTCACAAGGACGTGACCTACTAAGGAGACAAAGCTTATCTCCCTGGCAGGAGCGCTGCTTCTGCCTCATCCATCTCTGGCCCCATTGCTTGGTTGGCAGTCAATGACGGGTAAGACTCCTCATGGGAGGGGCAACCTAAGCCAGACGCAACCACTTGGGAGGCCTCATGGAAGGACTCTGGGGGTCTGCAACAAAGAGGATGTGATGGACCCTCGCCCCCCGGCTATTCTGACATAGCCCGAGTCCTCATTTCCGTCTGGGAGATGTCTCCTGCTTCCTAATTGGCTTAAAGCCTGAAACTGTGGGGGCAAGCGGTGCAGCCCTGTACCGGCCAGGACGGCTCCCTGGGTGATCAGGCATGAGAAAGAATTCCTAAAGTCCTGTGAAACCTGCTTTGCTAAGAGTGCTCTCCCTTAGGTGATAAGTGTCCCAGGAGGAAATGAGTATGTCTCCCAAAGTTTGGCAACCCCTTTTCCTGACAAACACTGGCTCAGATTAAGCCCTCAGATTGCTTTGAAATGTTAACCATTGTTTGGTCCTTGTCGCCTGACATACCTGTATTCCCGTGTATTTGAGCCCAATAAAAGCCTAGTGAGGATGGGGCTCTGGGTCACTCTCCTCTGAGAGTTTGACCCCTTTCCTCCCCAAGCAGTCATGTCTTGGTAGTTTTTATTTTCATCCGTGATGGAGGGATGGGTTCTACGGGCAGAGCCCCCCCACATCTGGCACCCAGGACAGGGGCTCCCGCAACCAAATCCTAATATCAGACACTTTGGCCAACTTGCAGGCATGCTGACAGAAATCCTCCAGAGTGCAATAGGATGGCAATGTTACTGAACAAAAGTGGGGGTTTGGCTGCCTGCAGCGACCCATAAGCAACTTGCAGAAGCAAAGGTTAGTGAGAAAGGAAAGAGGTCTTTATTCAAAAGCTACACAATCTGGGTAGATAGCAGACTTTTACCTCAAAGCTCATCACCTCCAGAAACCCAAAGGAAAACCCTGCCACCCTCTGCCACACCAGTCCAAGGTTGTGTCCAGAGTTCCTCCTCCCACTTAAAATACCATCCTTTGGGAACCACAGGTGGCTGCTACATGATAATGCCGGCAGCTTGGCTTGTTCCTATTTGCAGTGGGCTTCAGGCTTCCTCCTGGGGACCTATGTGTGGGGTTGGGCACTGCCACTGGTCAAGTGACATCCAGGGCTATAAGGTCCCACAAATGCACCATCTGACATGTTTGTGAGATGGGCAAAAGAGTGCGTCTCCTCCTTCCCCTTGGTTTATGAGGTCTGTCCGCAAAAAGTCCAACCTTTGTTAATATAACAAGAATGGTTTGCATGACATATATGTAATCAGGCAGCCAAAGAGGGTAGACTGGAATGTATATGTGTGAACAATGAAGACTTCACTGTACTAGTCAGTGGGGACAGTAGATACTGTTGAATGAGCATGTGTACTGTGTGGCTGTCACATACAAAATGACTGAGCAAATAGAGCAATGAATCTGCATCCAATTTTGCACTAAGCTTGAACATTCCTCCATGGGAACTATTGAGATGATTCAGAAGGCTGCAGCTAGGGGCAACTGGTGACTGGCAGCTTCATCACGACTACACACCCACTCATGCATCACATCCCGTGCATCTTTTTGGTGAAACATCAAATCACCCAGGTGACCCAGCCCCCTACCAACCAGATTTGGTGCGATGTGACTTCTGGCTTTCCCCAAAACTAAAATCACCATTGAAAGGGAAGAGATTTCAGAGATTCAAGAAAATACGATGGGGCAGCTGATGGCAACTGGGAGAACTATGTGAGGTTCCAAGGTGCCTGCTTTGAAGGGGACTGAGGTGTCATTGTCCTATGTGCAATGTTTCTTGTATCTCGTATCCTCTTCAGTAAATGTCTCTATTTTTCATTTTACATGGATGAATACTTTCTGGACAGACCTCGTATATGTTACCTGTGTGGGCTGGCCCAGGCGTTCAAACTTCGCAGCGCTCTCAGAGGGTCCAGGCTTCCAACCAATCCCATCTTTTTCCCAGGCTAGAATGACAGGACTTTTCCACCACAGCACCTCTCCCTCCTGCCATTTTCACCTTTAAGGTCACATGTGGTGGCCTTCCCCGTCCTCACCCCCTACCATGGACCAGAATGGGGTAAAGGGTTTTTCCCTTTGCCAGCTTTGCATGTGCTCCAGGCAAGACTTTTTCCTGCTGCTTTCTGTCTGGGTGTGGGGACGCATGCACCAGGCACTAGTTTGGTTACCCCAGAAAACAGCCTCACCCACACTGCCTCTGGTGCCCCCACCCTGCTGCCCCACCCAGAGCCTGGCCAGGCAGACTACTGGTATCAGCAAGAGCAGACCCAGTGGCTGAAGGAAGCAGAAAACCCTGACTCCAGTGAAATAGAAACGAATGTCTCTTTCACATGACAATGACTCCAGAGGGAAAGAAACCCTCCCCCTTAAAAGAGCATTTTCTAGATGAAAAACCAAGAGTATCATCTTAAAAATCAAAGAGCTGATAAGCTGGTAGCCAATGCCCAAAGCTGAGGGAGAGTCTGAATTCAGAGATGTTGGGGAACAGCCACCCAGCTTCTTTGCTCCAAGGCCCCTGCTGCTACCAGCTCAGGGTTCTTGGGCTCAGGCCACCAGCCTCCAAAGAAAGAGGGAGAAGTCAGTGCCTAGGTGGGGGCCTACTGGGGTCCCTCCTGTAGGCTGATACTCCAAAGTGTCCCCTTGTCAAGGTAAGAGTGAACCAGAAATAAACCTGCCCTCCCCCATGACACTAGGGGACCTCAGGGGAGGTTGCTGGGTGCTGACTGAGTACAGCTGGGGGAAAAAGCAGAAAGAAGAAACTGTCCTGAAGGTGTCTTGACTGCAGCCCCACCTTCATTACCTTGAGCAGATTTGAAGGCCAGGTTCCGTTCTGGAATCACCAACCAGGTATTGGGTTCTAATGGTCCCTGACCAGTAGAGCCCCCAGGCACCTGGCAGAAGCAAAGGCAAATCCTCTGCAGAGGAAGCCCCTCTAACCCAGGCCTCTGGCAAGCCACGCGTACCATTTTTCTGGGGCAATGGTCTCTGCACAAAGATAAATGGCAAGTCAGGAAATGAGGCTCCACAAGAAAGAGCCAATGCAAACAAGAAACAGCAGAACTGGACCTAAACAAACTTTTAAAAACTGTAAACCAACTGTGCTGCTATATTTCAAGAAATAATCAAAATGTCCAGAAGCAAGGTTGCCCCACTGTTGAACAGTTCAGCAACTCCACAATCCATTCACGGATCTGAACTCTGCCCTGATCTTCAGCAGTTTATCTGTCCTCCACTAGCTCTCTTCATGGTCTCAAGACGGCTGCAGCAACTCCAGGTTTCACAACCACACAACTTCCAGAGGCAAAAATGAAAAGTGTGTTTCTGTGTAGTCCCTTGTAAAAGTGGAGCCTCCAAGCAGACTTCTCTGCATACTTCCTGGGCCAGGATTACAGTACATCTGCAGCAGCCTCCTTTTCCCAGGTTTTCAAAATGTGTCCTTTACTGATAGCATTTTCTAACTAAGATTTTTGCCTTCCAGTCATTTGACATTCGCTCTCTGTTTGCCCCACCAAGGAGGATATTTAGGCACATGTAGAACAACTGCCCGCCTCTTGTCGTTCTTGTGCTGATTATTCCTGTTTAATGTGATTCTCTACCAGCTGTGTTTTTCAGATTCCATGTTATATCTGACAAGGAAATGCCACTTTGCGTGATCTGCTGCCAAGACACTGAACATGGTGATGCATTTCAGTTCTGCACAAATCAGTAACAAGAGTGTGTTGTCAAGTACCTACTTTTGACTACTGAGAGGTTAAAACCTGAAAGCTTGGAGAAGAAAATTAAAATTAATGGGTGGGAGTTAAAGGAGAGAAACAGGTAATGGCAGTCTTTCCCCGGGGGCCAGAATACTACACAGACTGATACTGGCCCAGCTTGACCAAAGAGAGGTTGTGGAATTCCCTGTAGGATGCTACTTCTCAAAGGTCAGGGACAATTATACATTCCCAATGCCCACCCCCACCCCTGCTTATCCACTGAGCATTCCCTGGCAATAACCCCGCAACATTAGAGTAACCATATGTCCCTGTTTTCTGGCGTGCTCCTGTTGTCTTGGTATAATCAGTAATAGCATCCCTTTCATTCTAGGAAGTGTCCAGGTTTAGGAGAAAAGGTATATGGGCATCCTCCTCAGAATCATAACATTTTCTATACCCTGTAACTCTGCTGGCACACTCTATTCCTTATTCACATCTCAGCTACTGAATTATCTCACAGCCTTCCTGGGGGTGGTACGTGCATCCCTGGGGAAGCCAGAGTGTTGCATATGGACTTGACAGTCCCTGGGATCTTTGTTCAGGGCTACACTTACCGTTCTTGGCCCTGTATTTAATGTAGTGTTGTCTCCACTTTTATTATCATTGCTTCCTCCTATAGACTTCTTTTATTACAGGTAAACTTCCTTTGGAATCCAATATTCTTGCCTAAATACACCCCCTCCCCTGCACGGCTCCCTTTACTTTTACCTGGTATATATTATTAATCCTGGATACCAGACTTGCCAACTAGAAAAGTTCAGTTCTCCAGTGAACTAATGGCCACTTGCTGGGGATTCTGACTTTGAGGGAAAATTAAATTTAAGCATTTCTAATAACTCATCCAACTCCAAAATTTTATGGCTGAAATGATACAAGGTAATAAGATGCAATTATAAACTGAATTGTATCCCCCCAAAATCATATGCTAAAGCCCTAACTCCCAATGTGACTGAATTTGGGAATAGGACTTTTTAGGGGGTGATTAAGGTTGAATGAGGTCATAAGGGTAGGACCCTAATCCAATATGACTAGGGCCCTGAAAACAAGAGGAAGAGGCACCAAGGATGTTGCCATTCAGAGGAAAAGCCAGCTGAGAGCACAATGAGAAGAAGATGTGTGCAAGCTGAGGAGAGAGGCCTTAGGAGAAAAACTAGCACTGCTGACACCTTGACCCTGGATTCTCGCCTCCAAACGGGTCTTAGACACCAGGGGGGGAAGGTAGCTAACAACTGTCTTTGGCCTTTTGTAGTTTCCTTGCTGAATGACTTTTGCGTTCTTTAAAGTGTCCTCTACACGCCAAACTGTGTTGTATGTAAGATTTATGCCTTGCATTCTGTAGCTGTTAGTCAGCTAAAAGCTTTGGGGGTTACTTGAACAGCCTCAATACATTAACGTTCTAGGATTCCCTTTTAATATCTTATCCAAATGAAACGACTCAAGCCCTGCAAATCCAGCTCTGTGGGGGCTGTTTGGGGTCCTGCCCAGACCCCCTTCAGGGCTGAAGCCCTCATTACCCAGCTGCTGGCAGTGGTGGCAGCTGCAGGGTCTTCTTAGCTCACTTGTCCTTCAGGCTTCCCCCTCACCCAAGTTCACCCCCTCTCTGCAGCAGAAGCCTCTCTTCCTCTCTCCCCTCTGCTCACTGGGCCTCCTTGCTGCTACTCCTACCTGATAGGTATGTGAATGGGTAATAAAAAGCTAGGAAAAGTCCTGGGCAAGTGGAATAGGGAAACTGAGACAAGAAAATTAAACAAGGCCAAACGATTTAAACAGTTTAGCCAGCTAGTGAATTGCAAGACCTTATCTCCCCTAACCAAGTACGCGTGAGAGCAAATGGTTTATACCTCTCCTCCCCAATCAGAAAATGTGTACCTTAAATCACCCTGCTCAGGGAGATAAAGGACAGAGACCCAATTAATGCCATTTGTGCTAGCCAAACCCAAGAACAGATGATGTCAGGGGAATAAATAACAAAAATCCCATTAAAGCCAGACAGACCCAAGATAAAAGAGTAAAGCAAACCCCCCCACCAAAAAAAGTCCAAAACTCCCCAATACACTCATTTTGATGCATCACCATATTAAAAACACACCTACAATAAATACTCTGCTAAAATCCTCTCTGAAGATTCTCACCCATAAAAGAGAGATAAAAAGCCTAAAGACAAAGACCCGGTACTGGCTTGCAGGGGTGTCCAATCTGAGGCCCAAGACGGCTGTGAATCCAGCCCAACACAAAATCATAAACTTACATAAAACATTATGAGATTTTTTGTGTATGATTACATGTTGCAGTGTATTTACTGTGTGACCCAAGACAACTCTTCTTCTTCCAATGTGTTCGGGAGACACCAGAAGTTTGGACACCCCTGTGACATGCCCAAGCCCCTTCTTGGACATGAACTTTTTATAAAACTTCCTCTGAAACTCTCAGGGTCCCCGTGAGTCTTACAACCAGGTGAGGAGCAGCTTGCCTGGACTTCCCCCCAACCCTGTCTCCAAGGTCCTCTTTTCTCTGACTTCCCAGTGAGCTAACAGCAGCCCCACCTTGGCTCACTTCCTTCCTATAATGTTTCTAGGGAGCCAAAGTGTGGGCTCTCTCCTGTTGCTTCTTCTACTCTAAGCCCTTCCTTTGTTTCATTGTCCCTAGCTTTCATAAACATACTCTCAAATCACCTGGACTGGTGTGGTGAAATCTTTCCTGCACCAAGTCAAGAATCCACACACTACAGGCTGGCCTGAGGCAGACCCGCTCTGGGCCAGTCCCTGTCCGGTGACAAGATCACGAAGAGCCGTGATGAAGAAAATTTAGTCTTCTTTACACAGTGGAAATCTTATATTGCCTCACAGAATTCTGAATCCCAAGTTTAAATGCCATAAAAGTGGTGGCATAATACTTTCTGTACTCCTTGACTATAAACAACGTTATTTTCAGTAATTACTAAAAATAATTTCTTTTTATTTTTAACTTTACCTTGTTTGTTTGATCCCTTTAGTTCTAAAACAACTAACAAAAAGAAGAATTTTCCACTTAAAATAGAATGCAAACTCTGTAAATATATCATGTATGAACTAACATTTACACTTACCAAACAAAACAAGTAAGACCAGCCCACATTCATGAGAGGGGAATGGGGATCCATCTGTTAAAGGAGGAGTATCAAAGAACTTATGGATGTATTTTTACTACACAGCAATTATTCAGAACTGTTAGCAGAAGTTTACTGCCACCAATCTAATGCCCACAGATATCCCCAGTCTGGGGTGCAGAAAAAGGAGAGACTTTATTCAGAGAAACAGCTTGCAAACCAGGAACCACGGGCTTCAGAGGAAACCAAGTAAAGGGGAGGCCTGCTTATATATGGAAAAATGCCTATCCTTGTCCCTGATTCGTCCATTTTTATGCAAATGAGGAATCCAAATTTGCACAGTCTGATTGGTGCAAATATCACTGTTCTGATTGGTCAGAGTTTTGTGTTCTAATTAGTCACTATGGATCCCTTCTGATTGGTCAGTAAGATGCAAATGAGGATAAAGCTGCCTGTGCAGTTTCAATTGGACAATGCAGGTCTCAACTCAGGGTTAAAACACGATACCAGGAGCTTCTTTATAAGAAGCGTAGTGTGGAAGGCTTGGCAGATCAGTCAGTGGCTTTTCCTAGAAATGCAGTGTACATAAGGGGCCTGTGTCAGCAATGGCTGCTGGATTTTTGTTAGGAACTTGGGCCCAATTAACCAAGGGAGCTTCTTGGCAGATACATTCCTTCTCAAGGTCTGTAGAACCAACACAAAGATTCCTGAGGGGAGAAGGATTTTATCGTTAATGGTGGTTTGAAATGTTGGTTCTAAACAAGTTGATGGTAAAAAATAATTCTCTTTAAGAGATTTTTATTATGTCTTTTCATGCTTCACAGGCAATATGCCCAATGTTATCTGCAGGTGAAGAGTACCACAAAATAGAAGAAAAACACACATGGGAAGGAAGATATAGAGAGTTACAAATTAAGCGTTGTCCTTCAGAAAGGTACGTTGAAGTCGTAGCATGGTGTACGAAGACACGGCCCCCCTACACTCAGAGAACACACAGCCTAGTCCGGGGCAGAATGGTTAAGAACACAGGCAATTATGATACAAAATGGTAATTGCTCTAATAAACAGAGACAAGATGGGAGAGAAGGGAAAGTTTATCATGGTCACCGATCCCTAAGGATGTCTTGGAGGGTGAATTGGAGGTCCAGGCAAGGCTGGAAAGGGAAGAGGAGGGACATTTCATTAAGAAGAGGGAACATAGATCAGAACCTTAAGTTTCTGAACCAGGATGCAGCATGTCCGCACATAAAATCCCAGGTGGGGAGTTGTAAAAGTTGCAGGTACGCAAGTAGGTAGAGGTCAATGCTGCATGTCTTGCTTAGAAATTTGAAACTTATCTCAGCGGCAACATGTGAACATGCACCCACTAAAGCAGAAAAAAAAGCAGCCGCTCTTATATTTGAGAGGTTTCTTTTCTGCGTGTGTGTTTGTTTGTTTTTACAGCAATGCAAAGAATCCAAGGGCATGATTGAAAGGTAAGAAGACCCAATGTGAACGTGTTATAGTAATTGAGAGATTTCGAAAAGGTCAAGGCCAGAACTGGGATGGTTGTGGACAGAAACCGTGGTGGGGAGAGGACAAAGGCAGACTCGAGCTGAATGGATGGAGTGAGGCAGTGCTGGGAGGACAGAGACCAGCCTGTCTCGGTCGCTAGCGCCCCACACGGTATCCACCACACTGCGGCACTCAGTGCATTTTGGTCTGTCTTCAGTGGCACCGGTTCTCTCCTTAGCCTTGTTCAGTCTACTGTGGAGCCTGTTACAGGCATTCCTCATTTCTGTTATAGTGTTTCTGATGTCTAGCATTTTATTTTGATGCCTTCTTAACATTTTCATCTCGCCAGTTACATTACATATCTATTCTTGCAAGTGATCTGCTTTTTCCAAAAGAGCTCTTAAAATATTAACGATAGCAATTTTAAATTGCCTGCTCAATAATTCCAAAATCTCTGCCATATCTGCATGTGGTACTGATGTCCTTCTGATTGTGTTTTTGCCAGCCGTTTAGTGTGCTTTGCAATTTTTTGTTGAAAGCTGGATATGACATATCAGGCAATATGAGCTGAGGACAATACGCATTTAGCGTAACATTTATGTTAATCTAGTGAGGATTTTAGGCTGTATTTATCTTTGTTGTAGCTGCAGTTACCAGAGGCTGCAAAGCCTGTGCCTCATAGCTTCTTCTGGGATGATCAACTGTTATTTCCCTAGAGCTCTGTAGGCAGTGGTCAGGTGTGGAGGACAGGAAACATTCCTACACAAACCTAAAATTAAATATCAGTCTTTTAGCCCTGGCTGGTGTGGTTCAGTAGATTGAGCGCCCGCCTGTGAACCAAAGGATCTCTGGTTCGATTCCCAATCAGGGCACATGCCTCGATTGTGAGCCAGGTCCCCAGTAGGGGGCATGCAAGAGGCGACTGCATATTGATGTTTCTCTCCCTCCATTCCCCTCTCTCTAAAAATCAACAGATACGATCTTAAAAAATATATCAGTCTTCTAGAGCACCTGTGTTTCTGAGCTGTGACTCCACAAGTATTTATTAGCTCTTTTTCTTCCTCCCTCAGAAACAGGAAGGCTGCACAGAGCTGGAGCCAGGTGGGCTAAGTCTTTTTCCTCAGAGAGGAGACCGTTGATAAGAGAACGCTCTACTCGTATTTGAAAGTAGTAAACATCTCCCTTCCTCTGCCTAAGCCAAAGGAGGATCCTTCTTGGCTCTTCATTTTAAGAACCTTGTGAAGTTCCTGTCGACAAAACCAAAAATTGTAGAGCTCTCCCAAGTCAGAGGGACCCAGGAGTTTCTCACGCTCTTGCCAGTCCACACCAGGCCTGCAGCAATTGATCCAAAGTGCCATCTCACTCTTCCTGCTGGCACGTGGCTCAGTTCCTTCTTTGCAGATCAGGAGATCTTGGATTTGCCTGTATCCAGATCTAGGGGTATGGCTGTGCCCTGCGCCCGTAGTCTCTGATGGGTGCAAGGTAAGGCACTAATTTTCAGTTTGGTCAGCTTATTTTGCTCTGAGGATGGGAGCTATGACTTCCAAGCTCTTTACTCATTGGAGCTGAAACAGGAAGTCCCTCAGTCCATTCTGTTGAGTTAATTAATCCAAGAAAATGGACTAAGTGAACACTTGTGGAGGGAATGCACCAGGGGAAGGAGGCATGGATGGGGCCAGTCTGGCCGGGCGAAGAGTAGAACACTAGATAGGGAACACAGTGGGAAGGGAAAGAATTTTTAAATCTCATTAATAAAGAGTTCTGCTTAATAACGTTCTGAGTACTTGCAAATTGTGTTCAGATTACCTGCAAGCTTTGTACATATTACAAATCTGTCTATTACGAGAGTGACAGGGGATAAATATACGGTAAACCACAGCCTGGTCAGTCAAGATCCGTGTGAATGCTGACAACACAGATACCCGGGGGCGTGGGTCCCCTTTGGTGTCAGACAGGAGGTGGCACGACCACACCGTGTTTGTGACCCTGTGGAGCACAGTGGCCTGGGGGACACAGCAGTAAAAGCTGAGTAATGGTGGGAGAATGTAGGAGTGGACGGATAGGAGGGTATATTTTTCTCTCCTGGGACGTGTGCATGGATTGGAGCTCCTCCTAAAAAACCCTTTAAGGTTCTCAGCTGCCTTCTTAAACTCCCCCTTAGGAAAATGGAGAAGTAAAGCTGGGCGGTGGCGGGGCCTGGATTCTGAGGAAGGTCCTTCCACGTGTCTGTGACCACAGGACTATTACATGACAAATATGTTCTGTGAGAAAAACACGCTCATTCCGTTGGGTTTCAGTTTTCTCGTGGTTAAAGCACAGGGGGCGGACTAGAGGGTTTCTTTGGTCTGCGAGTCCCCACTGTTTTACGAGTCTGGCTTTAAGCAGGTTGGTTCCAGCAGCCCCAAATTTCACCCACGTTCTCCTTTCATTTCAAAACAGCTATTTCTCCATTCTTAAGAAACATTTCTAGATAAAGGGTCTCGACTGCCTGCCAGTAGTTGGCTTCCCTCCTGTTTACCTTGGGCTACCTGTGACATTCAAGAATGCTGATTTGCCATGTGGTTGCTGGTTCAATTTTAAAGCTTATGGAACCACTTGGAAAAAAACCAACCCTTGAGAGTTCTGAGGGGCTTCCCCCCTAATACTTTGTAACAAATATGAATAATTTTGTGTATAATTGTTCTACCACTTTCCTCTCTCATTTCTTTCTAAATACTTTTTTTTGTGATTATTAATAAATGCATGTTTATTTTTGAAAATGTGGAGAATACAGAAAATGCTACTATGGTATTTAGTACACAAATAAAAATTGTTAGTAATCCCACCACTCTGGCAGAATCACTGTTAACAGGTGTATGTTACTCTATGGGCTTTTCCTATGCATTAATAGGTATACTTATTTTTAACGTATTTGGGATATACCATATACTTTGTATTTCCCTTTTTTCCACTTATGTTATAGTATGAAAATTTTCTCATGTAATTAAATACCCTGCAAAAATAAAGCACAGCTGCTTTTCCAGACACCCTCTGTTCCTTTATACATATAATTACACAGTTACATAGAGTTACATAGTTAGTGTTATATATTCAAATTATAAACAACCTTATGCCAATCCAAGTAGCTAAATTTCTATATCAATTTATTATTATTTATCAGTGTGACTTGCTGAGTAGGTGAATCATCCTCAAACTGTTCATGGCTTTATGCATGTTAAATTATGATTCTGAAAATTTTTTACCCATTGACTTTTTCCTATCAGTCTATGGCAGTTTGCGCATTTCACCTCAGGCTGGCCAAATGGATTTTATCTTAAAAACAAAATCTTGGCGCATTTTGAATGTGGAAAATGATACTTTACTAGTACCCTAATATGAATTCATTTGATTACTGGTGGGATTGGGCATTTTTCCCTCTTTTTTCTGATACAGAATAAAATTTCAGATAGAAGTAGAATTAGTGTGAGGGTTACATATTTTAGACCGGCTTTATGAATTAAAACTTTTCACTTCTCAGTTAGCTCGGAGTCTGAGGTCTAGGAGGTGACGGCCAGGAACACAGTGGCGGTTGTGATAGCACCCACCTCCCTGGAACCCGCAGAGCTTGATTTCAGAGCTGGTGAGGGTCACCACGCGCAACGCATCGGGCGTTCTAAGGACACAGGGAGGACACAGGGAGGACACAGGGAGATGTCCTAAGACTTAGCTTTGAAGTCAGACCCTCTGACCATCCAAGGAAAGCACAATTTTCCCAAAGAAATCTACAACGAATGTGTGAGAAAAGAAGAAGAACACCCGTGTAAACCATGTATCTCGAGGGCCACTTACTAAGGAGCACAGCTCATGCTCAGCAACATTTCCCAGACAGCCAACCTGATGTTAGAACCGCAGGAGAATGTGTGGCCTCAGCAACCCATTACCACATATGCAACAGAGAAGCAGAGAGATCCTTGGGTATTGTTGATGAGACATCACATCCACTCACAGGAGTAAAGCTTCCAGAGGAGTACATTAAGCATGATCCTGAACACAAATTTACTCACAGATTTACTTGTATTCTTTTTAGTGCCCACAGCTAAGAGCTGACTGTGTGATAGTGACTTTGGTTTACTTAAAAACGCTTTTAACTTATGCTCGGAGGGACATTTGTCCCTCTAACTGGAAAAGAATAGCTGTGGAAGCCACTCTTTTGCCTCCAGGGTTTGGGACAGTCAGGCAGTGTGGAAGGTGGACTACTGGCAGATCTTCACGAACGAGATGGAAAGGCATTTGGGGGGCCGACTGTAACCAAACGCAGGTCTTGCTGCCTCCTGCCACGAAAGCCAGTACTCGAGAGGCAGGTACTGATGTAAAGGAACATGGTTTATTTGCAGATGCCTGCCATCTGGAAGATGGGGGACTCATGTCTCAAAGCCCCTCTCCATCTCTCAGCAGAGGCAAGTTTTTTATAAGGAGGAGAGAGGAACAGAACAAAGATGGTGGGGGCGGGGGGCGTGCAGTTTGCAAAGTTCTCTAAGTGGAAATGAGCGCAGTCCATTCCAGTAAGGCAACTGATCGTCCCGTGTGCATTTCCCTGGTTTAGTCATTCCAGCTTCAGGTCGCCCTAGCTTCACATCACCCCAGCTTCACATCACCCCAGCCTCACATCACCCTGCCTCCATGGATGAAGATCAGCAAATTTCCTGGAACTGGGATGCTTAAAAGTCTGGGTCTGTATCATTTGAAGTCAGTTCCTAGGATTCTTATACAAACATGCTGTTCATCTACAAGCTGCATATTAGTTAAAGTCAGCACTTGCAGAAACAATGTCTAGAGAATGGTGAGGTGGGTTACAATTTCTCACCATTACAATTTTCCACTGTTACAACTACTTCAGCTTAATATTAATATTCCTGCCAGTGTTTACATCGAAGAGTACTTCAACCTTTGAAACCAGGTTGGACAACAAACTGAATTTCCTATTTGCTCCTCTTAGCAAAGAAAAAGCACAGAATCTAGTGGCCATCTCTAGACTATGTGAAGACATACAAAGACGTGTGCAGAGCTGCTGTGAGAGGTCTCTCAGCGTTGGTAGTTTAATTGTTATTCAGCACTCTAACGCCATCCTGTCTTGAGGGACAAACGAGGGCTTGTAACATCATGAGCCCCTCATCTACAAGGACTGGAGAAATATCACCCCTCCTGCTCAAAAGCCAGCAAAGTTAGTGTTTTCATCTAAAAGACAGACATTGAATTCAGCAGACTCGCGATGGCAAGGACTATGTTCACAGGAAAGAATGGAACCTTGTCCATGCAACCCACTCCTTGTCCTTTTTAACGTAAGAGTTATAAACACGGCCCCACAGCAAAAGCTGCCAACCCCCACACAGATGTAAGCTGATAGCTGTCAACTATGTGAGGGATTTTTTATTGAAGTTTAAAGTTTTAGACTTTAGAAACACTATATGACTTTTATGTCTTTCCTGTTTTTCTGAAGCCCCCTTCCCAACATCGCTACATATTCCTTTAGACTCACTGCAGTACCATCACCAAAACATGGGGCCCCAAACAGCTCAGAAAGTCACTTAGGAGCGGACTGCGGCATTGCTAGGCATCGAAGGATTCTTCCCGCTGCACCATTGACTCTGCTAGTCGTCACTGGCAATCATTTAAACCAAAAAGCTGCTAAAAACACTTGTCTTCAACTACTTTGCAAGCCCTACTTAGCATATTAGTATGTTTGGGAAAATAAAAGTGTCAGCCATTATTATCTACTTCTATTGGGTCCATGCTGCATGTCTTAAGAACTATAATAATGCTTCTCATTTTCCGATAATTTTTCTTTGTGAAATAAATGTATCAAAAGGTATTTTCATAATTCCAGCCGGCACGGTGGTCCGTGATAACAAGCAGGAAATGGAATTGAAGGTGTTCTGTGAGTCCTGGTGCGGCTGTAAGCTTCGAAGCCCCGTGTTTGGGCCCCTGGGGCCCCGCTGCAGAGGTGCAGATGCCGTGGACTTGCAGAGCATCGTGTGGAAGTTTGATGAGATGTCTTTTGAACTTATTTAGCTTTGTAGACTTTGGATGCTGGGCTTTTGATCTTGTTTTTTTGTTCAGCTCTTTAAAGATGGCAGACATGGGCTGAAAAAAAAAAATTAAATTTTAAATTCTTTGTTTCAGTCAGTCTCCACCAATCTTCAAGTGGGTACTGAGACAAGACGTTAAAATTAAAAGCTTAATATTTGAAATGTGAAGGACTGGATAAGCTTAAGAGAAATTTGGACTTCAAATGATATTGCATGGGTTTATGGCATTTATACTTTTACAAATGTCCAAGCTTAAATTGCACTAAGACTTGAGGCGGACACCTTGTATCTTCATAGAAATGCCCTCCTCTTTCAGAAATATAAGAGTCCCTTTGCAGGACTGTGCTGTATACCTGCCTTGATCACCGAACTTTCTTATTTCTAGATTTAGTAAAGAGCAGTGGTAATGCACACGTAATAAATCAAAAGGAATTGGACTCTAATAGTGAATGACGAAAGTCGGTGAATGAACCAGCTTCTCTGCCTGACATGTTCCCTGGCTCTAAGTGTCCCATCTCTGTCTTGCTATTTAAGAGGAAACATAAATTTTAGGAACCCTTACTTCAGGCTTTAACAGGCAGGAGTTAAGTAATCCAGCTTCTAGGAAATTGGTAAAATGTCACCTAAACTTGAAATGTTTTAAAAAATTCATGTTCTCAACTATGTGAAATATTTCTCCTACCTTCTCAAATGTATTCCTAGAAAGTTTGTCTATAAACGAAGCTTCTTGGGGCCCAGGATGCTTTCTGTTGATACAGCAAGTCTTCCCATCATTGTAAGTGCTGCGTGTTCCACCATTTCTAAAGGAAAGAAACCCAGACAGTAAATAATGGTATTAAAATACTACAGTCTACCACCTCAAAACAATTGTTTATGGAGTTCAGAGCCTGGAGATTCAAGTACTGACTGCGTTTCATTTTGACAAGAGCGCTACAACTTACATAGTTTTTCTTCATGTTTCTATTAAAAGAAAACCTAATTAACTCTATTTTAATAAAAACAACTTTTAATTTTGGTTATTATTACATATTACATTTGAATATTTTGTAACTATAATTTGCTGAACATTTTAAGTGGTTCAGCATGACAGTGCATGTACTCATAAACTCAGTCTCTTAAAAAAAATAAATACGTCATTCAAGGTGGATAAAAGACTTAAACATAAGCCGTAACACCATTAAAGTCCTAGAAGAGAACATAGGCAGGAAAACTCAGATATTACACGCAGCAACATTTTTACTGATATGTCCCCTAAAGCAAGGGACATAAAGGAAAGAACAAACAAATGGGATCTCATCAAAATAAAAAGCTTCTGCATGGCCAAGAAAAACAGTATTAAAATAAAAAGAGAACCGACTGTGTGGGAAAACATATTTGCCAATGATATTTCAGATAAGGGTTTAATATCCAAAATATACAAAGAACTTACACGACTCCACTCTAAGAGGATAAGCAACCCAATTAAAAAATGGGCAAAGGACTTGGGCAGACACCTCTCCAAGGAGGACATACAGAGGATCCAGAGACACATGAAAAGATGCTCGATATCACTAGCTATCAGAGAGATGCAAATTAAAACCACAATGAGATACCACTTGACACCAGTCAGAATGGCCCTCATAAACAAAACAACAAACAGCAAGTGTTGGAGAGGTTGTGGAGAAAAGGGGACACTAGTGCACTGCTGGTGGGAGTGCAGACTGGTACAACCACTATGGAAAACAGTATGGAATTTTCTAAAAAAACTAAAAATGGATATACCTTTTGACCCAGCAATTCCATTGCTAGGACTATATCCTAAGAACTCTGAAACACCAATCCAAAAGAAACTATGCAACCCTATGTTTATAGCAGCACAATTTACAATAGCCAAGTGTTGGAAGCAACCTAGATGCCCATCAGTAAATGAATGGATCAAAAAACTGTGGTACATTTATACAATGGAATTCTATGCAGCAGAAAGAAAGAAGGAGCTCATACCCTATGCAACAGCATGGATGGAACTTGAGAGCATCATGCTAAGCGAAGTAAGCCAGGCAGTGAAAGATAAATACCATATGATCTCACCTTTAACAGGAACCTAATCAACAAAACAAACAAACAAGCATAATATAACCAAAGACATGGAAATTGGGAACATGCTGAAAGTCACCAGAGGGGAGAGGGGAGGGAATTTCAGGGGAAAAGGGGAAGGATTTACAGGAACAAGTATAAAGGACACATGGACAAAATCTATGGGGGGGGGGGTGGAAATGGGAGGGAGGTGGGGAGGGCTGGGGTGGCGGGTTCGGGTGAGAATAAAAGACAGAAAACTGTACAAGATCAACAATTAAAATAAAAATTAAAAAATAAATAAATAGCCCTGGCTGGTGTGGCTCAGTGGATTGAGCGCGGGCTGTGAACCAATGGGTCGCGGTTCGATTCCCAGTCAGGGCATATGCCTGGGTTGCAGGCCAGGTCCCCAGTGGGGGCCATGTGAGAGGCAACCACACATTGATGTTTCTCTCCCTCTTTCTCCTTCCCTTCCCCCCCTCTAAAAAAAAGTAAAGAAATAAAGTATTAAAAAAAATAAATAAAAATAAATAAATAAATAAATAAATAAATACGTCAGATAGTTATTTTCTGTGGTTCCCAAGGACAGATTTAGTGTACAATTCCATATTTTGGGAGCACCGAACAAAAGCATCTCCTTTTACTCCTTTGACAAAGGTTAACTGTGTTCCAGCCACTGCCATAGATGTGGGCATAGTCTTGAATGAGTTAGCCAGGGTCCTGCATGCATAGGGCTCACAATTCTAACCCAGGGAACAGGTGACTGAAAAAACTAAACAAACAAATAAGTAAAATCTCTATATAGAATATGAAGTGTGAACAGAAATCAAATGAGAAGCAGTTGAGCTGGACAGTAGTAGAAGAGAACCCACTTTCCAAGTTTGGTAGGATGCTCAGAGGATGCTTCTCTAAGGTGACATTTAAGTTAACATCTAAAGGAAGCCAACACCTAAAAAAGTGTGGTGTGCCCTGGCCGGGTAGCTCAGCTGGTTAGAGCATTGTCCTGATACACCAAAGTTGCAGGTTGGATCCCCGGTCAGGGCACATACAAGAATCAACCAATGAATGCATAAATGGGTGAAAAACTAAGTGTTGTTTCCCTCTCTTTCTCTCCTTCAAATAGGTTTTTAAAAATTAATAAGGAATAAAAAATAAAGAAGTGTGGTGAGCCTGATAGTGGGAGGAAATTCAGGGGTGCAGAGATGGTAGTAGCCAGATCATTGGGGCCTTTCAGGCTATGGCAAGAAGGTTGCATTGTATTCAGAATTCAGTGGGGAAGCCATCAGAGTGTTTCAGGGAATAGAATAATGTCCCTTTGTCTATGGAAAGACAATCATGCTTTGTCGCTCAGAGAAAAATCCACAGATAAGAGAGACAATGGTGGTGTGGGATAAGGAGCTGAAGTTGGAAAGAGGACTGACCCTCTAAACATGGTCCATACAATGGAGCCACGTGCACATGAATTTAACTAACTCCTCTCACTTTCAGCCTCTCCCCACTCACACATCCAGCCCCATTAAAAGTGGGACTGACTCCCTTTAAGACAGGAAAGTCGCTCTGTAGGGTCACAATTGGAAGCAGTGGCCAGGCTCTTTCTAATTTGTCTAACAGTGCAGTATGTGACTGATTGAGCAAGAAGACTTAGGTCCAAACCCCAGCATTACTGAGTCCCCCCCAAGTGTCAGAGCCTGTTCTAAGGGCTTTCACATTTTGCTCCTCTTGCTGTGGTAGCAAATAATGTCGTATTGAAGGCATTACACAAATAAATCAAATCTGAACTTTCATCTTGATTGTGAGAAGTCCATTCATCATCCTCTGGGCTCTCCTTTCCAGTGCTTACTTCGTCCGAATATCAGTACTGTTTACTTCTGTTGTGCAGAAAAGAGGTTGAGAAGTCTGATTTGACTGCCTGAGGTCCCAACGTCTACTCTGGTGAGGATGGTATGGAAAAGAGGACCTTCCACTCTCAGGTCCAGGGGTTGAGGGCCCACCCACTATGGACAGCTGCATAGACTGGAGGGAGGTCAGTGAACCTGGTTAGCACGAGTCATTCCATACCACAAGAGAATGGGTTCCCAGTTACAAATCTACTAACAGATATTTCCATTTACACTTAATTCACTATTTCTACTAAGAAACCTCAAGGTGGTTGGTCAGGGCAAAGTGCAACATCATGGCTCTGTTCTTAACTGGCCTTTCCCTGAGACACGATCGGCCCTGGCCTTGGGTCTGGCTTACCTGGCCTTGGGTCTGGCTTACCAGCCCCGTGCTTTCACTCCAGCGCCATCACCACCATCCTGGTGAATTTCTTCCTGAGGTCCACCAGTGTCCATTTCTGACCATTCACCTTAGTTAGGACCATCCCAGCACATCAGAAGACTTATCCTAACTTGAACCCCAAAGAGGAGTCAGGATTTATGACTTACCAGGGAAATCTTTGGTCCCTTTGCATAGCTGGCCACCTCCTCTCCAGCAACCTTCACATTCCATTGCCCAGTTTGCTGCAGTGACACAGAACCTCTTGACTTAGGCAAGCCAAAAAAGGGCTGTTCAGATCAGCTGCTCTAGATCCAGGGGCCTGCCTGCCTTACAGCCACACATCTCAAAGAGGCATAATACCAGTTATATTTGTGACGTAAAAGCTACAGCATTTGGTGATCAAAAAGTCAGGTATGATTCCCAGATCTTTGACTTTGCCAACTGCAAGGGTGATGTCATTGACTGAAACAGGGATTTCTGGAAAAAACTGGATTTATAAGGAAGATATCTGTTTTGGACATTTGAAAGTATGCAGTGCTTTTTAAAAATAGCCAGGTGGAAGTTATGGGTGTCAAATTCAAGAGAAGCAGGTGAGCTTGAGATTTGGAAACAACTGGGCTATTTGTGGTAGTTGAGTTACAAGTACGATGTGATTGGGGAGAAGAAAGGAGCTGAGAAAGAACCTGAGGAACAGGACCATTTGAGAAGCAAGCCCTCCAGGAAAATTGAGAAGGAGCTCTCTCTGAGAAAGACAGAGTCATGTCGTAGAACCCAGAGAGAGAGAGCATTTCAAGAACATGGAATTTGTTCAACAGTGTCCAAGGCAATAGAGGACAAGAAACACAAGGGTGAAATCCAGTTATTAATTTCTCAGCTAGATAACAGCTGTTCAGGTCTGTTTGGCATATTACTGACCAAGGTCATGAGAGCAGATTACATTTCCTTTCAACAATTTGTACTTGGAGTTGTATCATTACACTCTCATTAGCATGGTATTGACAATTACAATTGGTGCACCTAAGGTCTTTTCATCACGTCTTACTTTGTTGATTTCATTAAAAGCCAAAAAGTCACTTTCTTTTTGACACAAACAAAATCTAGTCACTACCATATTCTGTGTCGGCTTTGCCACTTGCCTCTGAGATTGCCCCATAGAGCAGGGGTTCTTCTGAGTTCAGCATGTCTACCCATGTGTCGGGTTTGATTCTCCCACTCTTTTTATGGGAATACCAGAAAAATGTATTTTTTAAAGAATTTATTTATTTATTTTTAGACGGCGGGGGAGGAGAAAGAGAGGGAGAAACATCTTGTGTGCCCCCTACTGGGGACCTGGCCTGCAACCTAGGCATGTGCCCTGACTGGGAATCGAACCAGCGATGCTTTGGTTTGCAGGCTGGTGCTTAATCCACTGAACCACACCAGCCAGGGCAGGAAAACTTATTTTGAACAATATGTTATACGTCATTTAGTCTCACTTGGCTGGGGCATACTGTTTATATAGTTAGTCCACTGGTTTTCTCTTTTCTAACATTAAAGTATTTCTACTTGGAGCCAATGTGATCATAAACAGTATTGCAAAACAAGCACTGAACTCAAGTGTCAGTGCTTGATTAAAAGACAGTTCGGAATATGCTTACCTTAATACTTCTGGGTCACTGAACTGAAAACATAAAATGTCACAATCCTCCTGGACGGTTTGCCCTGCAGAAAACACCCTGTTGACCTATGTTTCAGAAACACTGCTGGGAAGACTGTGCCCAGTGAATGGCTGCTCCAACTATCATGCCTAGATTTTATTTTTGACCTCAGAGTCTTTGAGGGAAGAAGGCTTGTGTGGTAGCCTTTGAGGAGCAACAATAAACAGTAGTAGTTACTTGTCTGTGATGACTTCCATAGATGATTTTAGAATCATTTTTACTCTTAATCTATTCCCATCTTTTCTTACCATATAAATAGACACTTCTTTGATAATGAACTATAGGGTGTTAATTTTTACTTCATCTACAGTGCCTAGTAAGTGATGGATTGCAAATGACAGTTGGTTAAGGCTTCTTCAGAAAGTATCCAGCCATGTATATGAAAAATAGAGACATTTATTGAAGAAGACACAAGATACAAGAAACATTGTACATAGGACAATGACACCTCAGTCCCCTTCAAAGTAGGCACCTTGGGACCTCACATAGTTCTCCCAGTCACCATCAGCTGCCCTGTAGTTTTTTTCCTGAATCTCATCAACAGTCTGAAAGCTCTTCCCTTCAAAGGTGATTTTAATTTTGAGAAAAGCCAGAAATTGCAGATGTAGAGGGCTGAGACAGCTTGGTGATCTGATGTTTCACCAAAAGCTCTGCACAAGATGTGATGCATGAGTGGGTGCATTGTCGCGATGAAGCTGCCAATCATCAGTTACCCATTGCTACAGGCTTCTGAATCATCTAAATAGTTTCCGTGGAGGACTATTCAAGCTTAGTGCAAAATTGGATGCAGATTTGTTGCTCCACTTGCTCAGTCATTTTGAATGCAATGGCCACACAGCACACATGTTCACTCACTGTTGTCTATCTCCCCCACTGACTAGTACAGTGAAGTCTTTCATTGTGCACACAGGTGTATTCCAGTCCACTCTCCTTGGCTGGCAGGTTACATTGATGTTGCACAAACTGTTCTTGCTTTATTAACAATGACTGGACTTTTTCCGGACAGACTCGTATGATTTTGTGGGGGGAAGGCTTGCAGAAAGATGGTTATCACATGGAGATATGCATTGAAATAAATTAAAGAAGCCTGGCTTTTTGCATTTGTGGAAGAGCAGGGACTGCAAAGCCTGGAAGTATATCAGTGTATTGCCACTCTTCAAGGCCAGGCAGGTCTGTGCTATTCGTGCAAACGGAAAAATATTCACGGAGCAGTTGGGATGTCTGGGTGGGCGAGCCATGCATGCTGTGAGCTGCGTCTACACATCTCATATCATGGCCCCTGCTCCCTAGCGTGACTCTCATTATCATCGCTTCCAGCAGGGAGTCCCTACCTGTTTAAGTACTAGAGGCGAACAAAGCCAGAAAACTGCAGAACATTACACAACATAACGCAATTCTGTGCATGCAAGTCCACTTTATATTATGGGAACAGTTTATCGGACCGAGTCTCAAGGTTATGAGAACACCAGTTATTGGGCCCCTCCAAGGCTATAGGAACACTGCTTCCCTTGGTTACCCAGATACCTGGGTGAGGAGGCCAGACTGCCTCCACTTACCCTACAATTAGATACTAATTCTTACTGCCCATAAGAAAGAACATCTTCCAGAGCCCTTTTCTTTCTATGGACTTTCATGAGAAGTCCTGGTTGGGGACAAAGAGGTCATTAAAGCTATTTACTGATACTTCCTTTTCCTTCTGAGCACCTGATAGGATCGAGCTTCTCCAGATGGTCCTGTGACTTGCTGTGGCCAATCAAATGTGAGCAGGAGTGGAGCTAGCATTTCTAGGAGAAGCCTTGGAAAGCTGGTGTCAGATCCATCATATTCTTCTCTACCCCCATGCCATCCATACTATTCAGATGATGGCTCCATTAATCTGTGTCCATGAGTGAAAGTGGTCAGGAGTAAAGCCTTCCAACATCAGGAGATGGACAGGTAGCTTGAGAGATAAAGAAGACTTACAGTTTTAAGGTATTGAGATTCAGGATCTGATGCTGACATTCTTGATTTTTCAGGGGCCAAGCACCTGAAGTGGTCACTGCACCCCCCGACAGTGAAGAGAATGAACAGGAGGGTCTAAACCAGCGAAAACACTTGGGAAGTGGGTTCAGCTAGCGCAAACCCAGGTTGTTTCAGTGATAGTAGTCTCCATTACACAGTGCCTTACTATCCTCAGAAGCATTTTTGCATCAGTTATTTCACTTCGTCTTCCTGTGCTCTCAGGGGTAGTCAGACCTCTACCTCTCCCCTCCAGGTAAGCTCTTCCTGGTCAGAGTCAGATGCTTTCGTTGTCCCAGCCTATTTTGAATATGTGCTGCAATTTAAAAATATTACCTGTTTTTCCTAGGTAGGAAGCTGCATAGGAAGCTGCATCTTCTTCATAATTTCATACCTTCTTTCCAACATCCACACTCCATGGTTTCAGACTCATAGTAAATGCCTTATAAATGCTCATCTGAAGAAGTTGAGAAGTAAGTTCAGCTGCAATGCTGATGTTACAACCTGATGAGTAGTAACCAGGATTCATATCTAAGGCTTTTGACTCATTCTGTGACTTATCAAAAACAAGACCACTCCAGAGTCTTGTCTGAACACAGACAGATCATGAACATTACCTAAACCACAAAAATGACCAAAAATGGCTATGGCAGCTGCTTCTGCTCAATGATGGCTTTATCCTCCGTCTAATCTTCACTCTTTCTAAATAAGAGTTATTAAGACATCCAGACATGAACTTACCCCCACCTCCTAATAGCATCTGATCCACCACAGGCTTTGCTTTTTTTTTTAACCCTTCTCAAAACCACGGAACATAAACCCAAATTCCATAGTAAGTCGTAAACTCCACTGCGATACTCCAAGGTGCAAGACATAACAAACCCAACTTGGTCACAGTCGGCTTATGTTCCGGGTGGGCTTACTGGAGCCCATGTAGAGCCCCTCCAGCGCCCCAGGGCTGGAGGGTTTCTTTACAACAATCCTGTAAGAGTATTACCACCACTGGACAGATAGAAAAATGGAGGTTCACAGAGATGAAATAATTCGCCCAGGTTTACACCACGAGGAACAGCCAGTGAGCACACTCCAGACGAAGGCTAACTCTGCCAGGAGCACTGTATCTCCCTCCTGCACGCGGTGTCCCCTATCCCATCGCCCTCCTCTGCGTTTCTTCTTAGGGCCGCTGCCCGGCCCCCCGGAATGCTACCAGGACGGGCAGGGCAAATACGTTACTTGTGCAACAGATCCCCTGTGCGCTTCTGTGAAAAACAACACCGGACCCAGACTGGCTGGAGAACCACAGAACCGCGGAAAGCGCCCTCGGCGCTGCCCAGCCCCAGGCCTAGGCCTCTGGGGTCCTGCGCACAAGAGCGACGTCTGGGTGGACCAATCGCGGGGGCCGATCCCCGAAGAGCCGGGGCGACTGCGACTGCGGCGGCGGCGGCCCGGCCCGGCCCGCGGGCTGGCAGCCCCGCCCCCTGGGCGGGCGGGGGCTGAATCAGCGCGAGGCCCTACCTGGCCGCGCAGTCCGCTGCGGGGGTCCGCTACTCGCGCGCGGCGCCTCCCGGAGTTCCCGGGGCTGCGGGGCCGCGGAGGAGCTGACCCAGGCCACCGTCGCCTTGGTCACTGTGGACGCGGAAGTGCTCTTGCCTTGCTCTGTTGTCAAACAAGGGCTGCAGTCTCCCGGCAGGTGCATCGGGTCGAATTCCACGGAGATTGCCCTCGTCTTCGGCGGACCGCGCCCCGGGGACACCGGCAGCTCGGGAGGCGCGGCCGAGCGCAGAGCAAACCCGAGGGACCCCAGGTGCAGGAAGACTAACAGTGGGGTGAGTCAAAACAAAACAAGTCCCTTGAATGTTGGGAGCTGCTTTCTAAAAGGCCCCCTTCCTGTCCGCTGTTTACGAGCAGCCAGAGGACAATAACAAAAAAACTGCGCAACCTTCGTGTCCCAGAGCAACCTCACTGTTCTGCTTAGGAAATCCCGCTGGCAGCGTACCACGTAGGAACAGTAGTGTGATCACCGAGTCACCAAAATGGGTAACAACTTAGTACTTTATGGAGTTGTCTTAAAGACTGTGTAAGCCCTGCACATCTTACTCTTTAATCGAAGTCTGACAGTCTCAGGTTTACCGAGCGCCCTATGCCAGTGCAGACACTGTCTTTTAAGGTGTTTACTGCTTTCTGTCCCCTGGTTTTCTTGTTTACGCCACAAAATTCCTCTGACTTTCCCGTCACTGAAACTCTAGACTCCCGAAGAAGAATGCAACTCATTGTTCCTTTTTTCTTTTTTGTGGAACTCAGCTACCTACCCAGGCACTATGAAGATTTTTCTTGTAGAACCTGCCATTTGCCTGAGCGCGTTTGCCTTGACCTTGACCTCCCCACTGACGACGCAGTACGTGTACAGGAGGATATGGGAAGAAACAGGCAACTACAGTATTGCGCCGGAGAGCAATATTTCTGAGTGTGCGAAAAACAAAAGCAACCCGATTTTTGCATTCCAGGAGGTAAGAAATTAAAATACACATAAAACATAATAAAAAGGAAAGTGTAATGGGGATTTAAATGAAAGAGAACATGACCCTTATCATACATTGACCCTTCAAGGGTCATGGTGAAACTCCTAAACCCTAAACCAAAGTGCCTATCTTCAGTTCTCCTCCCGCTTGAAGTTTCTGGACACCTTTCATCTGCCTCTGCCCCTTAAACACCCCCCTTTTTCTGAACTCTTCCTCTTTCTCTCAGAAACTTTCAGAGCAGTCTCATCTCCTCTGTGGCTCTCTCTTTCCTCCATCGCTGTCCCACCCCACAAAAAGGCTGACTGTGGACCAAGGCCAGTACCAATGGCTGTTCTGTGGACAGTGCTGGGGCAAAGCATGGTACTTCTGCCTTTCCCTTGTTCCCTTCTTCCCAGCCCCCACCCCATGTCATCTTCAAAGACTGTGGGGCCAGCCTCTGTCGTGGGCTGGAAGGCCGGACAGCACTAGCCGTCCATTATTTGGTTCCATCACATCAGCTCTGACTCCTGCGTGCGGGGACGTCGTCTGGGGTGGAAAGCAGTCATTTTGCTCTGAGGACACTGAAAATATTTAGCCAGATATTACAAAGTCTTTCCGTCTTCTCCCCCACCAATTTTTATTATTTTAAAACCAGAGGTCCATCACCATTCTCCTGTCCCCTCAGGCAATTTTTGACCAAGTCTACCAGTGTCCAAATGCAAAGGACATAGCATCCAGATTTGGTTCCCCGCCCCCAACAATGCCTCAAAAACAGACCACATTTATAAACTTTAAACTCTTCCTCTTGGGGATATTTTGTGATGGCAAAGGGCGGTGCTGCCTCCCCAGTCGATGGACAAGAAGAGTTTACAGGAATCAGTGTCGCCTACCTGCCGGCTCTAAGGTTGTCTTCCCAGAGGAAGAGAGTTCAGGTGTGACTGGGACAGGAGTCTGAGCACTAGAGGAAATGGCAAAGCGCCCCAGCAGGAAGGCTCTAGCCCACAGGTGGCAAACGCAAGGCCGGTGGACTGAAATCCAGCCCTCCACCTTGTTTTATCCAGCCCAGCACCTTGTTTCTACCCGGCGACAGTGCCGAGCTCCTTCCCCCTAGTCAAGGAGTAGTTACATTTGCACAGTCCAAAAATTACATTCAGCCCTTTGAAGGCAACCGCGAGGCTGATGTGGCCCCCTGGTGAAAATGAGTCTGACGCCCGTGCCCTAGCCCTTCCTGAGGTGTTCCCCAAGGTGTCAGGCATACCCTTGTGGGGTGAGGCCTGGCTGTTGGGCACAGCCCCTGCTGTTAACTCATTTTCTCAATTCCATGAGAGAGATTTGCTTGGAACTGATCATTTCTGGGCAGTCATGTAGACATCAAGGTTCTAGCCTAGAGTGAGGTCATAAAAATAGAAAGGCCAAGGTCTCACCTCACCTCATGGTGTGTCTGCCTTCAAGAATGTTTCCTGTGATCTGTATGTCATTCCCTGGGAGCGAGAAGGTTCAGTAGGCTCACCACACCCCTGGGAGCAGTGGAGGGAAGGAGGAGGAGAGGACTGGGACATTGGAAAAGTTGGCTGCCCTTCCCTTGTCAGAGTGAGGGGAAACAGGCCTTGGTCCAGCCCCCTTGGTGGCCTCTGTGACTTGTGCAGCTGATGGGTTGAGTATTGGCTTCACCTGCGTCCTGAGCCAGCTGCTGAAAGCCCCTGCTGCCTGGAACAGTGGTCTCATTTTGCAGATTTTTGCCAGATTTTTTAAATTAATTGACTATTGTTTCATTTATTGTTTTTCGCTTGGATTAATATCCAAGAGAACATACTGCCCTAGATCCCTTCCCTTATCGTTGGTGCTCGAGGGCCACAGGTGCGTCTTCTCAGACTGGGGAACTAGGGACCAGCCTCACCCCCACTGCCCACAGGGGCGGGCCATAGCAGCCTCTTCCCTTTTGCTCCTTAGGACAGAGGGACATTTTTGCTTCTCGGGAGCCACCACCATTACCTTTAGCACTTCTTGCTAGCCCCTTTTCTGGATACTCTGCCTCTGTCCTGATAGAATAGTATTCTATTCTAATAGAATTCTGCCTCAGAGAATACTCTCTTCTTTTCAAATCCAAAACACAGACGTCCCTCTTTCCTGAGCTTCTGTCTCAACACCTGGCTTTGCTGGGTGGGTTCTGGCCACTTGCTCACTGAGAGCAGCGTAGCAGTGTGTGGCCTGTTCCCGTTTCAGACAAGGTCAGTCCCTGGGTGAATGAATAGATGAATGAATGATTTCTCAAACTCAAATTTTTCTTGCCACTCCCCTAAAAGGTCAATTGTGTGTAAAAAGGGTGCATCATACGATAACATGTTGAGCTTCGTGCTGTTACAGCATATTTCTTTATCATTCCTACATAACAAACACACATATATGTACATGTATGGGAATGAAAATATTGTGAATTTGAAGAAATGGCTATAAGAGTAAACTGAGCTCCTTCATTTATATTTAACATTTAAGTCTGGATGGAAGTCTTATTTTCCACCCATTTAGGGATGAGATCTAATATAGATACACACACATATACATATATGTATATTCTTGTAAATAAATATTGATCTAACCTATTTTTCAAATCTTCAACTTTTCTGAGCCCTGTGACGATGAGGTACACCAACACTCCTCCCTGGCAAAGAGATCAGTCTCTAAAGGACCTCTTAACAAAATGGGGAGGCTGTGGGAAGGAAACTCTGGGCTAAGGGTAAAGAGGTAGAAAATTCTAGGCATGTTTGTTGACTTTTGTGGAGGAAGGAATTTCTGATCCGCTTCCCACTCCCTCCTTCCCTTGCTAAATGGTTCATTTTGAAGTTCAATTGGTCAATGGGGTCTATTCAGACATCTTTCAGGACAGGGATCACAAAGTTGTTCTTGCTCCATAATTTGTATATAAACTTTTAATAACTAATGCAATCCCTTGTTATCAGCAGAAAAGGAATATCTTCCATTTAGTTGAAATTAATGCAGACATTTTGACCTATGAAATTGTGACTGCTTCAAAATTGCCATTACTTTCCTTACTTTTTCCCTGTCTCACTACATTGTCATTCTGTCCAGTGTCAGATAGAAAGTAACACTTTTAAAACTCTGATTTCTCCCATTTACCCTTATATATTATGTCATTGTAATTCTCCTGAGTTTAAAAGGTACACACACAACTTATGTCTTAACTTTGACTCATGTTTGAAGTATGCTTTGAATTTATCTTTAAAAACTGTATTTTAAAACATAGGCTAGAGACGAGGAGTGTCACCTGTGAAAGATTGGATCGCAATGGCAGCAGATAGAAAGGAGAAGTCAGGATTCAGACGGAGCGGGGAAGTGGAAGGGGGAACCCCAGACCAGAACATCTTTTGACAAGTTGATTAAAAGATAACTGTTTCATTTATGTATTCAACAAATATTTATCTGATGGCTACTATGTCTGTGGGAGCTACAAAGACCTGCTCAAGAAGTCTGATCTTATAGAAATAAAATGGCTAAAATTGAGTGAGCACTGATCATGTACTAGGACCTTGTGCCCAGCACATTATATGTACTTTAATCTAATGCTCACAACAGCCTACAAGGTAGGGGCTGCTGTTATCCTCCCTTGTCCGAAGAAGAAGCTCTTATAGAAATAATTTGGTCAGGATCACATGTGTCTGCTAGCTGTGCTAGCACGTGCCAGAGTCCTATTTTTCCTGGTTATTCATTCGTTCAATCAATATTAAGTATCTACTCTGTGACAAGCACTGTTCTAGAAGGCAGCAGTACTGCGGTGAGGACGATAAGGCTCCAGCCCTCCCGGAGCATAGGTTATAGTGGAGGGGGCACACAATGAGCAGATGGGTTAAAACCTGTCCTGGTCCCAGAGGGGCTAGAACACTGGATGGGGTTAGTGGAATTGCTTTGAATTAAGAGATTGGTCATAGTAGGCCCTCTAAGGAGGTGACATTTGAATTGAGGAAATGAGCTGTGTGACAGTCAGGGGGAGGCAACAGCAAATGCGCATGGAGTGTTTGAGGGGGTGAGACAGGGAGGAAGTGAAGATGAAATCAGAGAAGTCATGGATTTGGGCCACCCACACCACCGCCACCGCCACCGCCACCGCCACTGCAAGGGATGGGATGTATTCCACTGTGAGGACAGCCATTAGGGGATTCTGAGCAAAGGAGTAACAGGAGCTGAACTGTGTTTGTAAAGTTGATTAGAATTGCTGTGAAGATCATTCTGACCGGCTGGGTTTGAACCACATTAATCTGCCACCAGAGCTCAGTCTTAATCATTGTACCAAGAAGTACAGCTGGGGGATGGCAATTGTTGTGTGGGAAGGTCCAGAAGAAAGGGAAGCTACATCTGTCTGGACTTTTCAGGGAAATCCAGGTTGGACTGTACCTGGAACTTAGAGAGTATTTGGGGAGTGAGCAGGGACAATGCTGGAAAGTGAGGGTGGACCACTTCCTGGTGGCCTTCTTACCAGACTAAGGAGTGTCAACGTTCTCTAGCAGGCAGCGGGAGATACTGAAGCTTCTAGTCAGCTGAAAGACGTGCAGATAGCGTGTCTATGGTCTGCGAGGCGAGAGGACTGGCCACGCTTACTGAATTGGATAAAGAGACCCGTCAGATGCCAGGGTGGTCCAGATGAAAATGAATGAGAGTTGTTGGTCCACTGTCGCTCCATGGGACTACAAAGAAGGAAAGGGGCCTGAGAAACATGGGGTGACAGAATGCACTGTGTCGGTGGGGCACAGATGAGGGAAAGGGAAAGGCCAGAACCAAGATGACTAAGTTTTCAGGCTGAGTGACGAGAACATTTTCTGGCCACATGGAATTGTTTGAATACATGGTCGTGTAAAAATAGAATGGGCTCACTATTTTTTTAAAAAAAGAAAACATTAATTCAGTATTTGATAATTTTGTGGTTCATCAGTTGTTTAGGGTGCTTTCTAAATATTACATGAATAAATCTTTTTTAAACAAGCTTAGTAATCCCCATTATAAAAATCGCACATACTCTTTATATAAAATTTGGAAAATACAGAGAAGTGGCAAGCAGGAAATGCTTTTAATATCACCCCAATCTTTTTCTGTCAAATAACTAGCGTAACAGTTGTTACGCTGCCAGTCTATGTGTGTGCATAGCTGTTTAGGTGTTCAGGGGAGCTGAGTTTATCACATTCCTTAGTTTACCTCACTTTTCCATTTTTAGTCAATGCAAAGCTCCTATTTGGGTTTTATCTTAATTTTTAGTAAATAAAGGAATGTTTCTCCCTAATCTATTTGTGGAAACCTGTGTAAAAAGGACCTCAGAGTGCTTCCTAAAGAAGGTCTATCAGATACGACATTTACACATGATATCCACTCCCCTTCAGAGTAGAAAGACATACCAGGCGAAAGGATGTTGCTCTGGTTGGAACAGTGGTCTGCTCTCTCAGTGCTGACTGTCTGTACAAGAAAGAGAAGTCAGTGCCTCGCCAGTCCCCGAGGCCTCAAGGTCTGTGGATCTCTGGTGTGAGACAGACACCCGTTGATACGCATATTTTTACTTTTACGGGTTAAGTGCCCACCATGGAGCTTGAATTCTATGGCTGAGCATTGATGATGGTATCACCTTTCGACGTTTGCTTTGTAAACTGGATGAAGGTTTAAGCTGTGTGAACCCCACACACCAGATTTCCCATCCCCGACCTTCTGGCGATACATAGTACACATCGCGCCGTCTTTGTGTGCATTGTACACAACTCTGTAAACACATGGCCTTCTTTTTATTTCTTTGCAGGAAGTTCAGAAAAAAGTGTCTCTTTTTAATCTGCAAGTGGACTTAAGTGGATTAATTCCTGGCTTAGTGTCCACGTTCGTGCTTCTGTCCCACAGTGACCACCGTGGACGAAAGTTCCCTTTGATTTTGACTTCAGCCGGTGCTCTTGCGACCAGCATCTGGCTCTGTTTGCTTTCTTATTTTGCCTTTCCCTTCCAGCTTTTGATTGCATCCACCTTCATTGGGGCCCTTTGTGGCAACTCTACCACATTTTTGGGTGCCTGTTTTGCCTACATAGCTGATCAATGTAAAGAAGAGAAACAAAAGACAATTCGAATAGCTATCATTGACTTCCTACTAGGAATTGTTACTGGATTAACAGGACTGTCTTCTGGCTATTTTATTAGAGAATTAGGTTTTGAGTGGTCCTTTTTCATTGTTACTGTGGTTCTTACTATTAACTTGATTTATATTTTATTTTTTCTTGGTGAGTCAATGGAGGAGACTTCATCTCAGATGGTTTCCATATCATGTTGTGAAGGCTTTAAAAATCTATTTTACCAAACTTACATGCTTTTTAAAAGTGCTTCCGGTGAGCGACGGTCTTTGCTCTGTTTGTTACTTTTCACAATGATCACTTATTTTTTCGTGATAATTGGCGTCTCCCCCATTTTTATCCTCTATGAATTGGATTCACCGCTCTGCTGGAATGAAGTTCTTATAGGTTATGGGTCAGCTTTGAGTAGTGTCTCCTTTTTGAGTAGTTTCCTAGGAATATGGGTTTTTTCTTACTGTATGGAAGACATCTACATGGCCCTCATTGGAATTTTAACCACCATGGTGGGAATGGCTATGACTGCTTTTGCCAGAACAACGCTGATGATGCTTTTAGGTGAGTTACACATGTAGCCTTAAAACTAACTGTGTATAGGGTATATGTAAAATGAATTTAGTCTGTTAGGTGAGAAACTTTAATATAAAATGTTCTGTTTAATGCATTCTAATTCAATTAAAGGTAATTTGTTAACAGCTAGTTTGCCAGGAGCTGAGGACCAATTTGCTTTAAAAAATAATTTACATAATAACCACAGTTTTCCAAATTTATATATTTTCCAAAAAATTGTTTTGAGGAACATTCTTCTTGTGAATCAGTTCTTCACTATAACTTTCATCAAACTGAGTGTTTCTTAAGATGCTGCTAAGGCTACTTCCTGTAAAAAATTTTAAGACAGTTATATAAAGTATATAGTGCAAATTCAGAAGAAAATTTTATACTCATTGAATACATTTAAGAAAAACCTTCTTTATGGCAAATTGGTCATTGAAAGAATGCTAACACTAAAAATGCCAAGTCTGAAAAATCAAAAACAAAAAAACACACAGAAAAAAGCTACACAAGAGATTACTACAATAATTAGGGAAATAGCCAATCAATCCCAATCGGCACACCTGGACCTAAAACTTCCATTAACTCTTGTTCTCAGTACTGGAATTAAGAATATAAGAGTAAACTAGCCTTAACCTGACCTATCTTGAGTTTATCTTAACTCATTAAATAGAATCCTACATTTCATTCAGTTTTTAGATGCCACCACTTAGGATGCTTATAGAAATAAAATATTTAGAGAGGAAGTCTTTTACATTTAAAATTGACTGTTTTCTGATTTCCAACTGTCTCTCGCAGTCAGGCTGCCCTTCCTGTTCAATATTGTGCCGCTCTCTGTTCTGCGGTCCATGATGTCAAAAGTGGTTCGTTCTTCCGAACAAGGTAAGTTTAATTTGCTTAAGGACTATAATGAATCTGCAGCCTGTACCGCTCAAATCTATGTATGATCAATGTTTGCTTCTTCAGAGAAACCACAGCCCTTTTTCTGCACAGACTCCTGATTAAGTGGTCAGTTCTATGTTAGGGAAAGGCTTCCCTTCAGACAAGGGAGCTCCTGCCCAGGGCTGCATGCTTTAGGAGGCCTGCTCTGGCCAGGCCCTGCCCGAAAAGGGGAGCAGACCTCAAGGCCAGGCAGATATGCCCTCTGGGAGCCCACAGTACCTCTCCCCTTTCAGACTACAGTCTGCGTACCTGGGTCCCTGTAATTCCCAGCCAAACAGCTCTGGGATCATGTCCAGTGATGCCTGCATGATCCTCTTCCTTAGATCCTTTCTTCTGAAGGAGGAGTACGAGCCCAGTGTGCTCACCTCCAGGCCAAAAGGGTAGCCAAGCAGTGACTTTTTATAGGAGACCTGGCCTAGCCTTGGAGTGGGGTGTCCACAGCCATGTGTGAAGGGCCCTTTCTGAGCAGGATGGAGCAAGAGGTGGGACGCTTGGAGGGCTGCAGCCCGCAGCTGGAGACGGGAAGCCGGCACTGTCCTGTTCCTACGTGGGGTTCTCAAAAGTCTGAGAATTCTCCATTCATGTCTGACATTCCAAAGCATTACAAAGGTATGTTTCTCAGAGAAGGGAGACAGAACATACCTTAGTTAACAGTTTGTTAGTCAGAATTATAACTTTTAAATACTTGGAGTATAACACAGAGGTCTCTCTAACTGTATTCTTATGCTGGGCCTGATTCAGAGTCCTGGGAAAAGCAGGGTCCCACTCAGATGGTTCAACGAAGAGATGTTAATGAAGGACGTTAGAGAGGAATGTGCAGTGTGGAGGCACCCAGATAGGGTGGCCCGAATAGGGAGGGAGCAGAGAAGAAACACCATAACCTTTCTCTCCTCGTTCATCCAGTTGACCAAGTGCAACAGGCCATCAGGCCGTCAAGGAAGCCCAAGCCATGTAATTTGTGGGATGAGACTCCCAAGCACAGAGCAGGGCAAGGAGAGGATACAGTGAAGGGGGAGGACAGCGAATAATCAATACAAAAGGGAAATGAAAGTTAAATTTCTAGTAGAACTAGTTACTAGTTAAGTATCAGGCATATGGAGTTGTCCTCCTTCCCCTTTGTAACATCTGAATACTATTGGACTTTGGAGCTTTCCTTTGTTTCATGTCTTAGGCTAGTGCAAATGCTCACATTAATTGTTTATGAATAATTCACAGTCATGCTTTTCTATTTATGTCAACACTGGGGAACACTGCATAATTCAATAAAAAATTAAAAAATATATGTCTTGGTTCTTTTCCACTCACAAGATACAGCCATGAATTTACACAGCTGTTTATAGATTATATGATGGTAAGTGGAAAACCACTTGGGGATATAAAAATTTGTAAGTATAGTATGTAAAAATCTACTTGCTTCCTTGAATTATGCAGTGGTTATGGCACCAAAAGCACAACAAGAAAAAATAGTTAAATTAGACTTTAAAATTAAAAACTTTTGTCCACCATCAAGAAAGTGAACAGACAACCCACAGAATGGGAGAATATATTTGCAAATCATATGTTTTGATAAGGAACTTCCATCCAGTATATATAAGAATTCATAAAACTCAACAGCAAAAAGACAACTGAAAAATGGGCAAAGTATTTGAATAGATACTTCTCCAAAGAAGATATACAAATGGCCAATAAACACATGAAAAAAATGCACAACATCATTAGGCATCAAGAAAATGGAAATCAAAGCCACTAGATGACTAAAATGAAAAAGACAGCATTGGTGAGGATGTGGAGAAATTGGAACTTTCATACACAGCTGATGGGAGTGTGAAGCGATACAGCCATTTTGCAAGACAGTTTGGTAGCTCCTCAGAAAGTTAAATCGTACCTTATGACTCAGCAGTCCCATTCCTAGGTATGTACCAAAATAAATGAAAACCGATGTCCACACAAAATTGTGTACATGGATGTTCATGGCAGCATTATTTATAATAGCCAAAAAGTGAAACCAATGCAAATGTTTGTGAACCAGTGAATGAATGAACAAAATGTGGTATGTCTGTGCAATGGAATATTATTTGGCAATAAAAATATAAAGTATTGACACATGCTACAACACGAACCTTGAAGTCATTATGCTAAATGAAAAAAGCTAGTCACAAAAGGTCACATATTATCTTGTAAATATGATTCCACTTATATGAAATGTTCAAACAAGGCAAAGCAATAGAGACAGAAATTAGATCAGTGTTTTCCGGGGGCTGGGGAGAAAGGGAGTGATGGGTACAGAGTTTCTTTTTTGGGGTGATAAAAATGTTCTAAAATTAGTAGTGATGGTTGCCTGACTCTGTGAACATACTAAGAGCCATTGAACTGTACAGTTTGAAAGGGTGAATTTTATGGTTTGTGATTTATATTTCATGCTGTTCAGGGGAAAAAGAAAAATCTGTCTGTTTGACTTAGAGCTAAAATAGACTTGTCAGTATACATAGTTTATTTTTGTTCATATTTTATTTAATTTTTTCATAAAGGCTTTTAAAAAGTCATTTCATATTGTTTAATGAAGTGACATTTAAAAATGTTTAATTTACATTTTGGAATTCCCTATTGTGAGTTGTGAGAACTTTTAGCTTTATCCTATTGTCATCGGAACTACTGCGCATTATCCTAGGGCACTGTGTATAAGAGACCTGAGCATCTGCAGATGTGGGTATCTGCAGGGGCCCTGGACCCAGCGGTCTGCAGGCACCAAAGAACAACTATAGTTTTCCACCGTAGGGGAGAGGAGGGCAGTGCCCTTAATCCCCATGCTGTTCAAGACCAACAGTATTGTGTTTTCAGAATTTCTCATGCGAAGTCCAAGGACAACTCTTCACCTCGGTTTCTTCACCCACAAAATGGCTAACTGACTTCTCAGGAATTTTGAAGGAATAGTTTTCACTCACCAAGCTGTGCCCCCATGTTTGTTCTTTTCAATGAATAACAGTTCATTCTTGTTTGTTGTTGTGTAACTCAGCCTTTTCTTTTTCTTCCCCTATTCCCCAACCCCAAATAGGGACCCTGTTTGCAAGTATTGCTTTCTTAGAAACACTTGGTGGAGTCACTGCAGTTTCTATCTTTAATGGAATTTATTCAGCAACTGTCGCGTGGTACCCAGGCTTTGTCTTTCTGCTGTCTGCTGGTCTATTACTGATTCCAGTGATCAGTCTCTGGTATGTACTTAGTTTTAATCATTTTGTGAAAGGATAGCTGAATTAAATGAATTTCCTAATCTCACCAATAAAATTGCATTGATCTGTTGAAGTGTGGCCTCAGAATGTACTTTTCTCAAGGAATTTGGACATGAAGACATCTTTCAGTAATTTTGGACACTTAGAAAAAAAGAGGTAGTGACATGGCTGATGAGAACTAGGAGAAAGAGTGGGTCAGATGGAGACTCTGAGAAGTTGCCCCAGTCTCTTTAAATATGAACAATTGATTAGATTAGCATCACAAGCTCAGTTGGTTGGAGCATCGCCTGGTACAGCAAAGGGTGTGGCTTTGATTCCCAGTTGGGGTGCATACAGGAGGCAACCAATTGATGTTTCTTTTTTTAAAGTATATTTTATTGATTATGCTATTACAGTTGTCCCAATTTTTTTCCTACCCTTTACTCTCCTCCTCCCTGTACCCACCCCACTACACCCGAACCAGTTCATGTCCATGGGTTGTACATATAAGTTCTCTGGCTTCTCCATTTCCTATACTATTCATAACCTCCCCCTGACTATTTTGTGCCTGCCTATTCTGCTTCTTATGTCCTGGACCTTTTCCCCCCACTAGCCCTCTCTCCCTCCCCACTGATAACCCTCCATGTGATCTGCATTTCTATGATTCTGTTCCTGTTCTAGTTGTTTGCTTAGTTTTTGTTTTTTAGGTTCAGTTGTTGATAGTTGTGGGTTTGTTGTCATATTACTGTTCATAGTTTTTGATCTTCTATTGCATTGATAAGTCCTTCTAACATTTCATATAATAAGGGCTTGGTGATGATGAACTCCTTTAACTTGATCTTATCTGGGAAGCACTTTATCTGCCCTTCCATTCTAAATGACAGCTTTGCTGGATAGAGCAATCTTGGATGTAGGTCCTTGCCTTTCATGACTTGGAATGCTTCTTCCCATCCCCTTCTTGCCTGTAAGGTTTCTTTTGAGAAATCAGCTGACAGTCTTATGGGCACTCCTTTATAGGTAACTGTCTCCTTTTCTCTTGCTGCTTTTGAGATTCCCTCCTTATCTTTAATCTTGGGTAACTTAATGATGATGTGCCTTGGTGTGTTCCTCCTTGGGTCCAACTTTTTTGGGACTCCTTGAGCTTCCTGGACTTCCTGGAAGCCTATTTCCTTTGCCAGATTGGGGAAGTTCTCCTTTATTATTTGTTCTAATAAGTTTTCAATATCTCGCTCTTTCTCTTCTCCTTTTGGCACTCCCATGATTCGGATGTTGGAATGTTTGAAGTTGTCCCAGAGGCTTCTAAGCATCTCCTCATTTTTTTTTTTTTTTTTGCATTCTTGTTTCTTCATTCTGTTCCAGTTGGATGCTTATTATTTCCTTTTGTTTCAAATCATTGATCTGAGTCCCAGTTTTCTTCTCTTCACTGTTGGTTCCCTGTATATTTTCCTTTATTTCACTTTATGTAGCCTTCATTTCTTCCTTCATTTTGCAACTGAGCTCAACCAATTCTGTGAGCATCCTGATTACCAGTGTTTTGAACTCTGCATCTGATAGGTTGGCTATCTCCTTGTCACTTAGCTCTTTTTCTGAAGCTTTGATCTCTTCTTTCATTTGGGCCATATTTCTTTGCGTCAGCCCACCTGTTAGATGTAATGGGTGGAGCCTTAGGTATTTTCCAGGGCAGAGCAACCCTTATTGCTGCTTTGTGGTGCTGTATATGGGGGAGGGGTCAGAGAGGGAACAATGCTGCTTGCTCTGTTCTCATCCCACTTTCCGTCCCTTCCCTCACATCCCACAAGTGGTTTGTGCCCTTTAGATGCTAATTTGTGGGCAGGTGGGTTTGTGCTCATTTTAGGACCCTGTGGGTCTCTCCAACATACTCTCCTGTGAGGCTGAGAGTTTCTCCTTTCTCCACAATCTCCACAGATCCTGTTGTTCTTCAAGTTCTTGTAGGGGTAGGGTTAGGCTGTTTATTTGAAATGTTTCTGTTTTTTAGGTAGGCCTGTATCACTATGAACTTCCCTCTCAGGACTGCCTTTGCTGTGTCCCATGAGTTTTGGGTTGTTGTGAGTTCATTTTCATTTGTTTCCAGAGACTTTTTTTCTTCCTTGATCTCGTTCTTGACCCATTCATTGTTTGATAGCATGCTATTCAATCTCCATGAGTTTGTGTGTTTTGGGTTTTTTTCCTGGGGGTTGGTTTCTAGTTTCAGTCCCTTGTGATCGGAGAAACTGCTTGATATGATTTCAGGTTTCTTGAATTTGTTGAGGCTTGTTTTGTGTCCCATCATGTGGTCTATCTTTGAAAATGTTCCATGTGCATTTGAAAAGAATGTGTATTTTGCTTCTTTGGGATGAAAGGCTCTACATATATCATTTAACTTATCATATAAGTTCATTTGATCCTGGACGTTGTTCAATGCCACAATATCTTTGTTGATACTTTGTTTGGAAGATCTATCCATTTTTGACAATGGGAGGTTGAAATCCCCTACTACAGTTGTGTTGCTGTCTGTATCTTTCTTAAAGTCCTGCAAGAATTTCCTTATGTATTTGGGCGTTCCTATGTTGTGTGCATATATATTTACAATGTTTATGTCTTCTTGGTGGATTCTACCCTTGTGTATTATGAAGTGACCTTCTGGGTCTCTCTTTATGACCCTTTTTTTGCAGTCTATTTTGTCTGATATGAGTATTGCTACCCTGACTTTTTTTTTCTCTCCGTTTGCTTGGAAAATTTGTTTCCAGCCCTTCACTTTCAGTCTGTGTATGTCTTTTGTCCTAGGTGGGTCTCTTGTAGGCAGCAAATGTGTGGGTCATGCTTTCTTATCCATCCAGCTATTCTATGTCTTTTGATTGGAGCATTTAAACCATTTGTATTTCAGGTTATTATTGATAGGTACTTATTCATTGCCATTTTTTCATATCTGTGTTCCTCTCTCTCTCACTCTTTTCCTTCCTTTTCTCAAAGCAGTCTCTTTAGCATCTCTTGCAGAGCTGATTTGGTGGAGGTGTATTCTTTTAGACTTCTTTTGTCTGGGAAGCTCCTTATTTGGCCTTCTATCTTGATTGAGAGCCTTGCTGGGTAGAGTAGCTTTGGTTGCAGGCCTTTGGTTCTTATTACTTGGAATATTTCTTGTCATTTTCTTCTGGCTTGGAGCATTTCCACTGAGAAGTCAGCTGCTAGCCTTATCAGAGGTCCCTTGTTTGTTACTTCCTGTTTCTCCCTTGCTGCCTTTAAGATTCTCTCTTTGTCTTGGAATTTTGCCATTTTAATTATGATGTGTCTTGAAGTGGGCCTGTTTGGGTTCCTCTTGATTGGGACTCTCTGTGTTTCCTGGATTTGTGTGACTTTTTCTCTCATCAAATTAGAGAAGTTTTCCATTATTACTTTTTCAAACAGGTTTTCTATCCCTTGTTCTTCTTCTTCTTCTGGTATCCCTATTATATGAATATTATTACATTTCATGTTGTCCTGCATTTCCCTTAACCCCTCTTCATTCTTTCTGAGCCTCTTTTCCTTTTCTTGCTCTTTCTGGGTGTTTTTTCTAACTTGTCCTCCAACTCACTGATCCGATCCTCTACCTCATTAATCCTGCTTTTGATTCCTTCTCCTGTGTTCTGCAGTTCAGAAATTGTATTCTTCACTTCCTCTTGGTGCTTGTTGATGGTTTCTATTTCCATTTTCCATGTTGATATAGTTTGCAGTGAGTTCATTGTAGTTTCCCTGTAGTTTTTGGTAATTCTCTGTGAGCTCATTGAGCTTCCTGATAACCATTGCTTTGAACTCAGTATCTGATAGTTGAGTTGCCTCTGTTTCATTTAGCATTCTTTCTGAGGCTTCCTCCTTTCCTTTCATTTGGGGATTGATTCTTTGTCTTCCAATTGTTTGTGAGATACTTCTTGTTAGCCTCAGCTTCTTAAATTGATCCGTTCTGCCTCCCTGGGTTTCTGCTGTGAACTTCTATTGTGAAGACCTGTGAGATTCAGTGGTGTAGTCTCCTTGCTCTTCTGAGCTCACTGGTCTTGGGCTGTCATTTATGTTGGCTCTCTGCATGTCTTTGGGTTTTGATTGTTGTTGGGCCTTTCTTTGGTGGGTCCTCCCCTGCAGCTGGTTAACTGAGGGTCACTCCACCCCCCACCTCTTATATTCTGTTGTGCAGGTGTGGACAGGTTGTGTTGAAGCTGATTCTTCTGTGTGTACAAGGTTTTCTGGCTTGTCTCTTACTCTTGTTCAGTTTTTTGTTCCAGGTAATTTCTTCACTATTTAGTTGTATTTCCAGATTGGTCCTGGGTTGAGGTTAGTGTGGCTTCCACTCCCTCCCTCACCTTCTTCTGTTGTTCTCTGTTGGTGGTTCCTTTGTTGGTAGATTTCCTCTTCCAGCAGGTATACTAGTGTTCACAGCTCCCACCTACTCTGTAAGTATGATTTCTGTAGTTTGGGTCCATCCTGTGAATAATCTTCATAATTTATCACAAGCCATATTTACAAAAAGATGGAATACAGACTACTTATTTATACGTTGCCTTAGTCACAATTTTAAAATGTCCCATTTTCTCATACAGTGTTGTCAAGTGCAGCAGCTGGGACAAGAGAAGCAATATACTTCTTATCCAAGAAGAATCCAGTGAAGACACTTCAGACCCACAATTGCAATTTTAAAACAATGCATACACCATGTACTCCGACTTCTGAGACATACAGCCTAGCTCCACAATCAATACTTCAGGGACAATTGATGTTGCATGTCCTTCTTCTGGACTGAACCATGGGAGAAGGAGCCCGGCCCCAGCTCCTGCAAGACCGTACAGTTCGAGCACTGTGAATACCGTGTAATGTGTTTCCAGTATAGAGAACAAATCTCAAAACGCTTCACCCTTTCAGATTTACAAGAAATTCCCCGAAACTTAATAGTATCAGGAGGGATTAAGACACCTGATAAAATGAGATACAAAAACCTCCCCGGCATACTTCAGTCTCTCACACTGAGACCAAGGAAAATGCCTTACCTCAGTTTCTCCTGTAAAATGGGTTTCTCACCTCCCTCCAGGATTTTGAAGGACAACTGTAAAAATTATGACAAATAATTCACCAATAGAAAATAACAGAAGTTTCAAATATTTATCATTTTACCTCTTAGGTAATGCTTTGCTTTATAGAACCCATCAAGGTGCTATTGACACTGAAAACTTTTAATAGATGCAAAATCCTTAAAACAGAAGCACATTAAAGAGTACGTATTTTTACTTTTCCTGATGTGTTTCATCAGTGACCAGCATGATGATATTTCTACATGTAACAAAGGGGTAAATAGGAAAAAATCAGATTATAAATAAAACTGTTTCTAGAGATATGTGAAAACTGAATAAACAGCCAATTGGGAAGTAAAGTAAGATTCCAGCACCAGTATCCATTCTGTATTCTGCCAAAGGGGGTCCATTTCTCACTGCCTTACAGCCATCCTGGGATGTACCCTGGTCCCTACAAACACCACATTCTTTCATCTTTTTCACACTATCCATTTGCCCTTCCTCCCTGGCAACATTGAAACTTCTAAGTCTCAGCCAAACTATTGCTCCCTCTGTGTAGCATCGACATTTGTCTCTGCTCCTACCCTGCCCCCGCCACTGTCCCTGCAGAGCCCCTGCAGCTCTGTGTCTCCTTCCATCCTTGCATTTTCTATGGCTTTGTGATGGTGTTTCACTTACTGGACAAGGGGCACCTCAAGGAGAGAGACAATCTGATTCCTCATTACATCCTCAATAAATGTTTGTTGACCCAAATAAAAAATTTTGTTTTTACTTGTAAAAATAAGTTAAAGCTATGCATTTAATGCATCAGGAGAGTAACCATTGATATGCTGTATTTGTTAAGCCAGCCTTACAAATAAATTGAAAAATATGGTAGCCCATATGCTTTTTAAATTGGTTGATAGTATTTTCACAGGTCCTTCAATAGCCAATTAACTTCTTTGCAATGTCTTGAAAGCAGATACAGTCCTTCGATAGCATGGCCAATGGCTTTTTCCTATAGGGAATTCAGTGATTGCTAAACTAGGAAACAGCACTCGTTTAAAATACTAGGAGTTCTTATTTCGAAGACCATTCCTTTTAGGTTTGGGAGCTCATGTGGAAACTGAGTGATATTCAGATTTATCTATTTTTGTTTTCCTTCCTGTGCAATGCTCTTCCCAAACCAAAAGAATAAGTACCTTCCTGTTAACAAAGTGCATTCTGTATCAACTAATTTTATCCTCTTAATAATCCTGTAGCACAGAGCTGCATTTCCCTCATTTTACAGACAAGTAGGGAAGTCTGAGAAATGTGACTGGACCACTAAGCAGTGGCACTGCCCAGGGATGGACTTGGCCCTGCTGAGGGTTTTCATAGTTAGGCAGACACCTGGCAGGTTATAAATCCAACATCAAGAATTGTGTCAGGCAGAGTATTAGGTGCTCCCCTACGAAAACCCCACCAGCATGATCTGTACCCAATGAAACTGCCTACAATATTGCCCTTTTGAGGTTAGACAAGATGGTCTGCAATAAACTCCCTTCCAGCTCAGCCTTGCATGATTTTGCACATTTCTAAACTAAAGAGAGCACAGCCGACACTGTGAATACATTGAAGGATTGACAGATGACTGTCAGTTGAGGGACAACTATCTGAGATGTAATAGAGTTTATCAGGGGACTGGACTGAGGTGGCCCTGGGGTAGAAATAGAGACTATGCGAGCTTACCCATCTCCAAGGAGACTATCCAGAGAGGTGATTAGTGAATGTGGTACTGAAGAGACCAGAGAAATACACCAGTTGATGGGGGTATACAGTCAAGACAGAATGGGCTGAGGGGGTTATCATCCAATCTCCCACAATTTAACCTGTTTATGTGATTATCAGAAGAAAGAATATTAATGGAATGACTTGTTCTTATGAAGTCCATAAAAAGATAAACAAAAAGGAAAAATGTGTTCCTTTTTATGCAGCACTGTACATGGGGGGTTAGATATAGCATGTCTAATGGAAATGAATATTGTCACTGCTAGAGAGGATATATTTCTATACGGCTCGCACTATTCAAAGGATCGCTGGAACCTGCATTGCATTGCCTCAAGAAATCCCTTTTCTCCTCTGCTATGCTCACTAAATAATCATCTGGTTACTCAATCAATATCCAAAACTTTTGCTAGTAGGAATAGGGTGCCCTAGGCTCAGTCCTCTTTTCAAAAATGCCTGCATGTCAGAACCACCTGAGGCACTTAAAAAGGTCCCTGGAGGTTCTAATTCAGTCAGTCTGGAGTGAGGTCTTGGAAGATAGTTTAAAAACCTCCCCAGGGGACAAACAGATACATATCCAGATATGGAAACTACCACCCTGGATGAGTGCTTGTCAGCCCTCAGTGCACATAAGAATAATTACAGAGGAGTGGAAAGTAAAACAAACACAAACACGAAGCCAGTGGTTCTTAGCCTTGGCTGCTAGGTCTCAGTCCAGGCCAACTAGGTAAGAATTTCTGGGAAGGGGAGGCAGACATTTTTTCCTCCAAATGTTCTCCAGGTGACTCCAGTATGTGACCAGGGTTAAGAATCAGTACTTTAGATGAAGGGCCAGAGAGTAAACATTTTAGGCTTTGTGAGTCAGGTCGCACAGTCCAGCACAACTACTTAACTGCCATTGTAGCACAAAGCAACCACAGACCAAGGGGGGAACCCACATGATTATATCAACAAGTGCAGAAATATATATTTAACAAAATTTAACATTCACTCATGATAAAAATTCTCCAGAAAGTAGGATCAACCTGATAAAAGGTATCTATAAAAACATCAAAACAACAACAAAAAACTCATACAGCTAACATGGTACTTCATGGTAAAAAGACTAGATATTTTTTATCTAAAATTGAAAATATGGCAGGATATCAACTGATTATATGTCAATTATACCTCAGTAGCCTTAAGTTTAAGACAATATTGTTGCTTTGAAGCCAGCACTAATCCATGTTTAAGACCCTTGATAAAGGTATAGTTACCTAGCTTGTCTTGGGAAAGACATAGGTGGTCAGTTAATAGGAATTTACACAGGCAAAACTTCCAATCCAAAGTTCCTGTGTTTGAAGGTGTTTTATTTCCTCTCTTTACACCAGCGGCTCTGAGAACGGCCCCTGGATTAGCAGAATCATCATCAGCGAGGATTTCTTAGCAATGCAAATTTTCAGGTTTGACTCTAACCTCCTGCATCACTAACTCTGGGGGTGGGGCTTGCAATCTGTCTTTTCAATCCCTCCCATGATTCTGAAGCACAAGAAAGTCTGAGAACCACTGCTCTACACTGTACTAAAGACTTGTGGCATCTTGGCTTCACTTACTGTAGGCCTTCGTTGAATCCACTCTTGCAAACTATTAAAGCCACGTTCAGCTTCTTGAGTTCAATGAATCTAGAATTACCTTGTGTAAGGGCATCATATTAATATTCTAAAAGTGCACTCAACATCTATTCCTTCACCTGCTCCAGAAGTTCTTGGAGATACAAATTGGCAAAGTCCCCAGATTCTTTCTACATGTTAGGTTTCTTTGGGTTTGGTCTCCAGGGGAGGCATGATGGGCTCTTCACACTAGTTAGGTTTGGAAATAAAGAGAGCAGTGGACAGAGGGGAATTGGCTTTCTCTGGTAAACTTGACCCTCTCTGGTAAAAAAGTCTTTAGAAAAAATAGCCTCCTCTGAGTGAAGAAACTGCATCCTTTTGCAATCGTATTCCCACCTAATTCAATTATTAGGGTCCTAATAAGTGTTCTGACTTTTTCTTTTTTAAAAAAACAGAACAGGTGTCTAATATTTTTTATTGTTTTAAAGATTTTACTTATTTATTTTTTGTGAGAGAGGGGAAGAGAATGAGAGAGGGAGAGAAACATTGATGTGCATCAAATACATCACTCAGTTGCCTCTTGTACACCCCCCACTGCGAACCTGACCCGCAACCAAGGCATGTGCCCTGACTGGGAATGGAACTGGTGACCTTTTGGTTCACAGGCCAGCACTCAGTCCACTGAGCCACACCAGCCAGGGCCCAATTTTCATACATTGGATCTGGTAGGGCAGGGACTTCAACAGCAGTACTAATTCTGGAGACTCAGATTTGTTTTTACAGAGATTATTTGTAAGAAATGACATTCTTTAGGCTTCTGTAGGCTGGTTTGAGGACTTGAACTTGTTATTTGCTTGCCCTAAGGCAGAAGCAGCCACCCCACCATTCTGACTCTTTCATATTCTGGTTGCTTGGAACTTTGCTATGAATTGGGCACGTGACTTCATATGACCAGGTGGGAGAGCCGTTTTCCAGTTGCCTGCCAAACACAACCAGCTTTCCCAACTGGTTTCACTGCCTAGTCTGCCTCAGCCAGATCTAACCAATCCTGGAGTCCCACAATTCTCTGGGGACATGGTGCCTATAACACCAATTGTTGACGCCAATCACAGTTATCATTGAGAGGTCCCGATAGCAAGCATTGATTCAAACAAAAAAGCTGGGAAAAAAATTACACTTATTGGACCATCAGAAATCTGAATACTGACTGGACATTTAATTAAAAGGAATTATTAAGGTAGGCATATTACTGTGGTTATGTTAGCTTTGTAAACTGAAATATTTACACATAGAAATAATGTCCGGAATTCCTTTCAAAATAATATTGAAGGGAAAGTGGGTAAAAAGTGCAGATGAAATAAGATTGGCCATGAGTAAATTCTGGGAGCTAGATGATGGGAACATGAGATTATATTGAATTTCTCTGCTTCTAGATGTTTGAAATTTCCCGTAATTAAAAGTTTAAACACAACAATGTGCCACTTCTTCTGCCTTTTCAGTTCCCTTTGACTTCTGTTAAATTTTCATAATAGATTGCCTGCTTGTAACCCACGGCGAGAAATGGAGCAAGGCTATGGCTGCCCTTGCCTTTGCTTGTCCTGATCTCTAACTTTCTCTCACCATTGGGCAAAACATAAGTAGTATGAAGGTCAGTAGGGCTTCCCCTACAGCTAACCTAGTATTGCTTTGGTGATAACATCTCTGGTACCTATAACTATGGTATCTATGATAACTAAAGTGTTGAAAATATATTCAATGTTCTATGAAATAGCTTTAATTTTTATTAATATCATTAATGCCAAAAGCTAAATTCAGCACTTTAACTCCAATGTAATTTCATTGTCTTTCTTTTCTAAAGATATTATTTATTTTTAGAGAGAGGGGAAGGGAAGAAGAGGGAAACATCAATGTGTGGTTGCCTCTCATGCGCCCCCTACTGGGGACCTGGCCTGCAACCCTGGCCTGTGCCCTGACTGGGAATCGAACCTGCAACCCTTTAGTTTACAAGCCAGCACTCAATCTACTGAGCCACACCATCCAGGGTGTAATTTTATTCTCAAATTGGAGGTCTATGTACTCATTACAACAACTAGGTTTAGGGTATCAGAAAGAGCAATGGCAGAAATGCATTATAAAAACATTAAGAACTTATGAATCCATAGGATACCTTACAAAAAGAAATGGGGGGAAACCTGGCTTTATAAAAACTCATCAGCCAGTAAATGTAGAAAGAAATAATGAAATATCACACTTTTTCAGCCCTCTCCCGCTCCAAAAGACCATGTTATAAATGATTGAGGTGAAGATTTTTCATGGATGCTAAAACCTCCAGATGACAGGTTCTTGAGGAATAGGACATACGCAAGGTCTCAAATTACTTCAGATTTTATACTAATTACAAAAGGGAAACCGTACTTTACAATGGAGAGCTCTGGCGGCCACCACCCATTAACCAAGTGATCACACTTAGCAACACCAATAAACGGGACACACCTGCGGCTCCTGCTGTGCTGCAGTAAGAAGTCCATGGCAGCACCTCCGTAGACTTCTCGCCAAAACTATGAATCTGAATCAACTCAGGAGGAAATTAGACAAGATGTTGATAATTGGTGAGTCTACATGAAGGTTATTTTGGGTGTTCTTTGTATTGTTCTTCCAGGTTTTGAAAATTTTCAAAATAAAAGTTGGCGAAAACAGTGTGGTTTATGTTTTACAAGATTTCTACATAATACAAAAAACAGAGGATGGGTTAAGTCTTGAGTGAAAATCAATCTATCTGTCCAAAAGTAAGCCTAGCCGAAGTTAAAGCAGAATTCCACCTGGTCCTTCAATGACCCGAAGCCATACATACCCTCTGTGTGACCTCTGTTTCCTCACGGAGATGAACAACACACCTTTTCCTGCCTCCACGAGGTCAGGACACGAAACAGAGTACAACTGACAAGGCACGTCTACTCGCTCCAGAAATAAATTCAAGATCTGAAAGCAACCTCTAAATTTTCAAAACTTTACTTTTTTTATCTTTAAAAGAAAACAAAACATTTTAAAGACCTTTCTATTTTTTTCAATTGGGAAAAAAATCTTGCTGAAATTCTAGTAGGAAAAAAAATTAACAGCATGTTCTCATTCTTTTTTTTTTTAAAGATTTTATTTTTAGGGAAAAGGAAGGGATAAAGAGAGTGAGAGAAACATTGATCAGTTGCCTCTCATATGTGCCCCAAATGGGGATCAAGCTTGAAACCCAGGCACATGCCTTGACTGGGAATTGAACCAGCAACTTTTCAGTTTGGGGGCAAAGCCCCAACAGCTGGGCCACACTGGTCAGGGCTATTCTCATTCTTTAATATGATTTAAGGATCTACAGGACAAACTAAAAGTACAGATTCTTAATTAAGCATTTGTTGTATGTGAAGGAACCTGGATTTCAACTTTGAAATCATGAACTAAATACATTCAAGGATCATGGCATTTTGCTTTAATGAAAGAGCAAGTCAAAATTCATACTTAGATTTCATCTGTTTGAAAAAAAATTTTTTTAACCAACTGTAGATTTCAGAGTAAGATTATACACTACAAGGTCTTTCCATTTTTCGAAGTAATCTACTTGTTCAGATCACCTTTCACATTCCTGAATGTCTGCAGTCAAAGGAATAACAAATGCAGGAATACCGGGTCCTACTGCAGTGCACTCCTGAAAGAGGGCAGCACCTACTCCAAAGGGCAAAGCGAATGAAAAATGATAAGCCTATATTTATATTTTGCATAGAGGGTAGGCGTGATGTGTCTAGTGGAATAGCCACATGGTGTGCCGAATTTTGCCACACCCCAAACATTTCCAGACAATAAAACCCACAAGTTCTTTTATTCTCATATACATTAAAAGGCTTAATTAATAATATAGAATTAGGTAGCGTCCTCATATTACTTTCATTGTAAATTTTATCATCTCAGCTATCAACTTATAAAGTTCCTCTTGAATCCAAAGATTAGTATTTTACAAGCAAAACAGAGACAAGGAAAATACTAAACTAATTCTTCAATAAAATCATTGAATCTAAAGGGAAAAAATACATAACTGAAGATCTGGCACTTAGACAAGTATCTCAGAGTCTTGTACCTGACTCTTTCAAGGGAAACCGAATAATTCCTCAATGCCTGTGGATTCAAAATTTTTCAAAATAAAAAGTAGATGAAAATATGGTTTATGTTTTGCAAGATTTCTATGTAATACAAAAAAATTAAAAAGGTAATTTAAGTCGATTTAAAATCAATTCATCCCTCCAAAGCAAGCTTTGCCAAAGTCAAAGCAGATTCACCTGGTTCCCCAATAACCCAAAACAAACACTGTGGACTGCCAACATTAAGAACCATCAGCAAACTTTTTGGCGCTGAGGTACACCAGAAGAATTAACTGATGCTAAAGAATGTCACTAATGTAAAGGCAAAAAGAAAGCAAGCGTATAAAAATCAAAGGTTCTCAACCCTTGAGAGCTTTTCAAAAGTACACTTCCTGGGACCTATATCAGAGTGGTCCTGTTGGAATTTTTCTTTTTTTTTTTTAATTATTTATTTCAATTTTTTTTTTTTTTTACTGTACTTTTTTCCATTACCATTTATCCCCTCAGGCCATGACACCAAAATTTCTTCACAGATTCCCAGGTGAATTTATGTGCTTCCAGAATGAGGATCACTGACTGTGAAGAGTAGGAAAGTGAAAAAGTGGAGCGACAGGCAGCAGAAAGACCTTCAACAAGTAAAAGCTAATCATGGTTACTAATTTGTTTAAAAGTATCAGCTTTTCCATTTAAACTGTCACTAATTTCATAGCACCCTCTACTGGTTGGAAGGGTATCTGCTATTCCTAGAACTAGGGGACATTTCCAACTCTAAAAGTGTGTATGTCTAGAAATAATGAGCACCTTCACTATTTGAATATTTTCTCTTAATTTAAGTGTAAAACAGGTTAACGAATATTGTGTTGGCAAATATGGTTTTAAACTTGATCTCAACAGTCAGGAACAGTTCAAATGTGTCAGTGGTTTATCTCAAGGTTTGTCAACCTTGACACTACTGACTTTTGAACCAAATGATTCTTGGGTGCAGTTATGCAATATTTTTAAGACATAGAAACATCTTTTAAGGCATAGAAAGCTACTTTTCAGTATCAATTTGGAACATTTTACATCATCTTCCTTTAGTACTTTCAATTTTTCACAATCTGGGGCGTCCAACCGGCAGCCTTCGGGCCACATATGCAGCACAGCTGTGAATGCAGTCCAACGCAAAACCGTAAATTTACTTAGAACATGACATTTTTCTGTGATTACATGTCACAATGTATTTAAAGTGTGGCCCAAGACAACTCTTCTTCCAGGGTGGCCCAGAGCCGCCCAAGGGTTGAACACTCCTGCTTGACCTCCATGCTCCTACCCACTATCTGTGCCAGTAGCAAAGTACCCCACCCCCGACCCCGCTCCCCTGCAGCCAAAAATATCTTCAAAACACTGTCAAACGTCCATCCCCAGTGGGGAGGGGCAATATTGTCTTCAGTTGCAAAATCAGTGACTTATTCAATAAAGATGTTTCTGGGGACATACAAGAATCTGAGGTAGACAATACCTCATTGTGGTCTGGATTTACATTTCCCTAACAACTAGTGATGTTGAACATCTTTTCATGTGCCTATTGGCCATCTGTATGTCTTCTGTGGAGAAATGTCTATTCAGATCCTCTGCCCGTTTTTCAATTGGGCACTTGTCATTTGTTTTTGTGTTGAGTTGTACTAGTTATTTATATACTTTGGATATTAACCCTTATCAAAAATATATCAAAAAATCAATAATTAAATTGAAAATTTTTGAATGTTTTACTGATATTTTTAAACAAAGAGGAAGGAAGGGGGGATGAGAGAGAGAAAGAAAGAGAAACATCAACTGGTTCCCTCACATATGTGCCCCAACTGGAGATCGAACCTGCCACCTTTTGGTATACAGGAAGACACACTCCAACCAAGCCACACTGGTCAGAGCTAAAGTGTTTTTTCATTAATGAAAGGTAACTCATTCACTAATTAAATGTAAAAATCTTTAATTTTTGCATACCTTATAAGAAAGAAACAGAGTGGAGATTTATTTTTTAGTAAAATGCAATGTAATCTGTTCACGAAAACAATGTGTGTGTGTATACATGAATGTTCCATTTTTAAGCATTTTGTGATTTATAAATCTATGCGCTATAACACTTTAATTGATTTCTGTTGGTTGCTTAATTTTTCACTTTAAAGACTAAAACCAAAACCACTGAATTTACACTTTGCAACCTGAGTCAAAAATAGCTATAATTCTAGAGTAGCTTCAATAAAGCAAATGTTATTCTTATGAGTACTAAGGGACTACATTCAAACCAGGTGAAATACAAATATCTGATTTTGTACTTAATTTGAAGTGTTACCCCTGAAATCAGTTACAGATGTTTACTCTGAAAGAGGCTACTGTGAAGACTGCAGACTCAAATACTGAAAATGGTTATTTAAAATTCAATTCATGGAATACCTAGAATATAGGTTGAACTGGAACCTGTTGTCAGTAAAATATTCATTTAAAACAATTTTTTAAAGACACAGAAGGCTATTGTTTTAATAATATAAAGCAAGAGTTTTAAAATCACCTCTAGTGCTTTCAACTGTCACATAGCCATGAACCAAAGACCCAAACGATTTCAAATGATCAGATACATTTTCGGCAACGATTCTTATGCATCAGTACTTTTAATATTGTACACATACAACTGTAGTACAAAGACGATATAAACACGATGCAGCCCCTCCACGTCCATGACTGCACAGTGCATTACAGCAAACCTAGTTTATATTCCACCATCAAGTGCGGTTCTCCCATTAGTTCACTCTGTGATGGGTCTGAAAACAAACAGAGACACACATTAAAGATTCTCAAAAGAAGATGAATTCAATGATGCCACTCACAAGGAAATCTAGAATAAGCAAAACTAATCTCAAGTGACAGAAAACAGACCAGTGGTTGCCTGGGGCCAAGGGTGGGGGGGACTGACTGAAAAGTGGCCAAAAATCTTTTTGACTCCCCAGATGACTCTAGGAACAAGCTCTAATTAAGAGATGAAGCAATATCTTAATCTGAACAGCAAAAATGTTTTATCTCTATTGTTTTGTGTTCTGTTGAATACATAAACATATACGCAGGCATAAGTCAGAATTCTAGAGCAAGAAAACCTTAACGATCTTCACTCTCTTGTTTTTATGGATGAATCAGACAAAAATTTTAACTGTGATAATACACCTAAAAGAGCTTTTAAAATTAAGACCAAGGGTGAGCTTCCTAGAGACAAATAAAGCGTATTTTCTTTTCTTTTGCCTCCTACATAGGACTAGAAACAGAATAAAAACCCAAGAAGTAAGCTGTAAAATCAGTTTGTAAAAATAGATATCCATTCACATTAAAATGATTACGAAGCGTAACTGATCAATTTGGATGTTCCTCACGGAATCTCCTAAGAGAATGGAGGCTACCGCATCAATTCAGCAGTCTGTACTCTCCCCACTTTCACACAACAAAGTAGCCTTAGCAGCAACTGCCACTGCCACAGTTACCAATGAACTGCTATGTGCATGACAGACATTCAAAATCTACACTTAAATTTCTACACATGAGTAGACAGCACAGGCAAAGATGTTTGCTACAGCCCTGTTTTGTGTTAACAAGTGAGAAAAACGCAAGCACCCACCAATAAATGTACTGATATATCATGCACACTGTAAGATACACAGTATGATACCAATGTGTTAAAGAAATAAACACTCAACAATGCCAAGTCTTTTCTGACGATACACATTTGTAGGAGGACACATATGATGACAGCAGGTAACCAGGGAACGAGGGAAAGAAATGGATCTGGGGGTAATCATGGAGGACCTGAGTTTGGGCTGTATTTTAAATTTTTGAGCAAAGAGTATATTCATTTAGATAACAACTTCTTTTAAACTCTGCTATTTTAAGCTTTGCACTTTAATAAAATATGTACTTGCTATAGAAATCACTTGCCCCGGAAGACAGCAAACCACATAAGCAAGGCACTGGCCCAGGGCTCCAGCACCTGCTCCGTGAAGAGGCCACCGTGAGACTCCGGGGGAGGCCCGGGCCTCTGGCTCCGTCTCAGCTGCTCTTCTTAAACTGAGGGACTGCAGTGAATAGAAGGCCCCTTTCAGTAGTGAGAAGGAGTTTATTTTTTATTTTACTAGTGCCCTCCTCACACACCCGTCCCTTCCTTGTAAAATGTACAGATTGTTCTTGGTCAAGCACTTCACAGACACGTGAGCAGAACCCCCGCCACCTCCAACATGTTATAAAACATAGCTGGAGAAATATACAGGTTTCCATCACGGTTTAACAGTCCTCAGAGTTCAGATGCACAAACAACTCCTTCATTACAGACATAAAAATTCCTCATACGTCAAAGATGATGAGGAGAATGAGATGAGCAAGAGCTTTCGACACTTACTAGGGATGGAGCACTTCATGAGGCAATGGGGACACAAGAGCTAAGAAGACGAAGTCTCAAGATCTCATAACATTTGCATTTAAGTTGAAACAAGAAATCAGAAAGATGAAAAGTATCAGATAATTGCTATGCAAAGAATTAAAGTGAGGTGACAAAGTGAAATGAGGACTACTTTAGACTGGGTAGTAAAGGAAGGCCTCTCCAAAACAGTGCCATTTAAACTGGGATCTGAAAACGAGGGGGGGAACATTCTAAGCAGGATGAACAGCGAAGGCAAGGCCCTTGGGTGAAGCCATAAACTGCCATGATGTTATGCAGTCACAGTTCCCACAAAGGGGAGATAACCCAAACTGCCATGCAGTGGTCTATCTGGACAAAAATCACCTACCTAATCAGTGGATTTTCGCAGCTCAAATCTACCTTACAGCAACGCAAGGAATGAATAGAAAAAGATGTCCACAAGATAGTGAACTTTTCAAAATTGAAATTATATTACATCACTGCTTAAAACCATTCAATGGCTTTCCATTGCACTCTGAATAAACTTCTACAAAGCTCTGGCTCCTCCTCACTTTCTAGCCTCACCTTATTCCACTCTCCACTTTTCTCAACACACTCCAGCCACATGGGCCTTCTTAACACATTCCTGTGTTGGGAGACAATTCTCTATGGGTCTCTCATGATTCGTACATCCTGGACACAACTGCACTGCTTGCCTTTGTTCTAGACTCTTTTTCAAGGCCAGCATCAGAAGATAAAGCTTGTGTCTCCCCTACAGCACAGACCAGGCAGGCTGATTGCCTATTATAAAGATTCAGGTGCCTTGACCAGGGGTGGGGTTCTTCTTCCTGTAACAAAATACAGGATATATGCAGGCATCAACTGACCCTCTTCTTGCTGCCTGTGGGACCTGGGGCTCTGGAAACCAACAGAAAAGCTGAGAATATCGCTACTGCTATCACTGTAATAAACTGTCCTTCATCTCTAGGAGTCTTGTCTCCTGCCAGTATCCATGAAACCATGACAGGCTAACTTGCTAGCTTATAAGTAGGATAAGCATCTGAAACCCTTCAGAGTACTTCAGCTGTTCTCAGGCAGGCGACGCTGAACACACAGGTTCTTCTGCCTGACAGATTCTCCTCTCTACCTTAGGTCAACTAACTCAAGTATCTTTTAAGAATCAACTTATGTGTCATAGTCCCAGAGGTCCTGCCTCTTCTACCCAACAACAAACTCTATCCCTAACCTTTTTTATCCCTAGAAGGTAAACCCAATTAACAATTTTTTTGTATTTTATCTGTTTAATGTTTATCTACACCATCAGAAAGCAGATGCTTGTTTTCTCACCACTGTATACTCAGAGCTAGGCAAGAGCCTGCCACATAGTATCTGACTGACTGAATAAATGCTAAATTCCACGCCCTCTTTTTACACACAACCAAGAAGCTGATTTTTAAATGAATGCATTTTTAAAACTAATTAAAAGATAGGACTACATAGACTGTAACTATCACCTTACTAATTTTAAACGAGTAAGTTCAATGTCAAAGTTCAATGTCAAAGCTTAGGAATTCCAGGTTTTCCTGCATTCAAAAAGCTCCCTCAGGGAAGATTCTCAAAGAGGAGGCTCTCTAGACTTCTGTTGTGACCACAGCATTTCCTTACCGGACATGAGCAGCCAAGCAAAACTAATATAATTTAGTCCTGTTGGGTTTTATGTTTCTCCTGAATTGCTGAGGCATAATGGGCAGAGGCAATAGTGAACAAAATTGTATTTGTTTATCTTCCACAGGACCATAAAAAATAGAGGATGCTATTATTATTAATAGAGGATGCATGTATTGTTCTTACTTAAAAGTCATGTTATCTTGTACGTAATACGATTATTCAAGGAATTTTGTTAAGAATGACGGATTCTTTTTTCCTACTCACCATTTATAGTAGCATGAAAATTATTTTTGGGGGGGCAGATATTTTTTAAAGAAAAGTTTTATCTTATTTTTTTTAGTTGTTTTAAAAACTAGTCATATCCCACAAATGTTGTGAACACGGAAACAACAATCATTGTTTAAATTATCGTAAGTATACTGTATTAGACTCACATATCAGACTTTATCCTCAGGACATGAAATGAATGATATGACTATAACCTCAGAACACCACAAAAAATTTCTTTCACTTTCAAAGCCAGTTAAAGAACAGTCATTACCGTTAAATTTTACCTTAAAACAAGTGAGACCAGTCAGCAGTCCGCTTCAGGAGGACAAGGGTGCTGTAGGTTTGGGTTGCTGCTGTTGCCTTTTACACTATTGGGGTTCCAGAAAAGGGGCTGAATGATACTTACCATTAAGAATATCTTCAAATCCAATAGTTTCGTCATTACCCCTCAAAATATCCAGTGAAAGGTTTGAGCTTGGAAGAAATGGAAGACGCTGAACCTTTGGAAAAAATATGAAAGGGCAAGATTAGGGGAAAAAAAAAGGGGAAAAAGATGTATAATCTAGTATCATAGTCTTCATTCTTTATTTGTAAAATCCACGAAACTAAATAAAATGTCAATTTAACCAGTGGGGAGAAAAAAACACTTCATATTTTAGACCCAAACCAAGTTTGTAAAAATTCCTCAAAACTTGACTTAAAACATGTAAAGACACTGAAGTTGTACTTTTACTAACACTAATAATCCTATCAGGTTTATACATATTTGGGGGCTTTGCTTCCACCCAGGATAACCGAGCATATACCATCTGATAAAATGCAAAATCCCAGAGCCTAACACTATGTCTAATTTCCAGTAAATGTGAGATGATCAAATTCCTGAAGAAATTCCAACTCAGTGAGACCGTTATTCTGCTTAGTAAACTGAATACTTCATTTTGTATGTTGTTTTGTATTGCTCATAGTATCAGGGTAAGTTATGACACTTTCAAACAGTAGTGATAACCAGAAATAAAGATCAAACTCATCTGTACGGTCTTTAAAAAACATAATACCATTTTGCACAAGTGTTACCTATTTTTCAAGTGTTACGTAAGCATGCCACAGACTGGTAGCTACATATAGTGGAGAAAGCACAGGCATGGGGTCGGAGAGATCCGGATTCCAGTTTTGATTCTACTACTCAACAATCCTAGGGCTTTGCATAAGTTACCTCATCTGTCTCACCCTCAGTTTTCTCACCTGGGAAACAGGATTATACCACCTCCCTCTCAAACTTGTAGTATAGCATGGTGTAAAGTATGTATACAGTACAGTTACTGGCGCATACTTGGCTCTCAACAAGCTTTAATGTAATTTTTCTGTCCTTGGTTATTTGTCTGGCAGTTATAATTTGAATCAATGCAGACAATTTTGGATATTGCCAAAAAAATACCAAGAGTAATAGGTGGTCAGTGACTAAATGATCCTAGTATTTTAAAGTAATCATAACTTTAGAATCTAAGGGAACAGTTAAGGTTTTTTTCCCCCAATAAGAAAATGTATGTAGACAAAAGGTATTTTTAATTACTAATGGCCTATAGAGTTACTTAAATCTTTGTGGCATGAAAAAAATTTCTCTAGGTTGTCAAAACCAGAAAAAAAAAAAAGTGGGCCAGGGTGGAGGTGGTGTATAGAAACAGAAGGGAGTCTGTAAATTAAACTAGATAGTAAGGGGTGTGGCAGACACGGTTTCACCAGAGATGCAGCCCTGAGACAGCCTCAAAAGCAGGGATGAGCAGGCAGTGGTTATACATCCTCATGAGCAAGAACTACAATAATACAGAAATAAGAAAAAAAGGGCCAGAATTCTGCACAAAGATTTTTTAATTACATGGGATTAAAAGCATAGGTCCAAAATTACATGGGATTAAAAGCTTAGAAACAATGTGTAGCTGGAGCACAAAAAGGGAAGCTAACAATTTTGTACAAAAGTATGTATTTCATTTAACTACAGAATAATCCTAATAACCCCACACCATTCTCACTGCTACTTCCATTGCACATTAAAATCAAATGCTCTACGGCTCAGAAGGGTCTCTAACATTTTTAAATTAAGACTAGTAGTGAAGCTAAGATTCACATATAGGTCATTCTGACATAAAGCCATGCATTCTTTTTCAGGGCTTTATCCTCCGAAAAAAGTTCTAAAACAGCTTCCAGAATGACTGAGTGATGGCATTAATAGAATTTATTTAAAAAGACACAATTTTAGCCAGGTAAGAGAAAGAATTCACAGTAGTGGGAAGAACATGTGCAAAAGCCAAAAGGAGAGAGAAGAAATTCGTTAGGACACTACACGTAGCTGAGGAAGCCATGGAGCATGGTGAAGAGCAAGAAGGCAATTCATGACCAGCGCCATGTTAAGGACGCGGGTTTTACTTCGAGGGCAAAGTGAGGGGAATGACATGATCCAACTTGCTTTACAAAGATTATTCTGGCTAGAGGGTGTACAATGGAGTCTCGGGCAGCAGACTCCATTGGAGGGGTGGGTGTTGCAGTAATGCAGAGGATGCACAGCTGGGGTCAGAACCCAGGTAGTCGCCATGGTAAAAAGAGGTTAACTGACTGGATGCTGGAGGGTGTGGGTGGGCGGTAAGGTGCTAGATGAGATACCAAGGCTAATGTTCCAATTTCTGCCTTAGGAAAAACTCTGTTTATACATGATTGGAGTTACGTGCGAGACAATGAGTTACTCCGTACTTGGGTGAAACGTGAAGTGCCTGCAGGGCTCCCTGCTGAAGAAGCCTACAGGTTTATAGGTCAATGATAACTAAAGTCATAGAAATAGATAGAAAGTAAGAGGATGAGGAGAGATCAGAAATGGTTATTTACCAACAAAACTGGTACCTGGTATTTCGGAGAACCAAAACAAAAAAGAAAAAAGAAGAAAGGAAAGAAACCTACACAGCTGAGAATGAGGTTTCAGAGAGGAGAGGAACATCGGGAAGGTGCAGTGCTCTAAAAGCCAAGGGAAGGCAGCCGGCATCACGAGTGTTACGTACCACGGGGAAATGAGCAAAATGAGGGCACTATGATGTCCACTGTTCAGGAGCAGTTTTGGTGGCATGACAGCAGCCAGAGAACCATGGGTTGAATGAATAGGAGGTAAAGAAGCATATGTAGCAAATGTCGGTGACTTTTTTCAGTTGAGACTTGCAAAAGCACACTTAGTGAGACAGAAGTTGCTATAAAGGGATTTGGGGTTGAGTTAATTTTTGCTTTGTAGAGATTCCAATATAAATAAGTGCTGCTGAGTCCCAGTGAGGAGAGAGAGAGGTTGAAGACATCAGCTATAGAAAGGATCCATGAAAAGGGGGTCTCTGAAGCACGGTGATGTGTCCAATCCAGTAAACAGATGGGGGACAGTTCTTACATTCTTGGAAGGACATTTCTGAAGATCTTATTCCTGAGCAGTATCTACAAACTGCCTATCTCACAGTTCCAGTTGGACAGACCCACAAGCATCTCAAATTCAATGAAACCCTCCAAAAGAAGAAACATGAAAGTGGATGTGGGTAAGTTTTCAGACACTGAGCCCATAACTTGAAGAAATATTCCATTTAATGGCTTCTTTTTTCCCTTGGTATTAAGTTGGCCAAAAAGTTTGTTTAGTTTTTTCTACACAATGGTTCCAGTAATGCTTAGTCATCTTTAATTTCATTTGAAACAATTTCGTTAGACTGTATTGTGACACTGTCATATCAGCACGCATTTTAAAAAATTATCAAAATTCATGAATTTTTGTGCAGCTATTTAATATTGAAGATGGAAGAAAATACGCAACATTTCTGGCATATTATGCTTTATTATTTCAAGAAAGGTAAAAATGCAACTGAAATGCAAAAAAAAGATTTGTGTAGTGCATGGAGAAGGCGCTGTGTCAAAAGTGGTTAATGAAGTTTCTTGGTACTATTGACAGTTTGGCCAAATAATTCTTCACTCTGGGACTGTCTTACGCATTGGAAGATGTTTAGCAGCACCCCTGGCCTCTACCCACTAGAAGTCAATAGCGGGAGACAGTTGACACACTCAAAATATCCAAATCCAATAAAGTTATTGGTGGAAATGAAAAATGTGTCCTTTATTTTATGGAAAAAACTAAACAGACTCTTTGGCCAACCCAATAAAATAGGAATGGAGGTCATATCCTAAAAGGGGGAAAGTAGAATAGGTTTCAGGGGAGAAGGTCAGGTTTGTACAGCTGTTATTAAACAGCACGATCACTCCAATTGGGAGGAACACACATGTGGAATGCATATATAACTGCCTACCATACTCACCTGTTGCACTGCCTTGAATTCCATTTGCAATTTTAGTGGAGCACACAGACCCTGGATGTTTCTCAGTGTGGAAAAATTCATTTTATCTTGGTTGAGCTGGAACTACAAGAGAGTAATATAATTTTAAATGCTTTACTCAACATTCTGCATTCAAAACAGTTAGCACTGATATACATGTAACATAATACTTAGATGAAGAACTTTAACATTCATAACCAAAATAAAAACAAAGTACTTGTACAAATTTCTTCAACAAATTTTTGGATGTCTATGTGTATACTTTATCCAGCATGCAGGTACACGTCACCAGTGTAAAATCATCACCTAAGTTTGGATTTACAGAACTAATAAATTAAGAGACATTTTCACATTGCAAACGTGCATTCACAAAGCACAGTCATATTTCAGCACTTCTGATTATAATCACAGCAAAACTGGTACAGCAAAGAAAAGGTACAAATGAGACCCAAAAACAGTTACATACAATGACAAAAATAGTGAATTTCTAAGTACAAAAGTGTGTATCTTAAGATTTCAAAAACAATCAGATCCATTTTACCTCCTTCTTAGTTAAACTACAATGTTTAAGCTCCAAAACTCTGAACAAGCTGTACTTTTTTCTGAAATCATACTTTTACTACTTCTAAAACACCTTATCACAATTTAATGTATTCCAGGCAAAATACATCAACCTGACTCATGTATTCTAAAACATATAGTTTCCCAAAATGGCTCTAAAGAATTGTGTAGCAAACAGACTGCTACATACATCTATCTGAGCTCATGAGGTAAAGTGACTTCTGTGATTTTTTTTACACTACACTCTTTATAAGATTTTTTTTTAAGTCATCAATAACAAAGGGTAACCGAACAAAAATCTATTGAGAGATCAGTACCCACTTGGGGCATGATCTGGAGGTCATACATACATAAGCAGTATGAAGGTTAGATATCTAGCAATATGTTTTTTAATTACTTTAGCCTAACAGCAAAATTCTGACAGATGGTCCAAATTTGGTCCACATTAAGGGAAAATCTGCAATATTTTATTGTGAGTATATGACCTGAAGTTCTAATTGAAGGGTTTCCTTTAATATTGAGACATCCTCATGATAATAGAATTTTATGTAGATTCAATTTATAGTCTTTGATAAATACACCCACCTTGTAATGTGATATCAAGCTACAATTACCAATCAACATATGCCTAATTATTAGCAACACACACAAAATTAGAATTAGGCCCTGTGGCAACAAAACAGAAGAAAGAGTCTGCCCTAGAGACTGTATATACGTTATATGTGTAGTTGTGAAGACATCACACACAGATCAGGGCTTCTCAACCCCTGGCACTACTGACATTTGGGCCAGATAATTCTTCACTGCAGCAGGTGTAAAATGTCCTGTGCATTGCAAGACGGTTAGCAGCATGCCGGGCCTCTACCCAACAGATGCCAGTACCAAAGAACCCTCCCTTCCCTCAGACACCACTTTGACAACCAGACATTACCAAATGTCTCTGGGGGGAGGGGAGGAAGGGAGGGAATCACCCACAGTTTGAGAACCACTAGAATAGATGACAGTCATCTTCTTCACTATCACCACTGCAGTTCCAATCCTGGAGAGCTACTGTAAGCCTGCATGTGCTGAGGGACGGGCTATTCCTGACTCCACTTTACTGATGAGGAAACCAACATTTACAGAGAGATTAAGCCACTTGCCCAAGTTTACTTAGCTATTAAGTAGTATAGCGCTAAGAATTTAAACCTCCAAATACTGTAGCTCAATTACACAGCCCACTCTAAAGGACTTGTAACAGATAACAAGTGCCACAGAATTGCAGGGGAGAGACTGCCATAAGCTGGGTAAGTGATTAAGACAACACAGAGGCAGTAGATGTAAGTTCAGTGTCAAAAGATCTATGCAATTTTTAGACTCTTCACCATTTTGGCCAGTCTTACTCAGATTTGTCAAAGCTTCTCTTAACATGTATTGCTCAGAACTAAACCAATATTCCATATCAAATGACCAAATTAATACTTAGGAAAATCAAGGGTACAATCACCCTTGATGTGAACTCCACCTTATTATTAACAAGGTCCAAGATTCACATTGTCCTAAGTCGTTTTTTTTTTTTTGATTTCTGGCCTAATCCTTTGATCTATTTTGTCATTTCTGATGTAGTTCGCTTATTCATTAAAATGAGCTATCCTTATCAGTTTTTCTTCCATAAACCTAATTTACATGCCTTCTATGGTTAACCTTATATCTGAAAAATATTTAACCTAAGTCAACTTCTGAGCATGAAACCAGAATGCACTTAAATAACAAGGAGCCCTTGTATTTCTCATCTCATCTGAACTTCAATTTCACCATCCCATTATTTGTTCTATTTTTTCTTACACAAAGATCTCTCCCCTTGCTAAAGAAAGAAGAAAAAAAAATGGAATAGGTTAACTCTATAGGTAACAGTACACCATCTTCCCCAAGTAATAAATCTTTCTTTTTGCTCTCAAAGTGTATTTAAAAGTCTACGTTGTTTAAAGAATATCTGTACAGACTATACGCTGTTTGGTAATGGCCTTTCCCCATCTGTTTACCTGGAGAACATTGGTCTAAAACTATTCAATGCCCCCTCCTCTATAAAGCCTTCTATAGTCCTGAAGCACAGGTAGCTGGTCCATCTTTGGCCCTCTAAGAATATTATGAAGCCCCTATCCACTGCTTGTCCTCCCGTTAAGTTTTCAGCTCCTTAAGGCTGGGGATTATGTCCTATTCATCTGTGCACCCACTATGCCTAGAAGCAGGTGTGTCCCTCTGTAACTTGGAGAAGCAAGGCTTGAGAAGGAGGTCAAGGCTAGAGATAAGGATTAAGAGATTTCAACAAAAAAATGGCAGGAGAAAAATATAAAAGAAAAAGGATCATAAAATGAAAAAATATTATGAGAGGAATGGAGAGGTGGACTGACCTTTAGAAATCTCCCTTAAAAACACGAGGAGAATGTGTAGAAAGGGAACATTAGTGAAACAATAATTCAAAACCTACTCTACAAGGATATTGAAAATAAGGCCCTATATTCTTTATGGTTAAATGCTCTACACCAAAACTATCCTTTTTATTATTTTTTAAAGATTATTCATTTATTTTTTAGAGACGGGGAAGGGAAGGAGAGGGAGAGAAACATCCATGCGTGAGAGGAACATCAATCAGTTGCTTCTCCCACACCCCCAGGTGGGGACCTGGCCCGCAACCCAGGCACGCGCCCTCAAGAGGAATCGAATTAGCGACCCTTTGGTCCTTTGCTTTGCAGAACAACACTGGACCCACTGAGCCACACCAGTCAGGGTGAGAATTATCTTAATAAATGAAACCACAAATGTCTTATCAATAGTATTTTTCTACTAAAGGACAAAAATATACTGTTAAGATACTTACATTTTTTTCTGATAATTCAAGAGGATGACTGGGCAAAAGTTCATTTTTCACACAAGTGAAACTGAAAATAAACATTTAAAACAGAGATTACATATCACAATGCTTAAAGCTCAAAATTACATCTATCAAAAGTATAACTACAATGGAATGGCACAAGGGGGTTTTTTGGGGATGATGAAACTTCTGTATCCTGACAGGAAATGATACATGTATTAAAATTCATGTAACTACCCACCAAAAGGAAAAAGAAGCCACATCTTAAAAAGACAAATTTACTATATACTGTTTTAAAATTCATCTATTACAGATATTGGTGGTCAAGACTTCAATTCACTAGAGAGCTCCCTCTAAAAAATGGTGTTAAGTAACACCTGATATCTAGATGAAATTTAATAAAGTATGTTTATTACTATTATTCTGATGACACGCTTTGGTATTATATAAAATACATAAGCCTCTTCTGCTCAGGTCTAATGTGTATTCAATATTTAATGCATCTCTAACAGACAAATGCTGAACCATGTTGGACATTCACTGAACACAAGTACTGTACACAAAGTGCTATGTCAGGCGACACACAACGAGAACCAGGCCACTCGCCTTTGCTACACTAGATCTGTAAAGATGAATATTGCATTGTCCAAAACAGGGTTTGAGAGCTGACAGAAACCTTAGAAATGACACAATAATAATTTACTGAATAATTTCTTTGTATAAAACATTATCCTAAAAGTGGGATTTTAAAACAGTCCTGTTCATGGCAATCTTAGACTAACCAGGAAGAAAGGTGCATTTCATGTGAGAAAATAAATAAATAACAAATCATCAGGACTTGGTGACTGGCCACCTTATGAATTCGATTATATAATAAATCAAATTGTATCTCCAGTTCCAAAGCTATATACTGCATCTTTAAATGGAAAGACAATAATGAGACATTATGTCTGTAATAGAATGCCATTCTATTATAGTACAACCTGAATACCTTAAAATTAGATATAAAATTCAAAACACAGAATTCAGAGCACAGTGGGGGAGGCATTATTATTTGAAATAGCAGAAAAGCAACCTGCCAAGAAAAAGAACTAGTACCAGAAATTGAAACCAAAACACATACAAACACAAAGGATATTGAGGGAAGGACTGTAACTGTGTGCTAAAGCCAGAAAAGAAAGATAATAGCAGCTAGCACTTATTGAGTGTTTACTAACGTCAGGTACTGTTGTAAGTATTTCTCATGTATTACTAACTCATTTATTCCTCAAAATTTTTACACACACACACACACACACACACACTATTAATAGACTTATTTTACAAATGAGGATACTAAGAAATAGAGCAATTCAGTAACTTGCCCAAAGGCATACATCTAGCAAACAGCACATTCAGGGTCAAAATCCAGGCAACATGAGTCCAGAGTCCATGCTCTTAGTTGCTGTGTTCCAGCATCTCTCCCACAAAGTGAATCAGTCCAATTGTTACTGAGTTAGTAAAATGGCTCTCCAAGTTATCAACAGCAAAGTGAAGAATCCTACCAAATCATGGTACTGTGCAACACCTCCTAGGAAGATGCCCTACCATGGGAACCTAGCACTGTGATAAAGCACTGTCTGAGCTATAGAAAACATCTAAGCCTCCACTCATCTCCTCTCCCAAGCCAAGGTATATTACTTGCTAACTCCCAAATTAAATATATATATTTAGGACCCAGCAAAATATTTAAAGAATATTGTGAAAAATAATTCCCAGAAACAGTTTATTATAACAAAGTTGAAGTCACAACTCCCCCATATACCCTTTTCGAAGAAGATCATGACTTTCAAAAGGCCCACTTGCTGAAAGTTCCGTAACTGGAATGCTGTCCTTTAGCTGAGATCCAAGTCCTCTGGTATTCTACAACACAAATAAAGAACAGTATTAAATACAAAATTAAAAAAAAAAAAACCAACCATGCTGAACATTTATGTAGAAATCATGGTTTAATCACTAGAGGGGGAAAAAAATTAACATCTCTGCCCTCAAAGAGCCCAGTCTAGAACATCACAATGAACCTTACGCTAAATAGCCATAGCATAAATAGCCATTATGCTAGAGGGGCACACATGGTACAGTTAATAACATCAAATTTGGGGTAGGAAGGATTCCTGAGTCATTTCTGAATGCTGTTAGATTAAAAGGAATTCCAGGAAAAACACAACATGAGTAACAGTATAAAAATATAAATCATCAAGTGAGTAAGGCATGATCAAGTGAAGTGAAGGCTAGCAAAATGAAAAGGCTTCAACATGCAAAGAAATTCACTTTTATTCTGAAATTGATAAAGACCCTTTAAAGGACTACAAAATGTTCAGATTTACTTTCATTGGAAAGATCCTCCCATAGGTTGGAACGATTAGTACTGAATGAAAAAAACTAAGAGAAGAATCTTGGGGAATATCATTCCTTCAGGACAATGCTGAAGCACAAGGAAATGGGATTAAGAATTGACAGAACAGCTAGAAGAGATTGGTCATAGAAGCTGAAAAAGGGAGGGGGAGCGGAATTTCACGAAGTGGTTTTTGTAAGAGGGTACTACTTATAAAAAATCATTGTATCTAAGCAGAATAGTGTCAAACAAAAACATACAGTGTATTTGGTACAGGTACATTGTCACCTTACGCATTATACAGTAAAACATTTAATCATCGAATATTTATTACGCATCTACTATGTGGCAGATACTCTGGTAGATGCAAAAGATACTTGTCTACCTTCCAGGGCTTAGTCTGATGAAGGTAGAGTAGACAAGCAAGTAAAATGTAATAAATGTTACAACAGGTAAAACACAAGATGCTTACTTGAAATCACTAGCTGCTCAAGTTCAATATCCCTGCAATTCTGCAGAAAGATGTAAAACAGTACAGGTAGTTTGGTATCGGTTTTATACTGTTCTAGGAGAAACTAGTCTGAGACACCAGCCTTTTTATTGATTTCTAAAATCATTTGTGTATTTTATTCCGTCAGGTATTTTATCTTGTCCAGGATTTCTTCAACCTACCACCCTAATCCAGCCTCACCCACCTGGATAATTTCCACAGCACTCTCCTGGGTCCTACTGCCTATACACTCTTCCATTTCCCAATTCTGCATATCCAAGTTCTCCTAAAAATATACAATCTCCCCCACAAAAAATCTTCACTGATTCATCAGTGTCTTGGCTGCAGAATAAAGTCCAAGGTCTTTCGCCTGGAACTCAAGAACCTGCACAACAGGTTTCAACTCCCCACACAGAAATCATGGCCAATCAGGAAAAGGAATCTAGTGTGGACAGTCACTAACCCACTCAGTGGCTGTAATCAACACATACAACCTCTCTAGCTCTGTTTACTTGTCATCCAGGTATCTTCCCAAATGTATATCCTGTTACTTTTCTGCACTAACATTCTCCTCCTCCCAGATTGCTTCATTGTGAAGTACAGAAGGAAAGTCTCTTCTATGCACAAAGGAACAGGGAATTCTGATGTGTTCTACTGTAATCACATTCCCAATTACCTTCTGTAAAATACCAGGATTCGTACTTGATATTTCTAATAAAGTAGCAGAGATAAACAAATCTATTAAAATTATCACGAGTTACACTTGAGAGTGTTTATAAACCCTCTTTACAACGACCCAAATGAACTTCTGGACGGCCTAGCAGCAGTACTGGTATCAGACGCTAGTGATTCAGGAGTCTTTCCCAAAAATCACAACTTTTAAGTTAAAAAGAGATAATGAGAAAGGCGGGAGGGGCCAAGATGATGCACTAACGAGGCCGACAAACGGGAAGAAACAAAAGTCTGGTGTTTTTCCCTCCAACACCTGGCATAACACAAGCTTCCAGAAATGTTTGTAGAATAAAGCTAAATGATAATTATGCGACCTGCGGTGGGTTTGTTATGAGGTCAGTTCCGAGGGTCAGGGGTGGGCGAGTTGGGGGACTCGGCTCCCAAAGGTTCTCCCTTCAGGGGAAGGACAGTCAGCAACGCCACACCACAGAGGTCGCACTTTCGCTACGTCCTTCCCAGCTCCGCGCCAACTATAAGGGAGAGATCGGGGTCTGCTGTGGGACGTAGAGACGGGAGGGCACAAACCAAAATAACAGAACTACATGGAAAAGGATGAAGCCCAACCGCTGCCTGCGGGACCTGCACCACAGCCCCGCCCGCGAGACAGCCCGGAGCTCCCGACCCCATGACTCGACACATCCTGGCGCCTGAGAGGGGCTTCATCCTCCCGCCATCGCCGCCGCCACCGGAGACCGGCTGGGAGGCGGCGGCCCGGTCCTGCCCGGCCACGGTCCCGAGCACGCTGAGAACTCGGGTCGCCAGGGGATCACTCACCATTTTCAGCTTGCTCTGTGAACAGCCTCTTAGCACCCTTACCGTCAGCAAACCCCGCCACTCACTTCCGTTTCCGGGGTCCCCCCCCCACCTCCGCCGGAAGTGCGTCCGTCCGGGCGAGGAAGGAAGGAGGGTGCGGGGCCTTGGTAGGGAGCGGCATGGGGCAGTCGCTCCCACGCTTGCAGTCCTGGGGGACCGGGGGCCAAGGGCGCCGCAAGGGTGTGGGCTGGGAGGAGGGTGAGTCGGAAGGAGATGTGTCCTGGAGAGGAAAGACGGGGACCTCCGCTCTGGTAGTAATAAACGTCTACTGTTCGTTTATCTGAAGATGTGCGGTGTGCTCCGCTAAATGCGTCGCCTTTGTTTAATACAAGAGCTCTTTTGGGTAGATAGTATACTTTTCATGAAGGTAAAGGAGGCCCAGATGGGGTGCGTGATTGGCCTGCAATCGTTCAACCAGTGAGGCAAAACTGGCACACAAGGCTTTTTAAGTGGTTTATTTTTTTTGTAATCATACATTGAAGGCGTGGTAGGTTTGGGCCCAGTGCTGAGGCTAAGAAAACAAACGAGCCAGGCAGATACGGTTCCTGAGCTAGAGAAGCAGAGGATTGTTGGGGTCGGGAAAGGCGGTATTAAGTATGATAACTGCTGGCACATATTGGACTCCTACTGTATGGTAACACAGTAGTAAGTGCTTTACAAGAACTATTTCCTTTAATCCTTTCAATGATCTTATGAAGTAGGTAGTACCATAACTTAAGTTTCACAGATAAGGAAAGCAAGACCTAAAAGAGGTTTTAAAAAAAGTGCCCAAGGACCCGTAATCCGCTGTCATACTGCTGTACTGAATTGCCTGGCAAATACAACGAGATAATGTGGGCTCATGCCTTGTAGCCATGTAATGGAGCTAACTTAAGGAAGGAACCCTTGGGCTAATAACCAAAGGTTAAGAGTGAACTAGTTTGCAGTAGTGGAGTATAGGAAGGAATATTACATGCAGATTTGCTTGTGCAGAAACCGAAATGGGAAAGGTCTGCGTGGCTGAAGTAAGGGAGAGAGTAGTGTGAGATGAGGCTGCGAGGAGATGGAGGCAAGTTTAATGTGGGGGACCTTGTGCACCAGATTAAAGATGATGCTTTATCTTTAAAAAGCCATTGAGGGATTTTAAGGAGGGAGGTGATAAGAGTTTCATATTTACGTGTACCCACTGCCATGGTCCTGCAGCCTTGAAGTTCCGGGGTTAACACTGATTTTAAGTAGTGTGCACTGCTGTCTTGTGGCTTCGGAATATCCATGTTTACCTTGAGGTTTGAGTGTTTCAGTTGCACCTTTTTTCTTTCAATCAGTTTCATCTAAGGAGAAATTTTAAAACTGCAGCTTTTTAAAACATTATTTAAATGTTTGTTGATTGCTTACAATTCAGTCATTAAGTATTTGCTGAGCATTTGCTTGGTGCTACAATCTGGAACTACGGATAAGAAAAAGGCATTTCCCTATCCTTGAGATGCTGTTTTTTTCCCAGGAGAATAGACATGGAAACAGACATTTAAAATGCAGTGTAGTAAACACTTAATGGAGAAAGGAGCTGGGCCAGGAAGTGGTTAGGAACAGGAAAAATGGCATTTGAGGAAGAGGAAATGTGGAAAGGCAGAGATGTGCAAAAAGGCATGTTGTAATCTGAACAATGGAGGGCCCTTGTGTGGTGTACTGAGGTTTGGGGCTTTTTCTTGTAGAAAACAGGAGATAATGGAAGTATTTTCAAAAACACTTGACCCTAGAAAAAATTATTCTGGTGACAGTGTGAGGGATACACTGGAATCGGGAGAAAGTAGGAGCCAGGATACCATTTGGAGTGTTGCAGTAGTCAAAGCCAGAGATGATGAAGGTGTAAATTAAGGTAGCACAGCATATTGCAAAGACTTTGAGAAGCAGTGAAACGCAGACATGAACCTGAGAAATACTAGAATTCAAGAGGCAGCCGGAAGAAGGGTAGCCTGCCATGGAAATGAAAAAGAAATGGTCAGAGAGAGTGAAAAGCAAATCCAAGTGCTCTGTTAGAATCCAAAGGGGAAGAAAGTGCTGAGAGGTTAAAAAGTAGTTTAAAAAGATCATGCATGCTTGAAAATAGGCCTTTGGTGACCAACGTGAAGGTAGTTTTAGTGCAACAAGGAGGAAATTCACCTTATTATGAGCAGTACAAACACCTATATTTATTTTTTTAAAGGGGTTACAGTATTAACTAATACAAGACAGTGTTTAGTATGCTAAAGTATTTTTAAAATTAAATTTGGTGTTAGAATGGTTAGTTTGCATAAGCTGTATCTGTTGTATAGTTTGGAGAATAGAATATTATTAAGAACAGTTAATATTTTCTATGCATCAAGCCCTATTCTTAGTTCTTTACATATATTGATAAATTGTTTCAGTTACTCCTTAATTACAGTTACTCATGAGGTAGGTATTACTATTATCCACATTTTATATATTTTTTAAAAGATTTTATTTATTAGAGAAAGAGGAAGGGAGAAAGAAACATCAACTTGAGAAACATCCATTGGTTGCTTCTCACAGGTCTCCAACTGGAGACCAGGCCTCTAAACGGGGACCTGGCCTGCAACCCAGGCATGTGCCCTGACCGGGAATTGAACCAGCAACCTTTAGGTTTGTAGGCTGGCACTCAATCCACTGAGTCACACCAGCCAGGGCTAGCCACCTTTTGTTTTAAAAAAACAGGCCTGTTGTGTGTGTTGTAGGGGGAAAAATACACTTCAAAAAAAACCTTTTTGTTGTCTTCCTTTACTTTACTCTTAAGGCTCTGACACAATTATCTTTTGGATGCATATAGTTGGACACAGAAGACATGCCCATCTAGGTGCAGGCCAGTGGTGAAACATGGGTGGGAGCAGGTAAGTGACCACAGCCAGGCAGTAGCTGAGGTTGGTCATTAGGAGATGTAAAAGCTTGCTGAGCTCAAAAATTCTCATGGCTTTAGTTGAGGCCTCATCCCTCCAACAGTGGAGAAAGGATGGTATAAAGCAGATGCATGCATTTCCAAGAGGTGGTGGTTGAGTGATAATCAAGCAGTCATAGTGGATAGCAAGAGACTGTGCTGACATTGTCTTGCCCTGTGAGTCAGGGAAAGTGGGAAAAAGAATCAACACCACTGCTCAAGCTTTCAAGAAAAGTGGTATTTATGAGAGCTAGGTTTCAGTTACAGCTGAGATGTGTAAAGAACTTGTAGAAAAGTAAGAAATCCTGGGAAGGCTCATTGAATTAGACTAGGGAAGTTTACTTGCGTGTCCTAGGGTCATAGTGGCAGGGGTTTGTGAAGGGAGGACAACTGAGTGGCAGGTTCTGGGGCTGAGCAGATAGAGCAGATAACAGTAGCAGAGGAATGCGTGAGTAGAGAAGTGTGGGAAAGAATGGATTGTGTGGATAGTTGCCAAGAGGCAAGACCAACTAATATGGTTGGAAAGTAGGCTAGAGGTAGATCTGGGCAATCCAAGGTAACATTGGAGAAGTTTCAGAAGTACCCTCCTGGGTCTGGATCCCAACCCTGAAGCTCAGCATTGTAAGCCAAGGCCCTAGTTCCTTGTCTGGTTCCAATGATCCCTTTCCTCCATGGCTAGACAACAACTGGTATCCCACTTCAGTGTCTACAATTCTGACACCCACTAACATCAGGGGTGTGTGAGTGTATGTGATCTGCCCAGCCCTCCCTTCCCCCTGCCAGCTACAAATTCTGGCCAGGCCTGCACGGTCCTTTTCCCTCCCAGTCTGAGGACAGTTCTCAGCCAGGTGGATTCTTTTGAGCTTTGAAAGCAGGATGGGAGGATTTGGAGAGGTGGCTAGGGTGGATGGCAATGGTTTTCCTCCAGAGTTTAGGGCAAGGGAAGCATGACAGCCCCACTGAGAGACATGAGAGGGAAAAATGATGTAGTTAGTGTGAAAATTTGTAAAATGTATTCTCAAGGTGCCTAATAATCAATGTTATATGGCAATATAAGTTTCAAAAATTGTGCTCGCCTGCGAGGTTGAAGAAGGGAGTTATGTGAGCTGGTGGTACAAGTCTTAACTAGCAAGAAAGTAACTATGTTTCAGACAATCTCAGAAGAATCTAAAATTTTTAAATAATACATCCAACTCTTCTTTAAACAGACTAAATTCTTGTAATGCTGGAAAAGGTTCAGTGTAATTAATTTAAGACAAATTATACTTACTCATCTTTCTTTGCAAGTCCCATTATAAGTGTTAAGGGATGGAGGAATACTTTACATCAAGTTTATTTGACAGACCCCCTTCTGTAACCCTAAGAGATGAGTGTTTCGTATTTCTTTTGAAATTCTTTGCTGACTATGAGTTCAGATGAAGCTGCTTTTAAAAGAGTGTCCTCTGATTAAGCAAGTCTGGATTTTCAGAGTAACTGGAGTGGACTCTTGATCCAGGTGTTTTGTTTTACTATTTTACATCCTTATTACATCAGACACAGCAAAGATTAGCATTTGGTTTCTATGCTTCATTGCTCTACTTCACATCTGTCTGTTTTTAAAAAGTGGTTTATCTTTTCAGCATAGAGAGTCTTTGTGCATTTGCCTGTGGAAGATATAGTTTGTAGCTTACATGCAGTGAATTTTAAATTACAGTCCTGATTCTTTTACCATAACCTTCATTTGTCAGCCCACATGTAGAAGCATTGAGTCATTTTGATGTTAGCTGAAGAAAAAAAAAACACTTTATTCGGATGGTGTATCTGCCAAAAATATTGTATAGTGCCCAGTATAATATACATGCACGCCTGATGTCTCCAGTCCCCTTCTCTTTTCAGGTGCTAGTGTCAGTATTCCCTTCCACTAGCATGAATAAATGAGAGGGAGAGGTTTTTTTATTTTGGAACATTAAAAATTTATTCACAGAAGGCTTGAGGAGAGAAAATTGCCATTATTCCAACCACACTCAAAACCAGGTTACATTAATTTTTATTGAGAATCAGAAGGCTGGTTCAGAATCTAAAAACTGAAAAAGACAGCATAAGTCATCTGATTGTGCATTTGCTCTGTTGGCTTTTTTGTTTCTCCTTCTAGAAGCCATGCATGCTCTTGTAGAAAATTAGAAAACACCAAAAGGCAGAAAGAAGGGAATAGAAAGCAGAGATCAGCACTGTGAATCTGTCAGCTCACAGACATTTTTTTATGTAAAAGAATATATCTATTTCTCTTTTTTAAAAAAATAGATTGACTGCATTTTCTGAGTGAGCTGGGAAGTTGTGTCTTGGTTTTTTTATGACCATAATATTATTTAATAGAAGATGGCATTCTGAAGGCTTAGAAAACATCCTTCACTTCTTCAAGAATAGCGAATTTCATGTAGGGCCATTTACTCAATATTTCTCATTCTGTCGATGTGGTTGGATGCCAAATGGCAGTTTTGAATAATTTTCAAAGGTTTTTTTTTTTTTTTTTTTTGATAATTTGCCAGGGAAGTCATAACTTTTAAAATGCTCCATAACCCTAACCATACAATTAGATTTATAGATAGATACTGCGTTCCATGTTTTGTTTTCTCACTGTGTTAGTATCTGGGATTGATGCCAAAGGCAATTGTTCAACCCCATTCCATTTATTGAATTAGAGTGTACGACTAAATTTACACAACAGAGCTGAAAGGGGGAGAATGCCTTGGTTGATTATCATTCTAGTAAGATGTCTTAACATGATTGGGAAAGAAAAGTGTTCTTTCCAATGCACCTCAGTGAAGTAATCACCTGACTGAAAAATCTGTGTGGCAGTTGATGGAATTAATCACCTGATTCCTCAGCTACAAGAAGAGCTCCTTGCTTATTCCAAACCATCTTCCATACTGTTGTCAAAGATGTTTTGTCCCTTAAAATTGAAACCTATTACTTGCATCCTTAAAGCCCTTTAAAACTTCTTGTTGCCTGCCCTATAGGATTATTAACTGCATTCTCTTTAGAATGGCAAGCAGGTCTTCTGTGATCTGACTGCCAACCTCATTCTTAATTCCTTTACTCTAGTCATATTATATTACTTGGAATTATTTGAAAATGTCATTGGCTTCATGTCCCTGTACTTTTATTCCTATTTTCCCCTTTTCTGGAATGTTCTATTGTACTGACTCAGGTGAAGTGTTGCTTCCTCTCTGAAGCCTTTCCTGACTGGTTGCACAGCCTGTTTGCCCCCCCTTCCAGGGAGAACGGACCTTTATGCCCCAGTGCTTAGGCATACATAACTGTATCAGCACCTGTAACACACTGCTGCAGATCTTGTTTTCGTGTGTAAATCCCATTCACCAGCTTTTTGGAGATAATTGTATCTTTTCATAGCTCTTTCATTAGGAACGTTGCCATTGCCTTTCAACTAGCCTGCCTGCCTACGTCCATTCTCAGGCAGCTCCCTGATGCATTCTGCACATCTCACGATTGAGTAGACTCAACAGGCAATGGCTACATGTTCAAAGGTCTGGTGGTAGTGGCTGGGTAAAATTGGCTCCAGGGCCCAATTAGCACTGGGTATAATTTATTTCCTATGGTAAATATCAACATGGCCTCAACCCTAGTCCCCTGCTGAGAGATTCCAGAAAAGGGTGGGAGTAAGGAGGGAGGGAGGATATAAGTAGGAAAAACTAGGTACAGTTAGGTGTAGACAACCATACAAGTATGTAAGTGTAAGTGTATATACACGTAGCCATAGTTCAACCATGGCTGCCACAATTTGCACAGGTAAGTGCTCAGGGATGTGTTACCAGGGCTTCCTTGTGGTCCTTGGTCAGAGTGGTAATAAAGTAAAAAAAAAAAAATCACTTCCCAGTGACCATAAGTAGTTCCAGAATACTTTGGAGCTGAGATGGACATACCGTGTAGGAGATAAAAAGAGCAATAGAAGTCAGTTATGTCAAAATATGTTCCATGAGAATCTGAAATTTTAAAATAGTGTAGTTTGTGTATAATTAATTGCAATACAAAATAAGTTTTCTTTACCGATATATATATGAAAGAATTGTTTTGAGACATCCTTTTTTAAACCATGTAAAAAGTGATTCTGAATGTGTAATTGTTGACAGAATGTTGAGCTGATAGGTGAGAAGGGATAGCTCATTGTTACTTTAATTTGCATCTTCCTGACTGCTAGTAAGATTAGGCCGTTTCCATGTGGGTGTACCGTTTAGAGTTGCTTTCCTGTAAATGCCTGTGCACACATGCTTTCCTCGTTTTCCTATGCAGTTTTTTATCTCCCTATAAATTTGACAGCAAACGTCATAAACTATAGATGTTAACCTTTGTCTTGCTCATTACAAATATTGCCCATAATCTGTGGTAATATTTTTGTTTGTGGTATCTTTTTTGACCTACATATTTTTAATAAATATCTCTTTTCTTTTATAACTACTCAGGTTACTTTTTTGTTGAAAATGTTTTTCCAGCTCCTGGCATATAAATTTATCCTCTTAAATTTTGTCCTAAAATATTTTTATTGTTTTCTACATATTTATTTTTTTTTTTAAAGATTTTATTTATTTATCTTTAGAGGGGAAGGGTAGGAGAGGGGGAGAGGGAGAGAAATATCAATGTACGGTTGCCTCTTGTGTGTCCCATGCTGGGAACTGGCATGCAACCCAAACATGTGCCCTGACTGGGAACCGAACCGCGATCCTTTGCTTCGCAGGCCCGTGCTCAATCCACTGAGCTACACCAGCCAGGTCTACATATTTATTTTTAATTCATATGAAATTTATATTTAATTGGGATTAAGATAATCTAATTGTAGTTTCCTTTACATGGCTATATTAAAATCCCATTTATACTAAGAAACATTTTGAGATTCTCCATTATAATGATCTAATTATTTTCCTGAATAACAAAGCTATCAAACATGCATATATGTGCCAAATAATGTCCTAAGCACTTTACATATTTTAGCTCATTTAATCTTGGCAGCAACATTGTAGGTCAATTCTGTTACTCCACATGAACATTAAAATGCTTTTATCAAGTTAAAGAGAAACCATTGAGATTATGATTTGAATTACATTAAATTTATACATCAGTTTTGGGAGAATAAACATGCTTTATATCCCTCAATAACATTTTATAATTTTCTTCAGATGCCTTAAGCCTGTCTTAACAAATTTAACCTTAAGTATTTTGTATGCTATACTTTTAGGATACTTTTATCACTAATCCAAGTGGGTTATATATGTTTCCATTTTCATCTGGCTAGTCCTGTAAGCATTCTTACTGATGCATTAAAGGTGGTATATGCATACTAATCATCCTAGAGTAAGTAATGCTGAGGTGGCAACCTGAAATTCTGTGTTCTGGCACTTTCTGCTCATACTACATACCCATCACCAGCGGGCAGCAGCTTTGCTTCACATCTTCACTCGGGGACCCAGGCTAACAGAGTCACTGCTACCAGGCACAGTGCAGCCCTGTAGCAGAGGAACAGGAAACGAGCTGCAGCATCTCGTGGTTTGTAACGCTTTTACAAAGCAGTGTCCCCTATTCCCCCCTCCTCACATTTTGTTAGCCAAAGCAAGACACCTGTCCATAGCTGGTCCTGGAGTGTCAGGGATGCATTTCCTGCCACAGGAAAAGCCCTTCCTGTCACCATGCCCAGCCTGGCATTTATGAGGTGGAGATGAGTAATATTCCAACAAGAAGGACAGCAAATGTTTTGATCAGTAATACAGTCTTGCAGTGTTTTGTTTTTAAGCTGGCAAGATTGAGAAACCCTGGAAAATGGTGCATGTATGATACATATTTATCACTTTAATAATATCCAGTTCCTCTCTACTTCCAAGGATGCAAGATTATACTTCCTTGTCTCTTAAAATTAGACATGTGAATAATCCTGGCCAGTGAAAATGTGAGTGGAAGTGATGTATTGCATTCCTGCATGAAAGCATGGAAGAGCTGGAACACGATTCTCCATGATATAGTCCCTGCAGTAGTGATTATGGAAGTATGAGTTGAGGTGGAAGTACCCAAAGGCCAGAGTTGCTAGAATGATGAGCCATTGTGTGGAAGACAGTTGTCCTGGTTTCCACCCAGGTGAACAGTCTTTGTGGTTTTAAGTCACTGAGATTTAAGGTGGTGGTTTTATTACTGTAGTATAGCCTTGCCTATCCTAATGAATACAGCACATATATTTAAAAATGTGTGTGTGCCCCTGACCAGTGTGGCTCAGTTGGTTGGGTGTTGTCCCCCAAAATGAAAGGTCACCAGTTCAGTTCCCAATCAAGGCACATACCTGGGTTGATAGCGATCCCCCATCAGGGCATGTACCAGAGGCAACTGATCAATGTTTCACTCTCTTTCTCCCTCCCTTCCCCTCTCTCTAGAATAAATGAATAAAATCTTTTTAAAAAATAAAAAAATATATATGTATGTACGGGGTCTGGCCAAAGTAATGCCTGCTTGATTGTGGTTGGTAGGGTAGTAATATGAGTATAATAATTTATAGTTTTAATTTGAACATTTCACCTAAAATGTCATATGGTATGCTTGAGTGTGATATTCTGTTACGGAATTACGTGCTTATGATCTTGTAATTAAAAAGGGGTGTTATTTGTGCCAGACCCTGTTTACACATCCATACTGATAGGACAAAGTCCTGGCTCACAGTGCCATGATATCTTTCTTGCATAGATCACATTCATAATGCATCCTTTACAATTTCTAGTTTGAATTTCTCTGCTGTGCATCAAGAACTGAAAAATACTTGTAGAAAAATATAAATACAGAATCTTACAGGTCCCACCTCATCTTTTATAATTGCCACACCCAAACCAACAGCATTTTGTATAGCTTGCCTATATTGAATATAAAGAAGATGACTTAGTTTTCATAAAAACAGTTCTTTTTACATTATTGGCTTGGTAATATTTATTTGAATTACTTGGTTATAATAACTGTAACTAATAAAAATGTGTAGGAGCAAGCACTTGATACTAGTAAGGAAACGACTCAACTAGTGAATGTGGAATGCATTGTTGTCACGCAAAGTAAGAGCTTTTATCTTGCTGTATAAGTAATAGTCTATAGATTTTACAGATATAATTGAAAGCTTGTGTAAATCCCAAGAGTCATTAGGTAGAAGTGGATTAAGAGAGCTTCTACACAGAGAACAGCATGCACATACCTACATGTGTGTGTATGTGTGTGTTTGCATGTGCTGTAGTGTGTTCAACCACACTACTCAATTATTCTACTAGGTTCTTTTTAAAAGCTTATCTTTGAGTTAAGTATGTAATTATCAGCAAAAAGATAATCTCATCTTTCCCAAATGTATATATTTTTCTTACTGCACTTGCTACATCCTCCAAATTAATGTTAAATAAACAGTGGTGATAGTGGATATCCCTGTATTTTTCTTGATTTTATTCAGAATTTTCAAATGCCTTTTCATCATTGATTTATATAATCACTATTTTCTCCATTAATTTGCTGGTGTAATGGATATATATTGACAGAGTTTCAATAATGAACCAGCCCTGTATTCCTGGAATAAATCTGCTTGATTGTAATAAGCTTTCATTATACAATGATCCCTCACCTATCAAGGGAGTTATGTTCCAGAGACCCTCGAGATAGGTGAAAATCTGCAAAGTAGCGGCGTTATATTTATTTTATTATTTATACATATTTTAAGGCTTTATAAACCCTTCCCACACTCCTATAAACCTTTCCCACTCTATTATTAACCTTTCCCACACTCTTATAAACAATTCATATGCTCTTAAACACTTTCTACACTCTTAAACCTACGTAATTTTAACATGAAATTCTATATGGGTACTCACCAGTGAAGTATACTACAACTGGAATGATGAAGATCATGAATTATGTAGCTGTGCAGTAGTGATGGCGATGAAGGTGACGATGATGAGATGAATGTACTGCACAGCCAAGAAGAGCATTACAGCTCTTCTGAAGGCACCACTTCATCAGGTGCTTCATCAGGTGGTGCAGTATCTTTGCCCTGGGTGGTAACTTCTATTTCCGCTGAAGGCGTAGGCGTAACTGATCTCTTTGTCCAAGTGATGAATATAGTTATGGGGAGTTGCTGGCACTGCTTGTTATCTGCAGAGGCAGCTTCTCCATGCAGAGAAATGTTCTTGAGTCCAAAACGTCTCTGAAATTTGTCAAACCAGCCCTTGCTGGCACTGAATCGGGTTGGTCTGGTGGGAGAAGCACTTGATGGCTTGCTTCTGCGTCGTCATCCTCGTCTTCATCCTTGTCATTGTTGTGAATGTCCATGCTTTCCGCAAAACTATCATAAAGTTTCTTGGCCTTTCGTCCAGATGGTGCTGGTATTCAGCTAGATATGCTTCTTCCTGCAGTCATTTATCCACAGGGCCAATGCAGACTCCATCCTCACAATGGTCTTATTGCGGGAAGTGACCACCCTCTGCCGTCTTGTTAAAAGTCATTGTTGCTGTGGACCTAATAGTCTTCTCGTCTTTCCTTATGTAGCGAACAGTAGATTCATTGATCCCATAATGGTAGCCTACAGCCACATAGCTCTTACCTTCCTTTAACATATTGAGAAGTTCCACCTTTTCTTTGATGGTAAGCATATTCCTCTGGTGCTTGGGTTCACTGCCAGAAGCCTTAGAAGGTGCAGAATGTGTGGGTGGCATTGTAGGGCTTGAAATAAATTCAAACTTGTACAAAAATTTCACAAAAACACAATACTGCAGAGCAACACTATGTGCAGCGATCAGACGTCGAATTGGACAAGGAGAAATGCTGAATGTATGGGCACAGTGCCGGAGAGCAAACAGACTGATGCTACGGTCACTGAGCCAATCAGCACCGAGGGTACAGAACACAGTGCTGCGGTCAGTTGCCTTCCATTCCATCAGCCGATAGTGTGCTTTGTACAATCTCACATTGGCAAACTTGCGCAAGAATTAGTGGTGTACTGCATTTCCATTGTGTACAGTACAGTATTCATCCACTGATGAAATGCATACTGTATTTTATTTCAATTTAATATTCTTTTAATATGTTTGAATTAACATTTTTTATATTATTATATTTTAAATTTTTATGCAAAAATAATTAAAATCATAAATATTATATAAATACCTATATACCACAAAATCCCACAATATAGCGAAAAGTCCATGATACAGAATTGGATATGTATTTTTTAAAAACCTGCAATACAGTGAAGCCACAATAAGTGAACTGCAAGATAGTGAGGGATGACTGTACTAAAATACTCTGTTTCCTAAAGTTGTATCAGAATTTTTGCACTAATAATCATAAGTGAGGTTATTTTATATTTTCTTTAATTGTACTGTTTTTTAAAATCAGATATTCAGATTAAGATTTTGCTGGCTTTATAAAATGTGTAGATTTCAGGTTTTATTTTTACTATGGTTTGGAATAATTTTTAAAACATTCAACCATCTGATTTTGCTATATAAAAAACAATGTTAAACCACCCTTTTGCTTTTATTTATAGCTGTACTCAATTTTGTTGTAACTTAAATATATATTATTTAATTTTGCCTGTTTAACCTTTATAAAAGTAAAATCATAACTTCCAATTTTACTCCACAGTGTTTTTGCAATTCATCCACGTCTATATATAGTTGATTCACTTTTGCTATTGTATAATATTCTATTATATAAGCACATCATCATTTTAAAAAATCCATTCTATTGCATTTTGTATTGTTTCCAGTTTTTGATAATATAAGTATTTTTTTTTTTTGTACATCTGCTGGTGCAAGAGTTTCTCTGCCAAGAGTGGAATTGTTGAGTTTACATCTATTGGTAACATCCAAATGTTAACCAAGCTGCGCAAAGCAATTTACACTTCACCTAGTGTCCTTCCCATTTCTCCACAGACTTGTGGACACTTGGTCTTATTCAGCTTGTACATTTTTCTCATTCTGTTGGGTACAAAATTGTATTTCATTGTGGTTTTAAGATTTATTTTCATATCCACTATTGAAATTAAGTATATTTTCATATTAATGGCCAATGCATGTTTTCTCTGGGGTGAAATGGCAGTCCATATAATCTGCTCATATGACTATTAGTTTGTCTTTTTTATTGCTCTGGAGGAGCAATAAAACCATAGGTTTTGGATAAAGAAACATTCTTAAATTTAATGTAATCAAGTGTATCAATATTTTTCTTCAGAAATTTTCAAAGATTTTACATTTATGTTCCTAATGTAACTATAGTTGTATACACACACACGAATATGCACATACATATTGAGTGAGATAAGGATCCAGTTCTTTTGTTTTCCTTATATGGATTATCCCAGCTCTTTTTACATTGAGAAATTCATCCTTTACTCCACTTGTCTGCATTGCCAGCTTTGCCAGATGTCTAGTCGTGGGCTGTCTGTTCCATTGGTCAATTTGTCTATCTTTTTGTAAATTCTGTACTGACTTAATAGCTGTAGCTCTATAATATCTTTTAATATCTGATAGGACAGTACCTCCTACTTCCTTTAGAAATATGTTAACTATCTTTGGCATTTTGTTCTTTCCTATAAATTTGAGTTAGTTAAGGTTATTTGGACTTTTACTGAATCTATAAAGTTTGGGGAAAATTAACAACTTTAAGATGGAACTTCCCTATTCAAATGGTATATATATATTTTAAAGATTTTATTTATTTTTCTAGACGGGGAAAAGAGGGAGAAAAAGGGGGAGAGAAATGTCAGTATGTAGTTGCCTCTTATGCACCCCCTTCTGGGGACCTGACCACAACCCATGTATTTGTCCTGACTGGGAATCAAACAGATGATGCTTTGGTTCTCAGGCCCACGCTCAATCCGCTGATGTACACCAGCCAGGGTCAAAATGGTATATTTCTTAATTTACTCAGGTGTTTTTGTATCTATTTTGGTAAATTTTTGTATTATTCTACATGAACTTTCTTAAATATTTTTCTTAGATTTATTCCTAGCTAATTTTTTAATGATATTTTAAATGGTATCCTTTTAATATAAAAATTTGCAGCTTTTTTTTTTTTTTTTTTTTTTGCTGGCATATTGAAATCTAATTAACTTTTGCCTATTGATCCTATATCTAAAAATCTTGATACACTTTCTTATTTTTCTTATGATTTCTGCCAGATTCTCTGAGTTTTCTACATAGACAATCAATTAATTTGTTAATAATGACAATTTGGTTTCTTCCTATCCAGTCCTTATACTCCTTTGTTACTTTTCCTGATGCTCTGCTATGGCCAGAATTACAGCACAAAGTGGGAATGGTGATAGTTTCTCTTTGTATTAGTCCTTATTTTTAAAGAAAATGCTTTTACATTTTTACTGTAGACTATGGTATTTGTCAAAGATGATTTTGCAATACTCTATTAGGTAAGCTAAGGATATTCTTTATTCCTTTTTGGCTTCGAGTTTTTGTTTTGTTTTTGTTATAAATGGCTTATGAAAATTTTTTGAATACTTTTTCTACCTCTTTGAAATGAGCATTTTTTTAAATCATCAATGTGGTAAGTTATATTAATAAATTTTTTTTAGTTGAACTTTTTTATTTTGCTAATGTACAAGGAGAATATTAACAGTCCACTTTTTATGGTTCTAAACACCACCGGCAATTTCCGTAAGATGATGTCCTTCACAGACCAGTGTCTGATCTGGAAAGGCCCAACCTGCCTTCCTTTCTGTCCACGGAATTAATTTTTCTTCTCGGAAGTCTTGTCGGATGTTTCCTTTGTTGGCCTCTCCATGTTGCTGCTTCATTTGAAAGACTTCATCTTCTAATTGCACAATAGTCCTTTCAATGGGACTGACCAGGAATACGCAGTTTGACTTCATTTCTCTTAATTTAGATCCAGCTGCCAGCTGCATGTTCTTTTGCTGCCAGTTTAAATCTTGAATATGTTTCCTTAACTTCTGGAGTTCTTTCTGTGCATGTTCAATCATACGAACTAGATTTTCATTATATACTTTCCAGGCATTGCATCCATGCTGTGACATTAGTTCCAGATTCTCAATCCCAACTGCTTGATGCTCCACCTGGGCCATGGAATTGTTCACACACTCTTGGTCGTTTTTCTGACCCAAAGAAGGGGCTGGAAGCTCGTATCGTTTAATACTGACAATTCAATTGGTTGTCAGGCAGCCAGTCTTTCAAACTCATTTCTCACTATGTAGGTTTCAAAAGCAGAATAATCCCAAGCTGTCAAGTAGCTCAGGTAGTGCTTAGTAGGTCGGTATCCGTGAGTTTCCTCCTCCACCAGCGCCGCAGCCGCTTCCCGCACACCAGGCGCTTCATAATCTTGGTCAAAATACAGCAGAACATCCACCACCACCACTTTGCCAGCCACCAGCCCAGTGCCTGCCGTGCTTAGTTCGCCTGAATTTTCCGAGTCTACTATATTAATAAATTCTCTAATGGTCAACAACCTTCCTTCTTGGAATAAATCCAGTTGATCACTATCCTCATATATATTTTGTTCAGTGTATTGGCTAATATTTAAATACTTTTACATTCATGACCAAGAATGAACTGGACTATAATTTTTTTCTTGTCTAATTTTTGTGTAAAGTTATATGAGCCTCATAAAATCGGTTAGGGGATGTTCCTTCTTTTATACTCTCTTAATTTTAAGAGACTAAGATTAGAATTGTTTGTTCCCTGAATCTTGGTAAACTTGCCTATAAAACTGCCTGGACCTGGTGTTTTCTTTGTGGGAAAAATTTTAAATACTGATAAAATTTTACTAATGTTATAGGCTGGGTAGTAATCAAATCATTTAACAGCCTATTAGAATAGTCGCACAAATCAATCAGAACGGACTCGCCAAACAAACAGAATGGCTGTGCAAGCTAAATAGCTCTGATATTTTAAATTTCAGGTTTTAAACTTTTTCTTAAGTCGGTTTTGTAAATTTAGATTCAGGCATTTGTCCATTTTACTTCAGTTTTTCAATGTATCAATAAATTGCTTATAATACTTTGTCTGTGTAACTGCTGTGGTATTTATGATTGCCTTTTTCTTCTTAAAATTTGTATCTGATCTCTTTTGCAATTTGCTAAGGATTTATCAGGTTAATTTTTTACAGTGAACCAGAATTTTGCTTTGTTGATCCTTTCTACTGTTAATTTATTTTATTAATTTTTGCTTTTTCATTACTTCCTTTATTCTCTTGTATTTAGACTTTTTGTCATTTCAACTCTTTTTTTATTAATGTGAATACTATAAGTCTACTCACTTCTTCTGATGATAGCTTTAGCTATATCTCACAAACTTTCCTATATAATTATTACTGATAGTTCTGAGTATTTTCTCATTTCCTTTTGCTTTCTTTTTGATACATGAGCAATTTAGAATTATGTTTTTAAATTTTCAAGTTTTTGTTATTAATCATAGTATGATCAGGGAATATGGTCTACATGATAGTGATTCTTTGACATTCGTAGATTTTGCTCTACGGGCTAGTACACTGTCAATTTTTATAATTGCTCCCAGAACAGAAAATATATTCTCCAGTTATTGGTTTGTTTATTGTGATGGTCAGATGATCTATATTCTTATGATACTTGTATCTTGTCAATTACTTTCTTTTTTTAACATTTTAAATTGTTTTTCAAGTATGCTTTTCTGCCTTTTCCCCTCACCTCTCCCTACCACTCCAGCCCTCCCCACCTCCCTCCCCTGTTTCCACCCCCACCCTTGTTATTTTCCATATGTCCTTTATAATTGTTCCTGCAAACCCTTCACCTTTTCCTTCTATATTCCCCTCCCCTCTCCCCTCTGGTAACTATCAGCCTGTTCTCAATTTCAGTGTCTTTGATTATATCTTGCTTGTTTGTTTGTTTTATTGATGAGGTTCCAGTTAAAGTCAAGATCATATGGTATTTGTCTTTCACCACCTGGCTTATTTCACTTAGCATAATGCTCTCCAGTTCCATCCATGCTGTCATGAAGGGTAGGAGCTCCTTCTTTCTTTCTGCTGCATAGAAATCCATTGTGTAAATGTACCATAGTTTTTGTCCTTTTATTTACTGATGGGCAATTAGGTTGCTTCCAGCAATTGGCTGTTGTAAATTGTGCTGCTATGAACGTTGGGGTGCATAGGTTCTTTTGGATTGGTGTTTCAATCCTACCAGTGGAATTGCTGGGTCAAAAGGCAGATCCATTTTTAGTTTTTTGAGGAAATTCCATACTGTTTTCTATAGTGGTTGTACCAGTCTGCAATCCCACCAACAGTGCACTAGGGTCCCCTTTTCTCCACAACCGCTCCAACACTTGTTGTTTGTTGCTTCATTTATGATGGCCATTCTGACTGGTATGAAGTGGTATCTCATTGTGGTTTTAATTTGCATCTCTCTGATAGCTAATGATACTGAGCATCTTTTCATATGTGTCTGGACCCTTTGTATGTCCTCCTCGGAGAAGTGTCTGTTCAAGTCCTTTGCCCATTTTTTAATTGGATTGCTTGTCTTCCTAGAGTGGAGTCATGTGAGTTCTTTATGTATCTTGGAGATTAAACCCTTGTCTGAGGTATTATTATTGGCAAATATATTTTCCCATACAATTGGTTCTCTTTTTATTTTAATACTATTTTCCTTAGGCATGCAGAAGCTTTTTATTTTGATGAGATCCCATTTGTTTATTCTTTCTTTTATGTCCTTTGCTCTATGGGACATATCAGTAAAAATATTGCTGCGTGAAATATCTGAGATTTTCCTCCCTATGTTCTCCTCTAAGACTTCAATGGTGTCATGACTTATATTTAAATCTTTTATCCACCTTGAATTTATTTTTGTGTATGATGTAAGTTGGTGTTTGAGTTTCATTTTTTTTGCATGTAGCTGTCCAGCTCTCCCAACACCATTTGTTGAAGAGGCTATTTTTGCTCCATTCCATGCTGTTGCCCTCTTTGTCAAATATTAATTGACCTTAGAGACGGGTTTATTTCTGGGCTCTCCATTCTGTTCCATTGGTATATGTGTCTGTTTTCTTGCCGTTACTAGGCTGTTTTGATTATAGTGGCCTTGCAATACAGTTTGGTATCAGGTATTGTGATCCCTCCTACTTTGTTCTTCTTTCTCAAAATTGCAGCAGCTATTCAGGGTCATTTATGGTTCCATATAAATTTTTGAAGTGCTTGTTCTATGTCTGTGAAATATGCCATTGGTACTTTAATAGGTATTGCATTGAATGTATAAATTGCTTTGGGTAGTATGGACATTTTGATGATGTTAATTCTTCCAATCCATGAACATGGTATTTGTTTCATTAGTTTGTGTCTTCCTTAATTTCTTTCTTCAATGATGTGTAGTTTTCTGAGTACAGATCTTTTACGTCCTTGGTTAGGTTTATTCCTAGGTATTTTATTTTTCTTTTTGCTATATCAAATGGGATTTTTTTCCTGATTTCTGCTTCTGTTGTTTCATTGTTGGTATACAAAAATGCCTTTGATTTCTGAATAAGACTTTGTATCCTGCTGTTTTGCCAAATTCATTTATTAGGTCAAGCAGTTTTTTGGTGGAGTCTATAGAATTTTCTATGTACACTATCATGTCATCTGCAAACGATGACAGTTTTGTTTCCTCCTTTCCAATTTGGATGCTTTTTATTTCCTTTTCTTGTTTAATTGCTGTGGCTAGGACTTCCAATACTATGTTGAATGGAAGTGGTGAAAGTGGACAACCTTGTCTTGTTCCTGATCTTAGTGGAAAAGGTTTTAGTTTTCGCCCATTGAGTATGATGTTGGCTGTAGGTCTCTCATATATGGCCTTTATTATGTTGCGGAATGTTCCCTCTATTCCCAGTTCGCTGAGTGTTTTTATCATAAATGGGTGCTGTAACTTACCAAATGCTTTTTCTGCATCTATTGATATGATCATGTAATTTTTGTCTTTGCTTTTGTTTATGTAATGAATTACATTTATTGATTTGTGAATATTGTACCATCCTTGAATCCCTGGGATGAATCCCACTTAGTCATGGTGTATGATCTTTTTATTGTATTCCTGGGTGTAATTTGCCAATATTTTGTTGAGGATTTTAGCATCTATGTTCATCAGAAATATTGGCCTCAAGTTTTTGTTCTCTGTTGTGTCTTTATCTGGTTTTGGGATACTGGCTTCATAAAAAGAGTTTGGGAGTCTTCCATCTTCTTGGATATTTTTGAATAGTCTGTGAAGGATAGGGGTTAGCTCTTTCTTAAATGCTTTGTAGAATTCTCCTGTGAAATCGTCTGGTCCAGGGCTTTTGTGTGCTGGGAGTTTTTTGATTACTGCTTCGATTTTGTCTGCTGTTATTGGTTTGTTCAGGCTTTCTACTTCTTCAATCAATTTTGGAAGATTATATTTTTCTAGAAATTTGACCATTTCACCTAGGTTTTCAAATTTCTTGACATATAGTTCTTTGTAGTAATATCTTACAATCCTTTGTATTTCTGTGGTATCAGTTGTAATCTCTCCTCTTTCATTTCTGATTGCACTTATTTGGGTCCTCTCTCTCGCTTTTTTTAAAAAGCCTGCTTAAAGGCTCGTCGATTTTGTTTATCTTTTCAAAGAACCAGCTCCTGGATTTATTGATCCTTAGAATTGTGCTTTTAGTCTCTATGTTCTGCTCTGATCTTCATTATTTCCTTCCTTCTACTTGCTCTGGGCCATATTTGTTGTTGTTTTTCAAGTTCTTGTAGGCGTAGGGTTAGGTTGTTTATTTGAAATGTTTCTATGTATTTTAGGTAGGCCTGTATCACTATGAACTTCCCTCTCAGGACTGCCTTTGCTGTGTTTCATAAGTTTTGGGTTGTTGTAAGTTCATTTCATTTGTTTCCAGAAACTTTTTGATTTCTTCCTTGATCTCATTCTTGACCTATTCATTGTTTGGTAGCATGCTATTCAATCTTCATGACTTTGTATGTTTTGGGTTTTTTCCCTGGGGGTTGGTTTCTAGTTTCAGTCCCTTGGGATCGAAGAAACTGCTTGATATGATTTCAGTTTTCTTGAATTTGTTTTGTGTCCCATCATGTGGTCTATTTTTGTTTTGTGTCCCATCATGTGGTCTATTTTTGAAAATGTTCCATGTGCATTTGAAAAGAATGTGGCCCTGGCTGGTGTAGCTCAGTGGATTGAGCGCGGGCCTGTGAACCAGGGGATCGCGGTTCGATTCCCAGTCAGGGCACATGCCTGGGTTGCAGGCCAGTTCCCGGCATGGGACACATAGGAGGCAGCCATACATTGATGTTTCTCTCCTTCTCCCTCTCTCCTACCCTTCTAAAGATAAATAAATAAATAAATATTTTAAAAAAAAATTAAAAGAATGTGTATTTTGCTTCTTTGGGATGAAAGGCTCTACATATATCATTTAACTTATCATATAAGTTCATTTGATCCTGGATGTTGTTCAATGCCACAATATCTTTGCTGATACTTTGTTTGGAAGATCTATCCATTTTTGACAATGGGAGGTTGAAATCCCCTACTACAGTTGTGTTGCTGTCTGTATCTTTCTTGAAGTCCTGCAAGAATTTCCTTATGTATTTGGGTGTTCCTATGTTAGGTGCGTATATATTTACAATGTTTACGTCTTCTTGGTGGATTCTACCCTTGAGTATTATGAAGTGACTTTCTGGGTCTCTCTTTATGACCCTTTTTTTGCAGTCTATTTTGTCTGATATGAGTATTGCTACCCCATCTTTTTTTTCCTCTCTGTTTGCTTGGAAATTTTGTTTCTAGCCCTTCACTGTCAGTCTGTGTTTGTCTTTTGTCCTAGGTGGGTCTCTTGTAGGCAGCGTATGTGTGGGTCATGCTTTCTTATCCATCCAGCTATTCTATGTCTTTTGATTGGAGCATTTAAACCATTTGTGTTTCAGGTTATTATTGATAGGTACTTATTCATTGCCATTTTATCATATCTGTGTTCCTCTCTCACTCTTTTTCTTCCTTTTCTCAAAGAAGTCCCTTTAGCATCTCTTGCAGAGCTGATTTGGTGGAGGTGTATTCTTTTAGACTTCTTTTGTCTGGGAAGCTCCTTATTTGGCCTTCTATCTTGATTGAGAGCCTTGCTGAGTAAAGTAGCCTTGGTTGTAGGCCTCTGGTTCTCATTTCTTGGAATATTTCTTGTCATTTTCTCCTGGCTTGGAGCATTTCCACTGAGAAGTCAGCTGCTAGCCTTATCAGAGGTCCCTTGTTTGTTACTTCCTGTTTCTCCCTTGCTGCCTTTAAGATTCTCTCTTTGTCTTGGAATTTTGCCATTTTAATAATGATGTGTTTGAAGTGGGCCTGCTTGGGTTCCTCTTGATTGGGACTCTCTGTGTTTCCTGGATTTGTGTGACTTTTTCCCTCATCAATTAGAGAAGTTTTCCATCATTACTTTTTCAAACAAGTTTTCTATCCCTTGTTGTCGTTGTTGTTGTTGTTCTTCTTCTTCTTCTTCTTTCCCTATTATACATTATTATTACGTTTCATGTTGTCCTGCATTTCCCTTAACCCCTCTTCATTCTTTCTGAGCTTCTTTTCCTTTTCTTGCTCTTTCTGGGTGTTGTTTTCTAACTTGTCTTCCAACTCGCTGATCTGATCCTCTACTTCATTAATCCTGCTTTTGATTCCTTCTCCTGTGTTCTGCAGTTCAGAAACTGTATTCTTCACTTCCTCTTGGCACTTGTTGATGGTTTCTATTTCCATTTTCCATGTTGATATAGTTTGCAGTGAGTTCATTGTAGTTTCCCTGTAGTATTTGGTAATTCTCTGTGAGCTCATTGAGCTTCCTGATAACCATTGCTTTGAACTCAGTATCTGATAGTTGAGTTGCCTCTATTTCATTTAGCATTCTTTCTGAGGCTTCCTCCTTTCCTTTCATTTGGGGATTGATTCTTTGTCTTCCAATTGTTTGTGAGATACTTCTTGTTAGCCTCAGCTTCTTAAATTGATTTGTTCTGGCTCCCTGGGTTTCTGTTGTGAACTTCTATTATGAAGACCTGTGAGATTCAGTGGTGTAGTCTCCTTGCTCTCCTGAGCTCACTGGTCTTGGGCTGTCATTTATGTTGGCTCTCTGCATGTCTTCGGGTTTTGATTGTTGTTGGGCCTTTCTTTGGTGGGTCCTCCCCTGCAGCTGGTTAACTGAGGGTCACTCCACCCCCCACGTCTTATATTCTGTTGTGCAGGTGTGGACAGGTTGTATTGAAGCTGATTCTTCTGTGTGTACAAGGTTTTCAGGCTTGTCTCTTGCTCTTGTTTGTTTTTTTGTTCTGGGCAATTTCTCCACTATTTAGTTGTATTTCCAGATTGGTCCTGGGTTGAGGTTAGTGTGGCTTCCACTCCCTTCTTCACCTTCTTCTGCTGTTATCTGTTGGTGGTTCCTTTGTTGGTGGGTTTCCTCTTCCAGCAGGTGTCCTGTTGTTCACACCTTCCACCTATTCTTTTTTGTGATTAGTTGGAGGGGGAATGCAAAATGGTTTAAGACAGCAGGAGTGTATTCTATGGTATTTAAAATACCAACCCATAGAGGAGATATAGAAGATCCTTTGGCTATGTGTAGTGTTAACCATGATATTTCACCCAACTAGCCACTTTTTAGAAAGGGTGGAAAAAAGATAAGCCTCTTGTTAGGGGTGGGTTGTGAGTTGGATCAAGAAAACAGTGAGCTAGTGGGAGGTCAGATTACAAGGTAAAGTGAGAGTAAAGGATAGAAAATAGGTGTAGTGTGCAAGAGAATAGAGTTAACCACCACAGTAATAAAGTTCAGGAAACCGTGAAGTGGGCTGAGATTCAGGGGTGGTGCTGTGTAGTATTGACAGTTGTGTGGAACAGCTATTATTTATAATAGTAATGAAGCAACAATCATATGACAGAATCTAAGTGATCTGGATAACAAGAATAGGAAGTACAGGACCTAGACTAGTGTGCTATTGGAACACAAGTGAAGAGAGAGACAGAAAATTAAAAATACACTATGAAAGAGAGAACAAGGGAAACCAGTCAAACCATGCAATTTAACAAACCAAGCAAAGAAGACCAAACAGAAAGAAGAGAAATACAAAAATACTAATAAAATAAAAGATATAAGACTAATGAAAAATATTAATAATACAAATATACAATAACTTGCAAGTTCTCTGGAGTAACAAAGTGAAATTTGTCTCACTGTCTCAGTTGTTGGGATGACCCCTCTTTGGGTCTAACTTATCTTTTCACAGCTCCAGGTTTTATTGTCTCACTTGTGGGAACTTAAAAAAAAAAGAGGGAGGGAGGAAGAAAGAATAAAAAAGGAAAGGCAGGAAGAAGGAATAAAAGAAGAAAGAAGGAACCTGGCTGGCGTAGCTCAGTGGATTGAGCTCGGGCTGTGAACCAAAGTGTCGCAGGTTCGATTCCCAGTCAGGGCACATGCCTGGGTTGCAGGCCAGGCTCCTAGTGGGGGGCCATGTGAGAGGCAACCACACATTGATGTTTCTCTCCCTCTCTTTCTCCCTCCCTTACCTTCTCTAAAAATAAATAAATAAAATCTTAAAAAAAAAAAAAAAAGAAGAAGAAGAAGAAGAAGAAAGAAGGAAAGAAATGAAGAAGGAATTTAAAAAAGAAAAAAAAGGCCTTCTGCTGGCTTTAAAACAGCCAGGCCAGTCCTGCTGGTCTTCCTGGGTGCAGCAGGCTGAAGGAGGATAGGTTTCACTTTTCTCCCTTCCTGAGCCACACTTGCACTCTTCACAGTTGCCCAGCCTCCAGCCCAGTTCTTCAGTTCACTGCCAGGCCCAGTGCCCTTCTGAGCCCAGTCTACACCCAGGTCCACCAGTTGCGCTGTCCTTCAGGTAGCAGTTAGGGGCAGCTCACACACCACCTTCTCGCTCTTTGTTGTCCTAGATGCTAGGGACTCCCAGCGCCCCTTCAGGCTAGTTCAGCTCCCCCCACCCCACTGACTTAAGTCTTTCTGGGGATTGCTGACTCCCTGAGGTTTGCAGCTCTCTTTGAGAGCCAGTTGGCCCTGCAGGGCCCTGGGTGGGGGTGTCAGGTGAGAGGTGCCTCTGGGAGGTGGGGTCAGATGCGCTCCATCCCAGAGCCTCAGGCCTGAGCACTGGGCCTCCACTGCTGGGGCTGAACAGTGTGCACTATCCCAGGGCTGTGGGGCTGAGCTCGTGGCCAGGCAGGGGTAGGGGCACAGGAGGTGGGGGCTGCTGCTGCAGAGAATTCCCCAAATAGCCACTGAGTGCCTCTTTTCTTGCTTTTTCTTTTTAAAAAATTCCTCCTATTCAAGCCTGCTGCTCCAAACAAGCGCCTGGCTTCTCTCCAATCAGATCAGGGATTATCTGGGTCAGGGTCTGGCACTGCCCAACTCTTCCCAGCCAGTGTCCACAGTCTCAGTGGGTGCACACCACCCCTGTGTGTTTGCCACTTCGTCCTTATTCCCCTGCTGTGACTTCAAGCATCCAGGTCCTTCCTGGTGCTGCTCAAACCTTGTTTGGCAGGGGAGGGAATCCTTTACTGGGCTCTCTCCTGAGAGTCCTGTGGCAGATCCAGCAGGCACCAGGCCTGGGGCTGCAGCCACCCTGATCCCTGGGCTGGTTCCAGGGACGTTATCGTCCCAAAGCACTCTCCTTACGGTCTGATTTTTCAATGTCCTCTACAATTTTGGCCTTTAGACTTCATACATGCCGGGATACCGATGGCTGTTCACTGTTCCCCAGAAGATCGGCCAGGTGTCCCACCCGTGTGCAGGGGAAGTGGACTCCACTCCCACCTGTCTCGCCACCATCTTCACATCTCTTTTATCTTGTCAGTTTCTGACAAAGATTTGTTAAAGTCTATCCCAGTAATGGCGTGTTTGTCAGTTTCTTTTTCTTGTTTCTTATATATATATTTTGCTTGGTGTTTTTTTAAGCTCTATTAGAAGTATGCAAGTTTAGAATTGTTTATATCTTCTAATGAATTGGACTTTCCTCAATAGGTAATGAACCATCTCTAGTAATGCTTTTGCCTTAAAGTATTGGGTTAGTGAAAAAGTTCATTTAGTTTTCCCCATAAGATGGCTCTAGTAGCACTTAGTTGTCTTTAACTTCATTCAAAACAATTTTGTTAGATTGTATTGTGACAGCTGTCAAATTGGTGTGCATTTAAAAAAACTAACGAATTTGGTGAATTTTTGTAAGCCATTTTAATATTTAAGATGGAAGAAAATATGCAACATTTTTGGCATATTATGCTTTATCATTTCAAGAAAGGTAAACATACAACTGAAACGCAAAAGAGTTGTGCAGTGTATGGAGAAGATGCTGTGACTGATCGAATGTGTCAAAAGTGGTTTGAGAAATTTCTAGGTACTCCTGACATTTGGCTAAATAATTCCTTGCCGTGGGGCTGTCTGATGCATTGGGAGATGTTTAGCAGCTCCCCTGGCCTTTACCCTCTAGAAGCTGATAGCAAGAGATAGCTGGCGTATTCAAAATATCCAAGTCAATAAAGTTATTGGTGAAAATGAAAAATGTGTCTTTTATTTTATGGAAAAAACTAGATGGACTTTTTGGCCAACCCAATATTTTTATTTCTCTGATGATAATATATTTATACATATTTTCTTTTGGTTAGTATTTATTAAATGGTTTTACCCTTTTACTTTCAACTCTTCTATTAACTTATTTGTTTTACATGTGTCTCTTATAAACAACATGTGGCAAGACTTTGCTTTTTATATAATCTAATAAAGAATATAGCCTTCTTACCCTTACTGTTATTTTAATGTATTTGGATTTCCAAGGAACATGCATAAAGGACCTGTGGACAAAGACAGCAGAAGGGAGCTAGGATTGAATGTGGAAGGTGGGGCGGGGAGAGTGGGGGAGAGTCATGAGAGAAGGATGGGGACAACTGTAAGTGAACAACAGAAAAAAATGTGAAGAACAAATAGAATTCTTGTATCTTGCTGGTGGGAGAGTAAATTGGTAAAACTACTTTAGAAAATTCTTTAGCAGCTTCTACTTTAAGTCGATCCTCTATTTCACTCTAAATACTCAACAAAAATGTATATTTGTGTTCAAAGATACATAAAATCATGCTCAAGTAATTACTGTTCTTAATAGTAAAAAATTGGAAGCAAACTAATTGAACATTAAATATTCGAATGGATAAATAAATTGTGGTATATTTATACAAGCAGTAATATACAGAAATAAAAATGAATAGTGTATGTCAGCAACAAAATTATCTTGGTAAAGTTTTGTGAGTTTAAAAATAAATAGCATTCACATATTTTGAATGGTATCTAATGCGTTTAAGAGTTTATTCTTTTTCATAAAGGATTGTAGGTCATGTCTGTCTTACAGTCCTTGGATCATTGTGTCAGGGAGTTGCTGAACACACGCTCAAAAAACACTGAAGCATAGTTAGCTTTGTTCCATCTCAGTTAGAAGGTTCTCATTTTAAATATATTTCTTCTATGTATTCTGGTTTTTCTATAATGTATACCACAAACTTTGAGATTCAAAAAACAAAATAATGTAAAATATCAAAAAATAATAATATATTTGGATTCCATTGATACTATCTTATTTTATGCATTCTGTTTTTCTGCTGTTTCTATATTCTTTTTTATTTCTTGATTTGTTGGATTATAGTTTATTTTTATTTTTTCTTAATCTGTTACTTCCCTTTATTAGTTTGGAGCTTATATGTTTGGGGTCTTTTTGTTGTTGTTGTTCATTGTTGTTGTGTTAAATATTTTATGGAATGTCCTAGACTTTTAAACATAATATGCATACGTGTAATTTGATAAATCTTTAGTTGGTCAGTGTTTTACCTTTGTGAACAAAGTACAGACCTTTGCAAGCCTTATTCCTGATTATCTCCTTCTAACTTACATGCCATTGTTATCAATATCTTATTTTTATATTAATTTTTAACTCTGCAATTAAGACATTACTGTTGTTTAACACTATCTGTGATTGTTTAGATTTACTCATGTGTGTATTACTTTTTTGCTATCTGTTTTGGATTCCAGATCTGCTTTCTGGAATGAGTTTTCTTCATCTTTATGTATAGAAGTTCCTCTATAGAGTACCAGCAAACTCTCACTTGGGGTTTGTCAGGAATATTTTATTTTGCCCTCATTCTTGAAAGATAGTTTTGCTGGGTATAGGAATCTAGAGCATCAGTTCTTTTCTCTCTGCATTTTGAAGATATTATTCCACACTCTTCATCCATTTTTGCTATTGATAAATATTCCAATTAGATGTTGTTCCCTCATGAGTAATCTATATTTTTCTCTCTCACTACTTTACGATTTTTCTCTTTGTCTGCATTTGACCATAATATGTCTTGGTGTGAATGCATTTTTATTTATCCTACCTTGAGTTTTGGGGCCATATGGAAATTGCCATGATAAAATGAGAGCTATTCTAAAGGAGTCACATTTCACCCTTGCCTGTCCTCCAGGTAGCCCCCCTCCACCTCTTTGTTTGGATGCAGTTATGAGATCCAGAGCTTTGAGAATCACCTTGAAATCATAAGGTGACAAACACAAGATGGAGAAATAGGAGAGAAAATACTCTTGTCCTTGATATAACCTCAGTGAGAACTGGCTTGTCTACTTACAGACTTCATGCTATAGGAGAATAAGAATTGCCTTTTTTGTTTAATATGTATTCTTTAGTCAGGTATTATATTGCATCCAAACATAATCTTAAAAAACAATACTTTATTTGCCCTGTGAAGTGCAACAGAACATTGTAACAAAGTAAATAATAATGTTTTTCAAGTGACTATTATATCATTTTATATCACATACTTGGCAAATGTATTTTGTCTTTTAGCATATGCCTTAATTCATGACTAGTAAGAAGAGATTAATCATTGATTAGAGACAATTTTGTAAGATTTTTCCTTTCAAATGAAAATTTATTTGGAAATATATATACAAATGTATACTGGGATTACCTTTAAAACTTAGTGTTGTGACTCATTTTGTCATTTAAACAGTCTTGGGTCTTAAAAGTAAAATTATATATTTTTAAACATTTTACTTATTTATTTTTAGAGAAAGGGGAAAGGAAGGAGAAAGAAAGGAAGAGAAACATCAGTGTGTGTGAGAGACATTGATTGGCTGACTCTCACACCCCCAGGCATGTGCCCTCACTGGGAACCGAACCAGTGACCTTTCTGTCTGCAGGCCGGCACCTAACGCACTGAGCCATACCAACGTGGGCTTAATGTGAAATTATTAAAAATTATTTTTCTTGCTCTCATTCCTATGTTATACTGCTCTAAGGAGATTTGCTTTAACTAGGAATCCATGAAAACATATTTATCTTATTAAAACAAAAGTCATGCATGTACAAGAAAATAATTAATTTTATTGGTTAAGATATATGGAAAGTCTGGTTTATGTATTTGTGTAAAAACTCCTCTTTTGGTTGAATGTCCTGGTATAGCAACCATTAAAAGATTGGCAGTTCTGGTTGCTGGGGTGTCCAAACTTTTGGCATCTCTGGGCCACACTGGAAGAAGAAGAGTTGTTTGGGGCCACATATTCAACACACAAACACTAATGAAAACTGATAAGCAAAAAAAAAAAAAAAGCTTTTAAGTAAATTTATGACTTTTTGTTGGGCTGCATTCATAGCCATCCTGGGCCAAGTGCGGCCCATGGGCTGCAGGCTGGACCCCCCTGTAGGATCTGAGTGCTTGACTTCAAATGCTCATCACATTTTGCCTCCATAAATCTGTGCACTATATTCAAATGACCTGCATTTGATGTTTGAAAAATAACCTCAACTACCACTCTAAACAGAATGTAATAAATGAATGACAATTTAGAGTCACAAAAGTCTTCTCTGTGTATTAACTCATTATTATTGATAGCATTTATCAATAGTCTCTATTCCTTTGCTAATGAATAACTACTGTATTCATTGGGTCACCAATATTTATGATTAAAGTGTCTACTATGCTAGCTTCTGGAATTCTAATGCCTGCCTAATGACCTGTTTTTGTGGAGTTTTAGCCTTAGGGGAAGGGGTAGTACACATCAATCAAATAAACAAAAAGTATAGCTCCAGGAAGTACCACAAAAGAGAAAATAACTGGTCCTAAAAAAAGAGATTTGAACAAATCGTTGAGGTCAGGAAAAACTTCTCTGATCTGATAAGTAGAAATTAACTGAAGGCTGATAGATGGGTAGATGTTAACTGAGTGAAGAGCAAGTGAAAGTAGGTGTGGCAAAGACCCTGTGATAAGGTGGAGCCTGGGGAATACGAAGGACTGGAAGAAGGCTAGTGTGACTGGAACAGAAAGTTGAGGCTGTTAGAGGTAGGTATAAGGCCAGAGCATGCAGGGTCTGGTAGGTAGAGGAGCCATAACAGGATGTGGCATAGAATAGGAAGGAAGCTAAAAACAAGGAATGAAAGTAGCTTGAAGATGGAGAGAAGGTGGATTTGAGAGCTACTTGGAAGTCAACACTCACAAGTTCTAGAGATGGATTTGGTATAGGAAATATGGTAAAGGAAAATGTCCAGGATGACTCAAGTTTATAACTTGTGCAACTTAATGGATGTAGCAGCATTTACTCAGATATGCAATGCTGGAAAGATACTAGGTTTGGGGAGGAAATCATGAGTCCTGCTTTAGACATGTAGGGTTTGCAACTCAGAGATATCCAAAAGGGAATCGCAAATGAGCAGCTGGATAAGCAGGAGTTTGGTGCTCAGAGAGGTATATAAATGAGTGCTACATCAGCATACAGGTAGGTGGTAATCCAAGCCTAGGCATGGGGGAAATCCCTCAGAAATAGCACTTTAAGAATAGGAAAGAAACAGAAGCCAAATACCTCACACCTAACAGTACTTCTTAGAGTTCTCCTCTGAAACCAAAAAGCAGGGGAAAGTGAATATGAACCAGCAGTGAGGGTGGAGGGGTAATCTGTGGTCACAATTCAAAACTGGGCTGCAGATGTAAAACTCATGCACCCTACGTATCAGGAATACCAACTGTATCTTTGTTTGATTTTATGTAACCACAGGAAACAAAACTCTCAGGTTACTTAACCTGAAGGAAGAGATTTCTCATCTGGCTATGTACATTCTCTGATATGGTCCTGAACTCTTCTATCTAGGGGATGGATACTCTCTTTCAAGGTTCATGAGAGTAAAATTCCTTTTTAGAAAGCCAGGGAATCGTAAATAAACCCAGAGAGGCCAGGAGACTGTCCAAGGTTGCTGACAAAGTAGTAGAATGCTGACAAAGCCCGGCTCTCACAGTTCCTAACCAGTGTTCAACCCACCAGCAAACACCAAACATCAAACCAAGGTTGATAAATAGTTATCAAATACCTACTAGGGTACCACGTCGTGTCCCTCCCACTACACCGTGTGTGTGTCAGACTGAGCTGGGGTTTCAGGACCCAGTGATGCACTCCCAGACGTGAACGCAGGGCTCTGTGTCATTAGGTTTGGTCTGCACTCACTGAGACAGATCATTCGTTCTTAGGAGAAGGAGGCCGAACAGAGGTGAATCAAGATAAATTGGAGGATCTGGCTTGAGGGAGTTGTAGATGTGAGTGAGGAGGAAGAAAAAGAAGAAATGGGAGGGGGAGAGAGAGACTCCAGAAGGGGAAAGAGATTAAAGAAGTTGTTACTCTTCCCCCAACCAGCTCCGCTGTCTTAAGAAGTAGACATGTCTTTTAAGAAGGAGCAGGCCGCAACTGGCTTGGAGGCAGGTATGCCATTCACCCACCTGTGGAAAGCTGTATTCTGGGAACAGCAAATGCATTTCTAAGGTGTAGTTGCTGAGACAGGATGTCATGGTGTCCTGCAGGAGGACACAAGTGTCAGCTTGCCAGGGAAGCCCTGAAAGCATGTCACAACCTATTTCTCTCTCCATCACACAGACACAGTTTCCACAGAACTTAAAGGGCTGGGCTACTGTAGGGGCTTGGAAAAGCCCAGAAATGCTTGAAAAGTGTTTCTCTCTGTGGAGTTTTCCCCCTCATTCAGTGCATGGAATCCCAATTTAAGCTTCGCATAGGAAGACAGATTCTCATGGCCACGACGGTCACTGTAAACTCAACAGTGTTTCTATAATGAAGACATGGAAATACAGAAGCCTGTAGTCTGACCTGGGGGCTGAGAGCTGGTCCCATAGTTGACTACACTTCCAGTCCCTGTGACAGATGTGTGAGTACGAGGACTCCCTGGTCCATCTACCGCGGGATCTCTGATTGATGGAGCTCAGCCTTCTTCCTGGGTCCAAATGGCATCACATTTTAAGCAATTAAAATAGTCATACCTTAGAAACAAGAGAAACGGGAGCCCAGCTGAGCATGCCTTTAACAGCCATTTCTGTCATCAAAGGGGCTGCAGCTTGACCAGCTGGTGAGGAGAGTGGCTGCCAGTGAGGTGTTTGGATTTCCTTCTGTTTCCACTATGCTCCTGGTCATTAACATGGGGGATCTCCACAGAGTTAAAGGTTACTTTACACAGGAAGCACATTCAGTATTAGTACAACAAGTGTTTTCCTTTCTCCAGCCATGGAAGAGCTCCACTCACAGGGAGTCGTGACAAATCAGAGCATCAGCCCTTTCCGCTGGGGTACCAATCAGTCTTGCTCTTCAAAACTGCTGACCTAAAAAGGATACTTGAGAAGGAGCATGTCCTTTTTTTTTTTTCCTCTAAAGAAAGCAACACCAGAAGCTGACTTCCTTGTACACTTAGATGCACACACAAAAGAAAAGTGAGTCACTCTAGGTTTCTAACTTTAGTTTACAGAAGAAAGCACTGAATCATAAAACTTGTCAGGGAAGACCTAGATATAGTTTTCTCTAGATAGTGTTTTTATTAAAAGTATCTAAAATTCTATTTTGGTGGTAGAATTATGGGATTGGCACTACGACTGTCTACTTACTAGCAGTTGGGCAGATCAGGATGTGATTTTCCAGCAGAGATATGGTAGGACCACCTCACAATGGCCTACGCTCATTAGGATCAGCCACGCTCAGGTCAAAGGTTCCCCATGCACCACCCCAAAAAGGAACAATAAAAGTAACATTGGGGAAACCATTGTAGACTCAGTGTAAATATTAATATTAATCATGTAGTGGGTAGAATGGAGAATTTTGAAAAGGTCACCTATTCACCCCATTATAAACTGGATAAAAACCTATGTATAAAAACCTACATATAAAACATATTGAATAGATATGATCCAAATTCAAGTCTTTCTGAAAACCAAAACAGTTCTCTTAGAAGTCTGACATAAACAGAATTAGCCTAACCAAAATAAGTAGTCCTATTTCCCGAGTCCTCCCTTATAAAAACTAGTCCCCTGCTCAGTCTTCAATACTTCAAAAACTACTTTTATTATCTCCAATCCTATCTGTGAATTATCTTTCCTTCTGTGCTGATGGATATGTATTTATGCAATGTCAATCAACAATCTCAAGCAATTATTGATACCAATACTATGAAATGATTTTTAAAACAATAACAGTTGAGTTGCCTCATTTCACTACTCTGCCATACTTCCTCCCATCAAAGTAAACTAAGCAAAACAAAGTAATTTTCTGACTCAATTTGTTCCAAAGCTGTAATTTGGGGAGTATCTGGTGTTTGGAATATTTGCGTTACTGCTCTCCCAACCATGAAAGGTTTTGTTGTCATTGTTGCTGTTTGTTTTCTGTACGATTTCCTGAAGTTATGGACATCATTTATACACACTGCAGTTAAGTTCAGTCCCATGTGGAGTGCTGAAGAACAACTGGCCCAACGAAACCCTCTTCAGCACGAACACTGTGTCATGTCTGTGCTTATCAGGGTCAGGCTTTGCTGCATGGCCTCCCTCCCCCTTTCACCCCTCACAGCACGAGCTGTCGGAAGCTTTCATAAAACACACACACACACACACACACACACACACACACACACATTTTGAAGCTGTTCGGAGGGACCTGTACAAGATAAATAAAAAGAACTGTTGTTTCTCTTTGAACAGTACTCCTGACGGACTTGATCGGGCCCCATCTGACAGCTGCTGGTTGGAAATAACCAGAAAATCCCCCATCCAGAGTTGCTCTGGCTGATAACAACACGAGAGACCACCATTATACAAACCCATCCCTTACAGGCCACCACAAACTGAACTGAGACTATATTTCCATCTCGTTTTATTCTGACCTCTGTCTGTGACTGACTTAAAGAGAACCCTGAATCTGTAGGTAGTCACGGGACAAGGGCTTTCATTCCCCAAAAGCAGTCAGAGGTGGCTGGAATGCGGAAGCATATGCATCCATTGAGGAGTACAGCAGCCCACACAATTCACTCCTTCTCAGTGCGGCACTGCGTGCTTTCTGCCTGAACACCAAATAAAGCAAAGCCCAAGGTATTGTTTCTTTCCTCCTTTGAAATAAGATTGAAAGGCATGCTCAAAAATGCCCTTGGCTTGACTCATATGCTGTCTTTAACCAAATCTCAGCATTTCATTCTTCTGAACAAACTGTGTATCTTTTTAGTGTCAACCAGTCAATTTTCCAGCTCTGTGAATAAGAAGGGTAGGCAGCCTTCATCTTGGTGGGGGTGGGGCCTCCTTAAATCACCATCAGAATCCCTCAGAGTGAAAGTACTTCTTATTTGTCTTGGGCAAATCAAACAAACAACAACCCCTTGATCTTTAGGAAGCTCTTTCTTGTTAAGTAACATTCTGTCTGACTTTTATGTTTCAGCATTCATTGTATATTTAATTATTTTTGAAAGTTTTGTTTTAAATGATTACACTTTTTCATAACTTAAGATAAACATGGGCATGCTTTGTTAAAGATTAAAAATAAGTTTCACAGAAACTGTAATATGTGGCAAAGATAATACCACATGGGGTCGGTATGTTCCCAAACACAATTCTCAGGAGGCCCCTCTAAACACATAGCTTCATTTGAATTCTTGTTCTGAAACTTTCAGGAAGCCCCTGACTCTAACCCACCCTTTCCTGAAACTGGGGAAAGTATGGGAAAAATAAATTACCACTGAAATAAAGAAAGAAGAGTCTCAACATATCAGGGGGGTGTGTTCTGTCTTTTTTTAGACTGTGTTCCAAAAAAAACAAAAAACAAAAACCCATAGATGTCAACCTCGTAACAGCTTTGAAACAGGGAACACACTGGGATAGCAATTATAAAAACAAATATTTTACATCTCCCAATAGATATGTTATCAAATGACTGCTTTAATTCAACTTGAGAATGATTAGTAGATCTTACTGCATGAAAAACATCATCTTACTTGAACCTTTTGACTTTGGTTGTAAACTTTTATAAATAGGTCCTCCCTTTTGGAAATAATCAAAATAGAAATGGAAACGGGTTTCCCTTGGTGACTCGTTTTTCAGGCTATTCCCCAGAATCTTTGAATGTTAATTCTTCCATTTTATCCTTTCTTTTTATTTCAATACATTTCCTCTTGGAAGGAGTCATTGATTTGGGACTACGATGTCAGAAATGTTACTGCAGTTCTTGAAGCAGACGGTAGGTGGAGTTGAAAAGCCTCTTAGCCAACCCTCTTTTCTGGAAGTTGCAGTATAGGTAGGGGAGAGAACGCTGCCTGGGTGAGAAAGAGAGAGAGAGAGGCTGGAACCGGAGAACGTGGGTGTCTACGAGACTCCGCCCCTCTCACCCCCCGCCAGACACCGTTGTTTATGACTAGGACCCAGCTTCCTTACAATTAAATGGCAAACTATTCTATCCTGATTTAGGAATTCTACCACAATTAAAGGATTAAATATTAAGACCCAACTGACACTTTGCAGAAGGATTTTAGGTACTCAATGCCAATGATGTTGCAACTTCTAATTTGCCAGCGTCGTTTGCTAAAAATAAGCAATGATGTATGCATATGAATTCAATAACGTATAAAAAGTGTTTTTTTTTTATTTTATTTTACAATTATGAAAGGCCTTTTACAGATCTGTCCTAGCCCCAGATTCCTAGAAGACAATATTTGCCACAGGGAGTGATGAAATAGAAATATTTTCTAGGGGCTTGCTAAGAGAAACAGTTAGAAAGTGGATTACCCAAAGATGTAAAACGGAGAAGTAACTATGGTACCCAGCTTGGAGTGGAGTGTGATAGACCATCACAAAGAAATGCCACCGGGGTTCTCTGGAACGAAGCGGGGTTTATTCGTTATCCTTTCCCAGGACCAAAAAATTGACAGTTGGTTGGCCTAAGTGAAACTGTCGCTATTTGGACAGGGTTGTGGGAATAAGAAAAAACACTTTAGAAATCTACAAGTTTAAGCACATTATGGTTCTGGCATCAGACCGCTGCACTGTCTGTGAAAAGTAGAGCTAAAAACAAATTAATTTAGGGCTAAATCTTCATAAAAACTGGAATTATATAATCTTGGAATTAGAGCTCATGTGTACTGACCTCTCTCCAAAAGCAAAAATCCAAAGTAGAACATCTTTGAAAGATGACCTCCCAGGCATTTTCTGCAACACTTTGAGGAAAGAAGCTCTTAGAGCTTTTCAGAATACCCCATTCCATTCCTGAACCCCTGATTTCAGCAATTCTTTCTCTTTTTTTAAAAGATTTTATTTTTAAAGAGAGGGGAAGGCAGGAAGAGAGGGAGATAAACATCAATGTTGCCTCTCGCACTCACCCCCTACTGGGGACCCAGCCTGCAACTCAGGTATGTGCCCTGACTGAGAATCAAGTTGGTGACTCTTTGGTTCACAGGCAAGCACTCAATCCACTGAGCTGCACCAGCCAGGGTGAGCATTTCTTAAACTATGGCGGGGAACCTGAAATACACAGACATCTTCTTGGAGGTCTAAGACTTCTATACAAGATCGGTAAATTTTTCTTTTCATTTAGATGACAATCTAAAAAGAACTAATAATATAAGCATGTAATAGTTACCACTTTTTGAACATTAGTAGACTTGTTTGTTGAGCAGTTTTAGGCTTACGGAGAAATTGAGTGAAAAGTACAGAGTGTCCTTAAATCCCCTGACCCCTCTGCCTCCAATTTCCCCTATTACTAACATCTTATCTTAGGGCAGTACATTTGCTATAATTGATGGGCTGATACCAATACAATATTATTCATTAAAGTCCATACTTTATATTAGCCTTTACTCTTTATGTCGTATAATGTCTCTGAATTTTGACAAATGTAGTGACCACTTTTTATGTGAGGACCACCAGAAGATATTTTTCAGTGCTTGCATTTGTTTATGTGTTAGTTCTTCTTTAATTGTGTGGGATAATAATAAGGAGAGAGCATAGTTGGACTAAATAGGTGAGAACATTTTAGTGAATGTCAGTTTAGTGAAGGAACATGACTTCATGGCCTGCCTCACACAGAAACTGGGTTTCTGTGTGGTTCAGAAAAAGGAAGAGTTTGGTTCGAGTTGTCATAGCTTATGCAGCAGCCTATGCCTGACGGAGACAAAACCCATCAGTACCTTGTTATGCTCTAAATGGTGGTTTGTTTTGGGAAAACAACATCATCTTTATTAAAATGAGGTCATTTAAATATTGTTTACATTGTAACTTTGCTTGCATTTAATTTATATATTTATAAGTGTAGTTTGTAAATTTGTATAACTTCAAGCATAAGGACTTTATACTTAGTTGTAAGCTCATAACTAGGAAACGTTATAGAAAATGTTTGTGAATCCTGGGGAGCTGCAGGGGTGTTTTTTCTCTGTCAGGGGTCTGTGCCTGACTCAGGGTTAAGAAGCTCTGTTCTGAGTGTTAGGTAGTACGTACTTCTCTGCGTGGAGCACCGATGTGCCTCCCTGTGAGGTGAACACTTATCCTGGCTCTGCCCTGTGAAATCTAATTCTTCTACACAACAGCCCTCTCAGTGTTTTCATGTAACTGTCGCTCAGTTGGAAGCTTTCTCTTTTATATTTTAAGAGATTGAAATGGATTAACATAGTCTTAATCTATGTATAATTCCTGGAGGGCAAGTTATAACTCTACTCGCCCCCTCTACTGTTGTGATGAACCAGGGGATTGAGAGTGGAGCTGAGACTTGCTGCCCTAACTTACCAGCTCTCAGCAAATAAAAACAAGGTCAGCCTGGCCTGATTTGTTCTGAGTGAATTCATGATGACTGTTAGGGGTTCTTCTTGGATTTCTTCTCTGAATGCTCAAGATCATGTCTAGCGTGGGTTAAGCTAAAGGGTTATTGTTTCTGTAATACCTGTTTGAAAACCAGAACAAGACTTTTCCTACAACTAGTGTTCTGGAAAGTCTATCATTCTGTATGATTTCTCTGTGAGAACTGAGAGCTGTTCTTCAGGCAAAACCTTGAGTTATTTTTTTTCCCAGTTCCGTAGTTACAGTTACCTGGGCCTAGAATGGAGGATGAGCCATGCTTGCTGAAGAGTATTATCAGGCTGGAAACAAAGAGTTGGGAAGTTACTGCCTAGAAGCTTTGAAGTTCCAATTGAAGTTGCTATTTTGGGGGTTGAGGGTAGCAACCTAAAGGCCCGGAGGAATTGAGAGGGGTGATAGTCAGTTGCTAAGACAGAAAAGAAGGACTCTGTGAAAAGAGCCCATTCTTTTCTTAAGAGATCATAGTGTCTTAGGCCAAAAAGTGAAATAACAGAAGAACTAAAGGCAAAATACAAGTCAGTGACTTAAAGTGTTGCAAGAAGGTTGGGACAAAGTTGGAGGAAAAGCTTCTTCAAATAGGAAGTTGAGGAGTGAGCATTGCGAAGGAGAGCCGGTCCAGGAGCACCATTTATGTGGGTGCCCAGTGAGTGTGTATGTGTGTGGGTGTGTGTGTGCCAGAGCGGAAGTGGGGGGCAGGCAATCTTGCAAGCTGTCTAACCTACACGTCATAACCTTACAAGGGTAGGAAAAAGTAAACTAAGCATTCTTACCCGCTACCTTTCCGTAATATAATTTTGATTCATGTTGATAATTATTTATGAGGCCCTGAAGAGAACTGCAAATTTCGATGATTCAAAGTGAGGTGGCAGCTCCTACCCGAGGCCGTGCTGATGAGTAAGGCCGCACAGGAAAGCCAGTGTCTCCCAAGGCCAACCTTTGCTGATTCGGGCATAGTGCTCAGGTATACTTCTGGTTACGTAAAACCAGGCCTGGATATTCTGCATGACAAAGGAGCAAAGATCTCAGTGACACACAGGCGTCGGTGAGAGTCCTTTCTCCAACACTTAACAGCCACGTGACCTTAGGAGAGTCACCTAACTTTTCTATAGCAGGGTTTCTTCCTCAACAAAGTGGTATGATAACAGAACACTTAGTTACTAAGGTTTTTCTGAGAATTAAATGAGTTGAAACATACATAAGTACTTAAAGAGCAGCCCATGGAAAACATTGTATTGCATATTGTATTATTTTCACTTGGCCTTCCCTAACTTCAAAGGAAGTGGAGGACGTCCATGTGTGGCTGAGGAGACAGGAATGACTGCAAGTGACTCAAACCAACTATGATTCTCCCCTGGGATCCTCTCAGGATTGATCTTCCCGAGAACAGGGACTCTACCTGGTGTCTTCATAATGTCAGATTGGTGTTAGCACAGAAGCCTAGGGAGGGCGGTTGTGACTGCTGGGGAAGCTGCAGGCTGCGTCTGCCACACACCTTGATTTACAGGTGAAGCACAGAGATGCATGAGGTGCGTGAGGCCTCCCTGAGCCGACACATCTACTTGGTGGCTGACCACAGCAAAAACCAGGTAACTCTGGTCTCAATACTCCTTTTTGGTACAAAACAATGTGATGGGTTTGTGCTTCCTCACTATGGTGGCCCTGGTTTTGATATACAGAATCTGTGGACCTTAGAAATTCTGGAGAACAAAATGACAGCTATAGCATGAACACGTGGCAGCAATTAAAGTGGCACTAAATGACAGCTGACTCGGAGCCCATGCCGCATACACTGCTTGGTTGTGATCCTCGGGATTGTCCCCACCTGAGGTGCTCTGCTTGGCTACTTTAAGTGGAGAACTTCCAGTACCTTTAAGAACGTATGTTCTCATTCCCTGCTATCCTGCTCCTGCTTTTAGAGTTCAGACAGAAATGATTTAGCTATTTGTTGCCACTTCACTCATTCCATTTTGAAGCAACGTAGATATCGAATATCTGAGGGATAGCTAAATTATGGTTCCATTATGAAATATTCTGTGGAACTTACTCTCATAAGTATAAATACTGTTTAGCAACAAGGAAGTGTTGGTGTTGTAATAAATGTAAAGCGAACAAAGCAGTATAGAAGGCACTCCGGGTCCGCCCATGCCACTCAGGTCTCTCAGCTGTTCCAGCTAAATTCCAGCTGCATTTCTGAACCTGAGACTCTTTCCCGACCACCCACACCTGTGGACATGCACGCAGCTGAGGAATTAGATCTCCTTCCCTTCAGCGGTGGTCGAACAATGGCCATGGCCACTCCCCTACAGTAGAATCATTGTTTTGAGGTGTGTGTTTTACACCATGGGGATTAAGCTTCTATCATTTAATAAGCATGTTTTTAAATGACTGCTTTCTCTTCCTTGTACTGCTTCCCTATGACCCTAAAGCTTGCCTGCACTTCCCAAATCGATACCTTTGCATGAGTCCTTGTCTCAGCGTCTGCTTCTAGGAAAATCCAAGCTAAGACGTGAAGGACGGGGAAGTGTAGACACACCCTGTTTGCCACTATGAACGATGTGTCTACATATAGGTCAGGATGAGAAGGAAATACACAATAAAGGGAAGAACTGAATGTGGATGAAAGAGAGTGTGTTAGACATTTTCCCTCTATTTTCTAAACTTTCTGTAAAGTCATTATATGAGTTATTAATATTTTGTTTTATATTTTAAACAACAATAAAAACATCTGAATGCCACAAGTACACATGCCCCAAAGATAGCTGTTGAAGAAGAGGCTTGCCCCCAGAATGGCCTGTTACAAGGAAAACAGGGATGAGAGCACGGTGGCGGCGGGGGCAGGGGGCAGGTGGCGGGGGGAGGCAGGTTTCTGGAGCCTATCGGGCCGAGAGGACATAAGCTTGCAGAACCAGACTGCAATCTGGTCCAGATCTAAAATCTATGTAAATTCAAAGTTTGCATTATTTAGTGCCCCCCAAAACAGCAATATCTGTTTTTTCAAAGATCAAACTTTATACATATAAACATTGTGTTCTATTTTTTCCTAAATTCCAAATAACTAGCATTTGAGGGAGGGTGCAATTCCTTCATAGATAAGTGAAATCATTTCTGTTTTAACATTGTTATCTACATTTTACATGATCAGACCCTGCTTTAGTTTACTGAGCTATTTTACATATAAAACCTATTTTTTAATCTAAAGAGGTAAATTTAGATATCTTCCTTCTAGAACTTTATAGCAAACTGTAGAAAGTAACATATTTCTTTATTTTTCCATCATTTTCTTCTTTAGAACTTTTGATTTAACAACACACACACACACACACACACACACACACACACACTTAATTCTACTGCAAAGAGAATTTAGGCCCTAAACCAAGAGCTAAACGGATTATAGGTATAAAGTCAAACTATGTCTGGGCATGTAGTCTCAAAGACAGATATTGTGCCCAGCGATGTCACTTTTTGGAGTGGAGGGGAATGGATAGCTACTGCATCCAAAAGGATAAGTGATTTTATTTGAAAGTCTAATTAACTCAACTTACAAGTTTTTCTTCTCCTATAACAAAGAGAGGGTGGAGTAACTTTGTACCAGTAAAATGAAAAAGGAAATGTGCTTTTTCCCTCAGGGGAAGATTGATAGAGCCTACACAGTGTACTGATGAAAGAGAGCATGCTTCATAGCTAGAGAATCTAAGTTCAAGTCCTGGTTCAGCCACTTCTTGGCTGGGAGATCTTGGGTGGGTTACTTACCGGTAACTTCTCTGTGCCTCAGTTTTTTCTCTGTAAACTCAGGATCATACCCAAGAGAAATTGCCCTCTGTAAAAATAAAAAATGGAAAGCAATCAAAATGCCCACAGAAGAATCTATGGAAAATTTTCACAGCAGAGAAAATAAATAGATTGTGGCCACTTGTACAAACGTATGGATGAATCTAAGGAGTATGATGCCGAATGAACAAAAGTGCCACCCTTCTTATAAAGTTCAAAAATAGCTAAGACTAAGCAATGAAGTATTGGGCATGCTATAAGGAAAAAAAGCAGGAAATGCAAGATTCTGGAAAGAGATTGTATGTGAGGGGAGCAAGTGGGTGGGATGGAAGGAAGGAGCACAGAGACAGATGTAAGTCATTGTTAATGTTCTAGTTTTCTGCTGGGCAGTAAGTTCATTGGCAGGTTTATTTGTTATTTAAAATATGAATAAATGAGTAAAAGATGAACAAGAGAGAACTGTGCCTGGAACAATGACAGTGTGCCTTGAACCAAGGATTATGATTAACCCAGTGTTATAGGGGAAAAAAAGAAAGAATACAAACCAGTACCCACTCCATAGAGTTGTTACACCAAGTAAATTTTTAAAATGTATATCAAGGGTTTAACATACTGCTTAGAAAATTGTGCATTTTTAACAGCTGATCTCTCAAAATGTGAGTTTATGAAACCATAGTTTTTAGACAACTTGAGACTTTAGAAATGCCTCCTATGTAGAATGTATCAATGTCAGCCAAACAAGATTAATTATAAAACTATTCATATTGTCAGCTCAGTTCTACTTTTGAACACAGATGAGTAGAGCAGACCCTTGGGTTCAACCATTTGCCTTCGAGGGCCTGCAATATGCTAGGTATCGTGTTGGGTCTTGGAGACCATGGTGAGGACAGCAGATCTAGACGTTGCCGTTACGGAGGGTACAGAGTGGTTGAGAGGAAGCAAATGGTGACATGGTTGTCAGGTGACTCGGGTGAGGAGAGAGGAGCACAGGCCAGATGTGGCCTTGCATCGCTGGTCCGCAGAGGAGCAGCACGGCAAAGTGCAGACCGACCTCAACGTCAGACGGTCTACCGTCCATCTCCATCTCCCTGGGCAAGTGACCAGCCTCAGGGCTCTTATGAGGAGGGAACACATTAGCCTGAGTCAGGCATTTCAAAGAGCACCCGGCACATGGTAAGTGTTATGTTAGTATTATAAATAAAACAAAGCAAGTGTATATACTTGAGGATTCAGCCACTCGCTTCCATTTTTATATACCACACACAAAGACCTCTTGTCCATTTGGTCCGGATGACTTATAAACAACAAAAATTTATTTCTCACAGTTCTGGAGTCTGGGAAGTTCAGGATCACAGCATTAAGTGATTCAGTGTCTGGTGGGAGCCAGCTACCTGGTTCATAGATGATGCAATGCCAGGAAGTGGTGCAGGGTACCCTCATGTGCATAAAGGTCACATCACCTGGGGGAGTTGTAAGCAGAATGTGCAATAAACCTCCCCCTTGGCTCTCTCATCTTCAGCCTCATACATGAATCCATAGACTGAGTACAGCCCTAGCTCCCAGAGCCTGATGATTCAGGATTTATTTTTGGGTGTCTTGTTTATTGTGGACATAAGAACAAGCAGAGGCTCACCCCATAGCCCAAGACCTTAAGGGTCTTCACCACAAGGACCAATGTGACTGTGCTCACAAACTCAAAACTTGTTGCCTTATAATATGAGAAGAGTAATACATTATATGTAAATGACAGGTATGGTTAACATAATGAGCTTTGACTTAGTCCATCCAATGAGACTGTTAGAGACATTTGGCTATAATCACTGAGATACTTTTCATTCTTAAACACTGTTTATGCTTATCTAGACATGGTATAAAGAGGTATTTGCTTTCTCTAACCACTTAATTCCGGGGGGGGCGGGGAATGAAGCATTAACGTATGGAAGATGAATTCTTAATCATGGCAGAATCTGTGACTCCTTTGTTCAACACTCAGACATTTCATTCTTGGCTTCGAAGCTGAGAGGGAGGTGGGACAGCACCGTCCTCACACAAGTCCGGGACAAGGGGAGTTTGCTGCTCCTCTGTAACTATGAAACAGTGTTAGATAATTGTGTATATGTTTTTTTGAAAGCACCCCTCCTATAAAAGGTACAGCAAGTGTTCTTTGAATGAGGAATGATTAAAGTTTCATCCTACAGAGCACCTACAGAGCACACCTGTCCAGTGAGAGCCCTGCTACTTCACCCTACCTCCAGGTGCCCCCACTCCACCCCAAGTCACCCAGGCCCGGATCTGGCAAGGACAGGCAGCTGCCTTTGCTTTTCCACTCCTCAAACCCCACTCTGCCACTTCATTCTGATGTAAAAAAAAGTTTCTTCCCGCCCTCCACATCCCCATATCATCTCATATTCCTGCTCTACACACAGCAATATATTTGGAATCATCGAACCCTTTCATTGAAACCTGTGCTGTCACATTAAACATGACCCATCTTTCCTTGTTACCCTCAATGTGGTGTCTGGTGTATTGGGACCACAGGGCTAAGTGGGCAGTGAAGGTGATGGAAAGCACTGGCCCAGCAGGGTGGGAGTGGGTGCTGGTGCTGGGTCCCCAACAGCTGACCACATCCCAGCTCCTCCTTGGGTCTGGGGTCCTTTTCACTAAGGTGACAGGCTCCACCTAAGCCACCTCCAAAGCCCCTGCCAGCCTCAGATGGCCTAATTCACAAGTCATTCTGCAGGCTGTTTGCTAGGTGCATAATTTGTACAGAGGAAAGGAAGTCCACAGACTTGGCAATGAAGCCAGCTCAGCTCAGAGCCCATTTCCTGTCAGTGGTAGAAGTGTGGATCTTGCCAATTAAAGTAACTCAGTCATTTCCAGTTTAAACTCTGTTGCTTTGGGGTGACCCCCCTCAGACTATTCAGGATCCTCCCTTTCCTCTCCTTTCCTTTCCTCCTCTCAGGATAGGATCTGGATTACGGGAGGCTTATTTATGTTTTGTTATGTCTGTTACAGGGGTGGGGACAAGGGCAAGTTGTGTCTGTTCTGTGGTTTTCTTTGGCCTCCAATGAACTGGGATGGGACCCTCGGGTTCAGAGTGTTGCTCTTGGTCCTGCTGATAGGGACGCCTTCCCCTGGTTGTGGTGTCCTGCACATGTCAACCCTTTCCTGTGGCCCTTCTGTACATCCTGAGTTGGGGGAGCTAGTGCTGGGGATCTTTGGGGGTGTTTTCTTGACGTCATGCTGAAGTGCAGGGCTCTACCAGACTGTCCCGGGCCTTGTGCAGGAACTTCTCAGCTTGGGTTCCAAACCTATCAAACACGGCATCCTCCAGACTTAGTGATCTTTATCGGGGCTTGTTTTGCTAAAAGATACTGTACCCTTCTGAGGAGCTCATCAGCACTGGGACCCTAGCCCCATTCCCTCCAATTCTCCTTGGACATCGTTGACCCCATTAAACTCATCTTAGCTGGAAAATAGCTCTTATGTTATCTTGAATTCCCTCTCCCATGATTTCTATACAGCATAATTTATTTATGGTGTAATATATGCTGTGAGGGTGAGGGAACCATTTGGGGAATATGAAGAACAAGGCCCAGTTCATTCTCTCTTTTAAAAAAATTTTAAATATCTTTTACTGATTCTGGAGAGAGGGGAAGGGAGGGAGAAAGACAGGGAGAGAAACATCAATGTGAGAGAGAATGATCAGTTGCCTCCTGTACACACCCCGACTGGGGATCAAACCCGAAACTTGGGTATGTGCCCTGACTGGGAATCGACCCTTTGAACTTTTGGGTTAAAGGGTGATGCCCAGCCAACTGAGCCACACCAGCCAGGACAGACCTAGTTCATTCTCAAGGAAACTTATATAAAAGGAAAAAAATAAATCAGTATATATTTTACAAAAATATTTATAAACAAACAGATTAATTATATTACAGTCTGAGAAAGTTCAGAAATGACCAAAAAATGGGCTGTAATGCATTGGGATTGACTGCAAATTGCCACCGAAAGTGGGGAAGAGAGAAGATGATGGGGTACACCTTGGTAGTGAAGCCAAAAGGAGTCCCAGGTCTGGAGGTGGTTTAGGTGAATGTCCAAAGGTTGAAAATGACTGTGACATATGTGGATTAGGAGTGGGGGTAGGGACAGAAAATACTCTGGGTCAGAACAAAGCTGCCCAAGGATCTTGTGGGTGAAGATGCAGGAACTGGGTACACAGCTGGGAAAAGATTTTAGCACGACAGTGCTGAGTCTGGTTTCTAGGGGAGCCCAGTGAGGTAGACTAACTGGTCCAGATGGAGCAGTTGTTACAAATGGTTCAAGACCACTCTTCAGGGGAGTTTTGAGGTGGGGGGCAGGCGGGTGAGGTTAGGAGTGAGGCAGGGGTGGGATGAAGAGCAACACTGCATTTGCAAAGCCATCGGGACTGGTCAGAGGCCTTGGATTGGATTCTCATTAAGGGGAGGATATGAGCAGATGTGAGACAGGCTGTAGAGAAGGAAGCTGCTGTCCTTGGCAGCTGATGGGGAGTGATGAAAGCCAGAGAGGCAGCAAAGATTACTGAGGCTTCAGACTTGCAGACTCTGTAGGACACTGGCCCAGCCCACAAGGACAGAGAAGTTGGGCAACAGGGAAGGCTGGTTGAGGAAGGGTGTGGAGTTTGAAGTCTCAGGGCTATTTATATTCATCTGAAGATGTCCTGGAGCCCTTGGTACGTGACTTACAGAAGAGGAACAGCCAGGGTGTGTACTGTGGGAGGAGAGTGGTGGGAGGCGGTGACGGGTGTGTAGGTGAATGCAGGATTGGGGGACTAGGCTCTGTCTGAGGAAAGGATGGAGCGCTCCACTTAGAGGTGGTAAGTCAGGAACGTGTCTTGTCAGCCCTCTGTCACTCCATCTCAGGACATGACTATGTCATTTTACATCCATTTACGTATAATGTGAAGTTTGTCATTCTCTTTGATTGAAAGCACTGACAAAGTAACGTGGTTTACTCACAGGAAAAGAGCCTGGGATTTGGAGCTTTGCAAACTTGAATTGAAATCTTAGATCTGTAAGAAAAATGTGGTATATGCAATGGAGTGTTATTGAGCCTTAAAAAGGAAGGAAATTCTGACACATGCTACAACATGGATGAAACTTGAGGGCAACATGCTCAGTGAAATAAGTCAGTCACAAAAGGACAAATACTGTATGATTCCACTTATATGAGCTACCTAGAGCAGTCAGATTGGTAAAGAGAGAAAAGTAGAAGGGTGGCTGTCAGAGCCTGGCAGGGGGCAGGGAATAGGAAGTTGTTGTTTAACGGGAGTAGAGTTTCAGTTTTGAAAGATGAAAAAATAATAGAGGTCTGTTTCACACTATGTGAATATGGTTAATAGTCCTAAACTGTACACTGAAAAATGGTTAAGATGGTTAATGTTATGTTGTGTGTTTTTACCACGACCACCACCACCAAAAATGAAATCCTAGATCTGGTTCTAGTGGCTGTGTAACCTTGACCTTGTACAAACCAACTAATTTCTTGGAGTCTCAGTTTCCTCATCTTTAAGATGGGCACAGAGCACCCACCTTGCCGAGATACTCTGAGGATTAAGTGAAGGTGTACATGAAGCTCCTGACATACCACCTTGCATAAAAAAGTTCACGTTTTCATTCAGTGCACTAAATTTAGTTCTTCCACCATCAAAACCTGAATGGTTTTCTTTCAAGGGCTTGGACTTATTTGGGCCCTTGACAACATGTCACGGCGCAGCCCATACATAACTGAGGCCAAAGTAATTAATAGTCACTCCCTGAGCTCCTGCACCCAAGCGATTTGTAGTTGGACTATACAGGAAGTGTCACAGCATCCCTGGTTTTAATTGGAGGAGGGTTCCAAATAAAGAGGTCCCTCCTCCTGTCAAAGGAAGCTGCATCTAATCCCTCTGATCACACAAACTGGGCAGAATTCAAAAGAAACTGGACAGGAGGCTGGGCTTTCAGATTTTCATGACCTCAAAACTGGAGAGATGCCCTTTGCAAAGTAGAAGCCACAAGCAGCAGTCATTCGGGAAGCACATGGTAAAAAACAAGCCATCTGAGGACTATTATTACTAAATATGTGGTGTGTAAAGTAAATTTGAACAAGTACCAATGTAGAGACATCGACCTTATTGCAGGTATATGACAAGGTCAATGTGGACTCTGCTTAGGAGAGTCACCAGAACCTGGAAATCTAAGATACTGAGGAATTCAAATCAGACCAAAACGTTCTCTTAGCCACCACTGGCTAAGAGCTTTTCTTACTCCTTAGTCAGAAGAATTTGGGCCTTTATGCCAAAATGCCTTTCTATATCGCGTACGGTTTGTTGCATAAAATTCTAAGTCAGCCGGAAGTAACTCGATCAGCCTGATTCCTTCCATTGCATGGTTTCCAGCACCCTCAATACTTTCCTTTGTTACCTTCATAGAGCCCTAGGTTATTGACAGCCGCTGGCTATTATTGTAGCAAGATACCTGCATAGGGTGGACCCTTTCTGCCTCTTGCAGTTAAAATCCTGGTGCCCGGAGTTTCCAGGTAAGCAGCAACCCTCATACAATGTTGTCTTGGTATTCTGCCTGTAACAATAGTGCACCACACCCAGAAAGACAATATGCCAAAATATTAAAATATCCTATTCAGGCACTATGTCACGTAGAACACGAATGGCCCAGCACAAAGTCAGTCCCTCTGAGGACGTGAGGACCCTTGAGAGGGTCAACCAGACTGATTTGATATGTTCATATTGCTCTCCACTTTCTTTAGCTATTTTTTTAAAAGGTGTCACATGGTCTGAGTGACAAAGTGGTAGAGGGGACAGTGCAAGGGGCTTTGGCATCAGGCAGAACTGAGTTGAAATCTCATCTCAACCTCCTTTAATGCTGTGCAAGCTGATCATGTTAATCTTTCTGAGCCTCGGAACTCCTCATCCATAGGGGGAATCCTGGAAGTGACCTCAAGTGCATGGAGAAAACAGAGATAATGTAGCTGAAGGGTCCACTAAGCGGCCTGGTCCGCAGGAGCTGCTCCCTAAATGTTAGTTGGTGCTCCTCCTCCTCCCTAGGTTGCCGTTTCATGTCCCCTGATTCTCTTCTGGCTTCATTCTTTCTAATCCCCGGACCTCTCTAGGTCTTGACCTCTTTCTGTGATGAGTACTTTCATTGTGGGCACTCCCGTTCTCTCACACACACACACACACACACACACACACACACACTCTCATAGGCTCTCTGATAAAAAAACCTCTCATGTGCATGAAGTTTTCATCTATTTTCTCCCTTTAAAAGAAGACTGACTGGGCCCCTTCATTTCATGGTTGTCCCAAATGACTGAAGTGTCCAAATGTAGCTGGTTGCTAGTGTTCTAGCATTTTCTAATCTTGCTCCTATTGGAACAGAGATCTTTTTCACTGAATGTTCCCTTCCCCTGTGTGTGTGTGAGGGAGAGCACGTGTGTTTTCTCAAATGCACCTGTTTTTCCCTCTTAAATACCAGTACCATTTTTAATCTGGACCTGTATCCCATCTGTCGTCAGAGGCCCAGCAGGAGAGGTCAGCCCATTCATTCGTACACTCCAGGGTGCCTCTCCTTCCACTTGGGTATCCTGCTTGGGAACTTTCTCCCACACAGGGCTGCTGATTAACTCCGATTCAGCCCCACGTCCACAGCTACGTGTCCAAATGAAAGGGCTGTGGAGAGCCTGAGGATCCCCTGCTTCCTGAAGAGAGGTCAGTCTGTCCTTTCCCTGCAATGTGCAGCCGGCTTCCTCCAGGGAAGTGGGTGTTCTCTATTTTCTGACATGTCAGAGGTACCAGTTCAGTTAAATGTTGCATTCTTTTTCTGAGAAGTTGAAGGGTTTCAACACACATTAACAGCAGGTCCTTTTCCCTTTATAACTGTGCCCATATAATTATGTCAGGCCTATTAACTTAAAACATGTCCCTGCAGTTTGCAATTTCCCCCTCATCCACTCCATCGAGGACAAAGCAGTCTGCAAAGCTTATTTGTTCTCTTTTTCATGCTAAAAACAAAAACACGTAGCTGTTTTTGACCGTGGCCTGCCCTGACATTGAGAAAGCACAAGATGGGCTGTGGGCCCCCTGCAATGAGCTGTGGTGGAACCAAGGGAATGGACGGAGGAGGCTTTTAAAAACCAGATTTGATAAAACCTGGGGCTGGGCACCCCACAGCTTTTAAAGAGTGAATTGAGGCAAACTGCTGTTAGGATATACAGGAAAGGCCGCTTGTTTATCTTCAGTTTCTCCACAGATATCTCTGGACACATATGGTCACTGTTTTTGTTTTGACTAATTTTGATTTTTTTTTAAGTGCCCTAATGCTTAGAAGAAAAAACAAGCTTTAAAAATGACCTAATTTTTGTCCGCTGTTACTTCATGGGACATCACAAGCCCCCGGGAGCGGAGCGCAGAGTCGGAGCAGGGCTGGTGCAAGGAAAGATTTGAAATCTGGAACCTCCGGAGTGGTGTTGAACAGCCATTCAAGTATCCTGTAATTTGAACCTGGTTCCCCATCTGCAAAAATGGGAGTTACCATGTGTTGGTTGCCAGGCTTAAATGGGGAATAAATTTAAAGATATTTCAGACCTGACCACCATGTCTCAGTTGGTTGGGCATCATAACACAAAGCAAAAGGTTGCCAGTTGAATTCCCCTTCATTCAGGGCACATGCCTTGGTTGTGGGTTCGGGCCCCTGGTTGGGGCATGTACAAGAGGCATACTTCTCTCCTCTTTCTCCCTCCCTTCCTCTCTATCTTAAAATAAATTAGTAAAATCATTATAAAAAGATATTTCAGTGTAAAGAACAACAGAGAGTATTAGGATGACAATGATTATAGGTAATATGCCTTTAGTGGGAATCCTCACAAAACCCTGGAGGCCAGTACTATTACTGCCCCTGGCTACTTCCCCTGGTTGTCAGGAAAGCGAACAAAGGTTTGGGAAAGTGAAATCATAGGCAGCGTGGGAACGCTGTCCCCTTGGCCAGGCCACCACCCTCCATGTTGACTTCTTTGAATCATAACTTACAAATATAATTCACGTTGGACAAACGCCCCTCAGACCTTTTCCAGGCACGCATGCCGGAGGACTGTTTAACGAAAGTTGGACCACACTCGTGTGTTGTTCTTATTCCTCACTGGAAGGGACACAATGGACAATGAAGGGCCTCAGCTGCAGAGCTACGTTTAAAGCTCCAGCCCCCTCCACTGCTGCTGTGTGTTTTGGGGCAAATAACTTCTGAAAGAAGTTTTCACCTTTAAAATGGGCATCACATTATTTATCTTTCAGAGGTTTTATGAAGGTTACCAGTGGCATATGTAAAATGCCAGGCGTGCCCAAGTTTTGGGGATCATTATTTCTAATACACAATTTAACTTCTAGCGTAGTTTTCATTATTGAACTGCCAAAATACTATATTTTCCTCTTGATTTGAACAAGATTAGTTGTAGTTTATAGAGACACTGTCTTAGGTGCTTTATTTTGATAAATGCTCAACCGTGTTCATTCCTGTTGAAAATTGGTGGTTTTCAACCATGGATGCACATTAGAATTACTTGGTAGTCTTGTAAAAATCGCAAACCAGGCCATACCTCTGCCCAGCTACTACGCCAGAATCTTGGTGGTCAGACCTAAGCATCGGTCTGTTTCTAAAGATCCCCATGTGATCCCAATATTCAGGCAAGGCAGAGAGTCATCACTTCATATGACACTTTATGTGCTCTCAAGAAATAAACATAGAGCCAATGGAGTGGACTTCATTTGCTCATTGTGTTTGTGCTCATGGAAGTTTATTACCTTTCCTCTTTTAATATGGTATACTGAATATTTAAATATGCATGTGGAGTGAAGGCTAGGTAAATAAGTTTAAATCAAATATAGTATTGTAAATTGTAAAGCATGTTTAAGAAATTGTTACATATATATTTTTATTATGAAAGTACATTAAAGAATATTTAGAAAATAGAAAAAAGAAAGAAAATAATTCGCTAATTATTTTCACCACCTTTATATGTAGAAATTTCTGCTGGTGTCCTAGCATTGTTGTACTTATTTTTTTATAAAAATGCTCTAAAATATAATCATCATATCAAATGTTATAATTCTATAGGCTTTTTCATTAGCGAGCAATCATAGTGAACAATTGCATTATAGAGAAATCGGTTTCAGGCTCGGAGCATGGCAGCCGAGGGCCCTGCCTCCTGTGGGCCAGGCACAGTTCCTTATATTGTCCCTTTTCAACCCTTTTTGTTACTTGGAATTGACTTTAGATTGGAATTAGTCAATGGGGGTGTAGGTTGATGACATGGACTCCAGAAGGAAAGAAAGACAGTCGTGTCCAGGTGTAACTGTGATACCAGATTATAGTAATCTGTTCTGCAGAGTGAAAGCCTCGCTTAATGAACTCTTCACCAACCCTGTGGAAGATGAACACACCCCAGACCACGGTGGCTGCCTGTGGGATAGGGTTTGCCCTGTGCCCTCTGGACAAGTAGTACTTCCCCAAAATAGTAAATACAGAGTTTAAAACACCTATTCTTTAATACTGATCACCACTTTCTAGTGCCTCTTCTCTTCTCTGGGGCAGGTGCTCTGCCGGCTGTGTTGGTATGTGTCTTCTCATATGCTTTAGGTGCAGGTTAACCTTGTAACAATAACTGTGTAAATAAACAGATAGTTCTTGACCTCTGGAAGCTTGTGATAAATCTGCCCACAGGTATGCGGAGGAACCCAAGGGCAAACAGCAAACAACTGACTCCATGTCCGCCACCAGGCAGGTGAATGGGCAGAAACAGGTCGTGGGAGGAACATACTTAGGTAGGGTGGAACAGGAAGGAAAGAATCTTTCTCACAGCAAAGATTCCTAGGAAGGAAGGAAGATTTCAAAGGTTGTTTCTGTGGCAGGAGGGACATTTGTGCCATGTGAGGGAGGAAGCATGTTCCAGACACAGGTGCAGCCTGAAAGGTGCCTTCACCAGAGCAGCGCCAGGCCAACAAGGGGACCATTGACATGGGGACACCTACCTGAAAACTCCAGAATGGATGAAATGAGGTCTGTGGGAACTGTAGGATGAGCTTAGAGCCATGTCAGAGACGGTAGGCCCTCAATAGATGTGTGCTAACTGACTGCATGAATCTGACTCCAGCAGGAGGGGAGCCCCCTCATTTTGAAGAACCTTCTATTCTACATGGCACAAGCTGTGGAGATGGTAAATTTATACCTACTGTCTAAGTGAACTGAAGAAGGAACAGAGAGGTTACATTGAAAAGTAGGCTGGGACAGGTAAGGCAACCCAGAGCTGCCAGGTGCAGGTGGAGACAGAGGAAAGGCTCTAGGAAGGAGAAATGGGCAGTGATTGGTGAGAAAGAAGGAGAAGTTTTAGAATGAAGTGGATGTCCCCAAAGTAATACACCAGGGAGGGGTCTCTGGTAGGTCACTGCTAAACCATTTCTAGATAAGTGCCATCAGCAGCAGGAACGAAGTCAGAAAGCACAACCGTGACTATTTTCATGGCCCTTCAAGAACCCTCACTATAAGAGGGGGAACCCCCAAAACTCCAGAATTTACTTATAAAAATTGTGCATTTATTTTTACATGTTTAAACTTCAGTCACCTTCAAAGTACTCTCCATTTGATGCAATACACCTATTCAGATGTTTTTTCCTCTGCTCAAAGCAGTTTTTGGACTTGTCGATTTTGATGCCTCTTAGTGCTTCTGCCGTTTTTTGTTTCACCTCTTCCACATCAGCAAAACATTTTCCTTTGAGGACTTTTTTTTGTCTGGGGAAACAAAAGAAAGTCACTCTTGGCAAGATCCAGTGAATAGGGAGGGCGGGGCACAGGGGTCATGGCATTTTTAGTCAAAAAACTGCTGAACACTCAGTGCAGTGTAGGCCAGTATGCTCATAAATCACCCATCATGAAATGGGCAAACACACTGGAAGAGTCTTCAAAAAGTTCACTGAAGCTGAACGTAGCCTCTCACAACACCACCAGCTGGTGCACTGATACAGATAGGTTCCTAGAGTACTTACCTAGCAGGGGAAGCTGTACTACAAGGGACACACCCACCAGAAGATAATTCTGGGTTTTTTGTTTTTGTTTTTGTTTTTTTTGTCATCTTTGATTAAGTCAGCTTCTCACAGGACTCAGGCTATTTTGCTGCAAGTAGGTGCCCTCCATCTTGATTCTTACTTAATTCCAGGGCTAATCACGATGTGACTATATAGCGCCTAGCACACAGTAGGTCATTGGAACATACCTGCTAGATTCAAATAACAAATTAAAAATATTAAAGAAGAAATAAATAAATGGACTTTCTTAACTGAGCTTAACACAAGATTAAACTACTAATTATTCTGCTGTTTTTTCCTGTTTCACTCCACTCCAGCCTCAACCTGTGGCTTCTACTCTAATCCTAGCACTTCAGGTCACTGCTTGACTTACCCCGAGAGAAGGGAGGACGCCAGGTCTAGGAAGCTTGCCCGACTAGCCCTGCACGAGCTGGTCCCTCTAGATTCATCTCCTGTTCCTTTGTAACATGCCCCAACCAACCTGAAGAACTTTCAGACTCGAGTGCACCACACTCTTTTGCCCCAGGTCTTAGCACATGGGTTTCTTCTGTCTTCCTTCCTGGCCCTGCTTTGATCCCACATCTGAGTTAAGCACCCTTCATAGGGTTCTTATAATATCTAATTTCATGCTTAGCTCATTAGCCAGTAATTAAATGTTTAAATATCTGTTTTCATCTACTCATCAGCGTTGAGCATTCATGAGGTCTTTGGTACTGCCTTAGGTACTGGTGACACAGAAGTGAATAAATTCGGCAAAATCCCTTGCCTTCTGGAGCTTACATTTCAAGGAAAGAGATGAGCAATTAACAAATAGAGACACAGCTATATAATGTACATTCATAAGTGCTATAAAGAAAAATGAATCAGGGAAGGCAGAGGAGAGGAATAAGAGTATGGAGACTATGCTAGATTTATAAAGTGGTCTGGAAAAGCATCCTGATAATAGGAAGAAAAATTTGTCACCTGCTCAAAGGAATTGGGGGCAGGGACAGGGCATAAAGATGTTTGGGGACATCGTATTCCAAGTGGCAGAAACTGTCAGTGCAAAGGCTCTGAGGCAAGAATGTGCTTGACATATTCAGGACATTGAAGAATCAGAAGCTGCCATGGCTAGAGCAGAGTGACTATGCCACCCTCTAGTCCAAGCTAGAAGCTCCATGAGGTTAGAGATCATGTCTGCCTGGCTCAAGGGCATGCCACCCAGTTTTTAGCACTGGGGCTGGCACATGCCTTAAAGGTACTGAATGAACTCACATCTAGGAATAGCTTCCCTGTTTATCTGGCTTTACCCATCAGGTCCTGAATGGGATAGACAGGAAGGAAGACACTGACCCTTTGGACAAGGGCAGGTCTGGACAATATAGGAACTGGGTAGATACAACAAAAGAGCAAAGGGTTAAAGGACTGAGAATAAATCTGAAGGGTCCCACTTGATGCTCCAGTAACCATACCTGACTGCGGGACAGGTCTCTGGAAATGATGTCTTTTACCCATATCACATTGTTAAAGCTGCACCCTTTAAGTCACCAGTGACTTCATACCAGATAAATCCAGGATCCTTTACTCACTGTACTATGGGTTTGACACTGCACTAAAGGTTCTGCATGGCTTAGCTTAACATGGTTGTTATGAAATTTGATGATATCTTTATTTTTACAGATGAGCAAACTGACATTCTGAGAGGTCAAGTAACTTGCCTAAGATCACACAATTAGTGGTAGAGCTAAGTGGTCAATCCAAGCAGTAGGATTCTGAAGGCTTTGCACTTAAATCTTGTCCCATGAAAGCCTTTCTGTCCCAGGTTCTATCTTGTCATGGTGGAATGATCTTGTTATTACAGTATAATAACTGAATGACGGGATCTGAGTTAGATTTGACCCCAGATCAGTATATTTTCAAACCAAATGCCAGTAACTATTGCATGTTTTTCTTCTGAATTTGGTGTCAAGCCTACCAAAATGAGTGCTAGAATCAACGACAGTGAGAAGGAAGTCTTTGACAAGAAATCCAGCAGCTATGAGGCTTGGAATTGACTGAGGACAGCATACTCACTAGGATGGAGCCTGATGATGAAAGGTAGTTGTGCCTAACAAGGGAACATGTAGAGTTTTTCATGAAAAAGGGCAGCGCAGTCCTGAAAAAAAACCCGTCATGCTCCTTCTTGCCAAGACATAGACAACATGTGTGGTGCGCCCACTGCAACAAGTACAGACAGGCATTCTGGACTAAATGGAGGGCACCTTAGGTATCAAGGTATGCCTCTGAAAACAACAGCTGATGATTCATTCTCTTACGATGTAAAGGACACAGTGGAGATGTTTTGGCTGCTAACATATGGCTCACAGTCCAGGTCCTATAGTGTTAATTAAGAAGGAAATAGTCGAGTGGAAGTTCATTAGGTTTCTCCCTGTGACCCCTAACACAAGCATAATCCTATTCAAAGTTTCAGTGGAACTTCTTACAGTGACTACCTCAAGCCCTGCTCAGAGTGGCAAGTTCTCTGAGAATGAAACAGGATGGTGAGAAGCTAGAAAAATTCCTTGGCAGGTGGAATAGGGAAACTGAGACAGATAGCTGAGCACAATGCTGAGCAAGTTACAGCTAAGTACAGAGGGTCACCAGTGGGGGAAGGCCCTGAGTGCCTGGCAAGGGGCAGAATTGAGAAAACAAGGACCTCACCCCCAGGGTAACCTCTCCTCCCTTGGCCTGTCCTTCCTGGAGATAATATCTAGGCCTCAGTGGTATTTCAGCTCCAGGCCCAGAAAAGAAGCAATGGCCAGAACCAACTTCAACGACTAAAGACCCCCTGCCCTTCCACTGACCAATCAGGGAGGACTATGATCCTGAAAGGACATACTCAGAGAACTGATGGATATTCTTCTGAAACCCTCCCCTGAGGCCTCCCCTAAGATTCCTGCCTGCAAAAGAGAAGAGCCTCAAGACAAAGGACCCAGGAAACACATGCTCTCCCTCAGGGGAGCAACCCTCCCCATCCTCTTTCCTCTCTTCTCCTCTCACTTCTTTCTTCACAGGCAAGCATCTCCTACACTCTAAGGCAATGGGCAGCTGGCAGCTTGTCCCAGGCTGATCCCCTGACCTGTCTCAAAGCCCCTTTTCTCTGACTTCCCAGTGAGCTAAGGCAGCCCAGTCTAGGCTCTCCTGTTGTTTCTTCTATGCTAAGCCCTTCCTTGTTTCACTCTCCCCATCTTTAATAAACCTACCCTCAAAATCACCTGGACTAGATTGTGAAATCTTTCCTACACAAAGTCAGGAACCCACACACTACAGCTGGCCCTAGGCAGACCTGCTCAGGGCCAGGCCCCTGTCTGGTAACAAGAAGACCTTTAAAGGAGTGATGTGGGCTTTCCTATCTCTAGCTACTTCCCTCCTGAGCTTTTCTAAGGAAGAAATCAAAGAAACAAGGCAGGATGTGAACTTTATCCTGTGATCTCACCACATCTCACTTGGTGCTGTAGTACCCGAAGGGAAGCTTCTTTCATGAAGTGATAAGAAGGGCTATTTTCTGGAAGATCTCAGTGGTCATTGAAACTTAAGGGAGTCTTGTCAGCAGGACTTTGGCTGCTTGAGCAGGAGCCTGAGTCATAATCCCTAGGAGACTCCTGTGGCTAACTGAAAAGGTAACATGAAGACAAAATGATTGATCCATCCCCCAGATTAGAGAATGATGAGCAAAGGCATGAAAGATGCTCAGGCCAGTCCTTTAAAGCATCATAAAAGAGTTCCACACCAGATTAGCTATCCTTCCCACCCTTTAACTCACTGTCTGGACTTTCTGTGAGAAAACTGACATCTTTTTCAGGAAAGAGGGATTCATGAGCATCAACCAACCCTTCAGAGGAGAGAGAGGCCGTTGAGACAAATCAGAGTGAAAACAGAACGCATCAGGACAAGCTAGAATGGGGAAACGACTAGACTGCCCCTAACTGGTCTAGAGGCAGAACAGTCAGTGCAGCGTGCAGTGCCATAAAATTCGAGCTCTGTAAAGAGAAGATCAGAGTGGACTTTTTGGACACCTTTGACAATCCAATTTGGAGTCACTGTCAACCATAACAGTATATCAAATGCTATGTCAGGATCGAGGTGATGCTGTATAATGGGAACACCCTTAGGATGGGGCCCAGAATATCTAAAACCAGAAGTCTGGGCATGTGTAAGGACTCCATGTGGACACTGATATGATTAGAAACACCATCCTCTGTGGGCTATAAGAACTCAGAGCTCTGACCACCCAATGTTCAAGCCTGGCTGTACCACAGGTCTCACTTGGAGCCCTGATGGACTTCCAATCCACTGGACACATGTGACACTGCCGCCACCTGCCTTAAGACCAAAGCCTACCTCTCTACCTGTAGACGCCACCAGTGACCAGGACTTTGCACTGGACACCCAACTCTGCTCACTTCTTTCGTGTAAGCTCCCCCTCTCCGTTTGTATCCTGCATATGTCTCTATTGGCTTATTGGGAGGCATCCTGGAAAGACACAAACGTGTGTGTGTGACTCCTTTTGGGGACACTCCCTTGTTCTCGACAAGCTCATTGCCAAAAATCCACTCACGGGTCTTCATGAACCGCAGCATGAACTCTGAGAGTGCAATGTTGGTTTTTTATTGTGAGCATGTTAAGTAATAGATTGAGAGGCAGTAGTTCATGTCAAGAAGCCAGATCTCATTTCTGTACACAGCACAATGTTTTTGTTGTTATGTATGTATGTGTTTTATGTAGTTCCAGTGTCCCTTAGTGGCAGAATTAGGAAACCTGGATCTGGTTTTGGTTTTGCCAATAACTAGATGACCTCTAGCATTTCAAGTCATTCAAGATTTTAAAGCCTACAGTGCAACGTCTTAAGCTAAAAACAATGAGAGACACAATAATAAACAATCCAAGGCATTGGCTCTTAAGAAGCTTTCATCTAAATGGAGGAGACAGGCAGATAAAACATCCAAGAGCATAACAGGGTTGGGGAGGGATGATAGATGCTAAAATAAAAGTACAGAGTGTTCACATAATACCAAGGAAGAGGAGATTAATTTCAACTGGGCAAGATATTTCATAGGCATATAGGGAGGGCATTCTAGGGGAGAAAATAGCATAAAGACCACAATGAGATACTACTTCACCCCATTAGGCTGGCTACTATCATTTTTAAAAAAACAAAGCATAAAGTATTGGTAAGGATGTGGATAAATTTGAACATGTGTGCACTGTTGGTGGGAATGTAAGTTGGTGCAGTCATGTTAGAAAACAGCATGGATATTCCTCAAAAAATTAAAAATATATAACTACCATGTGATCCAGCAATTTTACTTCTGGATACATACCCCCAAAAAAACTGAAAGCAGAGGCTCAAACAGATATTTGTACATCCTTGTTTACAGTAGCATTATCACAGTAGTTTAAAGGTAGAAGCAACCCATGTGTGCACTGATGAATGAATAGGTAAACAGAATGTGGTCTATCCATATGATGGAATTTTATTCAGCCTAAAAAAGGAGGGAAATTCTGGCACATGCTACAAAATGAATGAACCTTGAGTATACTATGCTAAGTGAAATAAGCCAGTCACAAAAACACAAACACTGTATGATTTCAGTTATATGAGATAATTAGAGTAGGTGATGCACAGACACATAAAATATAATGGTAATTGCCAGGAAACAGGGGTGGAGAGTTAGTGTTTAACAGGGAAAGAATTTCAGTTTTGCAAGATAAAAAGAGTTCTGTGGAGGGATGGTGGTGATGTTGCACAACAGTGTGAATGTACTCGATGCTATGGAACTGTACACTTAAAAGACAGAAAACTGTACAAGAACAACAATTAAAATGAAATTTTTAAAAAAGGTTGTGAGATGGTCAGTTTTATATAAGGAGTGTTTTTACCACAAAAACAAGAAGAGGCAGGGTGGCTTGAAAAGAAGAGTCTGTGAGCAAAGGGCTTGGGAGATGCATCTGCCAGTAACCACAGATCAGTTCCTAGCCAGCCCAAGCCAAATCTTTTGCTATATGACAATATAGCAATTTGCAGTATGACAATGGGAGGGGAGATGATGGAAAGAAGACATTCAAAATAGGAAGTCAATGGGGAAAAGCAAATTTTGTTTTGGAAATTACACAATAAACTTCATGATTGTGTTTGGCATAAATAAAGTTTATGTTCATTTGCTAGAAATACAGTATTTGGAACTATCTCAAAGTCATTCCCGTTAATGGGACTGGAGAGCAGGAAGATTCTAATCCCATGTTAGAAAGTCCAAGAGAGCCATGTTATGCTCCTTACCCATCACCTAGATAAGCAGGTCTCCATCTGGTTTTGTACCAGGTGAGTATCCCAGGAGGCACATCTAAATTAGGCTAATTAGAGGAGGGCTGAGTAAAGGGACCCTTCACAAAGATGTAGATATGGTACAGGAGAACCACAAGGGACAGAAAAGTATTTTGGAGCCAGTAAAAGGGACTGTTACTATCCCTAGACCTGTAGGGTGAGGGGTGGGAGTGATTGCTGGCTCAGGAAAGAATGAATTATGTGACGCAGAGACTGTCTGAAGAGGCACGGTGACCTTTGGTGCATGGATGCAGCTGGTCTTAGATAATCCCATGTGAATCTGAGAAAAAAATATCCTCAAATAGCTGTCTGGGATCTCCCGCAGCATACTCCATTGGCTAAGGAATGCATCTGACATTACCTAGTGTCTCACTACTTTGAACAACACAAGCATTACCAGGAGGCTTGGTAAAACACAGAGAGCTGGACGCTACTCTCACCTTTCTGATTCAGTTGGCTCAGGTGGATCTGAGAATTTCCACTTTTAACAAGTCCCCAGGGGATGCTGATGCTGCTGATCTGGAGACCACATTTTGAGATGTAGCCCATATAGGCCAGCCCCCTAGAACAAAGAGAAGACAGATGGACTGTAGATCTGGAAAGGTTAACCAGCTGTTTAAGCTAATAAAAGATGTTACTGGACCTCATATTAATGTCACAACCTTTGCAGACCTTAGTTTCCCTGTCTATTAAATGGAAGAGATCTGTTAGAGCCCTTCTAGCTCATTCTGTGATCCTATGGACCCCAGGCTACAGCACGTAAAGCCACGGTCTTTGAGTGACCACGAAGTTTATAGCTCTGAGGTGAAGCAGTTCCTACCATACACTGGACAGTGGTAGATGCAGTACACTGAATTGTGCTATGAGTTATGCAAAAGGAATTTTATGTATGTTTTCTAATTGTTTTTCCTGTTTCCCAAATGGGAAAGGACATAAACAGTTGACTTTTCCACGTTATTTCTCTATAGATGAAAGGAGGCCTTCACTATATTAAATAAACTATGTCCCTAAATAGGGAGGCCCCTTTGATTTGTGTAAAATTAGACATCCGGGAGATCATTTCAAATATTACAGGAGAGGACACCTAATTGGGAAAAGTCCAGTGGGTTTACACTAATAATGCCTATGGAAGTACTACTCTGTGTAACTGAGGCAGTCCTTTTTTCAAGAGGTCACTTGTTAAAATCAAAAGATACCAGTTATCCTCCCAGTTGTTGGTGGCAGTGCACACATGTGAGCACATACATGAGCATGAAACATTCACACATCTCTCTGTGGTGTTTGTTTGTGTGTCCTGTGTATTTATGGTGATACAGATGATATGCAGACGTGGTGGCAGGGTTTGGAAAGTTCCCATCTGTGTCTTGGTTCCTCTTTTATTTTCAATTTAAAAAATCTTAAATTGTTAGGTAATGGCTGGTTAAAAATAGACTCCCTCACAGCAGTCATACTACCGCAACTTCCAGGAATCTAAAAACATCTTTTGAGCAACCATTTTGCTTCCCTTTCAGGGCATCTCTGACCCAGAAATTTAATTTGCTCTTAAGCTACTGACTTAGGCACTTGTGCACCCTTGTGTGGCTGGGAAGACAAGCCTGGCAGAAGGATAGGTTAGGAAGTCATGGTGAAGACTGAAGCTGGGAAACCAGTGTCCCAGTTCTGAGAGGTGGGGAGTTTCAAATTTCTTTAGGGTAGCCTTTCGTTAGGAGCTTTCAGAGACCTGAGCCCATGGATTACTCTCTGCCTCTACAGACTGGTTTCCTTCATTTGACAAACTCCATTGAGCATCAGTGTCTGGATACCTGGCTTGTACAACAGCTGCGCACACTCACAGACATGAGTGTATGGAGCTGTCATACAAGGAGATGAGTTCTCCCAGGAGACTTCTGAGGCCCAAGGACAGAGGCTGAGGTGGTCATCTCATGACTCTGTCTCCAGTTGCCTAGCATACACTGGGTGCTTAATAAATGTTTGCTGATTGGGTAGAGCAGTAGATAAATACACAAAGAACTGTGGAAGCTCAGGGGAGGGGCTGATTAATCCCGCTGGGGTCCAGGATGAACACCCGCTCACTAGGAGAAGAAGGGAACAGAGCACCCTCACCCCTGCCTTCCTGGAGGGCCTGAGAACAGCACACACTCTATTTTTAAAGGGGTTCTATTTGTTTTAACAAACACACAAAAGAGACAAACCAAACAAGCCTGGATTCTGTTCTAATTATATTACCTCAAGCTGTCCGGGCTAACAGCCTGAAAACGTCTGTAGACTTGTTGCATGTGAATTCCCCTCTTTCATATGTTTCCTTTGACTCCACAGTGGCTGGTAAACTCAAGCCAAATTTCTTCCCAATTCACTCATTGTGAGCTGAAGGGACCTGAGCATCACCTTCCTGAAGAGTGTAGAGAAGGGATTAATTCAGCTGTCATTCCTGCCCAACCCATTCTTCTTCCTTTGATACTTCCCCTTGGGTATGTGCTGGGGATCGGGCAGATATTAAGGGATGCAAGAGAATATGGTGACTAGAATCAGAGAGCCAGATATCTTATGGGGAGAAAAAGAAAATTTCTAAACTTCATAGTCTTCTAGAAATGCCTAATTTTGGATTACAGAGGCAGGGTGCTCTGTTCAGTTAATGCAGGGGCAGGGTAGGAATGGCAGCGGTAAGAGGAGAGAGAAACTTTGTTTCTCTTCTCTTCCTCTGACCAGCCACAGACTGACATAAACTAAGGGACTAGTCATTGCTGGAGCCAGTTTGTATCAGCTTGCCAGGGCCAATCGTTAAATTTTCAGGAATTTTGTAAATCAGCCGATAAATACATTCATTATTAAAAATTAACTATACAAACTTACAGTTAAGTAGGTTATATTAAAAACAAAAGTGTGCCCTGGCCAGTGTGGCTCAGAGGATTGAGCGCCAGACTGTGAACCCAAGAGTTGCTGGTTCAATTCCCAGTCAGGGCATGTGCTTGGGTTGTGGGCCAGGTCAGGTCCCCAGTGGGCAGGCATGTGACAGGCAACTACACATTAATGTTTCTTTCCCTCTCTTTCTCCTTCCCTTCCCCTCTGTCTAAAATAAATAAATAAATTCTTTAAAAAAAAAAAAAACCCAAAGGTGTTAAATGCTCGAAACTCATAACTGCCTAATTTAACTACATTTTGCTATTTACGTTTTTATAGTTATTTACATCTTTTATATGTGTATGGTGGAAATGCTGTATCAGGATATAGTATTACGTGTCTCTTCTTCATCTCTACATTCAGTGATGTCATGATAGCTTGAAACTGTCCAATGCAGAAATGTTTACACCAGGGAAAGTAGCAGGTGCTGCAAAGCAGGGCTTTTTTCCCCACCAGAGAGTTGATTGTTAAACATTTACTAGGCACACAGCTTCAAGGGACCCTCTGAAGTTTCTTAGGAATAGACTTGCTTCAGTCTCTATAGGCCTTGGGATGCTGTGGATTGTCTAGCTTAGTGATCTCTGAGGATGAGGCAGGTATCTTGAGTAATGTTTGTGGACCACAACACTGGGTCTATCGCCTGCAGCCCAACTGTTCTGTGCTGGGCATAATATCACTCCGTAGTTGGAGATATATAATTATATCATGAAATAGAATATCATTCAGAATAGATTTTAATGGGTTTATGAAGATATAATTTACAAACCACACAATTCACCCATTTAAAGTGTACTGTTCAGAGATAGTATATACACAGTGTAGTGCAACCATCACAAAAATCAATTTTAAAACATTCTCATCACCCCCCAAAAGAAACCCTGTACCTGTTAGAAGTCAGTCTCCATTTTCCCCCAATCTTCACTTTCTCTTTCAAGCCCCAGGCAACCTCTAATTTACTTTCTGTCTCTATGGATTTGTTTAACTGGACGTCCTATACAAATGGTACCATCCAATAGGTGGCCTTTTGTAACTGGCTGCTTCCACATAACGATGTTTTCAAGGCTTCTCTGTGCTGGACCATGTATCAGCACTTCATTCTTCTTTATTGCTGAATGACTTTCCATTGTGTGGCTGTACTACATTTATTTCTTCTTTCATCAATTGATGGATATTTGGGTGGTTTATACTTTTTGGCTATCATAAATAATACTACTATGAGTACTCATGTACAAGACTTTGTGTGGACATCAGTTTTTATTTCTCTTGGGTGTATGCATGTCTGAAATTGCTGGGTCATATGATAACTCTGCCCTTAACAATTTGAGGAACTGCCAGACTGATTTCCAGTGTGGTTTCGCCATTTTACATTCCCACAAGCAGTGTCTGAGATTCCAATCTCTCCACATACTTGCTAACATACTATTGTCCATCTGTTATTTTAGTGATTCTAGTCCATGTAAAATGGCATCTCATTTTGGTTTGCATTACCTTAATGACTAATGATTTTGAACATCTTTTTGTGGCTTATTGGCCATTTGTATATCTTTTGGGGGGAAATTTCTACTCAGATTCTTGCTTGTTTAAATGGAGTGATTTATCTTTTTATTGAGTTGTGAGATTTCTAGGTACAGGTCCCATATGGGATACAAGATTTGCAAACATTTTCTCCCATTGTGTCAGCTGTCCTTTCACTTTTTTGATGGTGAACTTTGAATCACAAAAGTTTTGTAAATTTGATGAAATGTAATTATCTATTTTTTTCTTTTGTTGCACTTTTGGTGTCATATCTAAGAAAGCTTTGCCTGACCCAAGTTCATGAAAACTTACTTGTACATTTTCTTCTGAGTTTTGTAGTTTCTGCTCTTACGTTCAGACCTTTGATGTATTTAGAGTTAATTCTGTGTGTGGTGTAAGGAAGGAGTCCAGCTTCATTCTTCTGCATGTGGATATCCAGATGCCTCAGCATTTACTCGTTGAAAAGAGTATTCTTTCTACATCAAATTGCCTTGGTGTAGAATAAATTTTTAGATATTACCTTACAAAGTTTTACTTGATGCTACCCCAATTTCTTGAAACTTTTGTTTATTTTCTTACTTTATTTCTGGCCCAACAGCTTAGGCTCCACGGCCAAGCTCTCCCATAGGTCACTGATCTTAACATACACACCAGCATGTCTGCAACCCAGAGAGGAGCCATTCTCTGAGGTCCAGGTATATTAGTCAAGACAGACCACATGCTGTAACAAATAACCCCCCAATCTCAGTGGCCCAACAAAGTAAAGGTTTCTTCCTCTCTCTCTCATACAGCCCAGTGTGAGTTGATGGGGAGAGGAGGTACTCTGCACTGTCACTCAGGGCCCAGGCTCTTTCTACCCAGCGGCTCTGTGCCCACTGGAGCCTCTTAATCCTTCCCCAGATCTTCTGGAGGACAGGGAAGAGGGATGAACATGTGGGGAATTTTAAGAGCCAGGCCTGAAAGTGGTACATATCGCTCCTGTTCACTGTTCATTCCCCTAAACTCAGTCATAGCCTAAATGCCTGCAAGAGAAACTGAGAAATTAGACGTACTATTTACCGGGAGGAAAAGGATACAGAATCTGGTGAACACATAGCAGCTTCTGCCACACCATCTGTTCTAAGAAATGTATGTGCAAGTGTACTTCTAACTCCTGCACAGAACCCTCCACTTCCAACCATCTTGCTCTACATTCTGTGTTAGGGGACACCTCTCCCCTCCAGTAACTCATTCTCTGTTTATGAGCCAACATGGAAGGAAGTTGTTAGTTTGAAAAAAGGTGGAGTTCTGTCTGAGTGCAAGGGAGAAACAGAAGTGCTACAAAGTCCATGGGAAATGCTGGAGGACACACCAGTCAAGGGGGGGGTGAGTGGATTTTCTGAATCCTGAGGAAAGGGAATCTGAAACCTACAAAATGCTAAATCCTTGGGTATTGCTTATGCTCAGGTTCTATTCTACATTATGAATTTGGATCTAGTGATGTCATAAAGTGAGGCATCATGAACAAATGTAGCATGAAGACAAAGGAGGTTTTGCCCCTTCAGAAAACTTCTTGGAATTAAATTTTATAGCCCTCTGTTCAAACTGTTCTTCTGTCTCATAATCATGTGAATCCCTCATTTTTCTTACTACATTCAGCTGACTAAAAAGCTTTCTTCTACTTTGCCTCTAAATGGGAATGCAGGAGAGGCAGCCACATTTTCTCAGACTGCCCCCAAGGCGATGAAGACTTGTTAAGTCTCTCCCCAACAATCTGCTCTCCAAGTTGACTAGTCATAATGCCTCTGGTTTGTCTTCAGGAGGGTGGCAATAGCTAGTTCTCTTCAGAATGGCTTCAAGTCCTCTGTGCCTCTTTCTAACTTTGGACCCTAAACTAAATTGATATTCATATTAGAGGAACATTTGTGTTCATTTCTTTTCTTTTTCTCTTTTAAATCCTCTTCTGAGATATTTTTTTCATCACTTTTTAGAGAGAGAAGAAGGAAGAGAGAAAGAGAGAGAGAGAGAAACATCAATGTGAAAGAGAAACATGGATTTGCTGTCTTCTCATATGTACCCCAACCAGGGATTGAATCCACATCCTGGGTATGTGCCCTGACTGGGAATCAAACCTGCAACCTTTTGGTCCATGGAATCACCCTCCAACCAACTGAGCCACACTGGCCAGGGCATGTGTGCATATCTGATAGATTCACTCTGCCACCAACCTCCTAGAAGCATCACCCACTGGTCCCATCTATATTTGCAGGTCAGAGATTTACTCCCTTTCAAAAATATTGGCTGTGGTCGGGTGTCTCCTGTCCTCTCCAGCAACATCCTCTCTCTCTGTCCTTTGAACTCTCTCTTGGGCCAAACCTGGACCTAAAATATTCTTTCATGCCTAGCTCAAAATCCCCCTCCCACCAATATTCAAATAATTTTTAAATCAGACCCCCAAAATCCCATATTGTCTGGACTTGCCATTCATACCACACCAAAATTCTTGCACCATTCTTTTATCCATTTCACTAATGAGTACATTTGTTATTTGTCTCAAGCTGGTTTGCCCAGTTAAGGCTGTTAGTCTGAATCAGTGAGTTCCCTCTTCCACTGCAAACATTGAGAAGAAGAGACCTTTTCATCCTTGATTACCGCTACAAAAAAACAGTGTTCTGCTTTCAGAACAAAGATATTTGGTTCAGGGCCTTTGGGCCCACAAAACATCAGAACTGAAGTGATACCTTTAGCTTCCATAGTACATATGCGAAGTAAAAGAAAGGGAAGGAAAGCTGAGTGAATCAGCATTTATGAAGACCCTTTATCATGTGCTCTGAGCTGTGTTTGGTGCTGTATACATAGCATCTTAGAAATTCTCGCCTGAATCCAATAAAGAAAGTACCACTGTGCTTATTTTCTGGAGGTTCAGAGAAGCTAATTAGTTCACCCAAAGTCAAACCACTGGCTCTGGAACCAATAGCAAATCCATGACTGTCCACATGTCTGTGTTCCTCGTGGCCTCCCTCAGCATGTATGGCAGGTATTGTTATTATCCACTGTACTTGTTTAGAATAGAAGAGCCTCAGAGATTTATTTAAATGCCTATGTTGAAAACAACCAAAGCGTCCTTTGATAAGTGTCCTTTATCCTTGGATAAGGAAGATGTGGTACATACATACAATGGAATACTACTCAGCGACAAGAAAAGATGAAATATTGCCATTAGTAACAACATGGGTGGACCTTGAAAATATTATGCTAAGCAAAATAAGTCAGTCAGAAAAAGCTAAGGACCATATGATTTCACCCATATGTGGGACATAAAACTGAGACTCATAGACACAAACAAAAATATGGTGGTTATTAGAGGGAAGGGGGCCGGGGGGAGTAAAGGGTAAAGGGGAGAAAAATGGTGATGGAAGATGATTTGACTTTGGGTGGTGAGCACACAGTGCAATATACAGATCATGCATTATCAAAATGTACACTTATAGAAATCTTATTAACCAATGTCACCACAATAAATTTAATATTAAAAAATAAAATTTAATTAAAAATGCATGTGTGGATCACAAGGGAGGAAGGATAGCAGTGAAAATCTATTTCTTTTGCTAGAAAATTCATTTGATATATATACCCTACCAATGATGGGTGAGCAGCATCATTTAGGTAAAAGAAAGAAAGTGCATTGCAGTGTCTATACACATTTCAGTTTATAGGCAATTAAGTGTCTATCTAATGTGTGTAGGCATCCCCTTCTCCCTGCCCCACCCAAGATAGTTCTATGTAGTATTTTCATAGAGAAAAACTGCATGGATGACAGGAACAAATTTGGGACCCAATTCTTTTTTACGTGATGGTAAGAATGGATTGCTTTGGGGAAAGATGACCAGCTACCATGTATGGACTAAAAGACCTTGAAAGGATCCCTTTCTGTGCACATTGCTGGGTTTGTAAAGTTCTATTGCAGCCCAGAGCAGTGGACCCAGGTGGTGTTCAGGTGTGTGGAAAGGGTTATAGCGAATATTCCATTATGGCAACAGTGATAGGTCTTTTTATTATCAACTGAGAGTGAGGCAGGATAGAAAGAAGTAAGGGAAAGCTCCCAACAAGTGGAATGAGGAAGTAGGAACAGTGAACATCTCTGGTTCATAAGCAGCTGGGTCTTCTCACCAGAGCCCCCACCTCCACACATGATCGAAAGGAAACAGTTTATGGCAGGAAACTCCTGCGGTGGTCACAAAAGTAAACAACAAGGACTGGCTAACACCAGATCAATCCAAGATGGAGGAAAAATTGACCAGAGAACACCCCAAAGCTCATTAGACCATCATTAAAATGAAAACTGACACCACCAGTAGAAGGGGGAGCCGAGGGCGACGAATGTCATGGCACTTCCAGAAGGGACCATATGAGGAACCAGAAGGCAGAGTCAGAATTTGGCATCACAAAGTTCAAAAACAACCCAGCCTTGGAAACATAAAAATCTCAAGAAGTCACTGAACCAGTTGCAACTCACTCGCCTGCATGTGCTTTAGCTTCTTTCTCAGTGGTGCCCTGTGAGACTTTCCACCAGGAGGGCAGCTGGAGACTCAATCCTTGACCCTGTCTCCAGGAACCCACACTCTAGTCTTTTCTTCTACTTGAATAAAATGTGCTTTTGCTCTCCCGCAGACTGGTTCTTTTTTTAAAATATATTTTATTGATTATCCTATTACAGTTGTCCCATTTCTCCCCTATCATTCCCCTCCACCCTGCACACCCTCTCCCACCCACATCCCCCCCTTTAGTTCATGTCCATGTGTCATAAGTTCTTTAGCTTCTACATTTCCCACACTATTCTTGTCCTCCCCCTGTCTATTTTCTACCCACCATCTATGCTACTTATTCTCTGTACCTTCCCCCTCTCTCTTCCTCCCATGCCCCTGTTGCTAACCCTCCATCTGATCTCCATTTCTGTGGTTCTGTTCCTGTTCTAGACTGGTTCTTGAATTCCTTCCTGTGAGAGTCAAGAGCCTGGAGGATTCAGACTCTGCTTGGGCAGGGCCAGCCCCCCGCATGGAACCAATCCAGTGACCAGAGAGCCATAGGACATGTAGGTGGAATGCAGTTTATGCCAGATAAGGTTATTTCCATCATCTGCAAGTTTTCTCCCAGTCTCACTTCCCTCTCAATCATGACCTGGGGATTTCTGGGTGGAGAGGTCAGGGGTGAGAGGACCTGGAGGGAAAACAGTTAACAAGTCTTTTGACCTACTTCTGGTGATCTCACTTTTGTGTTTTCAAATGTTTTAAAACTGGTTTTTAGTGTAAAATGAAGATGATATTGACTGAATTTTACATGCTGTGTGAATAAATTTAGATCTTTTCTTGATAGCATGTTTTGATAGGAAAGCAGAAAGACGTCAGCCAGCAGGGGACAGGGCTGTGCAGTGTGTGTGCGAGGGTGGGGGAGGGCGGTGGGGGAGGTGGGGTGCGGAAAGGTGCCTTGAGGGCAGGAGCTCCAGTTTCCCTTGGTTCTTGGGAACAGAACTTGGCACAGAACAATGGCAGTGGTTGAGAGTTTTCTCAGTAACCAGGAAGGACACCATCCAATAGAAATGTAGTGTCAGCAATAAACACAAGCCATACATATAATTTTAAGTTTTCTAGAAGCCACACTTTTTTTTAAAAAGGAAACAGGTTAAAACTGAATTTAATAGTATACTTTATTTAACCATCTACACCCAAAATTTTATCATTTCAACATGTAGTCCATTTTTTAAAATAGTAGAGTATTTTACATTCCTTTTAAAAAATATGAAGTCTTTAAAATCCAGTGTGTGTTTTTACACTTACGGCACATCTCAGTTTGGATTACCCTTATTCCAAGTGCTCAATGGCCACATGTGACGGGCGGTGACTTTACTATTACCACAGATCTGAAACATTATTTCTTCTGTGCCTCCGTGACTTCTTCTGTGATTTCTCCCAAGCCAAAATGGAAAGACCATTGCACTCAAATATGTCAGATATATATCACTGCCTAATAAACTATGTCAAAATTGAGTAGCTTAAAATAGCAACGATTTATTTGCTCACTAATTTATGGGTCAGTAATGTGGGCTGTGCTCAGCTGGGACGTCTAGTCTATGTTCCAAGTGCTGTTGGCAGTGTTCATTGTGTCACTGGGCCTTGAATACGATGGCTGGTCTGGCTGGGTCTCTCTTCATGTGTTCCTTTACCCTCCAGGGGTTTATTCACATAGTGAAAGAAGAATCTACAGCAACATGAAATGAGAAGTCCCAATGTTCATCTGCTTTTCAAACCATTGCTCGCATCATGTGGCCAATATCCCACGGGCCAAAACAAGCTGGGTGTCCAAACCCAGAGTCAATGTGAGACCGAACTACACAAGGGCATGTGTTCAAGGAGATGGGATTCATTGGGGGCCACTTCTGTTATCAATGTACCATGTCATGCTTTTTAAAAAAGATTTTATTTATTTATTTTTTAGAGAGAGGTGGGGAGAGAGAAAGAGAGGGAGAGAAACATCAATGTGTGGTTGCCTCTCACGTTCCCCTTACGGTGGACCTGGCCTGCAACCCAGGTATGTGCCCTGGACTGGGAATCAAACCGGCGACCCTTTGATTCTCAGGCCAGCACTCACCCACTGAGCCACACCAGCCAGGGCCATACCATGCTTTATAGAATATATGCTACATTGTGTTTCATATTTCCTGTATGAACAACCTTTTATTTGTGAAGTACAGCTTCTTACCATGCTTTGATTATATTGTAGCCAGTTTGGAAAATGGTCCTCAATGATTTTTTCTAAAGATTTTACTGATCTACTTTCAGAGAGAGGGGAAGGAAGGAAGAATGAGAAGGAAAGAAACATTGATTCAAGAGAGAAACATTGTTGGCTGCCTCTTACATGCATCCCCACCGGAACTGGATCTGCAACCCAGGCATGTGCCCTGACTGGGAATCAAACTGGTGACTTTTTACTTTGTTGGATGACACCCAACCAACTAAGCCACACTGGTTAGGGCTCAATGATTCTGTTATGTGGTTTTTATACCCCTGTAAGCTCCTTTTCCACATTGAAAATGGAGACCTGTCTAACCAATAGGACACTGAAAATGATAGTGTGACTTTGGAAGCAAGGTCTTTTATGACATCATCTGCCTTGCTTGCTTGGATCACTTGCTTTGGGAATTTCAGCTACGGAGGACACTCAATAAGCCATGTAAAAAGGTCCATGTGATGAGGAATTGAGGCCTCCTATCAACAGCCAATACTGACTCGCCAGGTACATGTGTGAGTCATCCCAGAGGCAGATCCTCCAGCCCACCTCAAGCATTCAGGTGACACTGCAGCACCAACCAACACTTTGACTGTGACTCTACGAGGGATCCTGAGCCATTCCTAAATTCCCAACCCACAGCAAGTTTAAGATAATAAATGCTATTGTTGCTTTAAGCCACTAAGCTTTAGGATAATTTGCAATGTAGCAATAGGTAACTAATACAATTACCTAATACAATTAGTTTTATTTAGGAAAGATATAAAAGGTCTGAATTAATCTCTGTGACGTTTTGATTATACAGAAAAATTAAATTTATTTGTCTTAGATACCAAATCTAAATGTTTTCGCTAGAGGTGAAATATAATTTGCCTTTTATACAAAGAATATTTAAAATAAATAAGTGTCACCAAATGTTATATCTTGTGCCAAAAATATATAGCATTATGAAATGTATCGTTTCCTCTAACAAATGAAAGTAACAATTCTTTACTTTGTTTTTTATGCAAAAGAGATATAGTTTAAAATATTTTAAAATATAGGGAGCTAAGGAATTTGGCTGAACTGTGTGTTTATGAGGATTTCTAATTTTTCTTCAAACAAATTCTAGATGTAAAAGTTGCCTGTGGGACTTTCGGCCAAGATGGAGGAGTAGGTAGATGCACTTTGTCTCCTCGCACAGCCAAAAGAAGGACAATGACAAATTTAAAAACAAAAAACAACTGGAACTGACAGAAAATTGATCTGCATGCAAGTCCGACAACCAAGGAGTTAAAGAAGAAGCATTCATCCAGACTGGTAGGAGGGTCGGAGATGGGCAGTAGGGCAGAGAGACTCCAGGCAAGGCGGTGGCAGAGCAGGCAATCCCACGTTTGTGTGCAGATAAACTGGGAGAAACAACTGGGGAGCAAGACAGACCGTGCACCCCAGCGTTCCAGTATAGGAAAATAAAGCCTCAAAACCTCTGATTAGAAAAACTTGTGAGGGTTGAGGTAGCAGGAGAAACTCCCAGCCTCACAGAAGAGTTCGTTGGAGAGACCCGCAGGGTCCTAGAAAGTACACAAAACCAAGCACCTGGGTATCAGCACCAGAAGGGCCCAATCTGCTTGTGGGTAGCAGAGGTGCTGACTAGTACAGAGTGGAGCAAGTGGCACTGTTCCCTCTCAGACCCCTTCTCCACATGCAGCACCAAAACCCAGCGATGTGGGTTGCCCCACCCTGGTGAACACCTGACACTCCACTCCTTACATGTAACAGGTGCGCCAAGACAAAAAACATGGCCCAAATGAAAGAACAGATCAAAGCTCCCCCGCAAAAATACAACTAAGTGATGAAGAGATAGCCAACCTATCAGACACACAGTTCAAAACACTGGTAATCAAGTTGCTCACAGAATTGGTTGACTATGGTTGAAAAATAGAGGAAAAAGTGAAGGCTATGAAAAATGCAATAAAGGAAAATGCACAGGGGACCAAAAGTGACAGGAAGGAAACTGGGATTCAAATCAATGGATTGGAGCAGAAGGAAGAAATAAACATTCAAATAGAACAGAATGAAGAAACAAGAATTAAAAAATGGGAAGAAGCTTAGGAACCTCCAGGACATCTTTAAATGTTCCAATATCCAAATCATAGGGGTGCCAGAAGGAAAAGAAGAGCAAGAAATAGAAAACTTATTTGAACAAATAATGAAGGAGAACTTCCCCAATCTGGCAAAGGAAATAGACTTCCAGGAAGTTCAGGAAGCTCAGAGAGTCCCAAAGAAGTTGGACCCAAGGAGGAACACACCAAGGCACACTATAATTACATTACCCAAGATTAAAGATAAGGAAAGAATCTTAAAATCGGCAAGAGAAAAGAAAAGCGTTACCTACAAAGGAGTTCCCACAAGGCTATCAGCTGATTTCTCAAAAGAAACCTTACAAGCAAGAAGTGTCTGGAAAGAAGTACTCCGAGTCATGAAAGGCAAGGACCTACATTCAAGATTACTCTATCCAGCAAAGCTTTCATTTAGAATGGGAGGGCAGATAAAGTGCTTCCCAGATAAGGTCAAGTGAAGGGAGTTCATCATCACCAAACTCTTATTGTATGAAATGTTAAGGGGACTTATATAAGAAAAAGAAGATGTCAAAACTATGAACAGTAAAATGACAATAAACTTACAACTATCAACAACTGAACCTAAAAAAACAAACAAACAAAAAAAGCAAACAACTAGAACAGGAACAGAATCACAGAAATGGAGATCACATGGAGGGTTATCAGTGGGGAGAAGGAAGGGGAAGATTGGGGGAAAAGGTACAAAGAATAAGTAGCATAAATAGTAGGTAGAAAATAAACAGGGGGAGGTTAAGAATAGTATAGGAAATGGAGAAGCGGAAGAACTTATATGTATGACCTATGGATGTGAACTAAGGTGGGGGAATGTGGGTGGGAGGGGGTGTGTAGGGTGGAGGGGAATAAAGGGGTGTGGAATAGGACAATCATAATATTATAATCAATAAAATATATTTAAAAGGAAAAATAATTTTTAAAAACTTGTTTGTGGAGATTCCCTTGGGGATTCCCCTAAATTTTGTTTTCCTGATTGGTACACGACGTGTTCTCAGTAAATAGTGTTGAGTCATTCTCCATTCTCTACCTTCTCTTATAATGTCAGGTTTGCAAATATCCGAAGCCATGTAGTTTCATCTTCTTTACCTACAAGTTGTAATCCACTTTAACTCTTCCTTTCAAATATTGTCATAGCTATTGTGTTACAACACAGCTTCAGATTGAGGGTACATCATCTGACAACAATAGAATTTGTACCATACATTTACTGATGGGCTCCTTGGTTGCTTCCAACACTTGGTTATTGTAAATTGTGCTGCTATGAACATTGGGGTGCATAGGTTCTTTTGGATTGGTGTTTCAGGGTTCTTAGGATATAATCCTAGCAGTGGAATTGCTGGGTCAAAAGGCATATCCATTTTTAGTTTTCTGAGGAAATTCCATACTGTTTTCCATAGTGGCTGTACCAGTCTTCAATCCCACCAACAGTGCACTAGGGTCCCCTTCTCTCCACAGCCTCTCCAACACTTGTTGTTTGTTGCTTTGTTTACGATGGCCATTCTGACTAGTGTGAAGTGGTATCTCATTGTGGTTTTAATTTGTGTCTCTCTGATAGCTAGTGATGCTGAGCATCTTTTCATGTGTCTCTGAATCCTCTGTATGTCCTCCTTGGAGAAGTGTCTTTTCAAGTCCTTTGCCCATTTTTTATCCATGCTGGAACTGGAGAGCATTGCACTAAGAGAAATAAGCCAGGTGGTGAAAGACAAATACCATATGATCTCACCTTTAACAGTAACCTCAACAACAAAACAAACAAACAAGGAAAATATAACCAAAGATACTGAAATCGAGAACAGGCTGACAGTGACCAGAGAGGAAAGGCAGGGGGGAATTTCAGGGGAAAAGGGGAACGGTTTACAGGAACAAGTATAAAGGACTCATGGACAAAAACTAGAGGGGATGGAAATGGGAGGGATGTGGGGAGGGCTGGGGGGTGGGCTGGGATGGGAGTAAAAGACAGAAAACTGTACATGAACAACAATTAAAATAAAATTTAAAAAAAGAAGAATTTGTACCTTAGACTTACTTTGATAGTCCTCCTGATGCTATAACCTCTTCTCCCATTCTCTTTTTCTGGTTTTTCCTATGCTACCTTTTGCTTTTAAGAGGGATCCACCTTTTATATCTCTATTACCTTATTTCCTCTTCAATAGAGACTTCTAAATCTGAAAAAAATTAAAAATCCAGTTAAGGTCCTGGTTGGGTAGCTCAGTTGATTAGAGCATCATCAGAGTACACCAGGGTTGTGGGTTCGATCCCAGTCAAGGCACACGTAGGAGTCAATGAATGAATGCATGAATAAGTGGAACAATGAATCTCCCTCTCTCCCCGCTTCCTCTCTCTTTCTAAAATGAATAAATTAAAAATATTTTAAAATCCAATTAAGCATTTGTAGCTATGTAACAAATGAAATGTAATCTTACTTATCTAATTCTAACCTTAAAGTAGTCGCATCTTTGTTTACTTTGGAAACTTCTGAAGCTCCTTTCAAATGTTGTTTTTCTGAGCCGTTTTTTCTACTTTTGGTCTGGAAACTAGGCATGCTTCATCCTCTGAGCTATTTCTCTCCCTCTTTCCCCTTCTGACTTCACGTAAACTAGATAGTTCACGTAAGCTAGATTACCCTTTCCTGTTTCTGTTTTATTTTCTTTGAGAGTTCAGCAATTTCTACTTCACAGCCCTCAGGTATGGCCATGGATGTTCTTGTTTCACAGGTGCTCTTGGTGTGCGTGTCTGTATTCCTCTTTGGCCCTGACATACTCTTCTTTCTTCATTTCTTACTTTTCTTTTTCCTTTCTTCTTAGGTGCTATCATGACTTTCATTTTATTTCAGCTACATCTGCTTAAATATTAACCCACCAGCTACTCTTAGGGCAGGAATGGATTTATTTTTACTCTCTTAGGGAATATACCAGGTTTTCCTGGTGCTTCTAGTGGATGTTAAGAAACTGAAACTGATGCCAGAAACTTTGCTGCTATTTATAACACTTGCTAAACCATTTCTTTCTCTTTCTTTCTTTCTTTCTTTCTTTCTTTCTTTCTTTCTTTCTTTCTTTCTTTCTTTCAATCTGAGCTTACTCGATAGCTTGTGCTGCGTTCTCTTATTTCAGATTCCACAAAGGCAAATCCCATTCACTGTTCCGTAGATTTATAATGTTACAATACTTACATAAACAACACTACTACACTTCCCAAATTCTCTTCAATCCAGCTGACATTAACATTTTTTTTGGAAAGTAGTTCCTATGATAAATCAGAAGCAGTGTTAAATATGTAAGAATTTAGTAACTATTTAAACTAAGGTTTCAAAAATCCTATGTCTTAGATCAATAAATTTTAACTTAAATATTAATATATAATCTATATCTCTCTATCTACATCATATGTATGTATATATATATTATATATATATCCTAACCAGGTAAATATTTTTAGTGCTATATTATAGGTAGCACATGGAGATTGAGAACTCAACTTTTGGAGTCAAATGGAGCTACAGTTGAATACTGTCTCCATCATTTATTAAAGTAATATCTCTGAGTTTTGGTTGCCTCATCTCTCAATGGCAATAAGAATGCACACCATCTAGGATTACTGTGGGGACTATACGATGAGCCAAATATTAAGTACTTAGCATTGCACTTGCACTAATCAGTGGTATCTACTATTACCTTCTTAGTTGGGCTATGCTATATGTGTTTCTTGACTCTTCCATGCGGTGCATTTATTTTGTGCTAGGAAAACACTTACAGTATGGGAAATTTATTCAGGCATTACACTGATGGTCTAACATTAACTTTATGTCCCTAGGCATGATTACAGCTCTGTCTGTAGAATAAACCCAAAAGAAGTTGACATATTTAACTAACGGTTACAGAATGTTGAAACACAGAATCATTTCAAGAAAACAAACAAGCTCACTCCAGTTGCCACTTCTGTAAATCATGTGAAATCCAGATTTCCTATTTGGAGTACTCGAACTAGTAGAACTTAATGGCAGGCTCTTATGGCCTCCCATTAAGTTCTATTATTTTATAAGTTCTCAATATTTTATATGGAGCTTTATTATTATTCATTCACTTATTCAATAAATGAAAGTGAGAGATCCCAAGATAATCCAACTGTAAACAGTAGATGTGCTCAACCCGACCTTGATCCCAGCCCCAGTTCTGTCTTTTATCTCTAAGTTGCCCAGACATTGTCTAGTGCTGCCCTGATGTGGACAGAGTGGTGGGAGAGGCAGCCAAGAGAGGGCATGACACTGGGATAGCCTTCGGTTCCTCCATTTGACACAGAAAAGACACATGAATTTCCTGAGGGTTTTACAGGCAGCACAGTAGATGGATATACTTAACCCATCTTCAGGTCCCCTGCCCAAGTTGTTGTCTTTTGGCAGGGGCAACCCTAGGAGCCGTGGTGGGGACTGACCTCCATGCCTGGGAAGTACATCTGAAATCTCATCTGGAAAACCCACAGATGTGTTTGGCATGTGGGTCCTGCGCAGAAATGGTCAGACTATATGAAGAGGCTACAGTAATCTAGAGAGAGGAAACTGCCTCTCACCTTGGGCATCCCAGCAAGGGTATGCTGCCCACTCTGCTCCTCCTTCTTCCCCAGCTCAGGAGGCCAGGTGCAGAAGAGGGAGGAAGTGTTTGCAGACCATGCCCCATACTGCACATTAAATTGCCAGGGAAAGCAGAGATGGCTTTGAGTGTAATATAAGGATCATATTTTTAAAAGAAAACTTTTCATTATGGAAAGTAGCTAGCCTAAAAGTAGAAAGGAGAGTGCGGTGGCTCCCATCAACCAGCTTCAATAATTAGGGGCTCACAGCCAGTCTCTCTCACATCACACCTGCACTCTCTGACCTTCCCATCCCAAATAGTTTTCATGCCAGTGTCAGATATTGTACCATTTCACCCATAAATATTTTAGTATGTATCTCCAGAAGATAAAGACTTAAGAAATAACCATTAGATTCCTGGATGATATCAAATATCCCCTGATTGTTTCATGTTTTGTGGGAGCTTTTGTGGTTTATTGGAATCAGGACCCAAATAACTCCATACATTTTTATTGGGTTTTATGGCAATTAAGACTTTTAATATGATTTTCTCCTACAACTACCTTTTTTCTCTTATAGCTTATTTGTTGAAGAAACTGGGTGGTTTTCCTGTAGAGTTTCCCACAGTCTGGGTTTTGCTGATTGCTTCCATGTGACATTGTTTAACATGTTCCTCCATCCCTGCATTTTCTCGAAATTGGTAGTGAGATCCAGAGGCTTGATCAGATTTAAATTGGTTTAATTTTTGACAAAACTATGTTATTGGTGATGGTACATTCCTCCTCAAAAGGAATTCTCTCTCCTCTTTCTCTCTTTCTGTCTTTAATTGTGGGGAGATACACACTCAGACACACACATATGTGGAGATATATGTATGTATATATACATGAAAATTTACCATTTTTAACTATTCTTAAGTGTACAGCTTAGCAATGTTAAATGCATTCATAGCATTGTGTAGACAATCTCCCAAACGTTTTCATCTTGAAATTCTATGACCACTGAACAAGGACCCCTTGCTGCCCCTCCCCTCAGTGCACAGCAACCACGACTTTACTTTCTATCTCTATGAATCTGACTCCTCTAGGTGGCTCATGTAAGTGGGATTATACACTATCTGTCTTTTTGTGACTGCCCTATTTCATGTAGCATAATGTCTTCAAGGTTCATCCATGTTGTCGTGTGTGCCAGAATTTTCTTCCTTTTCTAGGCTAAATAATATTCCATTGAATATATGTACCACTTTATCTGTTCACCTGCCAATGGTCACTTCCAGCGTTTAAATAATGCTACCATAAAAACAGGGGTATACAAATATCATTTTGAGACCCTACTTTCAATTATTTTAGCTGTATATCCAGAAGTGGAATTGTTGGATCATATGAGACTTATATTTTTATTTTTTTAAAGAACTGCCATACCGTTTTTCATCTTGTCTGCACCATTTTACATTGTCACTAACAGCACACAGGATTCCAATTTCTCCACATCCTTGCCAATATCTGTTATTTTCTGGTGGTTTTTTTTTTTTTTTAGATTTCATTTATTTATTTTTAGAGAGAGGGGAAGGGAAGGAGGAATAGAAGAAGAGAAACAATGATGTGTGAGAGAAACATCAATCAGTTGCCTCTCACACATGCCCAACTGGAGACCTGACCAGCAACCCAGGCATGTGCCCTGACAGAGAATCAAACTGGTGACCTTTCAGTTCACAGGCTGGCACTCAATTCACTGAGCCACATACCAGCCAGGGCATGTTTATAACAGCCATCACAATGGGTGTTCGGTGATAACCTATTTTGGTTTTGATTTGCATTTCTCTGATGATAATGTTGAGCGCATTTTCATGTGCTTATAGGCCATTCGTGTATTACCTTTCAATGTCTTATCAGAATATGATTTCAAACCTTATCGGATATATTATTTGCAAATATTTTCTCCCATTCTGTAGGTTGTCTTTTCACTGAGTTTATTGTCCTTTGATGCACAGAAGTCTTTTACTTTGATGAAATCTAATTTGTGTATTTTTACCTTTGTATGTATACTCTATATTTTGTCTTATCCAAGAAATCCCTGCCAAATTCAATGTCATGAAACCTTCCTCCCATTTTCTTCTCTAGGTGTCTGTCCTTTAGTCACCATTGGTGATCATACTCTGGTTTCCCTTCAGAATGCAGAAATCTTTTACTTTTTGCCATTGGTGATCATTGCCAAGAACAATTATTTTATCAGAGGTTCCAATATTTCAGTTTGGTCCTTCATTTATTAGCTAGAATACTTCTACGAAGAGAAATTCCTCTTCATCAAGTACTAGTTACTCTGAGGCTCATTTTAAATATGGAAAATTTATTATTTATTTACAAGCTGTTAAAATAATGTGTTGTTTCCCTAGCATCTTCAAAAAGTTAGTTGAGGATATTTTTTGTCTCATTTGAACTTATATATTTGATGATTTTAATGTTTAATCCACTGAAGTTATTATTTTTTATTGCTCTTCAAATATTTCTATGCTTAGATAGAGACTCTTTCCCTTGGCTCCTGAATTCTTTTGGCATGGCTCTCAGATTCTTTGATTTTTTGCTTCTGGAATTTTAAGATGTTTTAGGCCTATCTTACACATTTCCTGCCCCAGACAGAGAATTGGCCATTGAGATCGCATTTAATACAAACAGTACTGAGATTTTGAAATCTAGAATGAGACTGTTTTAATTATCTGAACATTGTGCAGTTGGACTGAACTATCCCAAGATTCTTGACTATCCAGACAGCATAATTGGGCAGCCATGGGAAACCATGAAATGAATTCATGTTTACATATCTTTAATTAATTGAAAACTTGTGATAGGCATCCAAGTGGAGAGGTTGAGGAGGCAGTTGGAGGCATAAAATTAGAGCTTAGTGGAAGGTCCAGGCTAAAGGTACAAATTGGAGAGTTATCCCAGTAGACTTGTGTGTAAATCTAAGGGATAGATAAGATGATCTAGGGAGAAAATGCTGAGAAAAGAGAAAGCCAAGGACAGAGCCCAAGGGTACACTGACATTCAACCATTGAGAAGAGGCAGAGCCAAGCAGAAGGATCTAACTGTTTGGTGAATTAGGAGGAAACCAGGATATTAAGGTGGTCTTGAAACCAAATGAAGAGTACATTTTTTATTGAATGTATTGGGGTGACGCTGGTTAAAAAATTATACGGGTTTCAGGTGCACAGTTCTACAACACAGTATCTGTACACTGTATTGTGTGTTCACCACCCCAAGTCAAGTAAAAGTGTATTTTAAGTAAAAGGTCAATTATGTCCAAGACAGAGGTTGAAAGAAAGACAAAAAAAGTGACCCTTAGATTTGGCAAAGTGGAAGTCTTGGGACTTTGTCAAGAAGGGTTGCTGAGGGTTAGTTGGGGTGGGGGCACCCATGGAGTGAGTCGAGGAGATGGACTGTGTCTTCGTGGAGACCGCAGAGCAGTGGGTTCTCAGTTTGCCCATGCCACCAGAGGAGAGGCCAAGGAGTCTCATCACCAAAGGCCTGGCCTCCACCCCAGAAGCAGAGCTCTGTCTTCGAGTGGGTAGTCTGGTGGAGAAGGGGGTGGCAGACTGTGGGCAGGCCAGTCTCACCACTTATCTGCTTATTTTTTTAATTGTAGTAAAAAAAGTACATAGTATAAAAGTTACTATCTAAGATATTTTTAAACCTAAGTTCAGCAGTGCTAAGTATAGTCACATTGTTGTGCCACAGAGCTCCAGAATTTTTATCTTGCAAAACTGAAACTCTGTCCCCATTAAATAATAACTCTCCTTTCGCCTACAGCAAGCCCCTGGAATCGCCATTCTACCTACTATCTCTATGAATTGACTCCTCTAGGGACCTCACATCACTTACGGGCTTATTTGAGAAGGCTGAAGTGAAGTCAGATCCCTGAGGGCTATGTGTGTGAAGGACCCATCAGAAGAATATCCAACTGTATGAAGGAAATGTAAGTGCAGGCTGGCAAGGAAAGGTCCAGCCAACCAAGAGCCGCATTTGGGAAACCCAGAGATAAAGCAGGAGACCACTGAGTGAACGGGCTGCTTCCCCAGTTTGCAGCTGTCCAAGGGACGAGCCACGGAAAGCCGAGAGTGGCCTGGGAGAGGAATAAGATTCCAGTGCCCCACACAGAGACAAGCACCAGCTTGTGACACTGTTAAGGAGCAGAGCGATGCAGGGCAGCTTCAGCAGCAGCTGGAAAAGGCTCAGCTGAGAGGGCTGAGCTCAATGAAGCAAAGAGTGGATGGTGAAAGAGCAGATGGAATCCGAAACAAGTGTCTTCGCCCATGGTGAAGTGAAGGAGGATGTTGCTGGGGCGGATGACTGAGCTCCAGACTGTAGCTCCGTTTGGGAATAAGTGTGCAGTCCTCCTACAATGGTGTACCCAGGGAGGCGGCGGGCTGGGTGGCCCTTCAAAAGAGAAGCTGCATCTGCAGCACACTTAGGCCAGTCTTTCAAAAGGACATCTGAAGTAAAGTTGCCAAGAATTGCAACCAAGGTCTCGGATTCTCCAGTCCTGGCGCAATCCCATGGGGTGACACAGACCTGGATCCTTAGTTACTTTCTTAAAAGCCTGTGTCGGGGGGAAGCGGTGATGGCAGAGGTCATATCTTCATCCAGTTGACTCATATGGTAAGGGTAATATGTCAGTTTTAGACACTATACCCACTAACACTGAGCATTGTAGACTATTTTTTATTTTCATTCCTAGTAATTTACCTGGAGCCCCAGGTTCTTGTTTCAGTCATGCTGCCCACCAGCTGGATGACAGTGGCCGAGTCACGCAGCTTCTCTGAGCCTCTGTAGCAGATCTATGATGAGAATAAATAACACCTACTCCAAAGAACTGTTTTATTAACTAGCATCACACACATAACCTCACGTGGCATGTTGCTAAAAATTAAGATTTTATTTTTTATCCTTAAAAATCCATTTTATCAAATTATCAGTAAAGTCCTCCAATGGCTGTCCATTGCCCTAGAATAAAATTCAACCTTCTTACCTGGCCCAAGAGTCTCTGTATTTGGCCCAGCCTAGTTCTCTGACCTTGTTTCTTATCTCCCTTTTGCTTACTTTCCTAGACAGGTTATCGCCACACTGAACTTATTTCTGTTTCTTATGCATTCCAGTATTGTTCCCACTTCAGGGCCTTTGCATTTACTCTCCCTCCCACATGGAATGAAGGCTCCGTCCTCCCACCCGTTCTGGTCTCAACTCAAATATCATTTCATCAGATCAGTCATCACATCTTGTAGTCCCCTGACTTGTTGAAAGTCTCTATCACTGTAACCTATTTTCTGCTCTTAGTGAGATTATTGCTCTCTTACTTATGTATATTTTACTCATTTCTGTCTAGGTTCCTTATCAAAAGGGATATAAAGAATGTAATTTGTCTTGGTCACTTATGCATTCTCACCTAGAATAGTGCCTACTTCATAAGAGGAGTTTAATATTGCATCAGCCAAAAAGTTTGTTTAAATTTTTCTGTAAGATGGCTCTAGGAGCATTGCCTTTAACTTCATTTGAAATAATTTTGTTAGGTTGTATTGTGACAGCTGCTATGTCTGTGTGCATTTTTTTATGAATTTTTTTAAGATTTTTTATTTATTTATCTTTAGAGAGGAAGGGTAGGAGAGTGGGAGAGGGAGAGAAATATCAATGTGTGGTTGCCTCTCATGTGTCCCTTGCTGGGAACTGGCCTGCAACCCAGGCATGTGCCCTGACTGGGATGTGTGCATTTTTTTAAAAAAACTTATCAAAATTGGTGAGTTTTTGTGTAGCCATTTTAATATTGAAGATAGAAGAAAATATGTGACATTTTTGGCATATTATGCTTTATTTTTTCAAGACAGGTAAAAACACAACTGAAAAGAAAAAAGGAAAGATGTGTGCAGTGCGTGGAGAAGGTGCTGTGACTGACTGAACAAACACGCCAAAAGTGGTTTGAGAAGTTTTGTGCCGGAGATCTCTCATTGGACGAAGGTTGACCAGTTGAAGTTGATAGAGATCAAATGAGACATTAATTGAGAACAATCAACGTTATACATGTGGGAGATAGCCGACACACTCAAATATCCAAATAAATAAAGTTACTGGTGAAAATGAAAAATATGTCTTCTATTTTACAGAAAAAAAAAAAATCCTGGATGTTTTGGCCAACCCAATACATATACATAGAACAAACTAAATTACTGCTAGGAAAATTATTTTTTAAAAGATTTTATTTATCTATTTTTAGAGAGAGGGTAAGGGAGGGAGAAAGAAAGGTAGGGAAACATTAATTAGTTGCCTTTCACATGCCCCAACCTGAGGACCTGGTCTGCAACCCAGGCATGTGCCCTGACTGGGAATTGAACCAGTGACCTTGTGGTTCACAGGCCAGCACTCAGTCCACTGAGCCACACCAAGCAGGGCAGAAAATTCTTTATGTTAGATTTTTTTTTTAAGTAGCCACATTTATGGACACAAAATAAATCTCAAACTTAGTAATTTTATGTCACGATGAATCTGGTTCTTCAGGCCTTTGTATGTTTTTTAATCAAAACTTGTATTTGTCTTAAACATGTTATTTTGTAATCTATTTTTAATCAATAACACAGAATGTTTCTTCTACAACATCATTTCTAATAGTGACATGTGGATGTGCTGTAGTGTATCTAACCAGCTCCCTGCGTTGCTGCGTGAAAGGGCCACTGATAAATATCCCAAATTTCCCTCCAAAAAGGAAGGCTGTGCCAATTTACACTCCTCACAACAGTATAAAAGAAGTCCATTTTCCGTAAGTTATGCCAGTATTGAATTTTATCATTAATAAAACAAAACAAAATGTTTCCTGATTTAGTAAGTGAAATAGTAGCTCATCATTGCTTTATTTTGCATTTCTTTAATTACTTGTGAGTTTAAACTGTTTTTCTTTGCTTTTGCATCATGTTGTATTTCTTCCCTTAGGAATGATCTATGTTTTTGTTGCATCTTTTTGTTTGTTGTCATTGTTGCTGATTTTCTACTGTAGTATTCAGCTTTTATTGATTTGCAATCTCTTTATATTAAGGCAATTAACCTTTGTGACAAGGGTTAATTGCACATATTTTCCCAACATGTTGTTTGCCTTTTAGTTTTGTTTTTGGACCTCATGTCCTGGCACCTAAGCAACCCAGAAGGGAAGGTTCACCGCAGTGAAATCTAAGCCCTAACACAGCAGGCCTGGGGCCCTGGACAACACAAGTCCTGGCCAGAGTGTCTAGATGTCAAAATAAGTCAGAACTAAAGATTCCCAGGACAACCTCGAGAACAACCAATTACTATTTACTTACAGATAGGCTTATGGAGTACCCTCTATCTCTGACCTAAGGGTGTTTAAATTTCAGACAGGAACTTTAAAGATCCAAAGGAATGAAGCTACAATGCTGAAATAACAAGCATTAAAAAAATTTTAATGTTGAACTATGTAACTTTTTCCATAAAGCAGTCTTTCTCTGTCCTCTCAGAAAGCCAGTGTGCTATGGTGGCCAGACCTGTGAAGAGAGGTTCCCAGTGAGGAATATTGTGTGTGTGTGTGTGTGAAAGAGTGTGTGTGTATGAGCATGTACTTGTGTGTGAGGAGGAAGGGGAGTATGTCAGATTACCTTTCATCTTCAAACGATCATTTTTGATAAGGCGGTTTTCGAATAAACACACAAGCAGTGTCCTCCAACCGGTGAGGCTGCCCCTCGGGGAGTGCAGCATCATGGCCAGAACCCTTTGCCCACCTTTTGTCAGAGACGTCGGGAAGCATGGTTAGCCTTTTCTTCTCTAATGTAACTCCTCTTGGAAGGTAAGCCTGCCTCTCTCAGTCACTTGCACGTGGACAACGCTCCCTCTGCCTGTTTTGGGGACGGTTACTCGGCCTCTCTCACCATCCCACCTCTGGAGGAAACAAATCCGCTGTTGCTCTGACCTTCCCGCTGTACCAGTGCTTCCCACCTCTCCTGAGCCTGTTTCATTTGTAACCTTCTATTCTTTTCTGCTGGTTCTGCTTTGTGTCAAAAGTATCAGAGAAGGGGGAGAAAGATGAGTTATGAGGTGGTGGACAGGAGGAATGTACAAAAATAAACAGCTATGGGCCCAGCAGTGACTATTCCCCTGGGCCAGATTGCAGTTTGCTCTTGCTCCCATGACATCACCGGAAGTCCCCAGGGGCTCCGCAGAGGCTTTTCTATGGTCGGAAAGCCTGGTGACATCAGCCACGGGGAGCCCAGTGCAGTGAGGGACTGTGACATTTCCAGCTATATGAAGACACGCCCATGCTAAATTTGGTTCCTGTCATAAACTGGGTAACAAGAATAGTCAAGGAGGTTCACCGACATGGAGTAACATAAATACTTGATACAGACCTTTTAATAAGAGTGTGTATTTAGACAGAGGCTGAAGTTTAATACGTGCCCAATATTCCTACATCAATCCCCCTCCCTCACTACTTGGTTAACATGCCTTGTGCATCCAGCTCTTTGAGGCTTGTGGTAGGGTTCACGTGTGTGTGTGTCCACAAAGCTGTAACAGAGCTTCAGAAAGCTAGACCTGGTCACTTCAATCATCCAGTGTTTCAAAAGCAGATACTATTCACTATTCCCGTTCCATTCCCTCCTTTTCCTTGCATTTCCTACAGAACGCAGTCCATCAGCCCCTGTTTATTAGGTGTGAATATGTTTCCCTCTGTTTTCCAGCAAAACTCCAATCCTAACAGCTCACTGGCATTTGCTGTTTTATTGTCAGTCATTTGTGCCCTGTGGCATGGTGGCCTTTTCTAAAATTTTATTTTTATTTTCTATTGTTGTTTAAGTACAGTTGTCTGCATTTTCCCACCAAGTAAAATGAACAATGTTCCATGCGCTCACATTTTGCTTCAGCTGTCATCTAGCAGGACGTCCGGAAGAGACACACAGTGACCTGCTGGAAGTCCTCCATCGTGAAGCCGCTGAGACCCACAGAGCCAACCCTCATGTCACAGCTCATACCAGTATTGAAAGCAAAACAAAACTTACTCTTCATTTTATAAAACACAAAGTGATGTGGCAATAATTGAAACCGAAGCTATAAGCAATCATGCGTGATTTTCATCAGCTCAAAAGTATTTTGTTGAGAAACTACTAAGTTCCAGTCATTACTTGAGATTCAGAGAAATCTCATTTAGTAGAGATTGAGATTCATAGAAACTGGCAGGAAAGGAAAACTCTTTTCTGATATTACTCCTTTGGATGAGCAGGTCCTACCTTTTTCAAGGTCGTTGGAATAGGAATAACCTCACAAGAGGGCAGGCCACCAACGCATCCCCGAGCTGTCTGCACACTTCCCAGCTTTCTCACTTCACCCAGTCCTCCTTGGGGTCTGTCACAGCCCGGGTAAAGAAAGACATGGAGGAAGAAGGACCTCGTGTGCGGAACAAAGCACCATTCCACCAAAACCCCATCCAAGACCCTGTCTGGGGCCTGTCCTCTCCTCATTTCCTTTGTACATTTTCTCTTAATCTCTAGTATATTTTTCATCTTACAGAATTTCCGAAGATCCTGTCCATCTTCCCTGCCAACAACATCCTTAATATTTATAAAGTTTGCTAGTAATGATACAAGCAAAATCAGATTATAACAGAGTGTGATTATAACTTGACAAACCCTGACAAGCCCAAAAGGCTTTCTTATTGGGAGTAATTTCTGTTACGGTCTATTTTATGATCCTTTAGAGTTTGTAGCATTGAGATTTGACTCTTAATGGCCCTGAAATGTGGCATCAGCTTCCATTTTATATTGTAAATTCCGAAACACTAAAGACCACAACATGTGGCTTTGGTGGCCTGCTTTGAGTGACACATGCACTTAGGTGTCAAATATATATTATTTTAGGGGTTTGAGGGTATGGTCCATGGGAAGTTGGCTTCGATAACCTTTTTACCCATCTCTTGGTAAGTTAACCAAAGAAACTGTGTAGGGAAATGGACTTTCATTCATTGTTAACATAGTCAGTAGGTGTTTGATTGATGGTTACAGTTACATTCAATCCATAATGAACACTTACATACATAGGGTGATCTCCCAGGTGCTGAACATGAACCAGTGAAAATGGTCTGGAATCTGCACTCGGGGCTCCTGGCTCAATGTGAGTCTAGGACAGGTGTTCAGATACCACTATGGCAGGCAGAATGTGGCTAATGTCACAAGAAATGTGTATGGGACAAGGGGTAGGGACCCAGGGCAGGGGAATGGGTACTATCAGATGGTGTGAGGAGGGCCAGCTCTGCAGATGAGGGGGCACGTTATCCGTGCAGAGAGGGACTGCAGAGATGAGAAGGCCCACAACTTCCACGGCCAGACTCCCGCTGTGAGGCCGCTGAGAAAGGCCTGACAGGGAAAGGCAGGGGGAGGAATGACTTGTCTGGTAACGTGACACAGAGTGAGAAGAGGGGGCTCAGCTCTCGGTGATAATAATCATAACAAGAACCATGTATCGAACATTTAATAGTTACCAGGCCCCTCACTTTTCACATATGAATTCTAAGTAAACCCTCCTCCCCACCTCCTCCCGCCCCCGTCCTCCGCCGTTTACAGATGAGGACATTGAGGCCTAAGTTACCCGTTGTTGCAACTCAGAGCTGGGACTTCCCCGTGTGTCTGACCCTGAACCACGTCTCCTCTATGCTGTGTTACCCAGTGACTGTGATAATTCCTCAGAAGACTCAGAAAAAAGGCGTTGTTTTTAGAGCACTGCCATGGTATTATATCTGTTTATTTACATGTCTAGTCTCTTCATTCTTTTACTAATTCTTCCCAGTAATTTGGTTTCTTCAGTGTGTCTGGGCCCCAGAGTCCCTCCACGTGGCCCAGTGGCAGGACAGGACCGCCCCCACCCCCCCACCCCCAGCTGAATCCTGAGACCCTGTTTGCTCAGTCAGAAGTGCTGGGTCCTACTGTGTCCTTGTGCGGGCACGCCGACAACTCCTGGGCCATGTCGGTTTACGAAACCTTCCTCAGATTTGCCTTCTGTTCCCAGGTGAATGTGTGAGGCCTGGAGGTTCTCTGGATTCCTCAGAGAATTTTACAATTTCATGAGGGCTAGATCTTAGAGGAGACCGCAGCTCTTGCCAGCTCTGCTCCAGTGAACATCGCCTCCCTCAGGTGGCTTCCCAGGCTGTACCAGGCTGCAATGATTAAACGTCTGCCTGTCCCTGATGGACTCGCAGCCCAGGCAGGCAGAGCCTCTGATGAGCCTGGGCCCTCAGCAATTTCCCTCCTTCCCTGGATAGCTTTTCCTCTCATTCTCAGGCAGAGGTTGGCCTGCTTGTCTCCCGGCAGCTAGAATTTAGCACATTCCATACCACATCACTGCATAATCTCTCTCTCCCCCTGGATGGGGAGCTCCTTGAAGAGTGAACTGTTTCTAATTTAGCTAAAAGCTCCAGGTCTGGGCACAGGATCTGGCATGTTGGATGTTCCACAAATGTTTGCTGAGTGAATAAGCAAACATGTTCAATGAGGAGCCATTCAAGGAGACAACTTGCAGGCTGTGTGGATCTGAGCCACTAGAACTTTGGAGAAAATTCAAGCCTAGGGTTAGAAATTTGCAAACAAATACGAAGAGAATATCTGAACCACTGAAGGAAAGCCCATGGTTAAGCAAGAGTCAGGACATCTCAGGACATAAGGGGAAGAAGAACACATGTAAACATTTCTGAATGTCTAGATTCAGACTGTCAGGTAGCTGTCGTGACAGCTGTGATGCAAGGAGAGGCTGTGTGTTCTAGATACTTGGTGGTCAGAGCTGCACTCAATACATTTGCGGGAGACCTAGAGACTTGAATCCATGTTACTCGATACTGTGGAGGAGAGGAAAGACCCAGGAGCTGATACTCGCAAGTCCTTACTCCACCACACACCCTTCTGTGCCGCTTCCTGCCCCTGTCCTAACGATGGGATGAGGTGTATGTTTATTCTCATCTTAAAGACAAGGATATTTGTTCTTAGAGAAATAAAACCATTGCACAGGGTCACTTGGACATGAAATCTACTACGTGGGACTTCAAAGGGCTGGATCGGCCTCTTCATTTTAAGCTCTAAGTGCGGCCCTGCCTGCGGTGTCCCATCCTCCTGGGGGCCAATAATGTGGGCTGCGGGGGAAACCCAGTGCACTTCAGCTCAGGAGACAGGCAGGACTTCAGACTCTCTTGGGTATATGTTACCTGCTCTGCTCTCAGGTCTAACACTGTCTTTTCATTTTCAAAGCGGTCTTTCTGCTTGAAGGCTGTTTGTCAGCCCCAGCTGGTCCCTCTGCACAGAGCTAGCTCCTTCCCTGCTTTCCCTCAGCTTCCCAGCTCCAGGGACCTCTCTTTCTGCTATCCTGCTGCTTATCTCTGCTCTTTAACAAGTGACCTCTTGACCTTCCTCCAATTTTCTTGCTTCTTGAAACTGAAACTATCCAAAAAAAAAAAAAAAAAAGACACTGGTATGAGGCCACATAAAAACTTACCAGAGTAAACAAAATACCTTTGCTGAGTAATCATACATAAAAAGGGGGATTAATTTTATGACGTGGTAAGTGCTGACACACTGGCTGGCCTGGGGACCACAGATGATAATCACGTGCACACATCCAAACCCACACCACACCGTGCCACGCCATGGACAGGGAACGCACGAGGGAGGCCCGGTCTCCCCATCCTGCAGGCAGCCTGGTTGGGGGAAGAGCTCCGGCTCCCCCCGATCCCCTTCTGGCTGGCTTAGGACAATGAACCAGCCTGTGGCCTCATGGAACTGAGGCCCTCCAGCACCTGCGGGATAATGGAGTGAGGGATTTTAGAACCTGGTAACGAGTTTTCCTTCCCAGACCTAAATTCTAGTTAAGACCTGCTTGTTTTTTCAGATTCAACCCAAGTCTCAGCACCCTCACAGCCTTCTCCGAGTCCTAATCCTGAATGAAATGCCTCTCTTCTGGGCTCCTGTGTCACTGAGGTGTCCCCCGTCAAGGAGCTTACCAAAAGTGCTGCAGACCAACTGAACTTGTTTTGTCCATCCACGCCAAGGGTAGTGTCTGGCATATGACAGGTGTTAAATAATCAACTACATAGCACAGTTGCTAACTCATGTTATGCAGGCACAACATAATGTGTTTAAAAAAATGTAATGACTTTGGTCTATAAATAACCTTATTATTTATCATGTTCCCATTGGATGGCTATTGGGAAAATTTTAATTAAATGACTGATCTGAGTTAAACCTTAGCCCACCTGATAATTTAAATTCTTTCTTAAGGTGATGTTTTGTTTCTCTTGTATAATCACTTAGCCTTTTAGCTAGTCTTCTTCCTTTTTCCAAAATAGCACCTGATGCTTGGGGGAGGAATATGTTGGCTTATTTATCCTATGGTGGCAGGGAAAGAGAGGTCCCCTGAACTTCTGCAGGTACTAGAGCATACACTCTGTGACGTCCACTGGCCTTTGGTGTAAAGCCTCATTGGCCTGGTTGTTGCCTGCCTTGTTCACCCCTGAGTCTGAAGTGACACCAGCAAATTCACGGTCACTTCTGCTGTAGGCAGTGGTCCTGGCAGTGTCCCCAGGTAACTCTACCTCTCTTACGTCCCATCGACTGCAGGTATCTTAGTAACCTCCCTAGGAAAGCTCAGTGAGCACAGTTCCCAAGACTGAGTTACTGAGCCTTGTGTTAATGCTCCCCATAGCGCCTCTCACTCAGTCAGTCTTGCAGAAAACATTTTGTCCCGCCTTACATTTTGTGAATCTGAATTACTAAAACATGACTGATAGCCAATACGTTTTAAAACCTGTGGTGCCTGCCTCCACAAACGTCACTGTGCCAGCCCTTGCTGAGCATCCTGATAAAGTCAGCCCATCCATGGCACGTGTACCATCAGGCCCCCAACAGCAGTTCGTGTAAGTAACACCAAGTACTTCCTGTTCCCAGAGGAAAGGATTTCATCAAACATTGCCAATAAAATCTAGTGAATAGATGTGAGTCATTTCATTGAGGCCTCTAAAGAAAGGGTCAATGAATAAAGACTCTTTTATGAGTCACCTCATTATGCTCTGGACAAGAAGCATCTAAAAGCGGCTTCCACAAAGGCAATCTAACAGACTTGTCAAACACTTCCACTTTCTTTGAAACTTGCATTAGAGGAAGTTCATGGTTCTGGTACATGTGAAGCTGTGGTTAAACATATGCTCCTGGCCCCATTGTTGCATCTTCATTTTTGGGCTTCCTATCTTGTTGTGGGCCTAAGGTCACCTCAGCAAGGGCTCCAGGCAGAATTGGATCCTGCTCCAGGCAGATTAGAAGAATAAGACCAGGGGAAATGATCTGAGGTTAGAAATGTAGAGAACTGAGCAATGCAACAACAACAACAACAAATATCAAAAGGATAATAGCAAAGAGGTGAAGTGGAGGTGATAGTTGAGAGCATCATTTCACTCTTTGACTCTTGGCCCTCTGAGTAGGCCCGGATTATCCTCTTGCATCTTATCTCTCTTGTACTCACTTCTTTGCACGTGCGGGACAATTAAGACGTGCGATTAAATCCATTTTGAGCACCAAGAATAGTAGGACCTAGAGATAACAGGGCAATGTTGAAAGATATATATATGACCAGAATAGACCTTGGATTTGCTGAAAGGGAGAAAGGGATCTAAAGATAACTGAAGCAGAGCCCAGGAAAAGGGCAGAAATTCTGGAGGGCTCAGGGCAAGATGAGGAAGAGAATGGAGACAACACCTCTCAAAGCTGTTGTTCTATCCAGGTGTGTCCAGGGATGGCTTCACCGGCTGGCAAACGACACTCCCCCCCACCCCACCCCCAGAGCTCTGTGCTCAGAGGAGTCTGCACATGGTTTAATGCTCTGCTGCCACCTTCTTGAAATTCTTCATAATTTTTAGGAAGGGGCTTCTTGTTTTCATTTTGCACCAGGTCCCACAAATAATGTACCAGTCCTGGTGGGGCATTGAAGATTCTTTCTGCACATGCTGGAAAAAACATCCTTCAACTCATGGTAGAATAACCTTCCAGCTGTCTACTGTGCAAGGAAAGAGCCATTCCTCAGCTGTCACTGTTCAAGCAATATCAAAGGCACCCATCCACCTTCAATCAGGAACAAGATGTTGAGAGGGATGCCTGTGAGGTTTTATACAATGTCAAGGGCCTTCCAGCAGTTGAGAATGACTATGCTGGTGATAGAAGCCATCTTTAGCCTAGATTTTAATAGGCTCATCTTAAAGAATTCTCAGTAAATACATCCTTTGCAGAAAAACCTCCAAAGAAATATTAACAGCATTGTTTTTAAGTGTTTGGTTTTATATACTTAATAAATAAGTATAAAATCACATATTTGTACTCTATTTTCCTTGCTTTTTGTCACTAAATTTGGGTGGTTTGATGGTATAAAATGCCTTTCTAGGAACTTATTCTCTATTTACAACTTTATGACCATAGGAAATAGGATATAATGGCTTGAATTACAGCATAAGCAATTAAGGTATTCATTCAGAGTAAGTCACATTTTCAAAACAATTGGAAATAAATATAGCAAAATTCCCAAAGACTTACTGATTTCCTTGTACCTTCAATGTCTCACACATGCAAACACACACACAGAGAGACTGCTTCCAACTAACCTGAACCAAAAAAGTATGTTTCTTTCTTTTCCCCAAAACATAGTCTAATTAGACAATGGGCACAAATATTCTCACTATACAGATAAAAACAATGTACCTACCTTGTTCATGTTTATATCCCCAATGCTGAACACAGTGTTAAATCATATTCGTTGAATTAATGAATGAAAGATATTTGACTGAACATGCAGTAGGTTTTCCAGGGTTTCAATGTCAAATGTCAAAGTGATTTCAAAATGCCTAGGGGTATACATAGGAATACTCCACGTATTCACACAAAGAAAAGAAGTATTATCAGAGAGAGAGCGAAAGAGAGAGAGAGGTGAGCAGGGAGGACATTGGGAAAATAACATAAAAGAAAGTTTTCTTTTTGGTGTCTTCAGCTTCACATTTTTGCTTCATTTCCCCCCCAACTCCTCTCCCCTAATGACACATCTCCGGTCTTCCCTTTTCCCAGGCCCCATGCTTTTCATCCACCTCTTTTCAGTGAAATCTAGGAATGGCAGAGTAACTGATGAACTCATTCACGCTAAAGTCTGAATGGCCGCTTCCATTTTTTGAATGAGCTCTCTGAATGAATTATATTCCTATTTTAATAGAGGATAAAAGGATGAGTTACAATCTCTGGGGTGCCAGAATTAAGGAATGCCATAGAGATATATGCCGGGCACGGGGAGAAGAAACATTTCAAGTGGGAATGACTCTGCTTAAAAAACAAGAATTGTTCCTCTTTGGAATAGAATAACTGCTTATGTGGGGGATAGTGTACAGGAACACTCACATTTTTCCATCTTTTTATATGCCCAAGCTCAAGCTCAAAATGCAAAAAAACTCAATATCTTTGTGTCTTTGAAAGAGAGAGACAAAACCGAGATGAAGACAGAAGGAGACACAGAGAGTGAGACAGAGAGAGAAAAATAAGAAATACAGGAATCTGAGGTGACTAATGCAATTGAAAATCATATCAGAATCTCAAACCCTCTGTGGGGCTCTGCTCTGTTTTCAAAGGAGGGGAAACCAGACCTGCATGACTGAGGCACGGCAGGCCCCTGTGGCTGTCTGGCCGTCTCAGGGTCAACCTGCCTCAGGCAGGGCTCAGCATACCTCCCCCGCCCTGGTCTGCTCAAACAATCGGACCCATTCAGGGCTGTCCAGCCTCTTGGTGTCTCTGGGCCACACTGGAAGAAGAAGAGTTGCCTGGGGTCACATATTCAGTACACAAACACTAATCAAAACTGATGAGCCAAAAAAAGATTTTAAGTAAATTTAAGATTTTGCATTGGGTCACATCTGCCCTGAAGGCTGTAGGCCAAACATCACAATGACCTTGGCTTGCCTTTTATTCTCAAGGTAGAAGCTGCTGAGTCAAGTCACCCTCTTGGTTCTGAAGGAAATTGCTTGGCCCAGGTGGCAGCCAATGAGCTGAGCAGTATTTATTGAGCCTTTCCTTCGCCCAACATCCTGCAGCAAGGACTGCAAGTTGTGCAAAGGTAAGCAAGAGGAGCATGTAACCTAGCTGGGGGATGAAGACAGGAGCGTGCAGGTAGCTAACAAAGAGGAGCAACCCCCATGGAGGAAAAGATCTCGTCACCATTACTATTATTAGAAAGGGAGGAATTTCACTGTGCCAGAGGCTGTGCTAAACAGCTGAAGAAAAATGGTTCCATATTTCTCCTCATCTTCAGCTCAGATTTTGTGTGTTACCACAATTTACTTTCAAATTATCTGAATGGGTATATCACTTTAATACACTATATAATATAATGTATATTTTGTGTGTGCACAGCACACACACACACCTATGAGGAATTAAAATACCTCTTTACCCCATGAATAATTTCTTTTTTGCTGATATTGTTTCTTAAGACATTAAGAATCTTTAATTCATAATCATTGAAATTTATAGTCCATACATTATCTACATTCCTTAAATTCTCTACGTATGCATATACTTACACAGTGCAGAGCAGTCATTCATCAAGACAATCATTTGTATTAGTTTTTATTGTCATCCTTTTTCACAAAGAGGGGAGCGACCTCCCCATAGTAAAAGGTAAAAGATGAATTAAAATCATTGGCAGCAGTATCTATGTATAGTTTAAATGGCATCCCTCTGTTTTCTTTCTCTTCCTATTTCTATTTGTGTCCCTCCAACCTCTCTCTTCTCATATTCTGTACTTTTTCCCCATCACATTTGAATTTCTTTTTTCTGTCTAGATCTTTTGTCTGGATTCAGAACAAGGAGTTTGAGACTATGCATGGCGGGTGGGTGAGGATCTGGGGGAACAGGGATGCTTTGGAAAGCTGGACCCAAACTCTGGCTTTGTGACATGGCAGTGGGACCTCCTGTCTCAGTCGTCCCAGTGGTTGTGTCGCTGTCTGCTGTAGGGCATGTTTAAGGTTTTGTTCTCTTATGATCATTGGTCATCCTGGGGACATCAAGTGGTCATTGAATGGGGTTTCAGTGATACCAAGGAAGTTATAAGTGCGCTGGTAGCAGACATGCATCTCTAAGATGCATTCAGCAGTAAAGAAGGGCTTCTGTTCCTCCCTCTCACTCTCTCCACTCAGTTTCACGTATGAGTTTTCCACCATTCTAAGGCTCCTCTTTTCCAAATTTAAATGAGCCACTGTGTTTCCTTATGCTAACTTGGAACAGCATAGTTAATTGATGGAGGCAAGCCGTTCTCTTTTCGGTTATTGTTTCACAAACATGACGGTGGGTTTCAATATTTCAAAAATGCCAAACAACATGAGCAACTAGCTAATGCTTTCTCATCTCTTTCTGGACAATCAATCAGTCATTAAGTAACTGTTATGTATTTTGAACAGATAACAATGTCTCTGGTCTCCAATTTTGTTGCCTACCATGTGAGAACATAAAATACATTGTGTCTGTCTTCTCTCCCAGCTCCCAAAATGTCTATCTTCCTTTCTGTGGCACAGTTTGTTCTGTTGTCAGCCGGAGGTGAGGGCATGCACCTTTTGGGAGCCGTGGTTTTGAGGACAATGACAATACTTGAGAGATTTATTAATGACAGCAAGAGAGACTCAGGGCCTAAAATATGGGTAAAGACGGAACTCAGAATGTGGAGGAATTTAAAATAATTTGTCAGTGAAGAGGAAAAGCAGATGGAGAAGAGGGCAAAGAGGGGAAAACATCAGCCTGTGGAAGTTGGCTGGAAACTAGAGAAGAGGAAAGAACCATAAGCAATAAAGATCGTGGCTTGAGAACTTGAGAGGGAGACCGGCGCTGAGGGCTCCTGGTGTGCCCTATAACTTGGTGTCTGGAAAAACAGAGAACGCAAGTGTAGGGCACAAAGGAGTGAGGGTCAAACCAAGGCAAGAAACAAAGCAGAGAGGACTTTGCTTCTTTAGTGTTGGCAGATATGAGATAGGCTCTAGTTTGGATTTGGCATCGAAGCAAGGTACATCCCGGAGAGAGTGTCAACAAAGACCCAACTGCTGGATGGAGAAGACGCAGTGGTGATGGTAAAGGATGACGCTGTGTGAGCAAGGCCTGAGTCAGGCAGTCACACAGGCTCTGGGCCAGCTCGAGTTCACTGGAGCACTGCTAAGTAGTTGGCTCCGGGAGCAAAGTTCAGCCTCCAAGCAATGCTATTGAGCCTTGGCCTTTTGTTCTCTCTCTCTCTCTCTCTCTCTCTCTCTCTCTGTCTGTCTGTCTGTCTGTCTGTCATGCTTTCTCTCAGCACAATTTCCTCATGCTTTGGCTTCACTCTCACCCAGAGAGGTCTGCACAGTAGCCTGGGGCAGCCTCAGGACCACATTCCTCAGCAGGTCAATCCCAGGGAAAGGGGCTTCTCCTCCTCCCTGTTGTTTCAGAAGATAGCTGGGAATGAGGCTCAGTGGACCAGGTTGACTCTTGTGCTACTCCTGAACCAGTCATGACAGCATGGAGTATGTTCATTAGGCTGAGTGATCACACTCCGCCCTGGGGCTGTGGGCAGGAGGCAGCAGAATGGACCCCACCCATTCCTACATGAAATGAGAATGCTAAAATATGGTTCTATAAAGGAGAGCCAAGCAGTTGTTATCAGAAGAGGAAACTGGGTGATGGGCAGGTAGAAGCAAGAGATGTCCACTGACCCACTATGTACCCAAACTAGCCTTACTTGCACGTAGCAGACACCTGGAAATTCCTACCAAAGAAAAGAACATCCACATTGTAGAGATGACTCATAATGAACCCACAACTTTCCACGTGAAGCAAAAGGAAAAAAGGTGTGCATTCCCAAGTCGGGGTGGGGGGGGGGGTAATGAAAGTGATCAGAGACAGAATTCAGGGGAAATTTCATTTAAGTCTATTCTATTTCAAAGCCATAAACTCTCCCAGAATGACTTCTGAGCATATACTAAAAATCTTCTCCAGGGGTAGCACAGTCCCCTTGTAACCTGCAGTCCTGCTTAAAATCCTTTTTGCTCAGAGGATGTGACTCCAACCTTATCATGGTATCAGCTTTGGCCTCATCTTGTGCCACACTCCCTGCTATTCTCAGCATGACAGCAACTCTGGCCCCTTTCAGTCCTTCAAATGTCCCAGGCTGCTTCAGACCCTAAAACCTTTGAATTTGGTTTTTCTTTTTTCACCTGAAATGCCCTACTCCCTCTATCTTACCTGGGTGATACCTTGTCTTTCTTCAGTATTAGCCTAGTCTTAACCTTCTCAAGTGACCTCCCTGGCTAGGGTTATAGCACCAGGTACCTCTCCCAGGTACCAGACATCACAGTTGTAATTTAACATTTGGTTTTGTGATTATTAAATTCTGTCTATTTCTCCCACTGGGTTGTAAAGCCCATGATAGCAGGAACTGTGAGATTTTTTTCCTTTTCTTTCACCATAAATTTGCTAACATAGCTCCTGGTATGTGGAAGGAATTTAAATATTTATTGAATGAATAAATAAATGAAAATATTTATAGTGTGAGTGAGGCGCACAATAGCCATGCACATTAAGAGGCTTTCAATTTCAGGGGGATTTCAAAATGTTTAATAATCAGTCTGGTAAAATCACCAACCAGCCAGAACCGACCCTGGTGTGGCTCTCCCTGTGTGCATCAAGGGGCATCAAACGGAACTAAATGATGTGTGAAAGTGCTTTCGACCATCAATCCGTGATAAAACAATGTCTCTGCAGCTGCAAAATCTCAATCCACAAAACCCAGAGAAACAAAAACTATACAACTTAAAAAAATAAACTGCATTAATTTTATTTCTTGAGCCATTCTGTTGGTAGTAAAAACAGTCACTTCAGAGAAAACGCAGTCAGAACTCTCTAGATTGACTCAGAGTTTTCCTGTCCTGTCCAGTGTGTACCTAGTGACAGGTCTGAGTTCCAGGGGCGAATGGCGCGATGCCGTCGAGGGGTCGGATCACTGGTGGTCATCATCTACCCACGCTGGCGGCTGCCGAGACGCTTCCTCTTCCACCAGGCCGCTGTCTGTTGTCTTCTCCCAGCTTGGGCGTTGGCTGAGATGACCACATTTCTTCTGGTCTCTGTTAGTGGGTCCATACCAATCAAACCAGCCTCTCCTACCACAGTACTGACTCTTTCTCGGTCATACCCTTGTCTCTCTCCAGGAAGGACAGAATGCTAATTTTCGAATGCTTTACACTGGGTACACAGGAAACTTGGTAGGGCTGCTTTAGACCTTCTCAATGAAGATTGGTCTTTCTGCTATTTTTACCTTACTGATACTCTATCTCACCAGCATGAAAAAGCCTTCCTGCCGAATCAGGCTCCCCTGAGAGAGAATCGATGCTTGCCTCTCCAACCCCCTGACCTGCTAGGGGCTCTTTCATTCCCTGCCTCCCCTGACGCCTTCTTCCTGCCTGCCCCATTTTTCCTGGGTGACTCCTGTGGAGTGCAAATCCCCATTCTCATCTGATCATTTATTCTCCTAACTATGTCATTTAGAGCACAAATTCTATGCCCTAAGTCTTTCAAGACCTTGTTTTCTAAAACTCTCAAACCCTTTTTCTATCTTATCTTTGCTATGAGACTCAGGGTCCATTTTGAAACCCAAAAGCTGAAGCGTGCATTTCTGCTCTAACCTCTTGAGCCTGACGGCGGTGGAGAGAGAGCTGCTTACTGTGGTCTGATAGGAGTGGGGGCCACAGACAATACTAGAAAGAGGAAAATACAGACAAGCCCATTTAAGAAGATGACATCTCCACACTGCGATGGGGTTGATAATTGCTTGCTAAATAATATATAGTGAATGCTAATCAAAACCAAAAGAAACAACAACAAACAAAAAAACATTTAAATTACTATATGAATGGTGAGCAGTGTTTTGAAAAAAACCTTTACAGAAGCTTCAAATTTTACTGCTTTATATTGAATATAAGAGTTTCCACATGTATTTTCTCATTTACTCTCCTTTAATCTCTTTTTAATCTGATATTTTTAGAGGAAAAAAACTGAAGCCCAAAGAAGTTGTCCTGCTACAGGGGCAGAATAAGAACTAAGGTCCAGATTTACTGGCTCCCGATCCAGAACTCTTTCCATAACATCATGAAACTGGAGAGGGGCAGAAGGAAAGATGGGTTGGGGTCAAAGTTATTACGCTAGGGCTGTTCGCTTGGCTGAGCTGTCTTGCTGCCTTGGAGAAGCAGTTTGAGAGAGTGATACTTTTGTACGGCAGTGGCACCACTTGAATTTGTCTGGGTTCTTTGTGACGACAGCCTTCGTGTAGGAAGGCCGTTTCATGAACCGAGCTAGGTCTCTAACAGAGCCATGTTTGAACTCCAGCTCACATCAAAATGAAGCCTCTTGGCCCTGACCAGGTGTCTCAGTCGGTTGGAGCATCATCTTGTACATCAAAAGGTTGCCAGTTTGATTCCTGGTCAGGGCGCATACCTAGGTTGCAGGTTCAATCCCCAGTCAGGAAGCGTACAAGAGGCAGCTGATCCATGTTTCTCTCTCACATCAATGTTTCTCTCTCCCTTTCTCTCTCTCCAAAATCAATAAAAACATACCCTCAAGTGAGGATTTAAAAAAAAAATGAAGCCTCTCGGATAGGAATGGGATGGGGATGTATGACATTAAAGATGAAGGAGCTGGGCGGCCAGACTCTTCAGAGACAGTCCTAGAGCTGCCAACTTCCTCCCTACTGGCCCCAGACAACCTCAATCAACTACAGTTGGTAGGTAAGTCCTCCTACATGCAGGGTCCAGAAGAAAATTTGAGATCTAATTTAGTCTAAAACTTAGCTTCTTTGATCATCTATTAAAAGGAGCTGCTTCTGTGATCTTCAGATTTCCGCCATTTTCTCATAAGCCTGGTCCATCCAGTCTTGGAGGATCGAGAGGGGAGATGGACAATAGGACAATACAGAAGAGTGTCTCTTGGTCAGACTTGGGTCTGAGCCAAGGGTAGTGGGGAGAGGCTTAGAGTTGGTCTAGCTCTGAGCTGGCACTCATGGAACCAAGCTCTCTGCTCACCTCCGAATAGCCTCAATAGCCTTAGATTTCTTAAAAAGACCAGAGAGTGCCTTCTGCCGGGGCCGACCTCAGAGCAGACTAGATCCACTGAGACGTTTAATCTAAATCTGCCAGCCCCAGACAGAACCAACCCAGAGGAGGCAGATAAACCAGGTGGGAGCATGATTTAAGACAGCAGGATGGCAGCTTCTTGGCTAGAATGAGGTGCTTTGCTCAAGGAAGGGGGAAAGAAGAGGAAGAACGTGTTTGCCTGGAGGCTATGTGATTTGACCAAGAACTTTTTCAGCTGGAGTGGAGGAGAGGGAAGAATGCTCAGGAAACTAGTGGAACCAGTTACCATGGAGTGCCACTTGAGAAGGAACTGGAGTGTGCAGGAGGGGCCTGGTGATCCCCAGCGGAAGGGAACCAGAACCAGGCCTTAGACCCTCAGCTTATACTCTGTCAGTGCCCAGGGCAAGAGAAACAAAATGGGTTTCCTAATGCAAGACAGCCACTCATTCTCATGGGTGTCACTGGCAACTCTAGGAGAGGCTCGTGGCAAGCTGGCAGAATCAGTGTCCAGTTCAATAACGCATGACAAGAGCTCCCATCACGGCACTTCAAAACGCTCCCAACAACAGTTGAACTATCATCGTCTCCCTGGTCTCCTTGTATCCCCCATCTTGGGAATAGCACCAACATGTACTCAGACCTAAGTCAGAAATCACACGCGTTTTCCCCTGGCTTCCAAAGCCGATCAGTCCACCGATGTCTCTTTAATTTCTCTCATCTTCACCCTACAGCCATGGCCTCATTTTAAGACCACCTCTTCCTTTGCCCAACCACTACCCCAGCCTCCTCCCAGCAGGTGCCCTTGTCCTCTACAGCCCACCCAATCCCAATGTTCACAAGATTACTGAATAAAACTTGCTGAAATGTAAAAGTGATCATGGCATTCCTTGTTTAAACCCCTTCAGGAGCTCCTCGTGTCCTTCAGGGCAAAATATAAAGCCTTGGCATGGCATTCGAGTCCTTCATGACTCCATCCCTACCTGTCCCTCCAGCCTCACTTCTGACCCCTCTGCTGCAGACTCTGTCTACAGTCATTCTGAATGGCATGCCACAACCTCTCCTGCCTCTACATTTGCTTTCATTCCCGCCTGGCACATCTTACTGCCCCCACCCCACTCTCCAGAGTCTAAAATGGCTATGATCATCCAGGACTTCTTTCCTATATCCGCAGCCCTGGGTCTGGGTTGGGAAACCCTGCTCTGGGCTCCTGAGCCTCCTGGTTTACCTGTGTAGGTGCTTGCATGTTGTACACAAGACACTTGGCATTCGGCAGCCTTTGTGGATGTTATAATGTTAGCACAGATGCCCAACTTTTCTCAAGTCCTGTGTTTTTAGTGCAGGTCCCCCCAGCACAAACTAATTGTTACTTATTGACCATTTTTCACAGGCAGACAAATCCTTTCTCAGTGCCAGGTGTTGCTGCCAGTGACAAGCTCAGCTATGGCAGGTACTGGACTTTTGGCCAGCCTTCTTGGTAGCTGAGTGACCAATAGGGTTTCTGGGATAGCAGTGAATTAGACATACTTTTCCCATGGTCACTGGCAATGTTTGACTCTTGCCAACCACCCCCTCCCCAAGAAAAGACCCGGTCCCAGGAAGCTCCCTGCTTGCCTACCAGGTTTCTCCTTCCAAATCACTGATCACCTGATAAATTTTCAAGGTACTCCCAGGAGTGAGTAGAGGACAGAGAAAAGCTGGACAGGCTCCTCCTGTATTTCCTTCCTGGGAAGTGGAGTGGGAAGTCCTTCCTTCTGTGGAAACATGAAGAGTGAGAAATAAATGTGTACCAAGGGCCTATGTTTTTCCCTCCTTTAGGCTCTATTTCCCTTGGATTCATCACAATGCCCAGCACATAGAGGCAGCTTAATAAACGTTTGCTGACTAACATCATGCATGAATACACAGCTATGTGTATAGTAAAGTGGTAAGAATGTGAGGCTCTGAAATTAGATAGCCTGGATTCAAAGTCAAGTTCCATCACTTGCTGTGTGCCCTGGAACAAATTGTTCAGCTTTCCTATGATTTGATTCTTTACCTGAAAAATAAATATAATAGCAGTACCTATTTTTTTTTGATTTATGAGAATTAAATTATTTAATATGTGTAAACCAGTTAGATAAGCGCTTGGCATATAGTAAAGTCTCAATTAGTAGCACATTCTTGGAAGGATCATTGCAGATAGAATCCAAGTTGTTCCCAAAGCCAGGCAGTTCAAGAACTATTCTTAGTAAAAAGGAAAAGTAAATATGGTTAAGTATATGTGTATATGTGTACAAAAATAAAAAGTATACATAGACATACATATACACAGGTATATATGTATATACATATGTAATCAGATTTTTAAATATTTTGAGATATCTCTTCTGCTGTGTTGATATTAAAATGTCCTTTATTTCTTACAATAATCATGATCGTAAATGGTAATTTTCTTTACTACCTTGACAAACTGATGTATACATTGCTCCCACAAGTGCTTTTTGAAATGTCTGTGGTCTGTGAATACAAGAGCCTGGGAAGCACTTGGTCGTTGGCATGAATGTCTCCAGGGAGGTTCTCACTAATGATGCTATACAGCTGAGGATGGTGGTTCTCAGCCTTGGCTGCACATTGACATTACCTTGGGAGTTTATAAAAGACAAGACAAAACAAATTGATGCCTGATGTCTGACTCCTGGGGATTCTAACGCAGTAGGTCTGGATGTCAGAACTTTAAAAGGTGGCCAAGGAGACACACGGGAGTGAGCTGGGACAAGGAGCCAGACAGTGGTCATTTATTTTCTTTTCAGGTTATCTAATCGAATATATTGGGAAATATGTGTTGAATGAGAACTCTATGGATACTCTGGGCCACCAGAAAGAGGGACCAGTGGTGCCTAGAGCAAATTAAGCCTGAAGAATCACTGGAGGCAAAAATGACAAAACCGAAGTTATCCTACTTGAGGCACATCATGAGAAGGCCTGGTTCTTTGGAAAAAATAACAATTCTGGGGAAAAAACAGAATGCAGCATGACAACAGGAGAACTAAATAGGACATGGATTGACTTCATAAAAGAAGCCACAGGCAAGAATCTACAGTTGCTGAGTTGGGCTGTGAATGGAACCTCATGAACATCACTTACTCGTAGTCACCAGGAGTCAACAGCATGTAACAACAATCAAATACATGTTTCTTTTTTTGTTATTATTATTTCCAGAGTGTAAAATGAAGTAAATAAAATAAAAAAGGAGTTTGAAAGAGCAGAACATTGAAAGAAAAAGTAGTAAAACCTTTGTTTTATCATTGATTAGCTTCTGAAACCATATTTCATCAAGCACCTTTTCTCTTTATGTCATTTGGGTTTAAGAACCCATTGATTCCTGCCCTGGCTGGTGTAGCTCAATGAACTGAGTTCGGGCTGCGAACCAAAGGGCCGCTGGTTCGATTCCCAGTCAGGGCACATGCCTGGGTTGCAGGCCAGGTTCCTAGTGGGGGCCACATGAGAGGCAACCACGCACTGCTGTATCTTTCTCTTTCTCCCTCCCTTCTTCTCTCTCTAAAAATAAATTAAAAAATCATTTAAAAAAAGAACCCATTGATTCCTAATTATGTTTGACAAAGTCTCATTTTCTCCCCTCTTATTTTGTGTGTAAATAACTTTTCACAAAAACAATAAAACAACAGAAGGAGAAAATCTCTCAAAATATTGCTGAAGACTCTTCGGTATTCCTCTCCATGCCATGATTGTGACATCATTCCGAAACATGTGGTCACCCAGCAATGTACTTCCTTTCAGCTTTTAAAATTCCTTATATTTTAAGATACATTTCTAATTATATTTCAAATAAGAACCAGATGTTTTGAACACTTAACTTTCATTGCTTTCTGAATCTTGTTTAAAAACTATTAGGAGGGGGTGGTGGTTTGGCTTACTCTTCCCTTACTCTTTCTGTACATTTCTCGAAGGTTTAACATTCTCAAAGATTTTTCCTGGGAATTTACCAATTTGCTTCTAAAAGAAAGTTATTTGGGTCAACTGACCTTTCACAAGGCTCCACTGTGAGTATTAAGAAGAGAGAAGAGTTAATTTTGCAGGTAGTGGTCTTCCTAGGAGTGTGGGTAGCATTCTTAGGAGTAGAGAGTATCTTGCTGGGTGATTGCTCCCTTCTCTGTCAAACGTTGACTTTCACCTTCTTGTAAGTGGAACAAGCCTGCTTTGTTTTAACACTCACTTTAACTCATGCTGTACTTGCCTCTAGCAGGCTAACTGCTCATGTAGTAGGAAGTGCAAAATAATATGGGAACAATTAGCCTTAACTTAGAATACAAATTTCTTTCCTCCTGGTATCTGGCCAAGTCACTACTGGTTGGAGCTCACATATTAGCACAGACCAAGTTCCCACATCTTGAACTGTATTGATCATGAGATTCTCACTCTTCGTAGGGGCAACTGCTGGGGTCTGAGGGGCAACTGTTAAGGGCATCCAACTAAGGCAGAAGGAGTAGAAAGAGAGGCTTCCTGTGTTTTCGAAGATCAAGACCACTGCTGTGTTTCTTATCCCCAAACAAGGTCACCAGAAAGGAGAACTGACCAGGCAAAAGGATGGGAATACCACAGGACTGACTTCGGTTGGCCAGGCACACTACCCAGAGGTGACTTCAAGAGGACACAGGTTTGGGAAAATCACCTTTAATTGGGTCTTTTTCCTTTCCTCATGGGAACCTCTTGTGTAGAAACGGTACAGGAGACTAGACCATTCGCTTATCTGGTGTACAAAAGTGGAGTAAACTGTTTAAGTCTTCCACTATCTTTCTTACAGAAAAGAAGCACAAAGTAAAGTTTGGTCCCAACTTCCTTTCCACTTCATCTTCTGCCTTGCTCCCTCCCTTTCTCCACCCCACTCAACCTCTTGCTATGCCTGGGACATGCTGTGCCCTTTAGGCCTTCCTCTTAGGCCAAGCTTTCCTCCTCCTTTAGTGAACCCACATTCAAGCCCTGAGAAAGGTCGGCAGTCAGCTCCTCAGGACAGCCTTCCCCACCCCACTCAGCTAATGGGGGCCACTTCTGTGTTCCCATACCATTTTGACATCTCTCTTTACATTGCATCTTTTGTCATATAATTTTTGGTTCATGACTGTGAACCTCACTAGGCTGTGGCCTCTTCAAGGATAAGGACAGTGCCTTCTCTTTGTGAACCCTGGGCCCAGCACAGCGACTGGCCCCTGGCAAAGAGGGAGGGAAGAAGGAAGAACACATGGAGTCCTGGTGCTTTTGCCTCTCAAGAGTGACCCCCTGGGATGAATGAGAAGCGTGAGACAAGGCACTGTCAGTTCTCCTTTGCTGTAACCCTCTAAAGATGAGAGCCCCTTTCTTGAGTGTGATTCTCCATTATGAACCCCAAACACAAGGCGACTACTTCTGGTGTCAACTGAAGACATGGTGATATCTTCCCACGCCAGACGGAAATTTGGCTGTTAGGCAAAGGGAAAATATGCTACCATAAGTTATGGGCCACTTCAAAGATTTTCTAATGTAGTTCACATCACATATGATTTTGGGAACTCATTCTCCTAGAAATAGTAATTGAATGAAAGCCTCTTTCCCTTGTCAGATGGGATGAGGTAGTGGAAGGTAGGAGTGAGGGCATAGACCAGGAATGTTTAGCATTCTCTTTCTCTTGGGTGGAAACAACTGCAATAACAACAATCTAAACATATGAACAGGGTTTATTTAAAGCATGGAACTTTACCAGATGTAGAAGGGTGAGACACTAATTAAAACAGAACATACCCTCACTACCTCCCAGCAGGGGGCTCTTCGATTTTTTTTTTTTGGGGGGGGGGGTAGATCCTGTCTTAGGTTATTTTGTACAAGTAGCACAAGAGGACACCAGCCCCAGGCAGCCCAGGGGTCACGTGGATCCTTTCGTCTTCTCCTTGACAGACAGAGGTCTCACTATAGAGCCTTTGTCAGGGCCTGGGCACCTTGGGGACACTGAGCTGGAGCTGGACCTGGAGGCAGACTTCAACCTGAGCCTTGTTTTGAGCTAGGGTCATGGAATTTGCCAGCAGAGCCTGATACCTGTGAGGATGTGGGCACGAGCCTTTTCCAAAGCTTGGGGTGGGCAAAGCACGCAAGTCGATTGACCTTGCAGCCGATGGCCTGTGGGATCTTGGGCTTGACCTCCTTGAGTTTTACAAGGCCTCGATAGTCTCACACATGCACTCAGAGCCTTGACATTGCTGGCCTGTGTCTTCTTCTGGTCCTTGCTCTGCTCCTTGGTAAATGCATGTTCCTTAGGAATGTGGGATCCATCCCCTAAAGAAGTTGATTGTGATCAGGTTTCTTGATGCTGTTTCTGTGCCATTTGGGGCATGATATGGTTCTTGGTTTTAGCAATGTCTACACTCAAAGTGCCTGGAACTAAAAAACAAAGAGGGTGGCCTCCAGGAGGGTTTCAATCTCAAAGCAAATTTTGTTCTATGAAGTTGTGAGCTGGTGTAACATGCTGCTCTTCTGAATTTTAGATTTGCCTCCTTTATCAACCATTTACAGCTTCCTATAGATGCTAATTTAAGAATAGTAGGGATCATACCAGGACATTTTCCCCCAAATAAGGACTTTACCAAACTATTTATGCCCCAAATAAACTTGTTTCCTTTAACTCCTTTTTTATTGTACTTTTTCCATTACCATTTTCCCGTTGTCCATGTCCATGAGTTCTTTTTCCTTTTTGCTCCATCCCTCCATCCCCTAACCCCCCCCCTCCGCCAGAGCTGTCACCCTGCTTTCTGTCTATGCATCTGTCTCTATTTTGCTTGTTAGTTCAGTTTGTTCATTAGATTCCACATATGAGTGAAATCATATGCTATTTGTCTTTCTCTAATTGGCTGATTTCACTTAGCGTAATGTTCTCCAGGTCCATCCATGCTGTTGCCAATGGTAAGATTTTCTAATTTTTTTATGGCCAAGTAGTATTCCGTTGTGTAAATATCCCGTAGTTGTTTTATCCACTGGTGTACTGATAGACACTTGGGTTGCTTCCATATCTTGGCAATTATAGTGTTGCAATGAACAAAGGCATGCTTATGTTCTTTCAAATTAGTGTTTTGAATTTCTTTGGAATAATTCCTAGAAGTGAGATCACTGGGTCAAAAGGCAGATGCATTTTTAATTTTTTAAGGTATCTCCATATTGCTTTCCACATTGGCTGCCCCAACCTATATTCCCACCAACAGTATGAAAGGATTCCACTTTCTCCACATCCTTGCCAGCACTTGTTGTTTGTTGATTTATTGATGATGGCCATTCTGACTAGTGTGGGGTGATATCTCATTGTGGTTTTTATTTGCATTTCTTGGATGACTGACGTCTTTTCATATATATATTGGCCATCTGTATGTCTTCTTTGGAGAAGTGTCTATTCAAGTCCTTTGCCCATTTTTTTAATTGGATTATTTAGTTCTTTGGTGTTCGGTTTTATAAGTTCTTATAAATTCTGGATATTAACCCCTTACTAGATATATTGGCAAATATATTCTCCCATCCCATGGTTGTATTTTTATTTTGTTGATGGTTTCCTTTGCTGTGCAAAAACTTTTTAGTTTGATATAATCCCATTTGCTTAATTTTTCTTTCATTTTGCTTCTTTGGGGAGATATAACAAAAAAAATATTGCTATAAGCAATGTCTGAGATTTTACTGCCCATGTTTTCTTCTAGGATTTTTATGGTTTCAGGTCTAACATTTAACACTTTAATCCATTTTGAATTTATTCTCGTGTGTTGTGTAAGAAGGTGGTCTAGTTTCAATTTTCTCCATGTATCTGTTCAATTTTCCCAGCACTATTTATTGAGTAAACTATCTTTACCTTGTGCCTGCTTTCTCTGTAAAATATTAATTGGCTATAAAGGTGTGAGTTTAATTCTGGGCTCTCTATTCTGTTTCATTGATCTATGTGTCTGTTTTTATGCCAATATCATGCTGTTTTTATTACTATGGCCTTATAATATGGTTTGATAATAGGTAGCATGATTCTTCCAACTTTGATCTTCTTTCTCAGGAATGCTGTTGCTATGCAGGACCTTTAGTGATTCCATATAAATTTTTGGAATATTTGTGCTAGTTCTGTGAAATATGTCAATGGTATCTTGATAGGAATTGCATTGAATTCATAGATTGCTTTGGGTAGCGTGGGCATTTTAATAATGTTAATTCATCCTGTCCATGAACATGGTACGTGCTTCCACTTATTTGTAATTTCTTTAGTTTCTTTCTTCAGTGTCTTATAATTTTCCCAGTAAAGGTCTTTTACATCCTTAGTTAGATTTATTCCCAGAAATTTTATTCACTTTGAAGCAATTATGAGTGGGATTGTTTTCTTAATTACCCTTTCTATAATAGTTCAGTATTGGCACATAAAAATGCAACTGATTTCTGGATATTGATTTTGTATCCTGCTACTTTGCTGAATTAATTTATCAGTTCTAGTAGTTTCTTGGTGGAGCTTTAGGGTTCTCCATGTATAGTATCCTGTCATCTGCAAATAAAAATAGTTTTACTTCTTCTTTTCCAATTTGAATGCCTTTTTTCTTATCTGATTGCTGTGGCTAGGACTTCTAGTACTATGTTGAATTAGAGAGGTGAAAGTGGACATCCCTGTCTTGTTCTTCATCTTAAGGAGAATGCCTATAGTTTTTGCCCATTGAGTATGATGCTGGCAGTGGGTTTGTTGTATATGGATTTTATTATGTTTAGGTATGTTCCCTCTATTCCCACTTTGCTGAGAGTTTTTATCCTAACTAGGTGCTGGATTTTATCAAATGCTTTTTCTGCATCTATTGATACAATCATGTGGTTTTTATCCTTCATCTTGTTTATGTGGTGAATCACATATACTGACTTGTGAATGTTGTACCAGTTTCCTTTTTTTTCATTTGTCTTTTCATTATTTCTTTTACTCAACCAATGTTTACTGAACACCTGATAAACACCTTCTTGCTTGGTTCTCCATATGCAGATGTGAATGAGTCTGATATGGCTCCTGAACTCACAGAGCTCACAGTTCAGGAGCACACAGACCTTAATTCAGTTTTGGCAGAGGATGCTGAGGGTGCTGTGAGGAGGGCAGAGTCCTCTGCTTGGATCATGCAGAGCCCAGCTTCTCACTGAGGTGCAGTATCTGTAGGCATGATAATATTTACCTTGCAGGAGTTTTTTTGTCTGTTTGTTTGTTTGTTTGTTTGTTTTTGGTAAGGCTTAGTAAATGTAAAATATCTGACAAGTGTTAAGCATTTGACCTATTATTTAAGAGCCTTTTTTCATTTATTTATTTATTTATTTGTTTATTTATTTATTTATTTATTTTAATTTTACTTTAATTGTTCTCGTACAGTTTTCTGTCTTTTACTCCCAACCCAGCCCACCACCCCAGCCCTCACGACCTCCCTCCCATTTCCACACCCTCTAGTTTTTGTCCATGTGTCCTTTATACTTGTTCCTGTAAAGCTTTCCCCTTTTCTTCTGAAATTCCCTCCCCTCCCCACTCTGGTGACTGTCAGCCTGTTCTCAATTTCAGTGTCTTTGGTTATATTATGCTTGTTTGTTTGTTTTGTTGATTAGGTTCCTGTTAAAGGTGAGATCATATGGTATTTGTCTTTCACTGCCTGGCTTATTTCGCTTAGCATAATGTTCTCCAGTTCCATCCATGCTGTCATGAAGGGTAGGAGCTCCTTCTTTATTTCTGCTGCATAGAATTCCATTGTGTAAATGTACCATAGTTTTTTGATCCATTCATTTACTGATGGGCACCTAGGTTACTTCCAACACTTCGTTATTGTAAATTGTGCTGCTATGAACACTGGGGTGCATAGGTTCTTTTGGATTGGTGTTTCAGGGTTCTTAGGATATAATCCTACCAGTGGAATTGTTGGGTCAAAAGGCAGATCCCTTTTTAGTTTTCTGAGAAAATTCCATATTGTTTTCCACAGTGGTTGTACCAGTCTGCAGTGCCACCAACAATGCACTAGGGTCCCCTTTTCTCCACAGCCTCTCCAACACTTGCTGTTTGTTGCTTTGTTTATGATGGCCATTCTGACCAGTATGAAGTGGTATCTCATTGTGGTTTTAATTTGCCTCTCTCTGATAGCTAGCGATACTGAGCATCTTTTCATGTGTCTCTGGATCCTCTGTATATCCTCCTTGGAGAAATGTCTGTTCAAGTCCTTTGCCCATTTTTTAATTGGGTTGCTTGTCTTCTTAGAGTGGAATCATGTAGTTCTTTATGTATTTTGGAGATTAAACCCTTGTCTGATGTATCATTGGCAAATATATTTTTCCCATACAGTTGGTTCTCTTTTTATTTTAATACTATTTTCTTTAGCTGTGCAGAAGCTTTTTATTTTGATGAGATCCTATTTGTTTATTCTTTCCTTTATGCCCCTTGCTTTAGGGGACATGTCAGTAAAAATGTTGCTGCATGAAATATCTGAGATTTTCCTGCCTATGTTCTCCTCCTAAGACTTCAATGGTGCCATGGCTTATAGTTAAATCTTTTATCCACCTTGAATTTATTTTTGTGTACAATGTGAGTTGGTGCTCGAGTTTCATTCTTTTGCATGTAGCTGTCCAGTTCTCCCAACACCACTTGTTGAAGAGGCTATCTTTACTCCATTTTATGTTGCTGCTCCCTTTGTTGAATATTAATTGACCATAGAGACTTGGGTTTATTTCTGGGCTCTCTGTTCTGTTCTACTGGTCCATGTGCCTGTTTTTATGCTAGTACTAGGCTGTTTTGATTACAGTGGCCTTGTAAAACAGTTTGGTATCAGGTATTGTGATCCCTCTTACTTTGTTCTTCTTTCTCAAAATTGCAGCAGCTATTCAGGGTTGTTTATGGTTCCATATAAATTTTTGAAGTTCTTGTTCTATGTCTGTGAAACATGCCATTGGTACTTTAATAGGTATTGCATTGAATGTATAAATTGCTTTGGGTAGTATGGACATTTTGATGATGTTAATTCTTCTGATCCATGAACACGGTATATGCTTCTATTTGTTTGTGTCTTCCTTGATTTCTTTCTTCAGTGTTGTGTAGTTTTCTGCATACAGGTCTTTTACCTCCTAGGTTAGGTTTATTCCTAGGTATTTTATTTTTCTTTTTGCTATATCTAATGGGATTTTTTTTTCTTGATTTCTGCTTCTGCTGCTTCATTGTTGGTATACAAAAATGACTTTGATTTATGGATATTGACTTCGTATCCTGCTGTTTGGCCAAATTTATTTATTAGGTCAAGCAGTTTTTTTTTTTTTTTTTTTTTTTTGCCAAGTCTATAGCATTTTCTACGTACACTGTCATGTCATCTGCAAACAATGATAGTTTTGTTTCCTCCTTTCCAATTTGGGTGCCTTTTATTTCCTTTTCTTGTCTAATCGCTGTGGCTAAGACTCCTAATACTATATTGAATAGAAGTGGTGAAAGTGGACAACCTTGTCTTATTCCTGATCTTAGTAGAAAAGATTTTAGTTTTTTCCCATTGAGTATGATATTGGCTGTAGGTTTCTCATATATGGCCCTTATTATGTCGAGGAATGCTCTCTCTATTCCCACTTTGCTGAGTGTTTTTATCATAAATGGGTGCTGTACCTTATCAAATGCTTTTTCCGCATCGAGCCAACTTTTTTAAAGTTATGTATTTTTATTTTTATTTTTTGCAGAAACAAAAGTTTATTTCTCATTCACCATATCTCCACTGTGTGTCAGCAGGTACTCTAGCTAGGGTTTGGTTGTTATTTTTAAAATCCTTTTATTTATTCACGAACTGGAAAGACTAAGTTAAGAAAATAGCATAAATATTTGTGATGTATAGTTCTATCAGATGCTAGTAAGTTAAAACATGAAATAGCTCCTCCAAAAACAGGCCTATGAACTTTTTTGTCTCTTCCGCTTTAAGTAATTAACAGGTTTCTAATGGGAACATATGTGACAGGACCTTTGGCTATGGTGTGCTGAAGTTGTAATAACTTAACAAGTGAATTATGTTAGCCACGAGTGAATATGTGATGACATTCATCCTCAGTAATCAGAATGAAGGCCACTCTTCCAGTGTAGTCACCTCTCATGATGCTCTTGAGAGGGACCAATGCTTTGCCATCCCAAAATATGCCTTTTGGAATATTGATTTTAAGCTCATTATTAAGACATAAAAGACTCAGAAAGAAACTTTGACCCTCCCCTCCTTACCTGACTAAAGGAATTCGGATAGAAAAACCTCCTTAAAGGAAGGAAACATCAGCTCTACATCACAGTAAACTAAGTGTGACAGGCGGGAGAAATCTAGCAGAGCCTTTTTGTTTGACTTCCCTGTGTCCCACTGTTTCTGAGTGGCCCAGTAAAAATTTGTTTATCACATTTTGCTCTTTCTCATCTACCTGGAAATTGCTTATTTCTCTTTGAAATTCCAGATCGCTTCCCTCCTTCACTTTTGTTCAAAATGGTATATAAGCTTCAACTGCTCAGGTCTTATAGCTTATGGCACCCCCCCAAATGTACATCTGTAATAAATTTTGGGCATTTTCTCTTGTTAACCTGTCTCACATTAATTTGATTATTAGCCCAGCCAGAAAAACTTAGAAGGTGGGAGAAAAGTCATTTTTTTGTGCCACCACACTCTGCTGGCTGACCACCTGGTAGGTAATCACGCTGAGAATGAAGGAGCTACCTCCAGGTCAGAACCATGCCCTTTGTATTAGAGAACTGTATTATTTAACATCAAAGACAAAGACATCCATTCCATACAGTGGGGTGTGGCTGCAGATTTTCCTTTCTGGCTTTGGCTATCATAGCATGTAAATATCAAGTGTTCATCTTTCCACTTCTTAATCCCATACCTGGTGCAAACTTTAATGGGGACACAGGAGATACAGTGTCCTTTGTTCTCTTAATGCCAAAGAAATATATAGTTTTCCAATGGCTTTTGAAACCTAGGATCTTTATGACTTTGAGGAAATTTAGTTTTCAATCCTGACTCTAGAAATCAGAGACCTAGATTTTCCCCCAGATAATCAGCAACCCTCAGGCAACAGAAGACAGTAGCCTAGACCTGACTAATGGTCACATGGTCTGGACCTCTGGCAGGCTACAGAGAATGTCTTGATCTTAGTTATTTCCGTTCCTGAACCCTAGGTGGAAGGCCTCATGGCCTACTTTCTCATGATACCAGACAGAGGGGCAGTAGAACAAATCTCAGTGCTGTCCTCAAGGCCTAAGGAAACAATTCATTACCCTTACCTCACCTCCAACTCATCAGCTCCCAATACAACCCCCAACTCCTAACCCATCGGTTTTCTTGTGATTTTGCCCTGTATAATCTGAAACCTACAGGCCATCAGAGAGTTTGAGCTTTTGAGCATTAGCTTCCTGTTTTCCTGGATGGGGCCATTCATCAATAAAATAGCCAATCTTTTTCCACTGCAATTCTCAGTGCTTAGTGTTTGGCTGTGCCAGTGCCATGTGGACTCTTTCTGTTTTGTAACACTTTTAGTGAGCCTGCATTCTAGATTGTGAACTTCACCCATGCTTCTCCATTTCCCTGCCCCTTTAGATGGGAGAGGATGGCTAGAAGGGGACTGGAGTTGGGTATTTGTATTCTCCCAGATCAGTTAGGCGTTCATAAAACCCCAGAAGGTTAGGCTCTGGGTAACTCATTTCCCCTGAGTGCAGCCTTGTTAAGAACCCAGCACTCTGATGCATTTCCAAATCATTCACTTCCCCCTCTCCCTGCCAGAAGCACCAGGGGATGGTCACCGCTATTCACCTTGAGAATCTGGTAGAGCTCCAGGAGCTAAAACTCCCCAAAGTATGGAAGTGCCCCCAGTGATGGGGTAGCCTGCAGTTTTTGTCTCTCAGACTTGTCCCCACTGAACCTCCAGAAACCACAGGTCAGATTGTCCTCCTCCAACACCAGTTCCCGAGCAAGTGTCTGCTGGGGGGACAGGGGTTCTGCTTCATGAATTATCATTCTCCTTGTCTGCCTGTGTGTTTCTTCAGTTCAGGGGTCAGTAGTTTGCTCTGTGATCTCATATCTCTTACAGATTCAAGATGAGTTGTTAATTTTCCGGTGTTTTTTTTTGTTTGTTTTGTTTTGTTTTGTTTTTTTGTTTTGTTTTGTAACTTGTTGGGATGACATATAGGCTTCTAAGCTTACATGCTGGACCAGAAACCAAAAATTTCCAATGGACTTTTATTCTTGCCTATCCACAAAGCACTCTGAATAAACACAATAATTTAATAACTAAAATTATGGTCATTCATTTCAGATAGTCCTAGAGATCTTCATGGTTCAAAAGAGCTTTCCAGAAAAAGTTAACTGTGTGTTTGAAAAGTGACTAAATTCTCCAGGGTTCTGGCAGAGATAAGATCTCAAATCTCAGGGCTGGAAAAGTTTGCTCTGGTTGAGCCTTTCACTGACAGCACAGTCCTTTTTTAATTTCAACTTGATGTGATGAAATTGATGTCCCCAACTTGAGGGAAGGAGCTAGGATTTTCCCTCCTACCCTTCTAAGTCACCAAATTCAAGTTTTCCTGGATTGGATTTATCCTCTGGGCAAAAGCAGCTCCTGAGCACACAATTCTGGGCTTCACTTTCCTACAAATGTCAACAGAGTTAAATTCTGTACTATCATATCTGAGCTTTTAAGAAAGATCTCTAAACATGTATTGTACCCAGCATTTATAGTTGTTTTCAGTGGCAGCACTGTTCTGAATAACCTAACCACCCCTAATCCTGGAATGGGAAATATGCTCTTATTTTCTTAATACAAGTTAGCAATCTGAAAACTTCCTCATTACTCTTGCTTATTATCTGACTACTCTGAGAATATACCCTCCATTACATACTGTCTTAACCACTGTGTATTCTCAAGGCTCAACGACTGCCTGGCACATGGTTGTCATCTAATAAGTAGTTATTAAAGGTAATAATAATGATGATGATAATGAAATAACAATGTTAAAAGGCATTGAACGTGGGACAGGTATAGTGTCCCCTTCTCCAAACTGTCCTACATGTGCAGGAGGGTTGACTTCCAAGAGCATGTGCTCTCAACTTTCAATAGCTCTCACAGCCTTTTCCATAGAGGCCATATTTCTTAGCTTAGTTCTTAGTATCCATACAAGTATTCCTGTAAACTAATTTTCTATTCTTTTTGCATCCTGTGTTCTCCCCAAATCAGTCTAACTGGCATTTCTCAAACGTACAATTCAACTTTGCTCTAATTCCCCTGCCTTGGCTACTGTTCCCATTACCTCTTCCTTCTGTCCCAAACTTACTGTTCTTTGGACACACCACTCACATCCCACTCCCTCAGAGATTCCTCCTCTCATTCCCTGGCCAAGAAATAATTCTCCTTTCTTTAAACACCCGGAGCATTTTGGGCTTCTTATGTCGCTTATCACATGTGCTTTGCATTACAGCTATTTATTTATGAGGATTAATGCTTCCCCTAAAAGCTTGATTGTGCCTTGCTTATAGGAGATACTCTGTATATATGGATAGAAAAATGGAGTCAAAACAAGGTTATATTGAGGATCTCAAACAGTATCAAAATGAAGGAATCTTTGTCCACTGCTCTGAATATAGTAAGTGGGGTCAGGCAGCAGCCATGTCAATGGACACTTTATTTAAATGATTATTAAGTTCCAACTATTTGACACCTTTTACAGAATAATTGGGGGACTGATTTTTTCAAATTATAAGCACATGGAGAATTTCCTCAGAGACTGGCTTTAAGGAACATAGAGCTAACCAAATTGACTGTGACTCATATTTTCTATCAGCATTTCCTGTAACCTTACTAAATTTCTCATTTCTACTATTACTACACTGAAAGCCACCATCCTGAAAAACAGAAACCAAGACAGCATTTCTCTTGTTTGCAGAGGCTAAGTTCTAAAGATGGAAAATTCCAAGCTATAAGATTAAGCGTTTGAAATCCTGTCATCTGCATGAGGTGGTGTTCTTTTCTCTCTCTGAAATGGGATTGGGCAGCTTTTATATTGCCAATATTAATGCAACAAACAGATTGCATTATTGTATTTGGCTGACTATTAAGAATCTTCTGAGTTCTGCAGAAAAATATTTGTGATCATTGTATTCCCACTGGAACAAAAGACCACAGAAGGAAGTACTACTACCACTAATACTACTGTCAGTACATGAGTCATGGAGATTAGTTGGTCTACACTCAAAGTTTTCTGACCTCCCTTTTGTTCAGGAGACAAGTTTGAATAATCAAAGAAAATGCCCTTGAAAGTATTTGTTTTGAGTTTACCTAACACCTAAGAGAAACTGAATCCTATTAAAGAAACAGTTTTACAGATCATAAATGATCAGCTTTAGGAGAAGAAAACAAAAGAGGACACAAAAGATATTGAAATTATATTCCAGAGAGAGAGAAACTCTCTAAGGCAAGCATGTCTTAGGCCTGCAATCTAAATTGAAGGCCAGAAATCTGAGTACGAACCCAGGAGGTCCTAACTGAAGGCACGAATGACTCAGGGGTAGCAGGATGGCAAATGATGCTTGACAGAATTTCAAGTAATATCTCATAGGATCTTAAGTCTGGCATCTCATTGATAATTTTGGAGGCATAGTGGTATGGAATGTGTTGTACCCAAACAAGGTTACATGCTCAAACCCATTCTGACCACAGTTGCTGTCAGAAATCCAGCCCTCTCTGCTCATCCCATACTGCTTCATTCATCTCCATAGACACAATCCCCAGCCCAACCTCCTCTCCAAGCCTCTACAGTCCCCTGAAGAACCTGCACTTTGCAATCAACAAACCCCCCCATCTTCCCCTCCATTTCTTCAGGAGCACCTGGCTCACCCTGAGAAAGCTGCACTGAGGTGGGAGCAGTTGGGGCTGTTTCTCTTTCATTCATGCCTTAGGTCTCACAACCAGAGGCAAAACTGTGTTATTCTGGGTCACCATTGCCACAGGCAGACTGTGGTTTTCTCTCTCCCTCTCTGTTGCACAAACCCCTGCTTTTTGAGACTCACTCCACTCACATGCCATCTACTCTTAATTGCTGTCATGCACGGTCTTCCGGAACCTCCCTCCACCACACACACACACACACACACACACACACACACACACACACACACCCTTCATACACTGGAAGCTTTAGCTCTTGGCTGCCTGATTTACTTTCCACCCTAATTCCTGCCACCTTTTTGGCCACTTCAATGTACACGGAGATGACACATCCACCACACTGACCTCTGGGGCTTTGGCTATTCAGTAGTCTCTAGAACAGCCACCCACAAGCAGGTCACACCCTGGTTTAAGTCATCATTTTCCCCAGTCTCTAATCCCGACATTTCTCTCACCCACCACCCTTCCTATAATTCTGCTCCTGTTCAAATACTTCCTCCACACAATCCTTCAACTCCACCAGCACCATAGTCCCCTGACCACTCATTCTCTGCTGATGGCTTTGTCTCCTATTCACTGAGAGAATAGGAGTCCGAGAAGGGTCTCCCACCTCTTCCCACCCCCATACTGGCAAACCTATAGTGCTTCGCACCTTTCACCTTGTTCCCCCTGGTGTCGCCTCCAGTGCTGATACTTGAAAGCATGCTCTCTCTTTTCAGGACTGTTTCCAACAGCTCTCCAACATGTTTTGGTGTCTACCCTTCTGGGAAAGAACTTTCCCCAGATACACTGACATGCTGGAGCTGGTCACATTGGCTCCTAAGAGCTTGTAAATTTTTCAGGTATTTTGCAAGCTATGTGACATTACGTTGGTAACTTGAAACTGGCCATGCTTGGAGAATGTATACCACTAGAAAGGAAGGTTTTGGTTTTCCAAAGAGAGGCTGCTACTACACATTTACTAGCATATCGTTGCTTTATCCCACATCCTCCTGTGGCTAAAATGTGTTTCCCTGTGATTCCTCCTACCTTTGCCCCTGTTTAAGCAACACTTCTCAAGAGTTGTCAACAGTGTGGGCTTCCTCAGGCCCATTCATTCCTTAGGCCCACTCCAATCTAGCTTCTGTCTTTGTCAAAGCCACTTAGCATGTCCATATTGCAAATCCCAATAACACCATTTCTGTTTTTATCTTACTTGACCTTTGCATTCAGCTTACCCACTTCTCATTCTTCAAACATTCTTGCCCTAATTCCCCAGATACTACACCTTTCCTAGTGTTTCTCCTGCTTCTCCTTCTATTCCTTTTAAGAATCTGTTGCAGGCTTCTCTCTGCCTCCCTCACATGCGCGCACGCACACACACACACAACTTCTAAATGTTGGCTTTCTGGGGTTCAGTTGTAGGCTTCTCTATATTTTCTCTCCAGGTGACCTCATCCTGTCTCAGGACTTTACATGCAAAGGAGTCCTAAAAGGCACCTCCAACCTCTCCAGCCTCCCGATTCTCCATCTAACTGCCCAGCTGACAACTCTACTTGGAGGCATTCTTTGCTTTCACAGTAACGTATCCTATGTGGAACTCTTGATTCCTTCATCACCCAGAAAACAAGTTCCTCTTCCCAGTTTCCCCATCTCGGTAACTGGTTCAGCCATTTGCTTAAGCTGGAACCCTGGCCACCATCCAGGATTCCCCCTCATCTTTACCCCCTACTTCCAAGGCCTATCATTTCTACCTCCTGGGTACACATACATCTCGATGCCCCTGCTTCTCTCCAGGGCCAATACTACACTATCTTCGAAGCCATCCTTACCTCACACCTGTGTTCCCCCAGTGACCTCCTATGGACTGTCTCATTTCCCCGCTGCCCCTGCTTAGCATATTCTGTACCAAACAGCCAGACTCAACATTTAAGAAAAAAACAGCCTGGACATTAAAATGGCTTTTAACTTTAAGGATACACAGAAAAATAATTACTTCATTATTAGGATGGCCAATTGCAAGAATGTGTATAAAATAAATTACGAATAAAATAACATTTTAATTGCATAGAAATGAACGCTTTTATATATGATTTCAAGTGAGAAAGTATAACAGAAAGATATGATGGAAATTAGTTTGATGGAAATTATTCATCTGTTGATGAATCAGTTCAATAGAAATTATTCATCTTTTAAATTGGTAGAATTTGCGTAGGCATCATTTTTCCCCTTTCATTTAAAGAAATTATTTCCGTTCCCTTAATTTAGGTTTTGAAGTAGTAGCTTTCATTATAAAAGCAGTGATACATATAAGCAGAATTTTAAAAGTCAAGGTTTAACAATATCCTTGCAAATGACTACCAAAGCTTTTTGTATATGTGCTATCAAAATAAAACTGAGTATAAGAGTTGCCTGGAATGATCTAATCACATAGAAATCATTTAGCTAATATCCATCCTTTGTTCTGGTATAAGAAGAAAATTAAATTCTTATGGTTTCATATACCTATGGACTCTGTCAATTTACTTTTTAAAACAAATTCTTAATCCTTAACCCTTCCTGTACTACCCTAGAAATTAAGACGGCTTTTAACAATTTCAAGGATACATAGAAAAGTAATTCTCTTACCCTTGAAACTATCGATAATTTTTCTTTTGGACTTAAAGAAGTTTCGCTATTGACTTGAAAGACTCCAGAGTCAAGTAATCTTTAAAAACAGACAACAGCTTGTTTTATCACGCTGCCTAAAACCTTCCTTCCCAGCACATCTCAGATAAGATCCGCACGCCTTTTCTATGGGGTCCTGTGTGGCTTGACTTCTCCTTTCTCTCCGCTTTAGCAGCCCTCTTGCTTCTCTGGCCCCACAGCACCAGGTGCACTGGCTTCCTCTTGGCCCCTGAGACACTCTCTGCTTTTCTGTTTGTGGGGGTGCTAAGGGAGTTTTTTGGTTTTTGCCTCTGAGCCTTTGCACAAGCTTTTCCCCATGTCCAGGGGCGCTTTCCTTCCCACTTTCTGCCAACCTCACCTCGCCTTTCAGGGCTTATCTCAGATACCATCCCCACAGGCAGAGGGTCTGGTGGAGGAACATGGTCAGGTTCAACAAATAGTCAGCAAATCATCTTTCTTTAAATAAAATATCTTAAATATACTTAATGTCTTAAGCAAATAAATATCTTACATTTACTGTCTGGTTGGTGTTTGATGAATACCAACTGTTTGAGAGGTGACTTTCATTGGCCAGTGTTGGGCTGAGCACCCTGGCCCGGGCCAGTGGTAATTGGCAGAGTCCACCCAGGTCCTTCAGCTGCCAGGCCCTTGGTGGTGTTTGGCTGGTCTGCTCATGTTCTCCCTTCTCCCACTGACAATGTCAGTCATGCCCTGTGTCTTAGGTTAGGATTTCCAGAGACAGAGCTGAGATGGGGACTCTTGTACAAATGGGATATTGGGAGAGGGCTGAGAGAAGGAATCTGGAGGGAGGTGAGGGAATCTAGGAAGGGGAGGAGAGCAGCTAAGAAAAGATGAGTTTTCTGCTGCAGTCTAACCTCAGCCTGAAAGTGCCATCTGCGGCATGAATGGCACAACACAGCTGTCCCTCTTTAAAGCAGAGACTCTGGACTTTTGTCTCCCTCTATGTATTGGTCCTTGGCTGAGGGCATCTCAGCAGTGGGGATACAGGTAACCTCAGAGATGTTAGGTGGCTCTTGTCTGCACAGTCTAGAGCCTCATCCTCTAGGCAAAAGGCATCTGGGTGGGGAACGAAAAACTCAGGATCATCTTAGGGCAGGATTTCTCAGCCTTGACACCATTCACATTTGGAGCTGGGTAATTCTTTGCTGTGGGGGCCATCCTATGCACTGTAGAATGCTTACCAGAATCCCTTGTCTCACCCATTAGGTACACCAGTAGTTCACCCACACCTCCATCTCTAAACATTCCCCAACATTCCCTGGGAGGCAAAATTGTCCTCCCCTCCCCAGCCATCCCACTATTCTGGGGAGTCTTCAGTCAATCCCGAGAGGGAGCTCCCAGCTTATTCACAAGGTTGTATAGCACCCTACACACACATTTCATTATGTTTGAGTATATGTATGAGTGTACACATGTGTGTAGTGGGGAGCCTAAACTTCTCTGAATATGACTTGCTAAACTAAGACTAGGTCAAACCAGAATGAAAAAAGGGTCAATTAATTTGATAGCTATTAAACAAAGAACATTAACAGAGTTACATGACTGAGTGAACATTGGGGTTAAAGGGGAGGCTGACTGCCTGGTTTCTGGCTTTGGCAAATACAAGGATAGGACAAGGAGAGCAAGTTTAGAGGAAGAAGGACCAGGTAAAATTTGGCCATGTTGAATTTGATGTGCTGAGGCTGCTTGCACACAAAGGATGCTGTTGCTTAGAAAAATCCCACAGTGCAATCCACAGAATAAGAGAAAATATTTACAAGTCATATTCTGATCAGTACTTAATATCCAGAATATATAAATAACTTCTACAACTCAACCACAACACCAAAACTCCCCAAAGAACCTGATTTTTATTTTATTTTTAATTATATTTTATTGTTTATGCTATTATAATTGTCCCAGTTTTCCCTCCTCTGCCCTCCTCTATCTACCCCCTCACTCCCTCAGGCAAACCCCACACCATTGTCCATGTCCATGGGTCATGTATACATGTTTTTTGGTTACTCTACTCCCTACACTGCACTTTACATCCCCATGACTGTTCTATAACTAACAATCTGTACTTAAACCCTTCACCTTTTTCACCCATCCCCCGGCCCTTCTCTCAATCGGCAATCATCAAAAGGTTCTTTGTATCTATGATTCTGTTTCTGTTCTGCTTGTTTGTTTATTTTGTTTTCTAGATCCAATTGTTCATAAATATGTATTTCTTGCCATTTTATTGTTTATATATTTTTTAATATTTTATTTATTTATTTATTTATTTATTTATTTATTTATTTATTTTTAGAGGAGAAGGGTAGGAAAGAGAGAGAGGGAGAGAAATATCAATGTATGGTTGCCTCTCATGTGTCCCCTGCTGGGAACTGGCCTGCAACCCAGGCATGTGCCCTGGCTGGGAATTGAACCTGGATCGTTTGGTTCACAGGCCCGCACTCAATCCACTGAGCTACACCAGCCAGGGCTGTTGTTTATATTTTTTATCTTCTTCTTAAAGAAGACCTTTCAACATTTTATATAACACTGGTTTGGTGGTGATGAACTTCTTTAGCTTTTTATTGTCTGAGAAGATCTTTATTTGTCCTTCAATTCTAAATTATAGCTTTTCTGGGATATAGATCCTTGCTTTTTATCACTTTGAATATTTCTTGCCAATCCCTCAGGTCTGCAATGGTTCTGTTCAGAAATTAGCTGACAATCTTATGGAGTTCCCTTGTAGGTAACTACTTTTCTCTTTTTGATTTTAAGATGTTTTGTTCTTAACCCTTGTCATTTTAAGTATGATGGCCCAAATGAAAGGACAGAACAAAACTCCAGAAAAAGAACTAAACAAAATGGACACAAGCAATCTACTAGATTCAGAGTTCAAATCACTGGTTATAAGGATGCTCAAGGAACTTAGTAAGGAAGTCAATAGCATAAAAATAAAATCCAGTCAGAAATGAAGGATACCCTAATTGAAATAAAGAACAATTTATAGGGAATCAACAGCAGAGTTGATAAAGCCGAGAATCAAATCAGTGATTTTGATTATAAGGAAACAAAAGACAACCAATCACAACAGCAAGGGAAAAAATCTAAAAAAATGAAGATAGTGTAAGGAACCTTTAGGACAACTTCAAGCATACCAGCATTTGCATCATGGGGGTGCCAGAAGGAGAAGAGAGAGAGCAAGAAATTGGAAATCTCTTTGAAAAAACAATGACAGAAAACTTCCCTAACTTGGTAAAGGAAACAAACATACAAGTCCAGGGAGTGCAAAGAGTCCCAAACCAGATGAACCCAAAAAGACTCAAACCAAGACACATCATAATGAAAAAGAACCTGTTTTTTTAAATGAACAAAGTACTTAAATAGACATTTCTCCAAAAGAGATATACAAATGGTCAACAAGCACATGAAAAGATGGTCGACATCACTAATCATTAGGGAAATGCAAATCAAAACCACAATAAGATGCCAACTCACACCCATTAGGATGGCTACTATGAATAAATAAATAACATGTTGGCAAGGATGTAGAAATTGGAATCCTTATGCATTGTTGGTGACATTGTAAAAGGTTGCAGCCACTGTGGAAAACCAGATGGAGTTTCAAATTAGTAATAGTATTACCATATGATCTAGTAATTCCACTTATATGTATGAATGGATGGATAGATAAGATGAAATGACACAGATAGAGATTTCCAATAGAACTGGAAGCAGGCTCTCAGAGTGATATTTTTACATCTGTGTTCATAGCAGCATTATTCACAATAATCTAAAGGTAGAAAAAATTCAAGTGCCCATCAATGGATGAGTGGATAAGGAAAATGTGATATATATATACATATATACACACACACACAATTAATTATTATTAAGCCTTAAAGGGGAAAAATTTTTGACACATTATAACATGGATGGATTTCTTTTTTATATATTTATCTATTTATTTTATTTTTTACTTTTCAATTACTGTTGACACTCAATATTCTATTAGTTTCAGATGTACAGAACATGGATAAATCTTGAGGACATTTCTATTTTCTGTCTCTATGAATCTGACTATTCTAGATAGCTCATGCAGATGAATCTTGAGGACATTATGCTCAGTGATACAAACCAGGCACAAAGGGACAAATATTGTATGATCACACTTATGTACGGTATCTATAATAAATAGGATAGTCAAATTCATAGACACAGAAGGTAGATTCATGGTTACCTGGAACTTGGGGCAGGGGGAAATGGGGAGTTGCTTAATGGAGACAAAATTTCAGTTTTGCAAGATGAACAGAGTTCTGGAGATCAGTTGTATAACAATGTGAACCTACTTAACACTACTGAGCTATACACTTAAAATGGTTTAAATGATTTAAAAAATTCTATGATATTCGTAGAGAAAAAAGCTGAGGAAATAAAACAACTCATGTATATAAACACAAATTGGCATATTTTCCAATTTTCCTAAAGCCAGCTATACTCTTATATTAATTAGTGGTAGTCTATTATTTAAATTGGGGGGTTCATTTTAAGATCTATTTGTTCTTTTAATAATTTTGAAAGAGAAATGCTAGATTAGAAACTCAGACAAACTTATCAATCCTGTGGGGTGGCACTCTCATCTCCAGAACCCTATGCTGCCCTGCGAGGGTCATTTCTCCTTCATGTGGCGGTCCCAGCAGGCCTTGCCATGCGGCCCTCCAGACAGTGTTTGTGTGTTTCAATATTGAATTTGTAAGAGGGTGTTTTCTGAATAAAGTTCCCACTTCCAGATGAGTAAGACTTCCTCAGAAATCCAACTCTAGAGGTCCCAATAGCATGGCTCCCTCCTGCCAGTGAGCACAGCCTCTCGCACTGCCTCTGGGATGTGGGATCATGAAGGGGCAGGTTCCTCAGATGAAGAGCAGAGCACCTTCCAAACGATCAGAGCACTTACTCTTTCCCAGTTTTATGTCCATCCAATTTGATGTCATTGAAAAGCAAAACTTCTATACAGGTGCCTTCATGCACTTTATTGAATACTAGCATTATGCAAGTCACCAGAAGATAACCATTAAAACTCGGGACAGAGCTTTTTCTAAGTCCTTATATTAAGGTATAACTTACATACAGTAAAATTCACCCTTCTAAGCATGCAGTTCTATGACGTTGACGAATGTGTATCCGATGACTACGATCACAATCAAGAAACTATTTCTGTCACCCCCAAAAGTTCACTTATGCCCCTTTGTAGTCAAGTCTTCCCCTCACCCCTTCCCTGGCAACCACTAACCTGATTACTGTCCCTGTCATTCTGCCTTTGCCAAATGTCAAATCAGTGAAGTCACACAGAATGTAGCATTTTGCCTGGCTTTGGAGATTCATCCACACTGTTGCATGTATCAGTAATCTATTCCTTTTTATTACTAAGTAGTATTCCATTGTATAGACATACCACCCTTTATTTATCTAGTCACTAGCTGGTCAACATTTGGGTTGTTCCCAATTTTCAGCATTATGAATAAAGCTGTTACAAACATTTACATATGGGTCTTTGTGTGGATATGTTTTCATTTCTCCTGGGTTAATACCTAGGAGGAGGACTGCTGAGCCATCCGGAAAGTGTATGTTTACATTAATAAGAAACTGCCCAACTGTCTTCTCGAATGGCTGTACCCTTTGCATTTCTACCAGCCACATATGCCAGTCCCAGGTGTTCTGCATCCTTACCAGCCAGACAAAGCTTTTTGCAAACATCAGCATCTTAATTATTTGAAACTTGCAATAATCATGATTGTTATATTTTCCCCAATGTGTGGCCATATCTCTAAACTTCCCACTCAATAAGCTGGGATCAGAAATATGCATTGCCTGGTTCCTTCCACAGTGCATATTTTTCCTTAAAAACAATCATATAAAAGTGCCTTCATGATCTCATTGGGTTGAAAAAATTATGACAAGGCAGAATTAGCCCTTAGCCAGATGGAAGTAGACATTAACAGAATAGTACATGCTCAGTGTCAGAAGGGATGTATAAAGGGCTTCTCTCCACCCCCTCCCCACCATGGGATGCTTGAATCCTGTCTTACTCTCTTTCTAGCAAGGGGTCATCCAGGTTCTGCTGCAATCAGACCTCTGCTGGGGATCTCACTTCCTGCTGGGGCACTGTGTTAATCAGGAGTCTGTCTGTTACCAAATGATACGGTCACCAGGAATTGTGTCAACTGTGCATAGTCACTTGCCTCAGGCTTCTTTGGCTCACTGGTCTTGGGTTATGGAAGCTGGCATAACTCCAAATCCTCTTTTTATCTGACATCTCTGCAGACACTTGAAAACAGCTCTCATGTCTTGTAAAGTACCTTCATCTTCCAGACCAGACACCTCTAGTTCCTTTGACCGCCCTTAAACATGATCAACAGGTTCTTTTCCAGCCCGTCCCTCTCCTCTCAAAGGATATGGCTATCTAGAATATCTGCCAAAATGGGGAGTTCAGGACAGAGCCCAGACCTAGATATGTCTAGCAAACATGGAGCAGATTCTCATCCAGGGCCTCTACTTTTAATCTTCCCTAAGGTCACATTCATATTTTGGGCAGAGGTCTCTGGGGCCTCACACTGAATTTACTTACCATCAGCTATGATCTGTGAGGCTGCCTACCCATATCTTCCCCAATCTGTATTTGCACAAATGTTGGGTGACTCAAGAGAAAGACCTTAGATGTTCTCATTACAGATTTAACTGCTGCTCCAACTTGCTAGGACTTTGGCTGACTCCAGTTTTATAATCAATTATGTTCACTATCTCAACTTTGCATCACCAGCGAAGTGGATAAACAGGTCTACAATATCTTTGTTCAGCAACGTTCTATGTTCTATGCACCTGACCAGGAGCTGGGAATAATACAAAGATGATTCAAATGAGGACAGTCTCTAGAGGAGCTCACCATTCACATAGAGGACTGTTTGATTTACTACAATGAAAGCTTCCCATAGGATTTCATTAGTGTAGACATCAGAACCTGGTGGGTTCTATCTTCTAACCAGTCACTAACCCATCTACCTGCACCAGCATCAGACCAGGATGTCTCCATTTTGCCCACATGGCTGGCATGAGAAAGCTTGAAGACCATCTGGAAATATATATATATATGTCTATATGATGCTATGTCTATGCATCACTGTGGAGCTAGGTGTCAGAGTACTGAGAGGAATGAGGACATCAGTCTGCTCTGAATTGTATTTAGTAAGCGGCCAGACCACACTCTGACCACATCCCCACTGTCCTTGTCCCATGTTCCCTAATCTCAAAACAGTACATGAACTTATTTCCATGGACGTAAAGATAACTGAAAAGGTCAAATAGAATGAAGTCGACAATGAGCTCCTGGAGTGGCCTGGCTTATACAAACAGGTAAATAATAAGTACGTAAGTAATGGATAAACACCTTTAGCAGAAAATTGTATTTTAGGGTCTAAGCCTTGTTCCAAAGTAATAAATCTTGTGCAGGGCACTCTGGGCCATGTCTAAGAGGCTGCTGGAAATACAGGCTTTTGGCTGAAGCTTCAGAGGTCCTTTCAAGCCATGGAGCCTGGCAGTCTAGTTTCTAGCTGAGTTTTGCAGGGGAAGGAGAGAAAAGAAGAGGCCTAGAAAGGTCCTCAGCACTGACTCACAGAGGCCTGGGCCTGTCTCCCTCACCGGAGGCAAAAGACTGCTTTGGTTCTCAAAGTCCAGGTGAGAGAAATGCACAGCCCTTAGGTGTACATTCTCAACCGGCACATTATTGTATACCCAGCACTTGAAGTTCTCTGCTTGGAATGTTGTTCCCCTCTGATCTGGCAAAGTGTTCACATAGGTGATGGTGAGATTTTTACTCTTTTATGTTAGGAAATCAAGATGTAATCACCGGTGGGAAGGAGGGTTCGGTTGCTGACAGCTAAGATCCCAAGGAGCAAACCTTTGGGAAGGAGTTGTTTCCTCAGGAAATTCTTTCTCAGCCTCCCCTTCCAGAAAACCCCTCATCTCAACCCCTGCTCCAGAAAGGTTTCCTGCATTGCCCCGGAAGCAGGCTTCTTACCCAGAATGTGACAGTTGCCAATCGGTGTAAAGGACAAAGTTTGAACTGCGTGTGGGGCTTATTTTTTTTTAAATTTCCTCATTTCTCTGGAAGAACGTCCCCCCGCCGCACTCTCCCCCACCCCTCACCAGCAAAAGAAAGCACTGCCTTTGACTTTCCCTGCAGCAGGGGCTCCGTGAGCGCTGTGGGGTTCTGTTGTTTACTCGTCCCCGAGTTTTTGTTCAGCCCAGCAAGCTGCGCCGGGCTCCTGGCATGTTATTTATCTTCTCCCGCGAGGGACTTGTGACAGCTCAGGGTGTTGTGTATCCTGTGAGATTGTTTATCGCCCAGCCCCTGCAGTGGCCCGAGCAGCCTCGTTGCCGGCACTTCACGTTCCGAAAACCGACTACGTGAGCGAGTGAAGGGCGGGAGGTCACTCTGGGCTCAGGGGTGAACCGAAGTCCCCTGGAGCCTGGGCAGCGTGTTCTCAGGCGGAAGCTCTGACCCCGAGGACCCAGGTGACATTAGCCTGCTCGGGGAAGTCACCTTCGAGAGCCACCAGCTCCCACGGTCTTCCTGGCGGGTGGGACGGGGTGACCCCGAGCTGTCCCCCGACCTGTCCCACCCCTGCCCAGCGCCACCAAGATCAGGCTCGGACGCAGCGCACGGCGCTCGCTGTGCCGAGTCACCCGCAGAAGATCCCACCGAAGAGGCTGGCCCTTGGCCTTCGCCCCGACGTGCGCGGTGCGCTCCCACGAGTCCAGCCAGAGCCCCACGCACTGGCACCGCCGGAAGCCACCCTCGCCCCGGTTCACAGGGGAGCGCGGCTGGCACGGGGTGCACAGCGGGAGGCTTTCCATGCTGAGCAGGACCCTGGCCGTGGGGGACTTGAAATTAGCCCATTGGGTGACTTCTGGGTGAGTCTTTTCTTGTCACTTTTCCTCTCCTTTCTGTTCTTTACATTTCTATCCTTTTTCCTGTCCTTCCTCTTACTTTTTGCCTTTGGAAGTTTCAGAGGATTTGGTCTCCCTAGTCAGCCTTAGGGGCGCGCCTGGAGCAGGACGGAAAGGGGCGGCGCCCAGTCACTGCCAGCCTGACTAGCCCCACACCCCAAGCACACCGGCGCGCACACACTCACACTTACGGGGAAGATCAAACACGCACGGCGGCCCGAGGTCTGTTTTCTCAGGCGTCCGCCCGTTCCCCATCACCACATTGTTAGCGGGACAATGGGCTCCTGTGTCAGTCTTGTTGGCACCAGTTTTGTACGATGCAGGAAACAGCATTTCCTCTCGGTGCTGGAAAATTAACTTGGATCGTGCTTTTCCCTTTTTATTAAGAATCCGCACACACCCCGGGAAACCCGAGCTCCCGGAGAGGGGAAGGAGCGGCCGCAATAGACATCCCAGGGTCCTGCCCCGGCCGTCCCCTTCCCGCTCGGCTCCGGCTCCCTCCTGCCCAAGGAGGAAACTCGCCGCGCTAAACAATGAGATGGCCTGGTGTCTCGGCAGTGACCCTCCCGCTGGGGCTGTCACGCCGCCCGTGCCAAGCCTCAGAGCCCTCGCGAGGCCCTCTAGTTGGAAGGGGAACTTGGCAGAAGGGGGCTTCCCACTGCCACAGGACCCCCACTTCTGGAGGTACCGCGGTCTGCTCCAAGGGACCAAGCTTGGGCCGTGAGACAGTTGCTTAGGTAGTCCCCAAACTTAGAATTTGGAACATTGTTAGGATCACAAATTACTAGTTCACATTATCCTTTTCCACTCAGTACTTCTTTTGGGGTACTCATCCTACTTTGCCCTGAATTGTATAGTGTTACCAGTCCTTTGAAATAACACTGGATTGCAAAATCCTGGAGTCAGGGAAGGATCTTCTTTGCACTTACCACTACAAATGTTCAATGACTATGTAGATATGTGAGCCTCTCCTAGCTGCCTCACTGCCATCTCTTATTGTTCCATTTGTGGGCTAGGATGAACAGCTGACTGCCGACGATTATACACACACAGGATTTATGTGTATATAATAGACATACTCTTTTCTATACATTACACATTTGTGCACACACTCACACACAACATTTCTACACTATGTGTTCAGTAGCTGTGATACCACTACCATCTTGCTTTCCTTCCCTGCCCTTCATGGTCAGCTAGAGAGAAAAAAAGTAGTAACTCCATTTTGAGTCTCTTATAGGAGTACCTCTCCTCATTAACCTTCTTTTGAAAGTTGCTATTCAAACATTTTATATAAATTAATTTTTGAAAATGCTGTTTCCTGTCAAATTTTAAACCCTCAATTTTATATAGACTTTATTTTTTAGAGCAGTGTGAGGTTCACAGCCAAAATGAGTGGAAGGCACAGTGATTTCCCCTATACTCCCAGACCCCACACATACATAGCCTTTCCCATTTATCAAAATTCCTCACCAGAGTGGTACACTTGGTATAATTGATGAATCTACATTGATGCATCTTAATTACCCAAAGTCCATGGTTTATGTTAGGATTCACTAGTGGTATTATACATTCTATGGGTTGGATGAACACATATGACGTGCATCTGTGGTAGGCAATTGGACAGACATGAGCAGAACAAGGACATTGGGCCAGGTGCGGAAGGTCACCAGGGTGGAAAGCCCCAGGTGCCTAGCAATGGGCAAAACTTGGAAAATAAGGACCTCACCCCCAGGACCTCATTCCCCCCCTAAGATGTCACAGGTCATGTGGCTTAGACCTTCTGACCTTTCAGGTCACTGTTCATGCAGTTTGGACACTTTCCTGACCTTTCCTCCCCTCCCAAGTCGCTAGTACTGTTCCTTGGAGGAGGAACAAGGGGACAAGGGGGCAAAGAGTGGCTTAATGTGACTCCCATGACAGCCCTTGTGAGACCACTCCCTTAAATAATAACACTTAGGGGTAATATCTAGGCCTCAGTTGTGTTTCAGCTTCAGGTCCCAAAAAGCAGCAAAACCAGACAAGCGATGCCATGGCTGACATCAGGACTAATGATCCCCTGCCCTGGCTCTGGCCAATCAGTTGAGACCACGACCCTGAAAGGACACACCTGCAAAGCTGATGAATATTCTTTGGGATCTTCCCCTGAGATGTCTAGATAAGTACCCTCAAGACAGAGGACCAGTGTGGCCCTCTCTATGGAGCTCACTCAGGCCTATTCTCGTACCCTCCTCCAGGCGTGTTTTCCTTGTCTCTCTTCCTAGGCTCCAAGGGCCCTTCTTTTGCTCCTGTAACTTTTTTTTCTCAGCTCATTTCTTCTACAACTCACTTCTTCTACCTCTGTGACTTTCTAAACAAACTTTTTCTGGTACTTTGTGTCTTGGCTCTGAATTTTTTCTTAGCCAGAAAGAACTCCAGTATCAAGGCTGCTGAACTGAGGTCTAGTCTGATTGTCTGTACCGGTCAAATACCTGGTGCCATTTTTGCCACTGCCAACATATGGTACTGTGATTCGGATCATCTTATCGTGGCACGGTGTGGTAGATATCTGGAGAAGCCCACCCATGACCACCTCGAAGACTTGGACCACATGCTAGGTACCAACAGGGGTCCATTGTGCCCCACCAGCTCCTCTCTTTGCTTTGGGTGGACTTGGGTGAGTTTTTTTTTTGTTTGTTTTGGAATTCTGGACCTCCTTATTTTAAGGTAAGGGGCCTTGACTTTCTTTGAACTGCTTTTTTTTTTTTCTTTTTAATCCTTGAGATGAAGCTAAAGATTAAGGGTTGAGATAATTCAGGATAAGAGGAGTTAAAAAATGGGTGGCTGGTTTATAACTTTGGCTGTTCGATTGGAGTTGCTTTCTGAGGAGCTGAACAAAACCTTTTGCTGGATAAATGAGAGCCTGAACGCATCAAGTTCTGAAGATAAGGGGCACTTCCTCCCTCCACCTTGAATCTCAGGTATTCATAAGTGACTAAAAATCTCTGTGGAGAAGTCAGAAGTATCCCCCATGACATGCAGAAGTCCCATAGGGAATTCCAACTGTAATTAAGTAATTGATTCATCTTGGGGAGCACACATAAAGGCTGGTTACCTAACACTTAGAGTCTTCATTGCTGTGTTAAACAGCCAGGGAGAGCAATCAAGACACATAAGAGGGTTTGAGATGACTTGAGAGGAGACAGCCCTTTGGAGCTCAACTCACAAGCAAGCCACACACTTCAACCCACTACACAATGTCCCTAGAAACTTGTTCAGACTATAGATCTCAAGATAAAACTAAGATTAATGTGGGAAATCATGCCTCCAAGGCTGAAAACTCCCAACCCCAACCCCCATTAATGCTCCTGCAGATATACAATTAATAGGAAGACTTTACTTGCAAGTACTTACAGAAAAGGGAATAATTAACTAGAAGTGATATCAACCTAACACGGCCAAAATGTAGCTCTTTTGATGCCTAATTCAATTTTTGCACGTAAAATTAGGAAAAAAAAAAAACAGCTCTTAAACTGCATGAATGGGAAGCTTATCTTGATTGGAAATTAGAAGCTTCTATGAGGAGCACAGGTAAATTACACTCAGAATAGAAAACCAGAAAAGCTGGTCTCAGGCAGAGGGGAAACAGTGATTGTACACATTCCTTGGACTAGAACAGAATTAAAGAATCTACATAAAGATTTCACTGACTTTCTCCAGAACCTTGGTAGGATCATCAAAAAAATTGAATTTAACTGTTAGAACAGATGATCCTGGCTATTCTGACTTATTCCAATTAATATACCTACTGGTTTCTTGGAGCAAAAGAACAGAATTACTAAGTAGGGTCTGCTGGGAAACTCCTGTAGCGGAGTCTGCATTTATTGTAGAAAGCCAGGTCATTCTAAGTAGGGTTGTAGAAAACCAAAATGGAATTTAGAAAGAGAAAAGGAACAGAAACAAGCATAGGGTTGCTCTGAGGACTGTGAGAGGGTGTTTCCTTTTCTTCTTACTAATAGTTTAGGAGCCGTTGAGATCATCGTAACAGGAGAAGCCACTAAGGCTCTTACAGATACCGGGGCCACTTTATCTGTTCTTAAGCACCCCCAACTAGGTCGCCTTCTCCCTCAGAGTAAAGCTTCTGCACAAATGATAGGGATACATAATGAACCAATGTTTGTTTTTATTTCCTTTTTTATCGTTGTCCAATGTTTGTTTTGAAATCAGATCCTGTTCCCTTCCAATTAAGGAATGTTGTGGGACAATATACATATTTTTGCTAATTAATCTGCTCCAGTTCACCTGATAGGGCAAGGTTTTCTTGAAATCAGTGATGCCCACTTATCCTTTTTCCAGAAGGGTAGAATGTATTTAAACTAAATGAACTAAAGGAAACTAATCTTGAAACTGACTAAACATTTGAGAACAATCTTTTCTTCATTATTAACTTCCATGACAGGCTCAGGGGTGGCTTAATAGGGACTCTCCCTTCCCTTCGAGAAGTGACTGCTCTCTCTCTACCAGACCTCCTAAAGGACCAGGGCTCTTGGGAAATGAAAGGCAGGGCAATAGGTCACTAGCTCAATGACCAGAGATAAGAGTTTTCCATCTGAGGCAACAGAGATATTAAGCAAACCTTTTACAAACAGACACAATGATCAGTAAGTCCATCTGAGGCTGGAGGCCAGCAAGCAGGGAAGCCTTGCTTGGGATGGGCTTCATGTAAAGTAAAATCTGCCTGTATGAGTGAAGTAAATCCAGCTAAGCAGTGCCCAGCCATCACTGTGACCACTGGTTAAGTCTGCCCTCAGAGCACAGGGGAGCATTCTACACTCTAGGTGGCACCCAAATGACAAGGTATCCCTGCAGAATGAAGTCCACCTACCTGAGTGAAATGAGTCCATTCTCCCCGTGGCTGGCTATCACAGTGACTAATGGTGAGTCTACCCTCCAGGCACGGGGTATGCACTCCACACCCCCAGAGGTTTCCAGGTGATAGGGTGCCTGCTCAACTGTAGCTCTCAGATCACAGGACAGCCCAAAACAGCCCAGAGACTAGGGTAGCAGGGACGCCTCTGACTCTCAGCTCAGTACTTTTCTGTCTCTGTAGATGCGGAACCAGTCCACAGTGCCTCAAGATACTGTTTTGGGGGTACATACATACTCACCAACTGGGAGAGATTTGACCCTGAATCCCTAAAAAAAAAAAAAGACTAATTTTTGTTTGCAGCATGGTTTGGCCCTAATATAAAGTGGGCAATGGAGAGGTCTGGCCACTTTATAACACCATTAATTTCAAAACTACCCTGAAGATAGACCTTTTTTTTTCAATCCCAAGAAAATAATGGAGGTTCCATGTAATCCAAGCCTTTATGGCTCTCAAGGATGACCTTAAGCTATGTACTACCTGTAAACTAAATCTCTCTGTAATTGCTACAGAACCTGGAAGAAAAAAATATACCCAAATGGGAAAAAGTTACAAATGGTGAATGAATTTGTCAGTCCTTTTCCAACGTTTGAGTGGCAACCCAATCCTTTGAGGTGTTAAAAACAACTGTCCTTGTTTTACAAATGAGATCTTTACAGAGCCAGAGGTGTGGCTTCAGAAACAATTCAAAGCCCACCAATTCCTTCTAGATTCTCCAAACTTTCACTATTCATCTCAAAAGTCTTATAAATAACTAACTTTATGAAACCAAACTCCTTTTAAGAGTAGCTTATATTTCTTTCCCTGCAGATACTTTTGAGATGGAAATACCTGGTCTTCTTCAAGAACTCTCATCTAGACTATCTTTTAAAATGCAAGTTTCTGGAAGGTATTCTTGTTGAAAGAAAAAAATTTTTTAGCTATCTGAGCAGATCAATTTAACTTATTTCAGCTGTTCCTTTCTAAATTAATGTTTTGATAGTATTAAATATCTAGTTATTTTAACATAACACAAAATACTAAAACATTGATTACTAGACAAGTCTTAAGTTCGCCTACTTTTGGTTTTTAGTACAGAAAAGCTAGAAAATACATTTGAAGCTGTTAATGAATGTCTTATATTTTATTAGAAGTATGTCTCCTAGAAGTATGAGTATGTTTGCCATTGGAGAGCCTATGTTTCTAGAAGTTATGATATGTATTTGCCAATCTAAAGAATTCTAATTGCTTACTTTTTAGTCATCACCAAAAATTGAGGTTTCTAAAAGTTACGACTTTTTAATAAGCTATTGAAATTTATTTCTTACAGTGCTAGAGGCTGAAAGCCCAAGATCAGGGTGCCAAGTATGGTCAAGCGCAAGTTCTCTTCCAACTTACAGATTTCTCCTTATATTTTCACATGGTAGAAGCAGTTAGGGGAGCTCTGTGGGATTGCTCCTATACAGGGCACTAATCCCATTTATGAGGGCAACACTATTGTGGCCTAATCATCTCCCAAACACCCCTCCTCCATATTCAATCACATTAGGGGTTACGATTTCAACATATAAATTTGGGGGGACACTTTCAGTCTATAGCGAAGTGTCACACCTAGGGAATGGAGAAGGTGGGGACTGGTTGAAAGAAGGTGAAGCGGTTAGTCAAAGAACATACATGAATGACCCATGGACATGGACATGGACAATGGTGTGGGGGCTGAGTATGGGAACAAGGGTGGGCTGGATGGAGGGAGGCAAAGGGAGAAAAACTGGGACAACTGTAATAGCATAAACAATAAAATATTTAAAAAACAAGACATTTAAAATTATATTTGTGAAGTATCTGTAATAACTAGTGACATATGATACAATAGTAAGTGAAAAAAGGACACAAAATTTTATGTATAGTAATTTCTACTATGTGTATAAGAAATAGACTGGAAGAAAATACATCAAAATAATAACAACTATTTATTGGGGTGGTTGTATGGGTGACTTTAAATTTTATGTACTTTATTTTCCAAACTTTCTACAAAGATTATATATACTTTTAAAACCAGATAAAGAATTCTAATTAAGTTGGAAATAAATTATATGGTTTTGGCAATAGAAGGTATACGGTGTGGAAATACTGAAGGAACAGGAAGGAAGTGAGTTGTTCTAAAGTTGGTTGTTTCTAAATGAGTTAGGTAGAGGTAAACTAACAGGGACTATGAAAGTTGCAGAAGGCTTGTGAGAAGAAATCTTGAGAGAAAATTACATGATTAAACTGAATAATAAATTTAGTTAAGTAAGTGAATTTAAGATTAAACATAAACTAATACAGAGTTGGAGTTTTGTTCTTTTCCACTCTGTTAAAAAAAATAAGGATTTTCCTCTTTCCAAATATAAGGAGACTTATTTTTTAAAGCAATTTGGTAAATTATATATATTTTTCTCACTATCTATCTGATCCCTCCAGAATTTGGAACATTTAAATCAGTATTATTTTCATGGCAATATATTTGCTTATATGAATCCAGTAAGAATCTGTTTTCTTTACAATAGAATACATAAAACCAATTTCCAATTGCAGTTTTATTAATCAGGACTTTGACTGCAATGCCACGTCTGAGAGAGACATGCCTGGAGTATGGATGTCACGAGAAAGCTTTAAGGAATAAAGACTGACTTCGAAAGATAATAAAAGCCCCTTGGAGAAATGGCTTGGTGCTTTACTTATTCACATGGTTCATGGAAGTTTTTCCAGATAAGGAACAAAGGCTGCTTTCCTGGGAGAGAGCAAGAAGAACCTCAAGACATTTTGGGGACCTGGAGAACTTGAGCAATTCACCCAAACCTATAGCTATTGCAGGCAAAGCCAGGTGGCAATTGTGTGACTTGGCTTCTTTGTCCTAAGAAGCTAATTAAAGCTCAGTCTGGAGATTCTTTATGAGATTTCAGCAAAGCAGGTTTAAGAAAGCCTACATGACCAATTGCTATTTTTGCTGTGTTTATAAAAATTATCAGGCCAAATTGAAACTGGACTTAATGCAGTAAAAGGTTGGTCTTAATTTTGTTCTTTGATAAAAATGAGGGTGATTTTTAGGGAAGATAGGTATTTCAATAGACTCTATAATACACAGTTGTGGATATTAGACTCTAGTTCAAGTTTTAAGTTTGTCTTAAATTTTGTCTTAAGTTTTATTTTTTGCCTATAAACTGAACTGGATACTGAATTTTTCTAGTTTTCTTAAATATTTGGCTACACCCCTCTAAAGTAATGTTTCATTTTTCTCCTGTCCTTTCACTTGGAATTATTGAGAACTAAATTTTTTTCCTTCCATTGGACCATTCATCATACATCTTGTTGTTCTAGCTTTTGCCCCAATAATATTGAGATGTGTAACACAGTTTGCTTCTCCCAGGTTATAAGCTCTACTCAAACTCAGGGAATACCACCCCTAGACACCATCACAACCTCCTTCCATGCCAACCCTGATCATCCCTCTGATATAGAGCAAGGATCTCTTGGCTCTGAGGGAAACCTCACTCTTCAGCAGGAAGCAGCTACAGAAGAGACCCTGAGCCCATTTTCCCTTAAAGAATTCAGAGACAAGGATTCTTGAGAGGGTGATGTGGTAGACAAAGAGATAGCCAACCTATCAGATGCACAGTTCAAAGCCCTGGTGATCAGGGTGCTCACAGAATTGGTCAATTTTGGTGGCAAATTAGATGAACAAATGAAAGCTACGCTAAATGAAATAAAGGAAAATGTAGGGAACTGATAGTAATGGGAAGGAAATTGGGACTCAAATCAATGGAGTGGACCAGAAGGAAGAAACAAGAATTAAAAAAACTGAGGAGAGGCTTAGGAACCTCCAGGACATCTTCAAACGTTCCAACATCCGAATTATACGGGTGCCAGAAGGAGAAGAGGAAGAGCAATAAGTGGAAAAGTTATTTGAACAAATAATAAAGGAGAACTTCCCCATTCTGGCAAAGGAAGTAGAATGCCAGGAAATCCAGGAAGCTCAGAGAGTCCCAAAGAAGTTGGAGCCAAGGAGGAACACACCAAGGCACATCATAATTACATTAGCCAAGATTAAAATGAAGGAGAGAATCCTAGAAGCAGCAAAGATAAGGAGACAGTTCCCATCAGACTGTCCGCTGATTTCTCAAAAGAGACCTTTCAGGCAAGAAGGGGCTGGAAAGAAGCATCCCAAGTGATGAAAGGCAAGGACCTACCTTGAAGATTGCTCTATCCAGCAAAGCTTTCATTTAGAATGGAAGGACAGATAAAGTGCTTCTCAGATAAGGTCAAGTTAAAGGAATTCATCATCACCAAGCCCTTTTATATGAAATGTTAAAGGGACTTACCTAAGAAAAAGAAGATAAGAAACATGTACAGTAAAATGACAGCAAACTCACAATTATTAACAACCATACCTAAAACGAAAAGAAAAACAAACTAAGCAAACAATAGAACTGGAATGGAGATCCTGATCCATTTCCATAGAAATGGAGATCACATGGCAGGTTATCAACAGGGGAGCGGGGGGAGGGAAAAGGGGGAAAAGGTACCGAGAATAAATAGCATAGATGGTAGGTAGAAAATAGACAGGGGGAGGGTAAGAATAGTGTGGGAAATGTAGATGCTAAAGAACTTATGACACATGGACATGAACTAAAGGAGGAGAATGTGGGTGGGAGGGGGTGTGCAGGTTGGAGGGGAGTGAAGAGGGGAAAATGGGACAACTGTAATAGCGTAATCAATAAACTGTATTAAAAAATCCTCTGTGTTCCATCAATTCATCCCTCTAAACCCTCAATTTTTTAGTTTATTGTTATGCCTAATTAATGTTAAGATCAAAATAGAGAATGTTGAGAAAGTGCTTTGAGGACTTTCTACCCTCTATGAGTAGGATATAAATAAGAATTATTGGAATTATTGATCTACTGTTGGCACTGGCTTCTAACACTTCAAGTTGAAATCTGCATTTTCTTGACCAACTACATCCACCTCCTCCTCCAGCTGCAAGAGTTAATGGTCTGTAAAACAATACTCAAATATTTGAGTCCTCTAGGGAAATGCTGAAAGGAAAGCTTTGGGACTCTTTGTAATGTGAAAATCATTCCCTAATTGCTTTACTCCCAGTTATTTCACTCTTTAAAGTCATCTGCCAACTGAGTTGAATGGAGCCAAGGGTAAGAGCCAAGTCTGCCTAATGGTCTTGAATGAATGAATGATCGATCGTATTCTATTTTTTTGTTTACATGTTATTTTATTTATAATCTTACAAAATAGATTATAGCTTGTGGTCTGTAGGAATAAATTTAAGAAGAGGTGACATAGTCCCTAAGAGGTATAAATTGGGTGCTTACTAATTGCTCAACAAATATTTTTTAATAATGAAAAACCTGGCTCACTGCTATGGTTTGCCAAGATGAGACTTGCCCTGGCTGGGTAGCTCAGTTGGTGGAGTGTCACCCCATGGTACAGGTTCAATCCCTGGTCAGGGCACGTGTGAGAGGCAGCAGATCAATGTTTCTCTTTCACACAGATATTTCTCTTTCTCTCCCTGCCCTTCCCCTCTCTCTCAAATCAATAAACATATACTCAGGTAAGAATTAAAAAAAAAAAGATGAGATGAGGCTTGTGGCAGCAAAGTGTGCAAAACCGTAAGATACTGTGAGTTTTACTTCTTAGGATGGTCTTTGTAGCTTTTGCAAAATACCTACTGAGAGCCTTCTTGCCATGGATCTTTCTAGAATGCGCAACTCTGATTTGAACCTACTGTAGTTGTTATTTATCTGTTTATACATGTGTGAGCCCCTTTGAGGATTATCTTGAATCTGCAGACCTCTCACTATTTCCTACACCTAGAAACAGATGAATAAATATCTGATGATGATAATGGGTGACCTGTATGAAATGAATGCAGGGGTCAGAAGTCATCACTTAGAACATTAAATGATGCTAATGCCCTCCCGTGGCAGTTTTCCAATGGCATTATGGATGTGCTTCAAGGGATCCTTGGAGGATCTTCCACTAGAGAGATTTTACATTTGAAGTCAAGCTGCTCAGGATGATTTTGCAAACCTTCATCTCAGAAGAATGACAACAACAGGAAAGTGCGGATTGGTATCCCAAGCCTATTAATGGAGAAAACACTGAGGACTGAACTATCCCCATCATTAACCCTTTTTAAAAACCTTTCTGAACATGCTCTATACTCTATGAACTAGAAGGAAAAGAAAACTTTTCCTAAAAATGCTCAGAGCTATGGAAAAAATGATGGAAGGTTTTAATGCTCTGTCCTCTTCCATAAAAATAGTTGTCTATAGCCATAGCTCTAGATTCTTAAGGCTCTATGTGTCCACCTCACTTTACTGCTGCTAGCAGACAGGCAGATTGTTCCCCACAGTCTTCTCTCAAAATGATTAGCCTGAATTTAAGTTGAACAAGTCAAGGGCTTATTGAGTTGTGTAGCTTCTCAGATAACCTTCAGCTAGGATGATGTCAGGACCAGCAGATGCAGAATGGTCACATTTCAGCTTGCCTTTCATGGACTACATTCATGTTGGCTTCATTTTTGTAGGTGACTACAGATGCATGGATTGCTAATACGTATCGGTTCAACTGTTCCTTGGCTCCATGAGGAAGAGGTTCATAGAAAAGAAATGAGTTCAGAGACTTAAAAACAAGCCCTCTCTTACTACATCAGGCATCCCACCCTTTGCCCTCCATTCCCCTACTCTGTTACTGGGCTTCTGATCTGGTCCTTCTCTCCCTCCTAAGTTCCTACCTTTGTTTTCTGTCTGTAATCTTCTCTTTCTAGGACTGTGGCCAGATCCCTTTTTCAGAACTCTGGCCCTGAGGCTGGGGCCTAGTTGGGAGCCCTATCAGACACCCTTTGCCTACTACCTTCCTAGGAAACATGTGCACCCTAATTTCTTACCCTAAGCTCTGTCTATATTTTCTGGTATCACTTTGCTTCATCTTAGGCTTCTTTCCTCATTGCTGATTAACTTCCTGGACTTGGACTCAAGATGATGATAATCTGTGGGCATGAACATCCTGTGCAAGGCCAACTCTCCCCTCTGTTCTTCTCCTTTCTAGCGCCTTACTCTTCTTTTGCTTCAGCTTATTGCCTGACCATTCCCCCTCCCCTCACACTGGGCCCAATGACTGCTCATTTTCTGAAAATAGGCAGGTTTAATTTTTTAAAGATTTTATTTATTTATTTTAGAGAGGGGAAAGAGGGAGAAAGAAAGGGAGAGAAACATCAATGTGTGGTTGCCTCTCATGTGCCCCTTGTTGGGGACCTGGTCTGCAACCCAGGCATGTGCCCTGACTGGGAATCGAACCAGCGACACTTTGGTTCGAAGCCCATGCTCAATCCACTGAGGCATAACAGCCAGGGCAGGTTTAATTTTTTTTAATCAGTGGAGAATCATAGTTGTAGCACCTGAAAGAAAAGAAACATGTGACTCACAGCAAGATTTGAAATGCCCAGTGAGGTCTGCAGTCACCTTGTAAGTTTGGGTCTGCAAGGCTAGTCAGATTCCAAGTGTGTTTATTTTCTTTTGGGTATTTCTGCTCACATTTTAAACACGTTGCTAACAAGTGAGCAGAGGTGCCTCAGATTTTCAAATGGCTGGATTCTCCCACAAGGAAGAATCGCTAAGTGTAAGAATATAGCGTGGCTTTAATAAATTACACATGTAGAAGAAGAAGCCTTTGTTGTAGAGACTACTGGTATAGGAAACATTCTTTAAAAATCCTCAACATGAATATTAAAGACCAATATGTTGATCTCCTATAGGCAATGGTTTATAATATCTTAAGATTTAATTTCTAAATGGCTCTACCTTGTCCAAAGTAGTTTAGGATAAGTAAGTAAATTTAAGCTTATTTTATTACGTAAAGCATGACTTAATTAAGTAAAAGGTATGGATACAAGATGGTAACAAATAAAATTCAGTGACCATCACCTGTCTTCACCTCTGTTCAGTTCCTGGTCCAATGTTGGTGTTTGAGTTGACAATGCCTAGTTAACTCATCTCAGACCTCTTGGCCCTATGTCCCCCATTCCCACAGGCCTCTGTCCTGTATTAACTCTGGGTTCATACTGACAGGAAGGCTGTCCTTCACCAATGTAAATGGAGCTTTTTTAAAAAAATAAATAAATAAAAATGACTCCCCTGCCTCTCTTGCCCTCTGTTTCCCTCCCACAGGCCTGAATGAAGGAGAACAAGTGGCATGGTGTTCAGTAACAGAAGCACCAGGCTATCTTCTTTCTGACCAGAAGATTTTACATGTGGCCACCTTTCTTAGGTAGGCCCTTTGCCATAGAGTTCATGTGGGGCATCAGATATGCTGGCACACCTCTCCACTTGTGTGTGTACAGGCACAAAGGCATGTGCTCACACATAGGCACACATATGAACACACACCTGTCGCCACCCCCCACTAGGGCAAAACGATCCACAGGCTTCACTGAGCCGGTAGGACTCAATCTCTTGAAAATTCAAGTCACGAAGAAATTGGCAAGTGAGTCATTTTAATGGGGAAGCCGTTCAGAGCAGTTAGAATGGGCTGAGTGTGTAGTGTGAGAACCTGCATGCCTTTTCCTTTACACAGCCCCGAGAGGTATGCACTGGTTTTCTTCTGGTTTCACAAATGAGGAAACTGAAGGACAGGGCAGTTAGACCACATGCTGGTCAGATCAGAAGTGAGATCGAAAAGCATCCTCATTTCCTGGTGGGCAAGAGAAGCCACCCTTTCCGAGACCAATGGTTCAGCTTCTCTTGGACCCCCTGGGGACCTAAATCCCTACTACCCCAATTCTCTACCTCTTTTTTAAGCTGACCAAATTGTTTGGGTCTCCTGTTGGTTCTAAGAACCTTTCAGAGCTATTTTGAGGAATCTGAGGCCTACTCTGTGTCTGAGGAACTAAGTATCTTTTTACCTTTTCCTAACTTTATTGATGAAAACATGAAGGCAAACTTAGGAAAGAAGCTTAGGAAATAAAGGAGGCTCAGTAGAGAAAATTCTCAAGATTAATGAAATGACTAACTGTTGCTAACACAATGGAGTAGGTATGAAAAAGATTATGAATCAGAATTACTTCAAAGTTACAGTAAGTATGGTCCAGAAATAGAGAAACTGTATCTATGGAGTATTTGTTTTCCTTTAATTGCCAAATTACTCACTTCTTTTAAGTTAATGTTTTCCTCTTTTCATTTCTGTATTTACCGCATATGCCCTCTAGTTTTTCTATTTTAACATGTAGTAACATTTTGTAACTTCATTTCGTGGTAGTAATATTTAGTTGTTCCTCTTTAGCAAACACTGGGAAATATTGAACAAAATTAAGCTTCACATTTCTGTGAATGCTAAAAATAGTGAAGAGGGAAGCTTACAATATGTACATATTAGTCAATCAAGAGACTAAAGGTTCACTCTTCTTTAACAGGTTTAAAAAGTTTTTAAATAGACTTTATATTTTAGATCAGTTTTATGTTCATAGCAAAGCTGAACAGAAATTAAAGAGTTCTCATTCACCCCCTGATACCCTCCCCCAACACGTGCACACACACAGCCCTCCTACTGTCAATGTCCCCTGTGACGGTGGCACATTTGTTACGCAGTGAACCTACACTGACACACCTTAATCACCCAAAGTCCATAGTTTACCTTGGGGTTTACTATTGGTGTTGTACATTGTATGGCTTGGGCACATATAGAATAGCATGTATCCACTGTTGCAGTGTCAGACAGAGTATTTTCACTGCCCTAAAAAACCCTGCGTTCTGCTATTATTCATTTCTCCCTCTTCTACACAATCCTAATAACCACCGACCTTTTTACTGTCTCCACAGCTTTACCTTTTCCAGAATGTCATGTAGTTGGAACCATACAGTGTAGTGTAGCCTGTTCAGATTGACTTCTTTCACTTAGTAAAGGTTGACTTTTAAAATTTTTTTTATTGTTGTTCCATTATATTTGTCCCCATTTTCCCCCCATTGCTGCTCTTCCCTGCTCTGCCCGCTCCCCTCTCCCACATTCAATCCTCCCCCCACCCCCACTGTCTTTGTCCATGGATCTTTTACACATGTTCCTTGACTTGAGTTTTTAAATCAGCAAAGGAGTCTCTTCATATTAAGCTCCTGTCTTTGTACTTTGCCTCTAAAACTTGATCTGATTGCCTTCTTCTGCCCTCTGATGGCTGGACACTCACACCCACTTCACTCTGAGTGTCTCTGGAACATTAGCTCAAGAGCACTGAAATAGCACAACTTTATTTCTTTAATTATTAAAGCACAATGGAACATTCTTAATAAAACACACTCTTGCCATTTAAGAATGATAAATATCTTACAAAAATAACTCCATGTAACATGCAAAAGAGCCTGTGTTGAAAAACACTACCTGTTCTCTAGATTCATGTAGTTAGAAAATATTTTATTAAGACAATTATACCCAAAAATACTACCATGAAATTTTTATTTTCTTAGATCTCAGCCTCAAAGATTCAAAGTAGTTCTCCACCATGATAATGGCCATTACCCCAGATTATCTTAAGCATTCATAATTCAGGAATAGAGCTACCAAGGAGTCCAGAGCCTCTTTCTCCAGAGAGCTGAATCCTTTAAATGGCAGTTCTCAGGTAGGTAGAGATTGTGGAGCTCAAGATCATTATGGAGGTCTTTGGGGAGGACCATGAATTACATGTTACAATTAAAACGATAAGGTCAACAATGAAGATGGTAGTCATAAAAATAGTTAACATTTATTGAGTACTTACCATATGTCATTCACTTTGCTGATTGCCACATACAATCCTCACAAGGAGGTATATATTATATTGTGATTATCCCCATTTTACAGAGTAGTAAACTGAAGCTCAGAGAGGTTAAGTTAATTTGCACCAAGTAAAGGCAGATCCAGTTTTGTAAGGTCAGCTGAATAGGCACTAACTTAATTATGTGGCCCTGGTTGAATGCACCATTTATTATTTGGAAACTTCATTTTCTTCATTTATAAGGGATGAGTCAGTGGGGCTTTTCTAAACTGAAATCCTATGATTTTTTATTATAATTGCTACTCTTTCTAGACATTGAAATCATAGTTCCTACTTTTTCCTCCTCCATCACCACTTAAAAATTTTTTGAAACTAAATTTATTGGGGTAACATTGATTACTAGTAAGAAACTGAGAACCCCTGGCAGGCTGACCCTACCCAGCTTACACTACCCAGCCTACTAGCAGAAGCTCTTTGTTCTTTGTTTCATTTTATTTTGTTTTTGGGGTGCGGGTCACTCTCTGCCCAAAAGTAGTGATCTTGACCTGACTGAGATCTGAGCTGACTTGCGTGCAAATCCTTCCTTCCTTCTACAGACTTCTCAAATCATCCCCCACTGATTCAGTGGAGGAAGCAATGGGTCTTTGGGAAAAAGTTCTCTCCTGCTCCACCAATAGGCTTAGTATTAAGAGATCCAAAGGCCTGAAGAACTACCTAGTAAAGTCCAAGCTGTACACCCACGAGGCCATTTGGATTCAGATTCACTATGGGCAAAGCACATCACCTCTCTGCCTGTTTCCTTACAGTAAGATCTGGTGGCTGGGCTAGGTTTTCTGTGAGGTTAATCTGTACCTCATATTTTATGATTTTATGTTTTACATTCACCAGTCTTCTGGAATCTTTCTTTTCCCAACCATTGGAACTTTTCTTCTTCATCAGTTGTAGGGAAAAAATGGCCAATTGTCTTGCAATATCCTCTTCCTGTTCTTAAAATTGCTTAGGATGCTTGCCAACAAATCTTGTTTTTTTTTTCTTAACAAACATAGTTTTTAAAGTCCTTTTAAAATAATATCATTAGATAATTAAGCATGGGTTTCTATCCTTTTACTTGTTTCATATTCTTTACATAATGATCACCACCCACAATTTTTAAATAAATGTGATTGAGAAAAAAATTTCAAAGCCTGTGTATTTCCCCTCTTCACAGAGATGGTATTTTTCTTTATTCTCCTTTTAAAAAACTTTCCTATTTTCTTCCTTCTTTTTTCTTCTTGATCTTGTCTCTACCCATCTGTATGACATCTTAACACAGCAGTACTTATCAAATGAAGTGAAATTTTCAAACCATAAGTCGCTTCCCTGTGCAGTTGCTTTAATACCTATTCATACTTCTTCATCAACCCACTGTGGATTTGCTGCAAACTTGTGAGAAGGACTCGTGTCCTCACGACCGTCATCCAGAGCCAAAGCTCTGGTCACCAGGTATAATCACTGTCCCCCTTTTCTCTTTAGATGTATTTTTTTCTAGGCTCAGATCCTAAAATTTACTTTGGGCTGATAGTTTTGCATTTTCAATTTCAGACTAGAAAAGAAAAGCATGTTTTAGCAAGAAAACGTTTTAAATATACATATAAGACCATGTGTGTGTGTGTGTGTGTGTGTGTGTGTGTGTGTGTATAATATACCCATGATCCAGCTTCACCATTATAACCTATGACATATCTTGTTTCAACTTTACTCTTTTTGTACACTTTTGAAGCAAATCTCAGGCATTTTGTCACTTTACCTGTGCTTCCTTCAGGATGTGAAGAAAGAGAATTTTACTTAAATAATCAACTATTATTTGGCTGGGTTTTAAATTTCAGCAAGGAAAACCACAGTAATGTTTGACTTGGTGCTTCAGAAATAAAATTTGCCATATCTTGATATTAATTTGTTTTCTTTAAGTGGATTAACAGTTGTACTTCAAAATTCAGAAGTGGTGATTCTGATTTTTTTATACAGGTGTTCTGATGAAAATTTTATTATAAAATTATAGAAACAAAATGATTTAGCAGTCTAAAAATGAGGAGAAAGCATCTTATGATGTTTTGACTTCGAGTCATAATTAGAAGTGATGCTCTTAGTTTAGCTAGAACTTGATTTTATGGACTATTTTTTCAACAGAATAAACCTAAGGCCACCGATACTCAATTCTTCCATCCGTGGTAAAGTTAGGTGAGCTTGGGGACCTAACTTTCTTACAAATGCCAGATTTGCCAGATTTTGCATCTGATGGTAACTTAGAAAGTTCCAGGCCCACACGTCTATTTTCTGACTCAGACTGGTCTGCAGTTGGAGACAGACAGTGGCAGGCCTTCTCCAACTTCTGCTGTTGCTGATACACATGAAAAGTACATCTGGGAGGAGCCTGGAAGAGGTGCAGGAAGGAAAGGGATGGTCTTCCACTGAAACTGCCAGGAGACCTGCCCTGGGGCTGTGTCTGCAGTCAGGGGAAATTCTGAAGAAGGAAGGCTAAAGAAGGAGAACTCCGCTGGGCACCCCTACTCACTCAGACGTGGGAATTAAGTTCATGGCTTTTAATAAGCTTCCTAGTGATAGCCAAGCCATTATACAGAACTCAGATTATATATATTACATATATTACATATCATATATATATGATTTCTGTCCAGCATTAGGATACAGCAATCCGTTGCTGAATTTCTACTTCCTTAAAATGTTTGGACCAGAGCCAGACTATCACTTTAAACACCACATTGTCCCAAACAGGAAAATAAAGTAGGTTGCTTTCAATTGCCCACTCACCTCAACCTGGCTGAAACCTAGTGCTCCACTCTCCTCCCCACCCAGAGCCCCCTTACATCCCCATCCTTGCAATGCTCAGCAACTCGGAATGCTCCTTGGAAACTTGTTTCTCTTCGGCTCCTCCCTCTCCCTCACTGGATCTCAAAGTGAATTTCTCTCTCCATCCCTTCTCTGAACTACTAACCAGAGCTCCTTCTCATCACTGTTCCAGTCCTATCCTCTCACCTGCTAATAGTTTGTTTCTTCATAGATTTAGTTAATGATTTATTATTTTCCTTTCAGTCTCACTCATCTTTAATCCCCCATATGCTACTCTAGCCACTTTAAACCATCCCTTCCTAGTTACTAGCAGGATTAAGCACACTACCTTCATCTACCAAGTCATCAAGGGCCCTCAACCTTGCCTATTGAAATTTAACCCTGCTGTTCTCTGCCACCTGCCTCCTCTACTCGCCCCAACTCACACACATCCCTGCCCCACTGGTTTTACTCCTTTTGCCTTCTTTACAGAATGCCCTCTCCTCTGCTGATACTAATGTGTTGCTACCCTCAAAATCATTTCTAAGTTTAGTCATTAATAATTTTGGTACTCGTAACTATATCTTGTTGTTGCTTTTAATTACAGTAGAATTGTTTCCCAAGTTTTTATGTAAACCTGGCCATCTCAAATAAACTGGAAGTCTTTCTAGGACAATAATTATGTCTTTCATGCTACTATTTTCAACAAGACTGGCCCATGATTGGGTGAGGGGTCTGTGCATAAAAATATTAACTGAAAGAAAGAATACATTTTCTGGATTGTGCACCATGACAAGAACCTTTTCCTTCTGATTGTTCAGCCAGGTCTCTGTTTGGTAAAACAGGTGCAGGTTTCAAGTGAAGCATGACTATTGATGTGTGTGTGTGTGTGTGTGAGAGAGAGAGAGAGAGAAAGGGGCTTGGAAGGAGAATAAAAGTATGTGTACCTAACTAACTAAAAAGCATTCCAGCATCAAATTAAATTAATTTTGGAATTATTTGTAAGGATAAAGTTGAAATGTCCAGCAGTAAGATAATATTTTGCAGCTATTAAATATAATAATTATGAAAGCTAAGTAGAAACATGGAAAAATTAGAGCATTCTGTGTGAAAAAGGCTAGCATGAAATATACCAAAGTGATCATGGTAATTATGTCAAAATGATTCAATTATTACGTCCTCCAGCCTTCTCCCTATCTTCCCATCTGTCTAAATGTTTTCTAATTAAAAGAGTATATTAAAAATAATATAATATTTTAAAATAAGGTAAAAAGTCAATAGCTAATAGTTCTATGCTAAGATAAAAATAAACCTTTGGCAAAACTGTTAATTATAATGATTAGGTGACCCATATACATATTTCCTTAGCCAACTACTTTTCCTTTAGTATGAGTCCCCTCTCTGTTCTGCTTTTCTCCTGCCCCAATCTTCTCTGATGACTTGATTCTGGACTTTTTAAAAAACTTTTCTAGGATAAATTGAATAAAACTTATCTGTCTTATTACCTCTTGCTCAGACCATCAAGTATTCCTAAATAATAAAACGTTAACATGAAGCTTCTATTGATGAACATACATCTAGAGATAATGACACAAATACTTTGGTTTATTCAACCTGTTCAAGTCCATTCATTCATTCATTCATTCAGCTCTGTCCTCGTTAAGGATTTTGGTGATGATCCAGAAGGCACACTTATCCTGTTTGTCGATGATTTGAAGCAGAAGACACAAGAAATGCACTGAATGGCAGAACTGGAGAGCAGAAAGATTTCAACATGCCAGCAAGATGGACTAAGTCAAATAAAAAGTTAAATATGAGTGTGTATAATGGTCTGCAGTTTGAATTGTCCAAGCCAGGGCTGTGCAAGCAGAGCCAGATCACAGCCCTTGTGAAAAAGCCTTGGGGTGTTACCCAGAGTAAGTTCTCCTAAGAGTGCAGGGACTGAATTAGCCAACAGGAAAGTCCCCTTTGAGCTTAGGTTGCAGTAACAGAAGTATAACTGTCACAGCCCCTGGGGAGTATCCGGAGATACAGGGATAACTATCAGTCCTGAGCTGGGACACACAGACTCAAAAAGAAGCTGAAACCCTGCGTAAATCGAAATGAGATAAGTAGCAGCAGCACTAATCTATGTGAGGAGCAGGTAGTCAGAAGCAGAATGGGGCTTATGGAGCCGAAAGGAGATGTCCCCTAAGGAACTCTATCAGTAGAACTAGCAACCTAAGGTTTGTGAGTATGTTCTTCTTAGACCAAGGAGCCTGAATTGTCAAGTGGATATGTACTGTGAGGTGTTTTTTCATAACCAAGCAGGGTTTTATAAGCTCATTTGGTGGTTGTGGCCAACCATACATATTTATGCTATGTAGAGGGTAGCCACAGAATGTATTTTTTTCTTTGGTCTGGAGCTACCTAGTCTATGTGGGGATGAGGTTCCTGACTGAGCCCCAGCAACTGCAAGCTGAGCCTGCTCCACCCTTGGACGGCAGCAGGAAGATGAGCACCTGGGTTTCCTCCTGTCTCCCACCCTGATGCTTTCACACTGTTTTTCAGTCTTGGACTTTAAAGCTGTTGGCATGCCTCTGAATAGGGACTAGAAAGAATCCTCAAGAGAATGTTTATACCTGATAACAAGAGAGAGTGTCTGGTTTTGCAGGAGATGAAATGTTCTTTTGTATTTGAGCAGGAAGTAAGCAGATAGTCCACTTCAATAGCTTTTTATACCCACCAGGCATGTTGAAATTGATCTTTTCCATCACTATTATCTATAAAACCTCTTCCTTAGTGATTTAGTTGGGGAGTACTGTAGCCCATTCTCATTCAAATATTATCTCTCTTTGGGGGAAGAACTGAGAGCCATACCTTTATTTCTCATCATTTCAGCTTAGATAGTCATTTATCTCAACGCTAAAATTCATCTCAACGCTAAAATTCATCTAAGCATAAAATGAAATCATGAACAAAGTCTTCTGACAACTTGTAGCATCCTGAATTCTTGGTGAGGAAGCTAATGTGACTAACAAAAGAAGAAAGAGTAAAGAAATTGCTGGCTCTCATTAAAAGCCTGAAACTTTTCCAAAGAATAGTTGGGGAATTTGTGGAGGACCACTCAATGCAGAATGATTTGGGTGTAAAGAAAGTGAGACTCAACCATGCCTCTTAACCTTAAATGAGTAAGCGATACATTGACATTGCTGACCAACCAACATCTTCGAGTAGGAAGGCTGTTTCAGCTGTCCTGGCTTTACAAAGAAAGTCCACGCAGATTCATTTCTGAAAGCAGCTATTTCGAGTGTTGGCTCCCTGCGTGTTTTTGTAAAAAAATCAAATCGCTTTGAAAAGTTGTATTAAACTTTGGTAGGTCGTCCTATGGAACACTTTCCCCCAGAGTCAGCTAAGTGCGGGTGGGAAACCCAAGCCAGCCCAGCCCTAGGATCTCAGCCCTGTGCGTCCCGGCCCCTTTGCGGGTCCTAAACCCCTTGGAAGACTGAGATGCGCCCTTCCCATCACAGTGTCTTTGGCTCTAACACAATGCCTGGTCCCTGTGAAGGGGCAGAAGGACAATGCTGACGGCCTGCCTTTGGGAGAAAGTAGAAAGTGACCAACAGCTCTAAAATACGGCTCTCCCGGTGTGTTCCAGACCGTGACCTGGGCTGGGGGACCAGTTGCAAGAAGGATCCGCTGTCAGCTTCCAGCCCGGTGAGTGATCTGTGTTTACCAACTGTATACACTGGGTGAGCCCGAGGTTTTGGGAGGAAGAGGCTTGGGGGAGTGTGGTGAGGAGCACTGGGAAAGGATGGGCAAGCAATGGCTGCGCGCTGTCTTGCCTCCTTTTGAACCAAGAGGGACTGTGGCTCGGTAGCCCCGGCGCCAGGTGCTCCGACAAGCGTTTCCTGCGTCGGTCGGCTGGTGGCAGAGACTTGTGCTTGCTCCACCGCCCAGAGGTGTGGCAAGTTCGGGTTGCCCAACTTTCCCAGGCGGGGTGGTAGTCCTGGCCTTCAGGAGGTGTCGCCGGCCCGGTTCAGGAGCAATCACAGTTCCTTTTATCAGGACCATCTGGCAGGTTCCAGAAGAGCTATTTTCCAAAGCGGTTGGTGTTTACAGGGACGAGGTTGGACTGCTCCGTGCAGCCTAGGACGCTTCCAGCCTTTGAGGCAATGGAGACGAAATTGGGGAACAACGTGGAATCAGTGCCATAGCAAATGACCTAGTGCCTCAAGTTGATTTCACCGCGTTTTGTTCGAAGAGCAGCAAAGTCACTCACTCATCTGAGTAGCTAGCTGCTATCAGCAGGATTTTTTTTCTTTTCCGAGAATTTAGGAAATAAAGTTCAAGTGCCCGGCCCTTACAAGTTGCAGGAGCAGTTTTCGCGCCTCAGCTTCGAAAAAGGTATCTTGATGCTATTTCTTGTTTTTCTTCTAGGAAGCGGCTTAGGACGTAACTAGGGCGGGTGCATCTGCGGCCGAAAGAGGCACAGACGCACTGCACTCTCTAGGGACCGGAGCGGGTCCACTGTCTTCCCGAAGGTCTTCCCGAAGGTGCCGGGCCAGCGTCCTGTGCTCTCAGGTTCTCCGGGTCCAGCGTCAGGTGCCGAAGGTTTCCGGCGCCTTCGGACGTCCGCGGACAGTCAGGGGGTTCGGGGCTGGGGGTGTGGCTGGATGAGAAGGGAAGAGCAAGGAAGGGAAGGGAGCCGGACTGCGCCTCACTCTTTGGTGCCAAGGACACCGCTGCCAGCTTCCCGTGGATCGAACTTTCCGTCCCGGGGGCGGGAGGTAGAGCTCCATTCCTGTGCGCTTACCAGCTTCTGGCGGCCCCCAGGGCTGAGTAAGCAGGACGGAAGGAGCCTGCCAAGATTTCCAGAGCTCTGAAGACAGTAGGGCACGCGGACTAGAGGGTCCGGAACGAGGACCCAGAACCTGCCCCGGCCGTGCTCCTGGGACAAGCCGTCAGCGCCTCCCCACGCGCGCGCGCTCGGCCCTGTTCCCCCACGCCTGGCGGCCCCCGCCCCTCTCCGCAGCAGTAGGGAATCAGGTCCCGGAGGAAGAGGGTAGGTGGGGAGGCGGATAAGGGGTGGGGGACCCCTTGACGTCACTGGAAGGAGGTGCCGGGGTAGGAAGTGGGCTGGGGAAAGGTTATAAATGGCCCCCGCCCTCGGCTCCTCTTCATCGAGGTCCGCTAGAGGCTTGGAGCGCGCCGGGCAGACACTTCTCGCGACTCTTCCTCGGCGGCAGCGGCGGCGGCGGCGGCCAAGAGCCGGCTCTGGGACTGAAGCGCCGCGGCCAAGGACGCTGGGCTGCGAGGATTACCCGTCAAGTGGCTGCCTGCCTCTCTGGAGCCGCGGAGAGGGGCGCTCGAGACGCGGGGCCGGAGTGCGCGGTCGGCGGCGAAGTGGGTGAAGACAAGCTCGGGCGGCTGGGACGGTCGCCCGCCAGGAGCGCGGGCACCAGGCAAGCAGGCCGCGTCGCGCTCACCATGGTCCCTGACACCGGAGTCCTGCTGTGCGCACTGCTCGGCGGTCTGCTTCTCACAGGTGAGGCGCGGCTGGTGCCGCGATAAGCAGGCAGGGGGCACACCTTGGGGGGCCGAGGGCACGCGGGGGAGGCGAGCCTCGGTGGGAACCTGGGACCCGAGTCTCGCTGTGCACACCCGGGGTCGTGGCGCCTTTCTCCTCCGCGGGGCGGTCAAGGCTCGCCTCCGTGAGCAACTGGCCGGGCCCGAGGGCATCGCCACCCTGGATGACACTGGAGCTGCCCCTTGGCCCCTGGAGTCGCTCATCCTCTGCCTCGTTCCGGACTCTGGGAGCGCCGCGCACCCAGACCTCCGAGGCGGCCGGTACGCAGGACCCTCTAGAACCGCGCGCCCGGGCTCCCAGAACGCCCGCGGGGCCGCCGGGGGGCTGGGCTGAAGCCCGACGGTGGCGACGTTGGGCACCGGCCACGACGTCGCGCCTCCAGAGGAAAGGAGGAGAGCCCTTTCGGAGGCGGTCGTGTGCTTGCCGGGAGCAGACAGATCCCCGGAGATGGCAAGAGCTGGCACCCTTTAACCCACTTGGGGCCCCCGAGCCCGACTGTCCACGGAACGTTCTACAAGCGTCCACTCCTCCCGCCGGTCACCGGGCCCGAGCGCGCTGCGCACAGCCACCCGGACTGGTGGGACCCTTTCCACCGGTCCAGCCCAAGTCCGCTCAGGTGAGCGAACCTGACCGACGAGGGCAGTCCAGAACCCAAATGCCGTTAAGTTTCGAAATTGCAAGCCTAGCCTTTAAATTCCGAGAGAAGAAAGGGTGGACCATTTGGACCCAAAGATGCGGTTTGAGCAACCGGTGAGATCCACCCCTTTGTCGGGTGTCGGGGAAACTGGCGGTCGAAGCGTTGGGACCAGGAGGTCACGCCTCTGTCAGGGTGGAGGCCGCCGCAGCCAGGTGTCAGAGCCGGAGGGGATTGAGGGGCTTGGATCCAGAGTCTGCGCAGTGGGGCTGAGCGGCCGCACTCTTGGTTCAGTCCCTCCGGGCAAAAGACATAACATCAAATAAGTGACAGCAATTATTCAAGTAAAGTCAGTAGAGTGGAGCTTATTTTTTAAAAAATGCTCGTTGAACCCCAAAGGCTGTAACAGTTAAATATTCTTTCTCAATGGGAAGACTAATTAGACCGTCAGTTTTTAAGTAACAAGCCAATAGTTCCAATTAGATTGGTGAAACCATTGACCTGAGAGGCAAGGCGCAGTAATAATGTCTGAGAACCGCTCTGTAACTTGGAAAAAGTTGCCAAATAACTGTATGAATTTGAAATATCGCTGTTCTAATTCAAAAACACATTTTTTTTTAGTTTTGAAAAGTCATTTATTTTGAAGCAATTGCTTGGAGCATCTAAATAACTTGCTGAACTGCATCTGTCTATTATGTAAAGGTAAATCATTGTGAGTCCAAAAATTGGAGGGAAGAGTGTATGTTGTGTTGGTTTTCTGCTTCACACAGATATGTCTTTATCTCTGTTTCGGAACTGTGGTTGACTAGTGAAGTATAGTTCTCTTCCTGATTAGGGGCCCCTTAGATCGTGAAGGTTTTCAGAAACCTGTGAGATCCCCTTGTGATTTCTCTTAGATTTGATTTTACTTAAATGAGGCAAGAATCTAGGAACTCCTTTGTGATTAAAAATTTACATATGTAAATTTACATATGTAAAGAGGTGAGAACCCCTTTACCTGCTGGGTTAAGGGACGTTCTGTGAGCCTTTGGCGTTTGTTTTTGCGAAGCCGGCCTTCCCAGACCACAGGCTTCTCTGTCTGGCCAGCGGACATCTCATGGCAGAACAGTCCCTCCGGGCTTTCGGAACCACGTCAGGACTTTCAATCTGAGCTGAAGGGCTGCAGCTCTGCGGAGAGGGTCCCGAAAGGGACCACGTGTCTGACAGGTGTATTTATCAGGAGTCCAGGTGCGCCCACCCTGGGCCTGGTCTGCTCTCCTTCAGGTACTCTAGATCCTTTGTAACTTCTCAGTTACTATCACCGTTTGTGAGCGATGTGCACATGCACCTGGAGGGATAAAACAACCAGAGATTCGGCAGTACAAAAAGGTAAAGCGTTCCCCCCCCCCCCCCAGAGTGTATTTACCTTCTTCCAAATATCCTGGGAAATAGAAAGATGCCAATAATTTAGATATTTTCAAGTCCTCAGTACTGCAATGTCTTTTTCTTAGAAGGGATACCAGTCCTCCTTTAACTCCACTCAAAGTCTCATTTTCTTTTAAGTCACCACACCCTTGATTAAAGCCACAGACCATTTTTTTCTGGCCCCGTTTATCTTGAGTTTTTGAGCAGCTAACATTTACAATTTGCTGTAACTAACTGGAAATTCTTCCCTTGTGAATTTCGTGAGGGAAGTCCACATTAATAACAAAGTTAAATGTACATGAAAATAATACACATTTCCAAATTGAATGCAATAAATCTCATAATAAAGCTAATTTTACATAACAATTTTTATTGTTTTCCCAAGGTTTATGCAGTCACTCCTTTTTTGTTGTGTTTTTCTGAATTGCATATTGAAAATGTTAATTATTTATAGCACGTTTAGCAATTCACTTAGTTTTCCAACTGATAGATCACGTTGCAGGTGAATTGTAGATAGTCACCTACTTTTGTTCTTGAATATTTTTACCTTATTTGTTTGTTATTATTTGAAGTTTTTCTTTCTCTGTTGGAAATTCTATAAAAGGCTATCCAGTTTCTTTTCTAGTGAAATCTAAGTGGCTTTTCTGTTTTCAAATGTAGAATTTGGAAGTTAGAATAGATGATTATTTCTAAGACCGTTTCCCAACTCTAAAATTCAATGAATGATTCCAAGAAATAGGTTGAATACAATATGTCTTTTTCTCCTTCCCTTACCTACCTTTGCATGTAGGATGGATAGTAAACCCTGTGATGCCAGAGCTGAGGTTAGAAGGATGAACAGGGTTTTCTCTGTTATCAGTAATCACACTGTATTTTCTTTTTCCCTAGAGAATGCCCCTGACCAACCAATTAACTTAGTCTTTAGTGGGTATGTCCAAACCAGTAGTAATCATTGTCTTGGGCTTTCTGTTTTTTTCTAGCAGAACGTGTAACTCTAGAAAGTAGACTTTACTTTATAACTCTAGTTACATTATCTATGCTAAGGATGCCAGTCATTTTAAACCCATATGCATTTCTTTTTATTATTATTATTAATGTTCACTTTATTCTAAAAGAAGTTTAGAATTCAATGAGGATACTAAGCCTCTATTTTGTATGATTTTTTAGAAAAAAACAAATAATCACTTTGTTCTCCTTACCAAAAACTATTGAGACATTCTAAATATACTTTGAATATACGAACTATAGAAGTTGAAAATGGTATGTTGTAAAAAAAATGGTTTTCTATTGACAAAAAAATGACATATCTTTGAGGAAGGTTATCCAGCCTATTGCAAAGTTATGGCTGGTATTTACTCTGCCTCGGGAAGTTCTGCAAAGTAAGAACAAATAACAGCAGTAGCTTCTGTGGTGCTGCTTTAAGGTGAGATTTGAATGTGAGTGGGCCTAAGAATGGGGAGAAAGTGAGGGAAGCTCTCTTGGCACTTGGGTATGAAACACAAAGCTTGCAGGAGTTAGATTCTTGCTTTAGTTGGGTCAGGAGTTCGTTGGATATCAAATACATGCTGTAATTTTTCAGAATATGCACTTTGTCATTGTGGATAGGGAAGAAAAGACATCTGAAATAACACCCAGCGTCATATATATGTGTGTGTGTGTATATATATATATATTTTACTTAGGAATGGTTCAAAGCATCTGTTGCATGGGTTTAACCAATTCATTAAAATGAAAGAATACATTCTGTTCCATTGGCCTTAGCATACTGGTGGGCTGGTTTGAAAAGACAAGATCTCCTGCCACATGCTTTTCAGGATTATTGGTGGTTCCACAGACACTTGGGTGCTTGGAAAGTGCATGCTGCTGATTAAATTACTGGATTTTATACCAGATTGAGGGAGGGGAAGGAAATGGGAGGAATGGGGTAATTGAGGGAGGACTTGAAAGGAAAGTCTCTGCCTTAGCATCTGGGACTACAGGGGGGTTTCATTAAGGAAATGGTTCCATTGAGTCTGCTGGAGATAGTGGACTAGATTTCCTGCATTGCTGTTGGGGCGGATGTGGGGGGATGTCAAGAATTCCTGGGGATTTCCCATCAGTCTTGGTGAAGCCATTTCTGATCATTGCTCCTCTCCTTGATGTTTTTGAGAGATTTGATCTTGTTTCGTAAACACATACATTGGGAGAGTGGGATAGATGGAACCTCATAGATGGAATATACTCACTTCAGAGAGAAGAAAATCCACCAGGAGCAGTTGAGTGATTTTTTTTTTCCCAACAGCTGGCTAATGGCAGATGCAGGAGCAGAACCCAGTGTTCATACTACGGACAATATTTCTTCTTCATTTTTGTTTTCCCTCTACCCTAGGCAGAGAAGAGGTATTCAAATATTTGCTGAATGAAATTATTGCCATGCTAAACAAGGTCAACAGCTGGCTAATGGCAGATGTAGGAACAGAACCCAATGTTCGTACTGCAGATAACATTTCTTCTTCATTTTTATATTTCATCTACTCCAGACGGAGTAGAGGTATTCAAATATTTGTTGAATGAAATTATTACAGTGCTAAAATTTCCTTTTAAATCCTAGCATTGTTTTTTAATATGAAATATTCATCAATTTTTTTAAAGCCCATAGAGGTTTGAATTAAGAATACCCGAATTATGGCTAACCAGTAGTACACTGAGAGATGTGGTCCAAAGATTAATTTTCCTTGTGGGCAGTGCTATACAAACCCTACCCCAGTCAAAGGAATTACTCACCCCCTTTTTTTTTAGGTGATCCTTGCATGTTCATTGCTCCATGTTCATGCTGTTTTGTCTGCTGGACTCTTTTTCTCCCTATGCCTCTCCTCCTCCCCTTGCCTTTAAATTCCAGCTCGGAAACCATCTCCATGAGCACCTCATTATAGCCCCAGACAGAATAAATGGTTTCTCCTGCTCCTATGTGTACCCTCCTATATAAAGCCCCTCCTTGTGCCCCTCTTCCAGTTCCCACCTGGCATTGTTAGCATTCTACTTATATGGCTGTGCCCTCACCCTTTGAAGAGGAGAGACCCTGTCTTAACTGTCCTTGGGTTCCTGGCACCTAGTGTGATGCCTGGCATGGAGGTTCCCAGGAAGTGTTAGAATGAATGAGTGAGTGAATGAATATGTCACCATACTGTCATTTCAAAGAAGAAATCTCTCAGGGCCAGATATGAATTTATTTCAGTTTATGAATGTGCTTCTGCCTATCCATTTGACCTCAGTTACAGGGGATTCTTTAGAGGGACTATTCTTAGTAAATAATGCTTATCCTCAATAGTGAGTGGCTAAGATATAGGAAATCAGCTATGAACTTCAACTCCCTGAGATACTTATCTCTTGTAATCCCTTCTTTTTTTGTCATACTTCACCGGGACCTATGAGCCCCCAAAGCTGGGTTTCAGTCTGTGCAGAAGTTCTTCCTTACCTGTATTGGTGAGATGCCAAACACTTAGCTTTACTCTTAGCAGTGTCTTACCCAATTTTTGGAGACAAGAGTGCTCTTAGATTTTAGCCTTTGACTTACTCATACTCTCATAGACTCAACCCTGAGTCCTTGGGTGCTAGGTTTTGATGCAGAACTTGAAGAACAGAAACCTGTCCACACTTAGCATTAATGCTCTGCTTTAATAGCAGCCTTTGATTTCAAGTCAGTAGACCAGGCTAGTCTGCCTGATTTCCTCTTTCCTTAGGATGAGTTCTTCTCAACCATTCATGCAAACAGGCTCCTGGCAGGGTCATCCTACTAGGTAGGTGTGAAACGTGGATCTGAAAAATATGAATCCTATGGTTGGGGCTCAGGTTGGTGGCTCCCATCCCCCACTCCCCCAACAGCCCCACACTTACACATGTCTACAACATACTCTAAAACATGCTTCTCAAAATGTGGCCTATGGTCTAGCATCCGCTGAGAACTTAATGAATCAGAACCTATATTTTAATAAACTCCCCAGATGTTCTGTTTGCTCATTAAAAAATTGAGAAGCACTTGGCCAAGACATGGGAACAACCTTAGTGATCTTCGATAGATGATTGGATAAAGAAGGCAAGGTCCATATACACAATAGAATACTGCTCAGCCTTAAGAAAAGAGGAAATACTGCCAACAACATGGATAGATCTTGAGAATATCATGCTTAGCAAAATGAGTCAATGGAAAATGTCAAGAACCATATGATTTCCCTCATGTATGGGATATAAAACAGACAGCAACAAATGAACAAACAAGAAAGATAAACAAAAACTCACACAGACAACAGTACCATAGTTACCAGAGGGAAAAAGGGATAGGGGAGCAGAAAAGAGTGGAAGGGGTCAAATACATGGTGACAGAAAGAGACTTGACTTTTGCTGGTGAACACACAATGCAACATAAAGATCATGTATTATAAAACTATACAATTGAAACCTATGTAATTTTGTTAACCAACGTCACCACAAAAAAATTAGTAATTTTTTAAAATTGAGAAGCACTAAGGGATTTTTAGCTCTGATGTCAAGGTCTAAGTCCTCTTCACCAGTATCCTTTGATGACCAATAACCTGTGTGACCAAGGGACTAGACCTGGGTCAACCAGGAGCCCCTTTTGGTTCCCACATTGTTCTTGTGCCCTGCCTTCTGCTAGGGCATCTGTGTCCTACTTCTGGACTCTTTTTACAAAATCTTAGACTTAGCTTTACCTGTAATCAAAACAAATCAGTGTGATCTTGAAGATACCATGGTTAACCAAATCCTGGGTGCAAGATTAAGGCTTTACAAAATACGGACTTGGTGTAAAATAGTAAAAATGGAATTAAATAGGTTTTAGCCATAAGTAAAAGTTCTATAAGACATTCGCTTCCAAAACAAAATTACTCGGTGGTAAAAACTAGCTAGTGTCTCCTCCAGAATCTTTGTTGTCAAGGGGCATCACTCTCTCATGGTGTTGTGCTGTAGTTGATAACAAACTTTTTGTGCTTTTTATTGGCTTGAAATTTCACGTGTTTGTCACTTGCATTCTTCCTTGTCTCATTATTACAAATCTTGGAAAATGCTTTTATCTTTTCCCAGATTATCCCAGTGTCCCAGTGCTCATGGGTAGTTTTCTCAGCTTAGTCTTCCATTTTTCTATTTAAAAGGTGGAGGGTGAATAGATTTCCTTTCAAGCCACCCATCATGTGGTTTACCCAAGCCAAGCTATAACAATGATCAGATTCTTTTGTTAAAAGAGGCCTGAAGTGAAACTTGTATAAATAAAAAGCCTTGGCTTTCACAATATAAAAACATGAAACCACTTAAACTCAAGGCCACCTTTAACAAAATCCTGATTAGTTACTAGTCTGCCCATTAGGGTCTATAAAATCCTTTGTTTCTTATCTAGGTCCATGGTCTCCAGCCTGGCCCTACATTAGAGTCACCTGGAGAATTTTGGGTTTTTTTTGTTGTTGTTGTTGTTGTTTTGTTGTTGTTGTTGTTTGCTTTCTTAAAAAAGCTCTTTTTGCCCTGCTGCACTCTTGACCAATTTAATCACACTTGGTCAAGTGAGACCAAAACACCAGTGATTTTAAAGCTCCCAGGTGATTTCAGTGGATGGCTGAGGTTAAGAAACTGCTGTTTTATCAGGCATCCGAATTACTGGGAAAACTTTGCTACACGAGAGTGCGGGCCCCACCCCAGAGTTTCTGATTCAGTGGGTCTGGGGTGGGGCCAAGAATTAGCCTTTCTAACAACTTCCCAAGTAGTGCTGATGCACCTGCTCCAGAGGCCACACTTTGGGATCCCCTGCCCTAGAGCTGCTTGCGGGGGACCTGCCCTGTGCCAATCTGTAAAATGTACTGAACCATCACTAGACCCATAACAAGGTGGAAGAAACTGTATTTACAAGAATTCCTGCCAGGAAAAGTGTGTGTTAGTGGTGTGTTGAAGGGATACAAAGATAAAGTGCTCGGGACGTGCCGTCAGTAGAGGTGGTAGAATTGCCTTCTGGGGAAAGCGGGTCTGTACTGCCCAGTGGGGTGTGCGAGTTAGGAGCCAGAAGTGAATTGCTGGTCTAGACATTAGTCTTCCTTCTCTGCTTTTACACCACAGAGCATTCAGCCTTCCCTTTTTATAAATACTGGAAAACATGTATAGGTTGTTTCTGAAAGGTGTCATACCTTGACCTGTCCCAGGCACCCGCGTGCCCTGGTCCAGCCCTGCCTCCCTCCACAGCACAGTGCTGTCTGAAGCCTCACGGCACTTTGACTGTAATTGAGCCTTTGTATCCATATTTCCTTTGCTGGGATTTTTCCCCTGACTTGGGTGGCTGGATTCTACCTGTTGGAGCAGTGTGGTTCTGCTGGCTTTTGTGATGTGCCAGAGGTGTGTCTCCATCGGTGAGAAAAGTCACTGCCGGGTCGGAGACAAAGCTAGGCTGCCTCTGTGCAGAACCATGGCACTGGGACACTTTTTGTGAATCATGGAGCATTTAAGCTGCTCCCCCTTCCCTGAGAGCATCTGGGGTCGCTATAGGGCATTGAAGGCCTCATATTGTGTGGGTTCCATGAGGACACTTGTGTTTTCAAATATGGAAAAGGCATTTGCATTATGCACTACGGAATCACTGTTTCTGCAGGGCTCAGTCATGGCAGCATTTGTGTCCATCATCTATTGCTACCCAGCAGGTTGCCCCCAAACTCAGGTGCCTAAAAGAAGAATTTACTCTGCCGAATAAGTCTGTGGTTTAGAAATTTTGGGCTGGGCCCAGCTGGGTGGTTTTTCTTCTGGTCTCACCCAAGTCACTCATGCAGCTGTAGTCACCTGGCATTTCAAATGGGACCTTGATGCATCCTGTCACTGGGCTTCCCTCTGTGTGCAGTCTTTTGCCTACATGGAGGCAGGAGCAGTCCAAGAGGGCAACGGTGTAAGCTTCATGGCCTTTTGAAGCCTGAGCTTTGGAACCACTGCCACACCCCTCCGGCCACATTTGATTGGTCCTAACCCAGAGTTAAGGATTGCGGAAATAGGCTCCTCTCTTGATTGGGGGAGCTGTATAATATTGTGGCCGTGTTTAATACACCACTGTTTGGTACTTAGCCCTTTCTTTTCCATCTAGATATTAGGTTGAAATTTGGCCAAGATATTAATAGTGAATAATGCCCTGGCCCTTCTACATAGAACCTTTGAATGAGACAACTGGTCTCATGGAAAAAGCTTCTCATTCAGAGATCTTTTGATTAGGGTCCATGCCAGCTTGGTGCTGCTAGTCTCTTATGAATACCATGACACCAGCAGAGGAGGACCCCTGACCCTCAGATTCTGAGTATAGACATCTCTTGGGGTTTATATCATAGGACCTCTGGTTGAGCACCTTCTCCTGGAGAATGTAGTGAGGCTGCATGCTTTGGGGGAGAAAGAAGGGAGGTAACTAACCTCTGCAGATTGCCGGGCACTTAGATTTATGTTTGTTACCTTACTCAATCCCAAGAGGTACCACAATACTCTTCAGTGTGAAAAAACTGAGGCTGAGATCAATTAAATACTTTCCCTAGATCACAGAAGTGGTAAGTAAGGCTGAAATTGTTTCAGTCTAAGTCAGACTCCAGACCTCACTGTTCTCACCCCATGTTCCAGCCCAAGTGAACAGGGGAGAAAGAAATGATCATGGATGAGAGTGTGCTGGTTTTCCCTTCATTCTAAACCATTCTATCCTTGGAGTTTTGTCATCTTCAAAGAAGAATGTGAGAAGCACTACTGCTCCAGTTTAAAGTGGCCTTGGGAGATTCCACTTCTGCTTGTGGCAGACACCAGTAAAGTTTGCATGAAGACAATATTAACCATGTGGGCTTTCTTATGGGGGCATTCAAGGACCGTCCCCAAAACTCAAGTCAAAAAGGATCTCCAAAAGCATTAAGAACATGATTTGATATGGCCTTCCACACTGCTCTCCTATAAGTGACTTGAGACTCAAGTAGAGGGACAGAAAGCCAGGCAGCACTTCGATTCTGAAAAAAGCCTTATCAGGCAGGTCCTCTGAAAAGCTGCGCTGCCTGCTGCCAGATTGCTTCCAGGAGTCCAGTGTCTACGGCACCTTTTAGATCTCCGAAAGACTTGGAGCTTTTCTCAATGGAATTGTAGTACAGGGAAGGACCCTGAAGTGTTGTTTGACCCTGAAGGCAGTTGCTACCTGGATTGGGGCAGGAGCAGACTAAATATGACTCCAGGGGAAGGTGGAGGATTGCATGGAACAGATGTGGAGCAAATATCTCCTGGGCACATGCACTTTGTTTTTTTGTTTTTTTTTAATTCTCACCCGAGGACACACTCATTGATGTTAAAGAGAGGGGAAAAGAAAGGGAGGGAGAGAGAAACATCGATGTGAGAGAATAACATTGCACAAGCCCTGACTGGGGACTGACCCTGCAACCCACGCTTGGGCCTTGACCTGGAATTGAACCTGTGACTTTTTGGATTATTGGATGACACTCCAACCAACTGAGCCACACGGCCAGGCCATGAGCACGTGCACTTTTAACTTTGCTTTCCTAGCACTGAAACCTGGAAGCTAGGGAAACTTGATAATTTGCAGATGACCACACTCTTAATGGAGTGATCAGACTAGGATTCAAATCTAGGTCTTTTTTATTTTAAAAGCAGTGCCCTTTCCACCAATATTTACCCCAACATACCTTGAATGTTGAAATCTATGAATTAAAGGAAATCACTTTGGTTTTCAGGGTTTAGAATAACAAGCTGTTGTATCTGAGAAAAAAGACAGCTAACTGTTCCAGCATTTGCCTGGAGATATTCCTTTCTGTCTCGAATGGCCACAGCCACGACCTTAGTCTCTCCATTTGATTGGCAGCCCTTGTGCTAATGTCAGAAATAAAACCAATTCTTTGGGCCCTGTCATTGCTCCTTGGGTCTCTTGCTCTTCCTCAGATTATTTCTTTCAGGTATTCAAACCTGCAAACAGTGAAGAGAAAAATGCATTTTACTTATTTCTTGGTTTATCACTTGAAGAGGGACACTTTTTGATACCAGGCTATGGCCATGTTTATCCAATCTGCAAAAAAATCATATCCTGCCACCTATGAAGGAGGTTTTTTTTCCTTCTTTTGTTCCAAGGGAATGGTGGAGAGTGATCAAGCAGATATATGCTTTGGATGAAAATTATAAAGAGTGAGATATATACTGTTTGATTTTAATTGTTTAACTTTAACTGTTTAACTTTTCTAAGTTGGCATTAGAGAAACCAAAAATATATGTAAACAAATGGAAAGGCAGGAATCTATTAGAGAGGATTGCAAACAAACAATGTTAAAAGGCTATGTAAACCCTTGTTACAGCATTTCGACTATGATTAATTGTATTGTTTTCATTTTGAAAAATACTGTTTAATTCTCCTTTCCACTTAATGTCTACTCCCGGATCAGATTTTTATTCTCTGTTGTTATTTGGAAACGTTTATAGCTTGAAATCTTCCGCATAGGGAATTCTGCTAAAACTAGAGGGGAAAAACCCATGGGGACTGAGTAATTCCCCTATTGATTATTAATTTTTATTATTCTCTATTATTGCCCTAAAATAGACTTTGTGTACCTGTAGCTTCTTGAGTGGTAGGAGATATCCGACACACATCGTCGATGCCCAGATGAGAAGTGGTCCTGCCATGCACCCCCGCTCCCTCTTCTCAAAACTCGTACATGGAAAACACCGTGCACAAAGTGTTTGCCACCAAAGTCATTTAGCATTCAGGAAATTAATATGGATGTTTATTTTCAAGAATTTCTATTTCACTTTAGCCTTTTTAGACTGGACATTAAACTTAGTGATTCTATATCTAGGTATATCTCTTTTTAGGAGTAGTAAAATTCTAAAATGTAGAAATAGAGTTGTTTTTTCTTTTCTTCTTTTTTAACAATTGCCCCAATTCCCCCCACCTCCCGCCTTATCTCCCCTCCGCCCTGCACTGCCCAACCGTCCAGCATTCCCCCCACTTAGTTCATGTCCATGGGTTGTACATAAAAGTTTTTTGAATTCTCTGTTTCCTATACCATTCTTGACCTACCTCTCCCTGTCTATATTATGCCTACCGATTATGCTTCTCATTCCCTATAACTTTTCCCCTCCATTCCCCCTCCCCACTGAAAACCCTCCATGTGATGTCCATTTCTGTGATTCTGTTCCTGTTCTACTTGTTTGCTTAGTTTTTGTTTTAGCTGTTTGTTTTTTTCTTTTAGGTTCATTTGTTGATAGTTGTGAGTTTGTTGTCATTTTACTGTTCATAGTTTTTGATCTTCAATTTCTTAGATAAGTCCCTTTAACATTTCATAGAATAAGGGCTTGGTGATGATGAACTCCTTTAACTTGACCTTATCTGAGAAGCACGTTATCTTCCCTTCCATTCTAAATGACAGCTTTGCTGGATAGAGTAATCTTGGATGTAGATCCTTGCCTTTCATGACTTGGAATACTTCTTTCCAGCCCCTTCTTGCCTGCAAGGTTTCTTTTGAAAAATCAGCTGATAGCCTTATGGGCACTCCTTTGTAGGTAACTCTCTACTTTCCTCTTGCTGCTTTTAAGATTCTCTCTTTATCTTTAATCTTGGGTAATTTAATGATGCTGTGCCTTGGTGTGTTCCTCTTTGGGTCCAACTTCTTTGGGACTCTCTGAGCTTCCTGGACTTCCTGGAAGTCTATTTCCTTCACCAGATTGGGGAAGTTTTCCTTCATTATTTGTTCAGATAAGTTTTCAATGTCTTACTTCTTCTGGCACCCCTATAACTCACATATTGGAACATGTAAAGTTGTCCCAGAGGTTCCTAAGCTTCTCTTCATTTTTTTGAATTCTTGTTTCTTCATTCTGTTCTGGTTGGGTGTTTATTTCTTCCTTTTGTTCCAAATTGTTGCTTTGAGTCCTGGTTTCCTTCCTGTCACTGTTGGTTCCCTAAATATTTTGCTTTATTTCATTTTGGGTATCCTTCATTTGTTTTTTCATTTTTTGACCAAGCTCAATCAGATCTGTGAGCATTTTGATTACCAGGGCTTTAAACTGTCCATCAGCTAGGTTGGCTATCTCCTCATTGCTGAGCTCTCTTTCTGGAGTTTTGCTGTGTTCTTTCATTTGGGCCCTATTTCTTTGTCTTGGTGCACTTGATAAGTTGTAAGTGGGTGGGGCCTTAGGAGACAGTTGTTTCTTATTTTAAATGTGCAGATGGGCATGGTATTGCCTCCCTGGGATAATTCATTCACCATTTTGGAAGCATGTTAAACACAGACCTAGGGGGATATGTCTTAAAAGAAGTATATTTTCTTACAATGTTTTGGAGTGCTATATTTTCTGGTATGATTTCATGAGGAAAATTGTGAATCATATCAACTCTAATTCTCCTGATGCCAGTTCATAAGTAGTCATCATTCTAGGTTGATGTCCAGCTTCTAGGGTGAGTTCAGGTAGGAACAGAAGATTCTTATTTTAGAACATTTCAACATTCACTTAAAAGGTACTTGAGCAATCATCAATTAACATGTTATCTTTTATTTCAAGATATAAACATGGTTGTATTTCTCATCCTACATTTACCATTGTCTTATTTTGTGACATTATCTGTGAATTTTACTGAAATGAGTCACTTAGGCTAGCAGAGAAGTTGTGACTCCTTATACTCAAAAACAGGTCTTCTAAATACATGGCATACATAGATTTGAGGTGATCTCTTATTTGTTACCTTAAGTCTTCTACATTTCTTGGAATTCATCTAATCTATTTCTAGATGACTCATGTCCTAAGAGACCTCAAGGTTGAAAGACCTTCAAGAAGAAGGGCTTGTTCTGATTCACCTTCCAGCTATGAATCCAGTACAGTGCCTGGTACATAGTAGTCACTCAATAAACGCTGGCCGAACTTGCTGAAACTGTATCCTAACCATTCCACTGGGCCTCAGAGGCCTTTGAAGGAGTCACGATTCCATATTATTTCTCCTTCTAAGAATCTATGTGAAAGCGTACAGGTGGGTTGAGGGGGTTGGCAGACGTATGTCCAAGAGCTGGTGATAATTCTCCCCACATATCTGAAATGTTCTGTTTCTTCCATTTGGACCACCCTCTGGTTCCAATGACCCCTTTCTTGTCCTTGGCTGAGCTTGCCAGGTTCTCCTGAATTGAATCTAGGCTCAGGATTGAGAGTGAGAAACTAAGCTGCCCAGACACTGGCGAAATGGTTCCCAGAGATATTTCCTCTCATGAATCTTCATGCTGGGATACTCTTAGTTGGGCAAGGTTTCCAAATAGCACAGAAGAGGGACTGTTTATGGGTAACTTTAATTTCTAGGTACACCAGCACAGCCAAAATATACTAGATAATATTACTATTGTTGCCATTGTTTTTCCATCTTAGATAAGAACATATGGGTTGAAAACTATTTCCTCTTGGCTCTAGACCATCCATGGTGTAGTCTAGGAAGAGGAATGAAAAGAGGCGACAAGTTATGTCCTAGCTAATATATCTTATCCCATGATTTTCCCTTTATGACCCTCATTGCTGCATTTCCTTCCCGGACCTCTTCCTTAGTTTCAAAAAGTACAGCGTGAAGCTAGGCATATATTCAATATATTCTAGCAAATGTTCACTTTTGGCTTTTTTTCTAGTGGCAGATAAAGTCAGGTAGACTCTAAATTATCTATCTATCTATCTAGAAGACAATAGGCCTTTCTCCTCTCAGCAGAGAGGTCAAGGAAAGCAGAATTGTAGAAGCCAGAGACTTTGCAAGGCAGCTGGTAACAATTGCTTAAAAGGTAAAGAGGAGCTTAGAGGGTGTGAAAATTGGGAAGTCTTTGAAGAAGAGAGAAAAACTCACCAGTGTTTCCTTTAGTAAACATACAGACACTCGGTTTTTCAGGCCTTACCTTCAACATCCTTCCTCTGAGAGAAGTCCCTCTCTCCCTGGGCTGGGTTAACTGCCTCCACAGCTGGTACTTCCCTCTGATAACATGCAAATGTAATTTTATTTTTATATAAAAGGGAGTTTATAAGTATGAAATTGCATACATCTCTATTTACTTGTTTTTCTGTTATCCAGCCTGAGTTAGAAACTTAAAGAAAACAATCTTGTCTTATTATTATATCCTTCTGTTAATGTATGTTTAGAATAGTAACTGGAAGAATAAATGCTGAGGCTACAAGCTGGAGAGATCCACACGGTGAGGGGGTGAGAGGAAGGGTCCTATGGGCATGTAATAGACAAACGAGGGAGGAGTTCCCCATTCCTAGAATCATAGGTCTCTTTCTGGGGGTTGAGGAGTTTAAGTTTGTGGAAACAGCTCTGGTATTAGGGACCTTATTACTTCACCACAGAGTTCTTCCTTCCGGCTTTGTGTAACTTCTACTGATTGCTTCTGGTCTTGTCCTACAGAATGAGCTGATTCATAAGTTATTTTAAAGCTTGTTAGGTTGATGGCCAACTTGTAACAGAAATTGGTATTATGTTTGTTTTTTTTTTAGCAGAGATATGATATCTTGGATGATATAAAAAAAGACTAATTCTAGAAACAAAGTTCTAGATAGATTAATGAAAATAGAAGAGTAAAAATGTCCCGAGAATTAAAACCAATGTTCCCCAGGTTTGGGGTACAAATGACTTAAAATCTCCTGTGGATGTTTGTCAGGAAGGCCTTTACATCACATACTGAAATGAGTAAAAATCACTCACTAAATTACTTTTTAAAAGTTGAGATACTGCTGGTAGAAGCATACTGCTTTTACCAATTCCATCTAAGGTAAGATTTTTTTTAAGTTTGTAAAATCTTAAAAAGGCACAGTTATTACAAATATTTGCTATGTAAATTTAACAAGTTGTAAGAAAACATGAAAATTAAAGGAACTCAGAATTTAAAAGAAGAATACTGAAGTCAACATGCCCATCCCATTGTTTAAGCAGGATTAGTCTCCAAAATATGCCCAGTGAAAAGCAATTATATTTCAAATAGTTCAATTTAGAAGGGAACTGATTTTGACAATAGTAACACAATGGTCAAGATAGTGTTTAATGAACCTTAGAAAGTATGCTTGTAGCTTTCAAAAATTCAGTTCCCCTATGATGGATCACTTTATTACACATTCTTAGCCATTTAAATCTCGAGGGTAACAGCTTTGTATATATTACTGGTTATAAAGACAGAGATATCTCAACTTTCCTCTTAGTGAGTGAATTTATAAGGCACCTTCTTTATAGGCAGTCTCAAGTATTTCAGAAAAATATAATTAGTACTTTAATAAATATATAATTAATACTTTATAAACTGTCCTGGTAAGCTTAAAATTAATGTCAGAATTTTATCACACTCAACCTTCCAATTTCCTTTTATTTCTCCCCTATTTTTATATGCAAAACAATTGGTATTCTCTCTTTCTTTATGATAGATTATGAAGTTAAAGACTGTATGAAAAGAATAGAACAATCATTGAGTTAGCTATAATAACATTTTTGGTTTTTTGCGTAAATAAATAGCCTGCGTCCATGCTAGCCTTTCTTCCTCATTTTATTATACAAAATTTTAAAATCATTTTTATTTTCAATTACAGTTGAAGTACATTATTATATTAGTTTCAGGTGTATACTCCAGTGATTAGACATTACCTTATTTTGTTTTTTTTTTAGATTTTCTGTATTTATTTTTAGAGAAAGTGGAAGTGAGGGAGAAAGAAAGGGAGAGGAACATTAATGTGTGGTTGCCTCTCCCGCATTCCCCACCAGGGACCTGACCTGTAACCCAGGCATGTGCCCTGACTGGGAATCAAACTAGCGACACTTTGGTTTGCAGGCTGGCACTCACTCCACTGAGCCACACCAGCCAGGGTGACATTACGTAATTTACTAAGTGATCATCCTGATAAATGTCACACCCATCCAATACCACACAGTTATTAGAATATTATTGACTATGTTCCTTATGCTGTACTTTACATCCCCATGACTATTCTGTAACAACCAGTTTGTATTGTAGTTCTTAATCCCTCCACCTTTTCCATCCATCCCTCCAACCCCCCTCCCATCTGGCAACAGTCAAAATCTTCTCTGTGTCTATGAATCTGCTTATGTTCTGCTTGTTCATTTGTTTTGTTTTGTAGATTCAATTGTTGTAGATATGTATTTATTGCAATTTTATTGTTCATATTTTTTATCTTCTTCTTAAAGAAGAAAAAGTTAAAGGAGTGCATCACCACCAAACTGGTGGTATATGAAATGTTAAAGGGTCTTCATTAAGAAGAAGAAGGAAAAAAAGATCAAAATTTATAGTTCACAATTTTGAAGGCATTATTTTAGATTCAAAATGAAAACTTTAGCATGATGCATTTTCTTCTGGTTAACTAATAGCATCACAACATATAGCTCCGGATGTTTTTCCCCCAGAAAGAACTGTGTGAATCTGAAGGTTATCTGTGTTATATGACAGGTCATAGGCAGCAGCTAAACTAAAATGTAAAAGTTCCAATTCTAGTTCACATGCTTTACCTATTATATGGCAGCTCCTACACTGAATTGACAAAATATTTCCCAGATCTTCTTTGATGCTTTCCTTCCTAAGGGAACCCACAGGGGCCCATGCAAGTACCATGTCCATGAAATTCAAAGACCTGCTGTCCTCAACACCACAGATGCCTGAAGCCTTGTGTTGAATAGTAATGAACACAGAGTAATCGGTAAAATGTTGGGTGGTAGACCACGCTGTAATTCCAATGCCATATAGGATAAGGAAAACTTTCGATTTCAAATTGTGGGCCACATACATGGAGTATGACGCTACCAAGTGAATAACTTTAAGTTCCAGCATTTTATTAATATTACTGCTATTCCTGATGCATCTCTATTCGAATGCTATTTTAGTGATAAGCACTTTGTCACTGACTCGATGCTGAATTGTTTTACAGTGCTATGATTCTAAAGAGAATGCACCAATTGAAGAAATATTAACAACAAAAACACCAGTTACTTCCATCGAGCCAAGTGTTACATATTGAATCTTACATATATTGCATGTGTTTATTGAAATTGCACCTCTACTGAACAGTCTCTTTTTTTGGTGTTCATAACATGAAAGTTAATATATACTGGCCTGAAATCAAAATGAACAGTAAGTAGCATAATACTACCGGTGAATAGGATCCATTCTATCCGAGATGACATCAGTCCCAGTTTCCCCACAGTCTTCTGAATGGTGACATCGGATAAGAGCATAGGCTAGGAGGGAATATGTTTCAAGTGTAATCCATTTCCTACTATTGGTGGAGAAATGGAGATGTATCTAAGCCCTGCCTGACAGACGAAACCATTCTCCCAGCATTTGGGGGTACACAGACCATTTGCTCTGTTCATCTCCCTGTGCGTAACCAGATGAAGGTGTGCCAGACTTCTCTCCTGAAATTCTTTCCAAGCTATGTCTCACGCACTGTCAACCAGATCTTGACCCCTGCTCCAGGCAGCTCAGATAACATCCATGACATCATCTGGTAAACTGAAACGACATGTTCTTAGACAGCTCTACGGACGTGTTTTTTGAACCTATTCAATAAAAGAACAGCGGCGTAGGAGGAGAGCATTTTTGGGGAAAAGGTAACTCCATGGCTGGCAGGAGATTTCTCACTGACTGACCTTAATTAACTCTGATGTCACATGAAAAGGAGCTGTGCATGGGTACAGGTCATTGGGAGGGTAGGCTCCTGATGGTAGCCTGGTGACAGGCCTAATGATAAATGAACCTGCTCTTTTAAACCATGACCCTCCGAGGAGCCAGTGGCAAGTAAAAAGCTCAAAGAGGTAGACTGAAGCTATGCCTCCTTGTAAACAGTGACAGTAGGAATGTCGATGTTATTTAGAGTATTTTTCTGTTGGCAAACATCTCAAACCACACAGAATTTTTTGTTTTAAATAACTTTTGTAAAGTTTAAGGAACAATGAGTAAAGTCAATAACCCAGAGATGGAATGAATACTGTCCAAATTCTGATTTTTCTGGACATTGCCCACTTTAGTGGTTCATTGTGGATTGTCCTTTGTGCCATGTACTGCAAAAGCTATTCACGGTTCTTGCTGGCTGACAATTTAACCATGAGTTGTAAAACAGCCTCTGCCCACAAACTGTGGCAGAATTATTTAAATGAACATATCTCAGAGTAGTGGCAATGCTAACTGCTGAAATTAAACATTTAAAATAATTTTCACTTGTTTTCTCTTACACTTGAATTTAAGACATAAATGTTATATAAATGACTACTTTAGATTTTCTACTAAGGCATGGAGACCAGATACTTCACCTTTCAAATCTGGAGATTTTGGGGGCACTTACAAAGCAAAAACTAAAGCAAGAAGCCAGTGAATTCTTCTCGTGGGTCTGTGTGGTAAAATAGTGAGTTTAACATAATGTAAAGATGTCAAGGAAAATAGTAAGTCCCTGGCATTAGCAACTTTGTACAAATTAAATATACAGAGTGGGGCAGAACTAGGTTTACAAAATTCTGAGTACACAAACAGGTTTTATTCCTGTATTATTACTTATTAATTATTGTATTATTTTCTATATGAACAACTGTAAACTGACTTTTGCCCCACCCTGTATTATTGCAACCCTGAAGATCAGTAACACAGTTACTCTCCCCTAAAATGTCCTATTTGTCCATCTAAAAGTCACAAATAATCTTATCGACATGAGGGATTAGTCAGCAGTGAGTCAGAGCTTCTTGCTATTGTCGGATATAAGTCCATTCCCAACTCCCAGCCTAGGAGCTTTATCTGTGCCTGAAAGAATGAAGAATGTGATTAAGACACACACACCAAAAACCTCTTTCATTTCTATATCTACCTCCTCACCACACCCAAAAAAACTTGACGTTTTCACAAAGAGAAAAGTGTGCATAAGGTACTTACTTATGTGTGCATGTATCTGTGTAAACATTCTTTCATTTCTGTAGGTGCTTCCTTGATTTAAGGCCAGTTGATGGGGGGCGGAGGGGAAATGACATCTTACAAACAGGTGTTGTGGTTCAGTGTGGCACTCAAGTTACGTTGCTGCCATGAAGATTCCCATGCCTGTCCCATCTTCGATTTAGCCTTTTGGTAGATGGAATATGAGCCCTGGGGTCTTTCCCATCTTCCCATTAGTGAAAGAAAAACACACGTATAAAGTCCTCCTTTACTTAAGGCCCTCTTGCTAATTAGTACATTCAGTACTAATTAGTACATTCAGTTACAATGTACACTTCATATCACCTGATAAATACTTTAATAGAGGTGCGACTTGGAGATTAAGACCCAGATGTAGTTTTTTATTAAGTGCTAGAGCCCTGCAAGAATTAGCAACCCAAACAAAAATTTTAGTAGTTTCTGGAAATGTGGTTCACCTGCAATTCTTCCCCCTTCATCTGCCTTTCTTCCCCCGATGTCACCAACCAAAAAGATTCTATGAGATTTAGTCTGAAACTTAAGCTTTTAACATGCTACATCTTGAAGAAAGAATATCTTTTATTATGAATTATGTCTAATTAACCTCACCCAACCTTGGTAGAGGCTCGTGATCTTAAAATCAAATTTTAGAAACATGATACTTGGGGATTTATATTTAGATAAAGAGGTCATTTATCACAGGATTATGCACTGTTGGAAACATGGTATGTTAAATCAAAGACAGATGCATCTTATTTGAAATAAATTTAATATACAAAGCTTTGTTAAAAAGCAAATAAGTTAGAAATCACTAATTTTAATATAAAAGGAACACCAGCCAGTTTCTTCAGAGAGCTCTTATAGCATAATCTTAGTCATAATCAATGTGACTAAGTTTGTTAAAATTCCAATTTCAATAAAAATTTGTTATATACAAATTCAGTTAAAATTCAGAATATACAATTAGAAGTGATTTAACATTAAACTAAATTTATAAAAATATTGTGATTTAGGGGAATAGTAAATTTTTTGCAATATGTTTGTAAAGCTTGTAATACAAAAATAGTAATGTTATCAATCATGAAGGAAACATTATTTCTCTAAAATCAGCCTTGTAAAGCTTCGAGCTGGAAAAACAGCTAGCATAAAATCTAACACCAATGGGCTCATATGTGGCAACAAAGTTCAAAATAGCTTGATATTCTAAGCCTTCACCTTAACTCTGTGATTACTTTAGTAATGAGGTTTTCTGTTTTCTTTTTAAATAACAGCTTTATTGAGGTAAAATTTACATTGTATAAAACTCACTGTTTTAAATTGTATAATTTGGTGGGTTTTAATATACCGTATTTTTCAGACCATAAGACACACCTTCCCCACCTCAAATTTGGGAGGAAAATGGGGGTGAGTCTATAGTCTGAATGTAGCTTACCTGGCTTGCTGTTGGCAGGGGGCGGGGGGGGGCTGCCTATGTTATTTATGTTTTAGGATATTTTACCACATTTTTTGCTTCAAAATTTTCCCCCTATTTTCCTCCTCTAAAACCTAGGTGCATCTTATAGTCTGAAAAATTTGGTATTCACTGACATATGCATCCCTTATCACTATCTGATTTCAGAACATTTTGGTCACCCTGAAAAGAAACTCCATGCCTGCCTACTGGTCGTCACTTTCCATTCATTCCCCTTTTTCCCCAGCTCCAATCTGCTCTCTGTCCCTGTGGAATTGCCCGTTTGGAACATTTCATGTAAATGGAACCATATAATGGGTAGCCTTTTGTGACTGGCTTCTTTTGCTAAGCATAATGTTTTTGTTTTTCAAACAAGAAAGACTTATTTTTTCACAGTTCCGGAAACTGGACATCCAAGGTATAAGGAGGTTGGATTTCTCCTGAGTGGAGAAATGGATCTCTTTTCTGCTCGTAGATGACTGCCTTCTCACGGTTGCCTCAGGTGGCCTTTTCTCTAAGTGCACTAGAGTAACGTTTTCAGAAGCCGTCCACACTGCAGCACGTGTCAGCGCTGCATTTCCCTTTATTGCCAAACGGTGTTCCGTTGTATGGCTGTACTGCCTTTTGTTGACCCATTCGTCATTGGTGGACACTTGGGTTGTTTCCGCTTTTTGGCTGTTATGAGTAATATTGTGATGGGCAAGTTTTTATATGGACATACGTATGTAGTTCTCTTAGGTAGGCACTTAAAAGCGGAGATCCTGGGTCATGTGTTCAACCAGTTGAGGAACTGCCATACTCCTTTCCAAAGAGATCGCCCCGTATTACAATCCTACCAGGAACAGATGAGGGCTCCGATTCCTCCAAATCCTCACGAACACTTGTTATTGTCTGCCTTTTTTGTTTAAGCTGTCCTAGCAGATGTAAAGTGGTATCTCACTGTGGTTTGTTGGTTTGTTTGTTTGTTTGTTTGTTTAATTATTTATTTTTAGAGAGAGGAAGGTAGGGAGAGAGAAAGGGAGAGAAGCATCAATGTGTGGTTGTTTCTCAAGAGCCCCTGCACTGAGTACCTGGCTTGAAACCCAGGCATGTGCCCTGACTGAAAATTGAACCAGGGACCCTTTGGTTCACAGTCTGGCACTCAGTCCACTGAGTCACACAGCCAGGGCTCTCACTATGGTTATGATTTGCATTTTCTTGATGACTACTGACATCCAATATTTTTGCATGTGCTTATTGGCCATCTATATATCTTCATGGGGAAAATATCTATTGAGATCTTTTGCCCAGTTTTGAAATTGGGTTATTTGTCTTTTTATTAGTGATAAGTATCTCTGGAATGCGATTTCTAACTTGTACATTTGGTACCCTTCCTGTGATTTCAGAATCATAGAATTTTTAGTCTGGAAGGGACTGTAAGAATCTAAGTCCAGTCCCCTCTGTTGGCAAATGAAGAATCTGAGGCTTAAGGTGACATGTCCATGGTCACAACAGAGCTAGTTAGCAGCAGACCTGGGGAGATTAATTACTAAATAAAACATGGAAGCATGGACATTTCATGATTTTTATTTGAATAAGGCCCCTTTCAATATAGCAGAGACAAGAGGTAGCATCTGGACGAAATAGAGCTTAGGTACTTGTCTTGAAGTGGCATTCAACTAAAAACGATTGATGTTTGAGAGGGAAACAATGATCGGTTGCTTCTCATATGTGCCCTGTGTGCCCTGACGAGAAATCAAACTGGCAACCTTTTGTTTCGTGAGATGATGCCCAACCAACTGAGCCACACCAGTTAGGGCTCTTTGTGTACTTTCGGTCAGACTTTACATAAGTCTTCTCTCAGCTTTAAAATGGTGATCTCTGTGTGGTTCCTTATGACCTGCAGTGGGAGCTCACTCTTTTTGGACCCAGCACTGCAGCTTTGAAGAAAGAGCCTCAGTCTCCTGATATAAGGAAATCTCTTTGCCCCTCATGACTGTACTGTAGTTGACTTGGATGAAAACAATAGTTCACAGACAGACCTTTCACTAGTTCACTGAGAGGACAATTCTTTTAAATGAGACTTCTAGGCTGCCATGGCCAAAGGGACAGTTTTGCTCCCCATCTGAGCTTCATGATGGGACAGTCATTGTAAAATTGTGGCACTCCACCCTTGGAAGTGTGGTAGTCTGTGGATTGGTTTCTGAACGGGCAGTATGACTCCAAGCTGCTGACTGAGAAGAGCAGACTAAGTTGCACATGGTGTGAAGTGGACGTGGACGTGGACATGCACATATTTATATCTTTGTATTATGAGTGTATCACACCTGAGGAGAATGCATCTGACATGTGGTAGGTACTAAAAACGTCATGTCTTCATTACTCAAGCAGGTTTGTGGACATTAAAATGCCTCATAAAAGAAATGTTTTAAGGCCTAATGTCATTTCCTAGCATTTGAAGGATAAATATTTCACTTTCCTTTTTCCTTATTAGTTTTCCTGTTAAACTGTACCTTGGCACCTCCATTAATCTTTACGAGACTAGTTTCCTATTAACTGAGGAATGGTGATGTACTCAGGGTCCAGTTTCTTAGAAATACAGTTTCCATATACTTCTCACTTGCTTTGTTTTAATCAAGCTTTTGTCTAGCTTCCTTGTTCCAAGTGCAAAATTAATTGATGTTAGTGGAGAAAAATTATATAGCAAAATATGTTTCTTAGCCTTTTCCCCCTAAATTATCCGACAACCCTATTTTTGTCTCAGTGTCTTATTTAGCCACTCAGCTGTGTGTCTTCTCTCAGTTGGAGGCTGGAATGGGAGTGCAGAAAGGAACGCGCAGATGGCATGTTCTTCAAGAATCTTCTCTCTGCTGGCATTCGGGTGGTCCTTTGAGGTCAGAATTTCTCTCTGACTAGGGTTAGGATTCCTGGTGTTCTAAGTTGCTGATAGAGAAAGATTCATACAATTCGGAAACCAGAAGCAGCAGGCAGTGGGAATGACCTGTGCCATGGAAAGGGAGGCCTCTTCCCCACAGCCCCTCCTAGATGAGAAAGCTCCTCGTCTCCACAAAAAACACACAGATCGCCTGCAAGCAATGCTAGAATTTTCCTCAGGAAGCTGTGCTGGATCTTTTCCAAACACGAACAATTGTTCAACTAAATCCCCAAAGTTCCATGCTATTCGGCATGGGCATTTCTCAGGGCAAGTGTTATCAATTGCAGTCTGTGGCTGTATAGAAACCTCGTGTTTCCATGGATCACTAGTTTTGAGCTCAATGTTGCCTCAGAGAGCCCATACAAGTGGCATACAAAAGACCTTCCTAGTTGCCTGAATGGGTTGAGTTGTTCTATGACTTGTTACGCGGTATACCAGCTGTACTCATATGAAACAGTGATTTTAATTTAAATTAGCTAATATTGAACCATGTTTTTCTAGTAGCATTTTGATACCAGGACCTATTATATATAAACGTTACTTTTAAAAATACTGATTTATATCACCAGCAACACTAGAACAGCAGAAAATGTTCATTTCATGTCTTTGCAATTACATACCCCACGAAGTACTCCCTGACAGGGGAGGGGCACAATCCCTCTGGATGTCAGTGACAGTGGGTGTCTGCCACATGCCAGGCAGCATTGCCACCACCTAGGCGACGCAGCACCGAATCCACACGCAATACCTGTGAGAGAGATCCTGGGTTTCCCAGTTTTACAAATAATAATGCCAAAAGCCATACAGTGAGTAAAGGAGAAACTAAGCTTCAAATTCAGATCTTTAACTGAGTCTAGTTTTGTAATTTTTTTTTTTTTTTAAGATATTAGGACCCAAGAGAAACACTAGAGAGCACTGCTAGACTTAACTGTGGAATTAGACATGTGTGTCTCATCTCTCAGCTCTGTGATCCAACATTAAAACCTGGAGGGCTGTCCAGCTCAACCTCCCACTTTGAAATTCATGGCATAAACCAATTTTTAAGTAAAAAAATATTCCCTAAGATTGGCTCTAAATCCTGAACTTTCCTCCCTCCCAGAATATCTTTCCTCCCTCCCCCAACCATTATCCCTGCTAATCTCAGGGTTTTTACTTGGCCTTGCAGCTGCCTCAGCAGGAAGAGGAGGAGGAATGTGAGAGGAAGGGGCAGTGGGGGCGCAGAGCAGGAGGAGGTGGAGAGGTCTTTACAGAGATCCATCCTGACCAGTCAATGAGAGATTCAGAAGAGAATCAACCTTGACAGTACCAATGGCTCAAAGAGCTGCGAAACTGGGCCCGGAACAGGAAGTCAGAGACCCAAGGTTATCCACTCCAGCGCCTCATTTTCCAGATAAGAGAACTGAGTAGTGGAGAGAGGATCAACTTGTCCGGGCTCACACAGTCAGTCAGTAGGATGGGTGTTATTATTGTGCAGTATAGAGATGTATAGATTTTAAGGCACTTTTGCAGAGCCTACTTTATTGTTTTACAACAATCATGAAATATCCCTATCAAATGTCACATAGGTACGTGAGCAGTTCCCATTTTTCTGTACCACAGCAGAAGGAACTTGGAGATTATGTAAGATAAACCAAGAGGCTTCTAAAACTGATTTTGGTTCTAGAATTAGTTTTCCATATGAGGAAACTAGTTCAGAAAGAAAACGACTTGCCCAAAATATTATGGCTTAACTAGTGACTGAGCTATGTCTAGAACCCAGGAAATTTGGTATGCTTTATATTCAGAAAAATAGATCACACAGGCCATTTATACAGTTGACCTACACTGGTGTTAGAAGTATATTTTGGATGACATTGACATTTTATTCTGAGAATTTTTAGTAAGTTACTACTGTTGACGTAAAAAACATTCAAACCTACAGAGAATTTATGTGAGTTTATTTGAGCCAAACTGACAACTTCCAGGAAGCAAAATCTCAATGGATTGAGAAAATGCTCCAGAGGGTGGCAATTTTGCAGCATATTTTATACATTAGAATCAAAGGAAGAGATGTAAGAGGGATTCCACGAAATCCATGGGGTAGGAGAAAGCAATGCGGGGATTGGATAAAAAGTAAAACAGACAGACACATACCTCTTTCACATAGGTGGGTACAAGAAGGTTAATAGTTAACATTTACAGCACATAGAGATGGTATGTGGGGAATAAGATAACCATGGGTGGGGCGTTCTATGGTCTCTGTTCTAGTGCAGAGGTTGTGCCCTGAGGGGTCTGGAAAAGGAGACTGCTCTGACATTTCAAAGGTATGCTGTTAATTGCGAAAGGACAATAGACTGGCTCACTTAAGGTTAAGATTGATGTTTATCAAGGAAGATACCAGCCAAGGACGTGACTACCTGCCAGGACCCACTTTTTGTTAGGAATTTTGATGTCCAGATCATCCTGTGTGGTCACTTTCAGGTTCCGAGTTTAAGGCTGTCACGTAGGCTTCCCCTAAGCTTGTCAGGGTTAGTATGCGGCCCCTTTTTCATCCACATTATGTATAGTCTTGATGTAGTTGCATTTTGAACCATGTATAAATCTATTAATGTTCTAAATTAATGGTCTTTTGGACATTATTTAGATCATTTGGCATAAAAGGATACATAATGTTCATGAGTAAGACGTGGACTTGAACAAAATTAGTGAATCAAGAGAAATTTGTTTTAGCTGTAGCTTTCTGCATGTGAAAATAAGTTAAAGGTAAAAAGTTACCTTTTTGGAAAGATATAACTTTAAAAAAACATGAGAGGGCAATTTGTAAATAATACATTTCAAAATTTATTTTCCAGGATCCAGTTCGGGTTCAAAATTAAAAGGTCCTGAACTGAGTTTAAAAGGTACCCAGCACATCATGCAAGCAGGCAAGACACTATATATCAAATGCAGGTAAGTGACTGTCAGCTCTGGGATTACCTGGCTGCCCTTCCTAAGGCAGAGTAGAAAGGCAGGGACTTCAGTGGTCTCCAGTGATTCCCAAAGTGCAAACCACAAGTGTCCTGCTTCACACGGAGGTAATTCACCTCCTGAAGAGACTCACTCAAGGGGAAACAAGGGAAGGGAAGCCCTGAACCTTTTTGCACCTTTATTCTGAGTTGTTTAAAAGCTCTTCTAAATTTAGCATCACTTTTCTGTAAAGAAGATAACTGTACTGGAGACAGAACCTCAGAATAGTGCTCCCCAATGCGATGAGTGCGTGGGAGCTGGCCCCCGCCCTAATTGTGTTTTCTTTTCTTTTCTGTGATTGCAGAGGGAAAGCAGACCACTCATGGTCTTTGCCTGAAACAGTGAGTAAGGATAGGAAAAGGCTGAACATAACAAAATCTGCCTGTGGAAGGAACAACAAACTGTTCTGCAGCACTTTGATCTTGACCATGGCCCAGGCAAACCATACTGGTTTCTATAGCTGCAAATATCTATCTATTCCTGCTTCAAAGAACAAGCAAACAGAATCTAAAATCTATATATTTATTAATGGTAAGTCTTCCATTTTGTACATTCTGTTTTTTTATAGCTTCTCAGAGGGTCATAAACCTACACTGACCCCTTGGAAAGGGGGCTGTCTCAGAGAACGGGAAAGTAAGGGGCCAAGGAAGAGATTTTAGCCTAGTCATAGAAAATTTTAGAATACATTTTTAATGCATTTATTGAGTGTCCATTTCAACTAGAATTTTCATGGACCAGTCGGTCAATTTTATGCTCCCTGAAGGAAGAGATTCTTGTCTATTTTGTTCACAAAATAGAATTGTTTCTAGCACATAGAATAAACAAATGACAAGAATTTAGTTCTATCTCTTAACTACTGAGAAGCAGTGAGTAAGGATAGGAGCTCATAATACAAGATTTTTTTTTGTCCTTTAACACAACTGCATTCTTTTATCCATTAGAGTTGTAAAAATATTGTTCTTTCTACTGATTCATAAATGTAATGTTGCTAATTGTCTTTCGCATACTACAAAATTAGTTCTTGTCCATGATGTTGTATGATTTCATGTTCCTGAAGTAAGTATTATAATGATATAAAAGCTGGCTTATGCTATTGTATAGGAAAAAGGGCAAAAGGTAAAATGTATCATTTTTCACTTATAATTTTTATGGTACTATTTTTCTTTAGAGAATGAAAAAATACGTTAATATTCAGAGGGAAGAAGTGCAAACTTCTTAAATACAAATTGATGATAGAAATGGATCCCTGAGGAAGAATAAGAAAGAAGGCTTATTATTTTGTTCTTCCTTGGAAGGGATTTTTTTTAAAGGAGGTTCTGGATAACGTAAAGCAAAATTAGTAGGCAACTTAGGCACAAAAGCAAATTAAAAAAAAAAACAAAACAAAACAATCAACCACACGTCAAGGCAGCCTAAATAAATACTGTGTATACATCCAGGTGAGTTAAAGAACTGGATCCCTACATTGGAGATAGTACCATAGAATTATGTTTTGGTGGAAATCTTTTTGACTTTTTGAAATAAGGCAAGTAGATAATGTTTAAACAGAGCATATTATGTAAATAGCAGATTCAGGATTATCCTTAGGAGGCAGTAGAACAGTTGTATATTAGCGGTAATATCTTTTTAGCTCTTATCAGCCTGATTTAGACCAAGACACTTTTCTGTCCTGGCTCATCCAAAGCCCTGTTTTTACATTTTGCACTTTTCTAGGCAGGTTGGTAACTGGTGGAGACACCAACTTCCTAGCAGTTTGCCACGGTAGGGATGCAATCATCCCACTTAAAAGCAGGAGGAAGTAAGCCAGGGATCTTTGCTGAGGGAAGGGAGCCCACTTCCACAGGCGTCCAGGGCAGGTGGCAGGCAGGAAAGCAGGAAGCCAGGCAGGGCGGGGAAGGTTCACAGTAAAGGTAAGACTGTCAGAGATTTCCTTTTGCAGTTCCAGGAGAAAGCAGACAAAGTGGTAGGAAAAGGTATATACACAGACATCTGTTCTCTTTCCATAGTTCTGCACAGTCGTTATGCTCTTTCTGGCACTTGTGGAGGAGAAAACACCTTATCCCTGTCTTTCTAGGGGAGTGGTATAAAATTCATTCATGTGAAAATTCTCATAAAATTATCTCTTATGGGTTTATCAGAATCTGACTTGCAAATCAAGTACTTAAATAAGTAAAAGAGGACTATCTCTTTTTCTCTTTCTTGCTCTGAAAAATAATGTTCAGCTCTTTGCATCTTTAACTCTTACAGTGTTCAACAGACTGCATGGGTTTCTGGAGCCGGTAGGTAGGGAGTGCAGCACGCATCTTCTTCCCCTTTCATAATAGGAGAGGAACTTAGTTACTCAGGATTATTTCCATTTCAGCTGCACAACGAAGCAGGGATCTTGCAAGCAGCCATTACTTTGGGTGTCAAATCAATTGTTAACCTAAGCCCCATGGGGGCAAAATCCATGTCTGTTTAAATGACTTTAATCTGCAATGTGCCTCCCTGGTACAGTGCCTGGCACCTAGTAAGAATTCAGTAATAGTTGTTAAACAAATATAGGAAGGGATTAACAGGGCTATGTAGAATCCTCTGTTGAAACTGACATGGAGGATAAATTCCAGCCTAAGTAGAAAGTGCCATAACTAATTATTGATGTGTGTTATGTGATTAGGAGGGAGAGTAGTGGCCATTTTAACTTGTATTTATTATGTCTGCTTGCTTGTAGTAGTCCACAAACATTAGCATAAAGTTACAAGTCCCAGTATCTCTAAACTCCTGCACAATCTGGTTAGACATTAGGAAATGGCCTATTTCAAAGACCATGTTCTTGAAGAAGGGAGGATTGTGAAATGTGTTGTGTATCATAGGATATCACTATGGAACATATATAACTACTCTGACTATTCTATGAGTTCATTAGAAGAAATTATGAGACTGATTACTTTCAATAGCCCTAATACTAAAAGAATTTGAATTAATAATAGTAGCCATAGAAGAGCAACCAAATCTTCTCTGTCAATTAGCTTAATTAGCAAACATTTAGGGAACACTTGCTATGTGCCTGTTGCTGTACTAATGTGAATCCTACCATCAATTATACTTTTTCCTGGTCTCAGAATTGCACTTTACTGAAGTCTAGTGCAGCTGGGAAACAATTCATTAAGCAGTGGTAACTTTTCCAAATATCCTAACATTGTATGCATTTCATACTTTCATTATTTTATTGATTCTCTTCCTGAGAAAATTTGGTTTTAGGCTTCTCTTTCTATTGAATCCTTACTACATCACAGGTTTCATTTCATTTAGGAGCATTTAACTCATCTCTGATCACTCAGGATTGTCTCTAGGATTAATAAAAGTCCAACCAATTCCTAATGCACAGCTGTTAGGAACTCATTATCACTTATTTATTATTGTTAAGTCCTTACTTAGAACACATTATTCTGTTTGGAAGATTTCTGCCCCTGATAAGCACCTGCAGATGTGTTGGCATTTCATTTTGCTTCTCTCTAAAGAAAAACACTATTAGGTACATCTTTTGAAAAGGCACAGATTTGTGGTCTGATAGGGCTCCAAGAAAAAAGAAATCAGGGCTGCATAGCTTTGTCTATAAAAAGCCAAATTCAGTGTGTGGCTGATAAACACACCACTGCTTTGACATTAGTGATCTCTTGCTGTGTAACAGGCACAGTTCCCATCTGAGCACTGATTTGGACAAACCTCTGCTATGCAGTGTACAGAAAAGTTGGTATTGCCACTTTATCACTACAGCTTGTATGAACCTGCAAAACCTCTGACATAATTCATTAACTTCATTTAGTTATTTAAGTAATCATATTTGACAACTTAATTCCTGATTTGTCTGATAAAACTTCCTTTAATAACTTCTTACATTTATATATTCCTTTCATTTAAAAAATGGTTTTATTTACATTGTGCTAGTTAAATCTCACAGTAATCCATGAAGTCGTCTTCTCTTCATCTTACACATGAAGCACCTAAGATCCATTTCACATCCAAGCTACGTGGGGAGTGACGGGAAAGTGTTAGCAGCAGAGTGAGTGATCAGGTTCTTCTCTTCTGAGTCTCAATGGTGGGAAGAGACCAGAGGGGCCAAGACTGAGGCGGGCAGACTAGGTAGGGGCTCCTGCCAGAGAGCCAGAAGAGCGGGTGGGCCAAGGTGACGACAGTAGCTGTGATGAAGAAGAAGTGATGGATTGGAGAGATTCCATCCATCTTGGTGAGCGGGTGGGACAGGGTGGGTGAGAAGAGGGAGGAGTCAAAATGACACTGGGAATTCTCGGAGCGGGGAGCAACTGGGCAACTTGCTGCAGGTCCCCTAGCCAAGCAGACCTTTGTTTCACTAAATTACATAATGCAAAGACAACCATCCTCCTCTGCTGGTACTCCCTTGGCATAGTCTCCACAAATGGCTCTTGCATGAGAGTAGCTGAAAAATGAATAGAATCCCTCAGGAACTGTAGCTACAAAATTCTGAGTCATAAAGAAAAATAAGTTGTAAAGCACTCCTTAATGCTTTGCTGATTACAAAACTAAAATATTGCTAGGTAAATTGTAGTGTTAGGGCTGTTCAGGTGGTATTCATCCCCTTTGTTGAGAAAAGGGACCACTTTCGCATTTCTTTTCTGCCCTTGTGGTATACACGAGAAATTGGGTCCGTTTTTTCTAGAAGTTAGATTTCGTTGAAGTCATTATTGTACCATATGAGTTGTGACTGTAAAGTAAGAAAACTGACCCAAAAAGTTTTTAATGGCATCTCTGAAGTTTTAAATACTTTGTCAGTGTCTCCAATTCAGTTAGAAAGACCTTGAATGTGGTGTATTGAGTACCCTACGCCATGAAGTCAGCCAGTACCTCTCCAAGCCCAAGTCTTTCAGGGCTATTTAAATGTAATGTCTTCTCTTGAAAATTATAATTGAAAAGGGAAAAATGGGGTGTGAGTGCTGTGGTTGAGCGGATACATTCTATTTCTTCCCTGTTAATGAAACTCATCTCTTTTCTTCTGCTTCTCTTCACCTGATTGTTTTTCTCTCTGTGTCTATTTAAGCAAATAGGTTGGAGCATTATCACAACAGATTTTCCTCCATTGGTTCTCCCACATGCATAAAATTGATGAGATTTGCATAACAGCTTAATTTCAGGTGGAAAATCATCAGACACACTGGGTATGTAATTGAAAAGTGGTAGAAGTTCTAACCACCCAGATATTCTGGGAGAGGATAATCATTATGCTTTCACATAAATATGCTTAGTAGGAAAATGTCCTACCTGGCCATGGGACCTTGAATTAGTAAAAATAATAACAGCACAGATATTCTGAGAAGATTTCAATGTACTTGTTTGTACAGCACTTCAGATTTTTCCAAGAGCTTTCCTATAATTATCTCTGAGATAAACTAAGTTGGTATGATTTCTTATGTTTTATATATGGGCAAACAGCCTCAGCAACCTGCACACGATACAGAGAGCTAATGAAATGACAAGCTGGGGGCAGGGGAGGAATCCAGGTCAGGTACCTAAGTTAGGGCTATTTCTAGAACACTGGGGTTTTGGCCATTAACTTCAAAGTATGAACTAGTTGTTATTTTAATCTTTAAGAATATATATTATATAGTTATTAAGTTTTTTAAAATTTCAAATTTCAGACTGCTTTTCTGAATGATAGACCTTAGAGAAACAAATCGTGATCCCAGAGAGTTTTGTGTTGTCCCCTCATGGGGACAGAGCTTCTTTTGGCACTGTCTGCATGCGCAGGGTTTCACCACACTACTTACTAAGTTGAACAGGGCTTTATTTATCCTCACCTAAGGAAACTTTCATTGCTGAGAGAGAGAGAGAAAGAGAGAGAGAGAGACAGAGAAATGTGTCGATGTGAGAGAGAAACATTGATTCGTTGCCTTCTCTTATCCACACCCAGCCCTGACCAGCAGCTGAACCCACAACCTTTCAGTCTACAGGATGACACTCCAGCCAACTGAAGCACCCCAGCCAGGGCAGTTGACAGGGCTTTAAAAAATGTGCCTCCTAACCCATTAAATGGGCTGTGAAAGCCAATTAGTAGGCTGTGATCAGCATTAAAAAAAAAAGACAGAATAGAATGGAAAAGGTTGAAGTATTTTGCAAAAGGTAATGGTAAGTATTGTTTAGTGAAAATTCCTTTTTTATATAAAAATTTGTTTCCATTTTATACACATACTTTTACATATATATTATACCAACATACATGTAAAATACTTATGAGTATGTGTGAGTGTGTTTAATGAGTTTAATTAAAATGTATTTCTTATTGTGGAACTTGGTATAATAAGTTTAAATGTTTTCTGCTCTTTAAAGTTTAAACAAATAAACATTAAAGTTTTAACAGGCTTGGACAGGGTAGGTCATCTCTGTACTTTTCATTTGAACAAACAGCACCAGTGGTAAGTAGCATGGTGTTTTTTGCACACCACTGCTGGAACAGAGGCCATAGAGAGTGTGGTTGTGGAAGTTCTCCCTCTCTGCCAGGCGCTGCAGCTGCACCACTGCTGGGTGGTTCTGTGCAAATACCTGCCCCATTCCTGACCTAGGCTTTCTCACTGCTGGGTCTGGCCCAGGGGGGGTGTCAGCAGTGGAGTCTGTGTGCGTCACAGCAGGGAGTCAGCTGTGTGGCTTGCACACCTGCTCCACGTGAGGCCCTGTTCTTTATCCTGTGGGAGGCACAAGAGCAAAGATACGGGATCTTATCATTTTGGAGTCCCCTGGTCAATTTCTAGGGCTGTGACTTATAACAGATTTTTAAATGCACAAGTTTAACTTTTGTAAAGAAGAGCTATTGTTCAAAAGTGGGTCTTTCCGGGGAGTGAGGAGGACTCCAGTATTCATGAATGAGGCCCCTTTGGGGATGCCGTGTGCCCAGACATTTTCTTCCAACATTGCCTTCCCCTAGATTCCCATCCAGGTCGATGCACTGGGGAGCACACAGGACATGCTTGGTCAACATTGCTTAGCTGAGGACTGGCTGACAGCTGGTGTTCGTTGACCGATGTGCCATACTGATGTGGCAAGTCGCACCAAAACCACCATTAGAACAAGCAGGATGTGGGTGAAGAGTAGTAACATGCAGCTTTATCACAGAGCCTCTCAGCCACCACTGCTTCCCCTGGGGTAATAACAACATTCGTCAGGTGGGGACGCACAAAGGACTTCAGCCCTCCAACCTGAATTGCAAGGTCTTGCTGCTTCCAACTGTCACACACTCTGTCATTGAGCAGGTCAGATCTGGAATAGGCACAGACAGCGTTGTGAGGCTGAACGCACTTGCGAAGCCTCTGAAAACACTTCAGTGGAGTCACAGTCATACTGTTGTGAGAGAGACTTTAAAAAGAAAGTATTGGTTCTACTCATCAAAATTGGCTGATTTTTTTGTCCTGGATTTCTTAGCAAATTTATGATGTGAGCTACTATTGCTTGGTTATTTAATTTCTTTTTTATTTTTAAACTTACTCTTACATACATTTTTAATATATTTTATTGATTTTTGCTATTCCAGTTGTCCCATTTCTCCCCCATCATCCCCCTCCACCCTGCATATGTCCTTCCACCCACATCCCCCCCTTTAGTTCATGTCCATGTGTCATAAGTTCTTTAGCTTCTACATTTCCTACACTATTCTTGCCTTCCCCCTGTCTATTTTCTACTCACCGTCTATGCTACTTATTCTCTGTACCTTTTCCCCCTCTCCTTCTCCCACTTTCCTGTTGCTAACCCTCCATATGATCTCCATTTCTGTGGTTCTGTTCCTGTTCTAGTTGTTGGCTTAGTTTGCTTTTGTTTTAGATGTGGTTGTTAATAGCTGTGAGTTTGCTGTCTTTTTACTGTCATATTTTTATCTTCTTTTTCTTAGATAAGTCCCTTTAACATTTCATAGAATAAGGGCTTGGTGATGATGAACTCCTTTAACTTGACCTTATCTGAGAAGCATTTTATCTTCCCTTCCATTCAAATAAAAGCTTTGCTGGATAGAGCAATCTTGGATGTAGGTCCTTGACTTTCAAGACTTCCAATACTTCTTTCCAGCCCCTTCTTGCCTGTAAGGTCTCTTTTGAGAAATCAGCTGACAGTCTGATGGGAACTCCTTTGTAGGTGACTGTCCCTTATCCCTTGCTGCTTCTAGAATTCTCTCCTTCATTTTAATCTTGGGTAATGTAATTATGATGTGCCTTGGTGTGGTCCTCCTTGGGTCTAACTTCTTTGGGACTCTCTGAGCTTCCTGGACTTCCTGGTAGTCTATTTCCTGTGTCAGATTGGGGAAGTTCTCCTTTATTATTTGTTCAAATAACTTTTCCAATTGTTGCTCTTCTTCTTCCCCTTCTGGTACCCCTATAATTCAGATGTTGGGACATTTAAAGATGTCCTGGAGGTTCCTAAGCCTCTGCTCATTTTTTTGAATTCCTGTTTCTTCCTTCTTTTCTGTTGGGTTGTTTATTTCTTCCTTCTGGTCCACTCCGTTGATTTGAGTCCCAGTTTTCTTCCCATCTCTATTGGTTCCCTGTGCATTTTCCTTCGTTTCACTTATTGTAGCCTACACTTGTTCATCTAATTTGTGAGCATCCTGATCGCCAGGGCTTTGAACTGTGCATCTGATAGGTTGGCTATCTCTTGGTCGCTTAGGTGAATTGGCTCTGGGGCTTTGATTTGTTCTCCCATTTGAGCCATTTTTGGGGTTTTTTTTGGTCTGGTCGTGGCTGTTACGTAGTGAGGGGTGGAGCCTTAGGTGTTCCCCAGGGCGGGGCAGCCCAGTCTCTGAGTAGTGATGCTGTATGTGGGGGCGGGGTCCAAGAGGGAACAATGGCACTTGCTCCGCTCTCTCTCGGATTCCAGTCCCTTCCGCTGCTTCTCTTTCACCTGGATTATCTGTGTGGGAATGTGGGACTACCTGGTCAGCCAGCCACCTTGTGCGGCCTCACTGGGTCTGCATTGTTGCCACCCCTTGCCTGGGGTCTGCTAGCCACCGCCTGCATGCCTGGGAACTGCCAGCCGCTGCTGCCTGGGCAGCCGGGGTCCACCAACCTCCACTTTTGCCTGCCACAACTCCGCCCCTCTTACCGGTCTGGATGAATGGTTGTTGGACTTCCATAGAGTTCAATTTTTCTGTCAGTTCTGATTGTTTTCTTATTTCTAAATCTTTATTGTCCTTAATTTTGGTTGTGCGAGGAGGCACAGTGTGTCCACTTATGCCTCCATCTTGGCCAGAAGTTCCTTACTTTTGTATTTTTAATTGAATTTATTGGAGTGATGTTGGTTAATAAAATTATATAGGTTTCAGGTGTATAGTTCTATATTACATCACCTGTACATTGTATTGTGTGTTCACCATCCCAAATCAAGTCTTCCTTCATCACTTTATCCCCCATTACCTTCTCCTACTTTCCTCATTCCTCTTCTCCAGATTTAAAGGTAAGTTTTCAACATGTGCTCATTTACCCTTCCCCTGCCCATCCACAGAGCTTCCCACACCTTTCTTACTCACATCACCTCTGTCTCTAATGCCTGGCACTTTCCACCTATTTTCTGAAACTTATGTGTACTCTGCCATGAATCTTTCAGTAAGATCAGGGATTGTCTAAGATTCCTACCCTAGTAGCCACCGGAGCCCATAGTTGTTGAGGAGAAAACTTACCCGTCACCTTGCACCACCTGGAAACAGCGAATGCAGACAGCCTTGGTGATAATCATGCTTTTCTTCTCACATCATTGCCTGATGTATTTGTTCAGCAGACAGATGAACACATTGGGGTGCACAAAGTTGGGAAATTTGGACTCAGCCTCTGGACTGAGACATATCTGAAACCCAGGTGGATTTCCTAAAATGGCAGCAGTCCAAGGCTGACCTGCATTTGTAGAATTTTACTTCAGATGATCTTCTGTAAAGAATTCCTACGAATTTTCTGGCCTGTCTCTGCATACAGCTTCATCAAAAATATAGTACAAGGTCAGATTTTGCTGGAATGTCTTTTTCATTTTGATGAAGTTGTATAAAAGGGGAAACAAATATTTCTAGGGTTCAGAACACACAGTGCAGCATTGTTGATTGGAATCGCAGACCACTCTACAGCCTAGCTCTGGGTTCCCTCTAGAGCTGAAGCGTGAAGGACATTATCCATTCTATCCATCACCGGGGGACAGCTGATTAGGACCACATGGCTAGAGTTTAGACAAGAGTAACTTAACTCTTATCCATTCTCCTTTCCAGATACATGAAAGTTTGATGGAAGACATTCTCGATATTTTTAAGCTCTGCCATTCCACATTTCCTTTCTAGAAACATTTTTGTCATTAGATACCAAGAGACTTTGACTATAGAAAACACAAGGTGATTGAGATAGAAGCCACTCATGTTGATGGCTTCATTGGCAGCCACGAGTGTTGCATCTTCTTTCCTTGGCCCCTGTCCCTGATCTTGTGTTCACCTTGCATGTTCCTAGGAATTTCATCCTCAGTACTTGAAGGTACCTGCCAAATGTCCAGGCCATTCCTTCAAAAGAGAACATTTCCTGACACTCCTAGGCACCATACCAGAGAATTCTGGCATGCCTGTTAGCTGGAGCCACATCGCTAAGTTTTACTAGCAAAAACACAATTGTATATAACCAGGCATTGAGTACAACTACATAAATACTCAAAAATAATCAAAAAGAACATAGTCTTGAATGGCATAGTCTTGGACATAACTTTGAAAAGTTAGTGATTGTGGTAGAATTACAAAATTTCAAGATGGCAGTGAAGTCTACAGGTAATAAAATTGACAGTATCCTCTCATTTCCCCCTACAAGCAAGACGTGTGGAAAATAGTAGATCAAAACTTTATGGTTTAAAGGAGTTTTTAAAATCTTTAAGTAATCTTTTTAAAAAATGAGCAAGGTACTTTTTCAGCAAAAATCCCCTTCAGCTGAAAAGCCTTTCCATTTCCAACATTTTGTAACTTTCTTTAACAATGATAAACAAGTGCCTCGCCTGTGAGGAGAGGAGCAGGTGATTTGTTTTGGTTTTTAAGGTCCTTAAAGTTCAGATACTTGTAAGTTTTTCTTCACTATTTAAAGTTTTTGTTATTTTGTCATCTGAGGCATTTTTTGCTGAGTTACCGTGGCAGTCCCCTTGGCACACCTATTGTGCTATTCAAAAACCAGTGACTATTAAGGCAAAAACACTCCTCCCTTCCTTCCTTCATCAAATATCAATTAATAAGCTATAGTCAAAACAGTGTGATCTGAGGCTGAAATCGGGTTCAAACCCCTGTTCTGACACATGCGAGGCATTGGTACAAATTCCTTCCTAAGAACAGTGATTAACACTCAGGTCTTGCTCTGTGGTGGACGCTGTTCTAAGCACTTTGCATATGTGAACAGTTTCATTCCCACAAGTCTTTGAAGTAATAATATCCTTTTCGACTCCTCTTCACAGAATGGCTAAGTAACTTGCCCATAGAACTAGTCATGTAAGTCAAATAACTAGTACATGGTAGAGAAGGCAATGAAGTTCTTGCCTTAACCACCTCTCATGGTCAGGAGCTCTTATATACAAAACCCTGAGATTCAGTGTGTGGCCTGTAGCATGTGCTGTGTCAGTGTTCACTCTTACTGTAACAGGGAGGCTGCGACCAAGACAGCCCTCGTGAGAGCAATCTCAGGCTTTTGGTGGATTACATACTCACCAAGAAAGTTAATACAGGTGTGGGCTGCATTAATAAATATGTAGTGTTCTACTGAGGGGTGCTGGTCTCACTGTTCAGTTCACACTTCAAGAGGATACTGGACCCAGTAACTCCAAGCAAATTAACCCCTCTCAACTTCATTTTTGTCCTCTGTAAAACGGGTACCTGCTTGTGAAATGGGCTTGTGATCATAAAATAATTTGATGGTTTATTATTTTCATTGGCAAGGAAATAAAAGAAAATGAAATGTTTAATCTAAAAAGGGTAAGAATTGAGAGGGAAAATAGGAAACACTCCTTCACAGTTTGCTTGGGTGAGAAAGAGGTTAAGCCTCATCTTTATAATCCCAAATGGCAGAACTCCTATCTAAGAATGAAACAAGTCAAGACAGGCAGATTTCAGCTTGACATACGAAATGCCTTCTAACATGGAAAGCTGTCCCAAAGTGCAATGAACTGTCTTGGGAGACGGTGGGCTCCTCGTGTGTGGGCGCTGCAGCACACAGGACAGGTGCTCACTGGGTGGGACCGGGCAAGATCAGGCCCTTCCAGTGTTGAGATTCCATGTGAGCCTGTTGTATGTCACTATTATTTGTTGATATCTGACTCAGGTTCATTACGCATATCATCTCATTTTATTCAAATAAACCAATGAGAGAAATTCTATTATCAGTCATCTTTTACAGAAAAGTTGGAAAAATTCCATACCATGTTTGAGGTTATGTCCTTATAAATGACCAAGTCAAGCTTTGGACCCAGGTTGACTCCAAAGCTTTTGTTCTTTACAATGTGGCCTTGCCTGGGCTTCTATCCCAGCTCCGTCCGAGCTTTGTGTGCAGAATAAAATGGAGTGGGGAGTGGTAGAGCATGATGCAGAGGTGCACACTGAAACTGTTTGGGCCAGATTCAGCTAATATATGTTTTGATTGGCAGGCATAGTGCTTTTGGCTGCCAGTATTTAACAATTGTCTTAAAGTTTTGAAACTCTAGTTACATTGGCCCAAATTCCCACTTGGCAACAACTGGCTGCAGCACGCAAGGATTGCCCCCTTGTTACGGCCCCCACATTCTCAACTGCCACCACTCTTAACTGCCTTGCATCCTGCTGCTCCACTCGTTTGCCCTCCTTGCCAGGCCTCCAGAGGGATGGCACTGTGCTACATCTATGTGAACATTTTAGCGAATGCATAACCAATCATAAGCTCAGGAGTAGGAAAGTACCTATCTAATTTTCTAGATGGGAAGGTTGAGCTCCAGCCAGAGTCCCGCAGTGGCACAGGGCGTCAGCGCCACAGGTCCTGACCTCCATGCGACCCTGGCTCCTGGCTCCCCACTACACACACTCTGGCGGAAATGTTCTCCTCATGGGAAGTGTGGAGGCCGTGCTCTGAGGGAACCTGTGTCCTGGCTGGAGAGGAGTCTGACCAAGCCCCTGCACCCTTGGAAGGCATTTTATGTCTAGTCTCCATAAAACAGGACTTTCTCTGGTTTGTGTGCTCTTGGTTCACAGGTGTTTTCAGAGATCACCCCCGCAGCCCCCGCAAGAGTCCCCAGCACCTTATAGCTAAAGATCTAAGCAGAGGGCCCAATGACTCAAGCTTGATTTTAATAGTGAGAATTGCTTTATCAGTCTGTTGTTTCCTATTTCTAAGTTCTGTCAGAAGATCCCGTGTTAACCCTGTCTCCGTGCCACCAGTTATCCCACTGATGTGGTATTTGAAGATGAAGTTGTCACCCCCAAGTCCTTGAGGGGATTAGACCAGGTTTTGGTGTGGTGGAGAAAGAATGGTCTAGGATCAGGAAACCAGAATTCAGTTATGGCTCAGCCATTAAAATCATTCCTGTGCTTATAGGAAGGTCTCTGCTCTCTGGGCCTCAGTTTCCTCTTCTGTAATATAAGGGACAGTGTTGGGGTATCTTAAAAGTCCCTTAAAAATCTCATGATTCAGAGGTAGAGTTGGGAATAATAGGACTTGGGACATGGCCAAAAATCTTGGCAGTGGAAGGAAAAAGTTGTAGTAGTTTATCAGAGCTCCTTGCTTTTTCCTTTCCTTTCTCTTTCATTTCCTTCTTCCTTCTCTCCCTCCCTTTGTTCCATCCATCCATCTGTCCATCTTCTCTTCCCTCCTCCCTCCCCCCTCTCTATCTTCCTACTTACCTTCCATCCTGTCTTTCTCTTCTCCTCTTACCTTTTGAGATGCTTTACTTCATCAAGATGAAGATATGACTGAGGTCATTCACTTGGTGAACATAGAAATCGACTACACAGCTTTATGTGAATACCCATGGAGCAAAGTTCTACAAAGCCTGGAAAGTCTGAGATCTTCTTTGCTTGATCTTCTAGCTGAGCTTACTGTCTACCCAGCATCTACTCTCATTTAGATCTTCAACTAACTTCTTCAGATCTTAGCTGTAAGTCTGTAAAAATGCTATCCCTATTCTCCTTCAAGGCAGAATTGAGTACTTAGTTCTTCCTCTAGTTGACATGAAAGCAGATGTGTGGGGGGTAAGTGTATTGACCATGCAGCTAGACTGTAAAGACCTCAAGTTAGTGGACTGTGCTTTATGCACAATGCTAGGTACGTGATAAGTCCTAATTTCACCTTTTTCTTTCACTTTTTTTTACTTTTTACCTCATCTGATATCTTCTCCATAAACATCAGTTGACTATGTGACATGTGTCCGGCCTGTCACCCTGTCTCCTGCTGCTAGCCACACACATTTCAAGAAGTGGAAGACGCAAGAGGAAGAGGAGAGGGTGGCCCATTGTCCCTGTTCTCTTCTCTCCTTTCTAACTCTTCTCCTTTCTCCTTACCTTTCTATCCCATCCACTGTTATAAGTGGGCCAGGGCCTTCAAGGCAAAACTACATGTTTCTATTTTGAAGATGGGCAGGGAGGCAGAAAATAGCTTTTTAAGAAAGAGGAATTTCTTATTTTATACCATTTTTAAATTGTTTTTAGTTTAGGATGGCTTCTTGAGTTTGAAACATAATGAGCTTTCTCTATTTACTTTGCTCTAATAGAAATATTGTGTAAACTCTCTGTCCAGAAGGCAGAAGCTGGCAGCTGACATTCTGGTGTCAGCTGTAGTGGGATTATTCACGTTTGAATCCTGATACTGATTCACCACTAATGGTGACAGTGTCTGTTGTATTTTTAGGGTTAGTGGTGAGTTACAGCTGAGGTGTTATGATATTCATTTGGATAATCATGATAACTCACTAGGAAATACTTAACTGTATCCTCGGTGTGGATTATAATACTCAGATACATCAGTCAAATAACTTCCCAGCTAAAGGAAGACAGATATACTTCATTATGTTGTATATGGGGCTGCCAAGGGGAATGGAAGTACATATTTGCAATCAGGATGACTTTGTCACAGGGGAAGATCCAGTTTTTGTGAGTGGCCCACCCAGATGCAGAGGGGAGTGGGAGGGAAAGTTGAAAAGACCCATAAGATGAGGAGTGTGCACTGGATGATCTCCAGGAACTACTGCAGCTCAAAAAACAGTGGGTCACCTCTTCTAAGAAAGATCCCAAAGCTTTCTCTTTTCCTCAATATAAGATTTTTGAGGTATAATTCACATACCATACACTTTATTTAAAGTATACAGTATAATTGTTTTAACATATTGACAGATATATGCAATGACCACCACAGTCAGTCTTAGGACGTTTCATTATCTCAAAAGGAGCTCCAGTACACTTTAGCTGTTGCCCTGTTCCCTCCATAGCTCCCAGCCCTAAGCCACCACCAATCTACCATCTGTCCCTATAGATTTGCCTGTTCTGAGGTTTTTTCATATAAATAAAATAAAAAATATATATAAATATGTGCTAGCTTCTTTCAGCATATTGTTTTGAGGTTCATCCATGTTGTACCATTATCAGTAGTTCATATTTTTATTGCTGGATAATATTCCACTGTGGATCTACAGTTCACCTATCTGTTTATCAGTATATGGACATTTGAGTAGTTTCCACCTTTTGGCTACAATGGATAACCCTGCCATGAATTTTCATCCTCTTGGATAGATACATAGGCCAGGATATTGCTTAACCATTTGGAGAACTGCCAGACTCTTTCAAAGTGGCCGCACCATTTTACACAAACCAGCAGTGACTGGGGGTTCCAATTCCTGCACATCCTCATCAATACTTGTTATTGTGTCTTTTTCTCTTCTAGCCCTCCTGATGGGTATGAAGCAGTATCTCATCCATTAAGTATCAATAGATTTTATATAATCATATTATAAATATATTTTATGTGCAATATATATTAGAGACATTTTTATATACATATATATCTAAATTTTAGTGTATTCTATACATAAGTATATTTTATATATTCTAGATACAAGTCCCTTACCAGATACATAATTTGCAAACATTTTCTCTCATCTTATGGGTTCTTTTCATCCTCTTGTTAGTATTTTTTAAAGCACAAAAGTTTTAAGTATGGATGAAGTCCAACTGATCTATTTTTTCTTTTGTTGTTAGTGTCATATACAAAAATCTAATGTCAAAACGGAGAGCTGAAGATTTACTTCTTTGGTGTCTTTTAAGAGTTTTACAGTTTTAGCTCTTATATTTAGGTCTTTGATCCATTTTGAGTTAATATTTCTGTGTGATGTGAAAGTCCAAATCCATTGTTTTGTGGCATTGCTCCAACATGATTCGTTGAAAAGACTATTCTTTTCCCATCGAATGGTCTGGTACCCTTATTGAAAGTTAACTGACCATAGAGTCATGGGCTTATTTCTGGACTCTTAGTTCCACTCCACTAATCTATATATCTGTCTCTATGTTAATACCACACTGTCTTAATTAGTCACTATTGTTTATGGTTTTAATAGTAACTTTTGACATTGAGAAATGTAAGTCCTTTAACTTTGTTTTCCTATTTCAAGATTGTTTTAGCTATTCTGGCTCCTTATAATTCTGAATTTTAGAATCAGCTTGTCAATTTCTATGAAGAAGTCAGCTGGGATTCTGATAAGAATGCGTGAAATTTATAGATCAAATTGCATGGAATTTATAGATCATCCTAACATTAGTAAGTCTTCCAAACTATAAGTATTTTTTTCATTTATTTATATCTTTAGTTTCTTTCCACAATTTTTTTGTTTTCAAAGTATCAGTTTTACATTTCTTTTTTTAAATATATTCCTAAATACTTTATTCTTTTTGATGTTATTCATAAATGGAATTATTTTCTTAATTTTTTTCAGATTATTCATTACAACTATGTAGAAATAGAATTCAATTTTGTACATTGATCTTGGATCCTACAATTTTGCTGAACTAGTTTACTAGCTCTAATAGTTTCTTAGTGGATTCCTCAGGATTTTCTATATGCAAGATTGTATCATCTGAAAATAGAGAAGATTTTCAGATGATACAATCTTTTACTTCTTTCTTTCAAATCTGGATGCCTTTTATTTCTTTTTCTTACCCAATTGCACTGGCTAGAATATTTATTGCAATGTTATTTATCATAGCAACTGAACCTCTAGTATGATGTTGAATAGAAGTGGCAAGAGTGGATAACCTTATCTTGTTCCTAATCTTAGGGGGAAAGTATCCAGTATTTCACCATTGAGTATGATGTTAGCTATTAATTCTTTTTTTGTAGAAGCCCTTTATCAGATTGAAGAAGTTCCTTTTTACTCCTAGTTTGTTGAGTGTTTTTGTCTTGTGGGTTTGAATGTTGTCAAATGCTTCTGCATCTAATAAAATAATCATGTGGTGTTTGGTTTTTATTCTGTTGATATAATATACTAGTGACATTGATTAATTTTTAGACAATAAACCAATTCTTGAATTCCTGGGATGAATTCCACTTGGTCATGGCATATAATTATTTTTCTATATTCAGGTTTCTAGTATTTTGTTGAGTTTTTTGCATCCATATTCATAAAAGATAGTGATCTGTAGTTTCCTTTTGGTCTCAGGGTAATTATCACCTCGTAGAAAAAATCAGGAAGTTTTTCCTTCCTTTCCGTTTTTTTAGAAAAGTTTGTGAAGAATTGGTATTAGTTCATCTGATAGAATTCACTTGCTTCTGGGCCTGGGCTCTTCTTGGTGGACAGTTTAATTACTAATTCAATCCCTTTACTTGTAGGTCTAGTTGGGTTGTCTGTTTCTTGTTGAGTTAGTTTTATGTTTCTCTAGAAACATGCCCATTTCATCTGTTATCTAATTTGAAGGCACACAATTAGAGTATTCCTTTATAATGTTTTTTATTTTAGTAATGTCAATAGCAATGTCTACCATTTCATTTCTGATTTTATTCATTTGTCTTCCCTCTTTTTTCCTTGTGTTGCCTGGCTAGAGGTTCGTCAATTGTGTTTATCTTTTTGAAGAACTAGCTTTGGGTTTCATGAATATTTCTCTATTATTTCTCTGTTCTTTATTTTGTTGACTTTCATTCCGATCTTTTATTTCCCCCCTTCTGCTTCCTTTAGTTTTAATTTATTGTTCTCTCTTTCTTTATTTTTAGAGAGAGGGTAAGGAAGGAAGAGAGGGAAAGCAACATCAATGTGCAAGAGAGACATCTGTTGGTTGCCTCTCACATGCCCCCAACCAGGGACCTGGCCCACAACCCAGGCATGTGCACTGACCAGGAATCAAACTGGCAACCCTTTGGTTTGTGAGATGACACCCAACCCACTGAGCCACACTAGCCAGGACTTTACATAGAATTCTAAGGTGGAAGATTAGGATATTGATTTGAGATCTTTCTCCTTTATCAGTCTTGGTATACAGCTGAAAGTTTCCTTCTAAACATTGTTTTAGCTCCATCCAATAAGTTTTGGTGTCCTGTGTCTTCATTTTCATTCATCTGAACATATTTTAACTTCCTTTTGGTTATTTTTTATTCATTAGTTATTTAGGAATATGTTGTTGAACTTCCACATATTTGTGAGTTTCCTAAGTCTCTTTCTGTTATTTCTAATTTTATTTCACTGTAGTTGGAAAACATACTTTGTACTATTTCTAGCCCTTTACATTTATTGAGGTCTGTAGTATATGGCCTAGCATATTGTTTAATCCCAGAGAATGTTCCATGTGCACTTGAGAAGAATGTATATCCTGCTGTGATGGGTGGAGCATTCTAGCAATGCCAGTCAGGTCTAGGTGGTTATTAGTGTTGTTGAAGTTCTCCATTTCCATTTTGATCTGTGTAGATGTCTTATACATTACTGAAAGTGGGATACTGAAATCTTCTAATATCATTGAATTCTCTGTTTCTGTCAGTTTAGTTTCACATATTTTGGTGCTCTGTTGTTAGCTGAACATACGTTTATAATTATATCTTCCTGGTTGATTGACTCTGTTGTTATTATAAAATGTCCCTCTTTATATCTAGTAACCTTTCTACTTTTCGTGTCTATCTCCTCTGATATTAGTGTAGCTACTACAGCTTTCTTGTAGTTGCTCCAAAGCTCTGTTTTGACTTCTCAAAGGTTTTGAGGGGCAGGGTAAGTCAGTGAAAAAATTGCCTCTTTTCCTCTTTTTCGGCTCACATTTCAAATGAAATACTTCACCAGTCAGCAGACTCTCCTGGGGCACTGGATGTGGTTCACAACACAAGGGCCTTTGTGATGTGAAGACTCCTGAGTATGGATGGAACCCTGTTCATGGGATCGAATTAGTTCTTTGTCCTCTTCGTTTCATCCTCAATGAATTTAAATCACTTCCTCCTTTAAAACAACTAGTAGTCCTCATGACAGTGACTTAAAGGTAAGGAAAATGAAATTAAAAGAAAAAGAAATCATAGGAATAAACAAGTGCTAGGAAACAAGATATTCACTCTTGAACCCCTCGAGTCAGAAAAGCCCCCCGAGCTCTCTGGGTTATCACCTGGTCTGAGCCCAGTAGAACCACCAGGTGAGGCCGCTGGGAAATGGAGTGGAATGAAGATGGCACACTGGGGTCTCTGTCTGTGCCCTCCTGTGCCACAGTGATTACAGGTTTCAAAAGGAAGAGAGAAAGCATAAAAAAAAATAGATGTAATGCCCTCCTGAGCAAGGGTCCCTGTTGGATGTTTTCCTGGTCTGAGTCTACTTGTTTTGAGAAATGAGAGCCCAGATACTCCCGTTGGATGAGAAAACCTCGTATTCTGTGCCAGTTTCCTTCCTATCACTGCTTTGAGCTCCACAAGTTCAGAGAGGGGAGGGCGGCGTGGCCTCTATCTAGCTGTGTGTTGGCATGGGTCCCTGGTGACAATGTGTCTGCACCGCTGGGACACTGGCAATCTTTGGGGCAGCTCTTCTTCACTTTCAACAACCAGCCAACTTGGTGTTAGGAGACCACTCTGCAGTGGTGGCTGGGTTTGGAATTCATTTTTAATTTTCTGACAAAGACAACTGTGTCCTATGGGAGTAGAAAGTGGTTTCACTGGTGATATTAATCGAACCGTGACCCCTTCTGTGTCTATGGTCCTGTGAACGCAAAATGTTTGTACTCAATATGTCAGGCACGTTCATTCCTAGCCCTCCTTTGAAGTAAACTGCAGATGAAATATACTATTAAGGCCAGAGAATATGGTTTGTGAGTGTCTATATACGTGTGTCTATAACCATGAGCTCACTTGCAAATGGCTTATAATGCCACTATAAGTAGGATACAAATGATGTGTTTTGAATTATATTAGGACGGGCACAGCTCACTGAAGTTCTGACATCTTTGAACAGAGTTATAGTGGGCCCAGTGCTGAAATTGGTATTGGCTTTTAAAGGCCAATAACTGTAATAAAATTCAAGAGTTTGGGGGATCCAAAGTGGCAAAGGGAAAGAAGAAATCCAAAGGTCCATTGAGTGAACTGCTTCTGTTTTCTTTTGGGATTGGCATTCATTAGCCTAGAAATGACGACACTGATGTTTACTATTTCTTGCAGGAACTTTAATGCCAGTGTCCTTGGTGGAAAAATGCTTGCTTAAGGAGACAGTAAATTAAATGTGACTCATTTACAGTTTAGTAACATGAATTAAACCATTTCCTGGTGTTTGTATTTACCTTGAGACTAACAAAGGAGACAACATAGACTCACAGGAGGAAGAAAAGAAATGATCAAATCCCAGTAGTCTCTGCCCAGGTGACTAGCTAAGCAACTTTGTTAAGGGGAGGAATTTTGTGTTGATAATGAATTTTTGTCCCCGTATAATTAACTTTTCCTCTTTGCATACACCACTTCACACGTTAAGCTTTCCTGATAGTCACGTAACTGTTAACTATAACACTTAATGTCTCATTCTAGTGTATTAGACAAAACTGAAGTAAACCAAATGCAAATTTTATAGTGTTCCTCAAGTAAAAATGGATGGTGCTTTATAATTTGAAACTTAAATTCAATAATTAAAAATGTTTTTATAAAATAATATATAATTTCTGGAAAATCTGACAAATACAGAAGGTAAATGAGAAAATAACCCATGAAGCCACTACTCAAAGATAATCATTAACATTTTTTTTTAAAGATTTTTTTTATTTGTCTTTAGAGGGGTAGGAGAGAGGGAGAGGGAGAGAAATATCAATGTACGGTTGCCTCTTGTGTGTCCCCTGCTGGGAACTGGCCTGCAACCCAGGCATGTGCCCTGACTGGGAATCGAACTGCAATCCTCTGGTTTGCAGGCCCATGCTCAATCCACTGAGCTACACCAGCCAGGGCTAATCATTAACATTTTAGTGTGTACATTTTGGGGGGGTCTTGGTGCTATTATATGAATATATATTTATACTTTTAATAGTTAAGATCGCAAGTATAATTTGTGATTTTCATATATTCTAACGCCCTCTGCCCATAAGTTCAAATTTCTCCTAATAGAAAGAATAAAAGTAACAGCTAACACATACATGGTACTGACTATCTACCAGGCACCATTCTAAGCACTTTGTATATATTAATTCACATAAGCCTCATTATAACACTTTGAGGAGGATTTTATGAGTGAGGCACAGAGGACAAAATGATTTGCTCAAGGTCTCACAACTAGGAAGAGGCAGAACAAGGGTTCTGACCAGATCGTAGAGCATGTGCTCTTAATCACAGTGGTCTGTTGCCTCCCTCTGACTCTCCCCCTCTGAATGGCCCTGCCCCAAAGCTGCAGTCCAGTCCTGCCTCCTGCTGATCATCCTCTTCTCAGAATTCCTCTAACTCTGGATAGCATGACATGCCATGTCCTTTCAGGGGAAGGGGTTAGTGGGGAAATCAGCCCCATCTCTGAAAAACAGGTGCCACCTACACACAGCCCTTCCTGTGGGATTGCTGCTGAAGGAGGAACTGGCCTCCAGGCTTGGCTCTGCTCACAACTCATTTCATCTGTTTACACCTCTGTTTTCTCATCCATAAAATGATGGTGTTGGACAGCCCTTCGTTCACTTGTTGGCCCACTCATTCATTCATTTAATGCACTTTGGGGCAGTTTGTCCTCTATTTCCTCTCCTCTAGGAATTCATCATCCAATATATAGCCACAGAAGTGAGCTGCCAATTCAGTGTTAGTGTGTTGTCGTGATGGGAGAATGCTGGGGATGTTGTGAAAGCCCCTAAGCTGGGGCAGAGAGGGTATAAGGAAGGGGCTGGCCTGCCAGGTTTCCCAGAAGACAAGTATGAATGATGTAGGCATGTAGGGACAAATGAGCTGGGCTGTGGTGATAGGGTATCTCGAGGGCCCTCTTTAGTGTGTTTTGAGCCATCCCACCCTCAGCAGACTATAACAATGTCACAGTGGCACTTTTTCCCTTTTTTGGCTTAAAACTACAGGAATTTATTGTTTCACGTTCTAGAAACTAGAGGTCTGAAACCAAGGTGTCAGCAGGGACGTGTTCCCCTGAAACCTGAAGGGGAGCATCCTTCCTGCCTCTTCAGAACTTCTGGTGGGAACTGGCTGTGCTTGGCATTCCTGGACCTAAAACTTCACATGGCATTCTCCCCTGTGTGTCTGTATTAAAATGGCCAACTTTTTATTAGGACACGAGCCATATTGGACCAGTGTCCCACCTTACGTAACTGAAGTAATTATATAGGCAATAATCCTGTTTGTCCCAAATGAGGTCACATTCTGAAGTAGTAGGGGTTAGGACTTAAAACTATCATTTTGGGAGGGGACACAGTTCAACCCATAACAATCTCTGAAGCTACCACTGGGTCTAGGCAACCACTGTCTACTCACTGTTCTCGCTTCTCCAATTCATTCTCCACTCAGCATCCAGAATGAGCTTCTTCCACTCCAGCAAGCAGGTGAGGAGGGCCTAATTAGTTCTTTCAGGTCCAGATGCAGTGAGTTATCATGGGACTTTTCTCCATCTGGGCATCTCAGGCTGAAACCAAGAGAAGATGGAAACATAGTAACTCCAGAGAGAGCACTGTCAATGGGTTACCGAGGGCAAGGTCATGGTACATGTGAGGATGTTTCTAATAAGATCTGATGCTCATCCTTTTCCTCCAGAGGAACTATAAAGCAAAGCTGAACAGGTGTCTTGACTCCTAATGACCTCTGAGACTGGCCAAATGCCATCCTTTAAAGGATGATAATTTAAAGACTTTTTCTGACCTCTGCATGCACTTGCTTGTATTTTCTGCTGGAAAATATGAGCAAATAGAGAACTGGTACGTACTAAAGGAAAAGACCTACCAGGCATGTAGAATCAATGCAGTATTCACCAAAGCTTCTCCAGCCTCTCCCCCACCCCCTAAGTAGCTCAGACCTACGAATTCATTGTTAGTCTGCAGGGAAAGGTTTAGAAAACTTTTAAGTCAAGCTTTGGTCATTCAAATGCTAATCCCCTTTTCAATTTGACACCTTCCCACCACCTCTATCTGTGTCATCTGTGTTCCAAAGACATCTGATCCTTGTACCTTCCTTTGACTTTTTACAAAGGCTCTGGAGGGGCTTCCTGAGGCACTTAGCATAGCTGTGGTGAGAAGTTTATGCAGAATAGTGTCCTTTCTCTCTTACTTGCATTTTTATGGCTTTTCCTCACAGTGGTCTAAACAACCCCCTCCCTCCTCATATCACAATTGCATATCAGGCCATCAAGGTAATCTAATGGAAGGCCAACACCTGAAAAAGTAATTCAATTTATTAGAGAAGCATTCTTTTTCTGGGCAGAACTGCAGAGAGCCAGCTTCAGGAACAAAGATGTGAACTTGCAGGTTACATTAGGGGGATGATGTACTACGGTCGGTTCCATATTGCCTCGCCAGCTACAAGCTCTAGATGTTTGCAGTATAATCACTTATGTATGTATATATTTCTCCGTTTTCTTCTCATTCAGATACAGGTAGACCTTTCTTAGAGATGCACAGTGAAATACCTGAGATGATATATATGACTGAAGGAAAGGGGCTCGTCATTCCCTGCCGAGTTACATCACCTAACATCACTGTCACTTTAAAAAAGGTAAAGTTGAGCAACGCTAGTCTCAGAAGATTTTTACTGAAAACCAGCACAATGAATTTGTTGATGTTTTGTATCTGTAGAATACTTCTCTTACAGACATTTGGGCTCCCCAGTGGGCTTTTAATAACATCCGTTTAGCATAAAGCATAAGGGCTAGAAGTTATACCCATGCATATATCTACATGAATAAAATGATAATGTTTTAAGCATGAATCTATGTGAATAACGGAAGAACCAAAACCATGAAAGTTTTTGTGTTTGCCACATGTCCAAGTATTTGCAGGTGTGAGAAAATGCAGTCCCACTGCTTACACAGACTAGTAACTTGGCAGAGTGGTTAATCAGATTTTTGCTAAAGACGGAACTGTTGGGTGGGTGATTCTCCAAGCTCCTGTCTTGGGTGGCGTTGGGGAGTTCCTGGTAATAAAAGGCTTTTCTCCTGCTGCGCATCCAAACTTAACCTCTTAGGAGGGAAAAAAGGGAAAGAATGTTACAAACGAGATGTTTCTTCCTATTATGTTGTAAATTGTGCCTGAAGAGAAGGAAAAGATTTAGGGTAGAATTTAATAAAAACAAAAGCTAAACCCTACAGCCCTGCTAATGCACCAGCAGTAGGAGTTCAGGAGTACACTAAAACTAAGAATTGGATAAAAGCTCCTAAAATGAAAAACTCCTGAATCCTGAGAGCTCAGAGTTTTAAGAGGAAAAGTTAAGGCTGTTCCACCACATAGCGGCAGGCAACTCAGGATGTGTGTGGCGCAGCGGTGGTGGTGGTCAGCAGGAGCAGTTTGGAGTGATTTTCAGTAATGACTATGGACCCTGAGTACCGAAATGTGATGGGGTGTCTCCCTGTCTTCTTCCTTTGCACTCACTCTTTATGTTGTTAATTTAAGTCCTCAATGCAGCCCATCAGAGACAGGTTCGGGCTTCTATTACATCTGTGTATCATTGCCAGGAAATAGAAAATCCTTGTATGTCCCAGTGGAAACAGCAGAGGAGTCTAACTTCTCCTCCACAGAGTGGAAGAAAACCTGAGGTTCCCAGGGAGTAAGGGCCCATGTCCTGTCCTCTCCTTCAGTGCTCCCACCACCCTTCTGTAATTGTCCGGTTTGCACAGGGGGAAGCTCATTTGGTGGCCCAGGCCTCCCCACGTGACTTCTTACCACCTGATACTTACCTGCTGGGCAAACTGGCAAGTTTCCTCATTTTCCTCACTTTGGAGATGGGAGAAATTACAGCAGCGCCCACCTCACATGATTGTTAGGAAGTAAGGGGATCTAGGGAAAGCACTAGAACAATGCCTGGTGCAAGGAAGGCCCTAATCAAGGGTTAGTATTTTTATTACTTAATCTGGCAGTTTAATACTCACACTTGATTATTAGCAAGTCATGTTTTCAATAACATGGTGTTACTCCTCTTAGTCTGATATGCTAATTGCTATATGATGGATATGAAACAAACCATGGGGATATGAAACTTCTCTTTTTCAGGCAAGCCCCTTGCTTGTTTGCCCTGATGCAGATTCATTGCAAGGAACATTCCCAAATTCCCACATGTAAACATTTTTTAAAGGTCTATAACAGAATGAGAGAGAGAGAGAGAGAGAGAGAGAGAGAGAGAGGAATCCAGTTCTAGTAGGGAGTAGGGATTCTGGTTTGGCACATACATATTGAAAATACTCTAACCTGTAACATATGTAGGATGACTTGACATTAATAAAAGGTCTTTCCCTTAGTGGGCCTTATCTTCCAATTTGCTAGTGCTTCCGTCTCCTTTCCCAATACATGCTTTCTCAGAGCCGTTGCCAGTTGCAGACAGGCTTCCCTGTCGGCGCTTCCTCTAAGGTGCCCATCGTCCATCTGTTTATGATGCAGGCAGTCACTGCCACAGCTTTCGAGCCCTGTGGTCTTACGCTATTTGAGCTCTCGTCAGCCAGAAATAAAGTTACTTCTGAATGAAATCCTACTCAGAGCAGTTATGGACAGATTAGCATAAGATAAACACTTTGGAAGAAATTTTACTGTTTTAAGCTGTGCTGTGGAAGTCTGTCAGCAAACCTGTCTTTCAGATTCAGCACATGCTTGTTTTCACATATTGTTTTTATTTCTTTTTTTATGCTATTACAGTTTTCCTAATTTTCCCCCTTTATCCCCCCTCCACTCTGCACCCCCCAACCCTCCAGCATCTCCCCACCTTAGTTCATGTCCATGGGTTGTACATATAAGTTCTTTGAATTCTCTGTTTCCTATACCATTTTTTTACCTCCCCCTGTCTATTTAATGCCTACCAATCATGCTTCTTCTCCCCTGTACCTTTCCCTCCTATTCCTCCTTCCCCCTCCCCACTGAAATCCCTCCATATGATATCCATTCCTCTGATTCTGTTCCTGTTCTAGTTTGCTTAGTTTTGTTTTTGTTGTTTTTCTTTCTTTTATTTTTTAGGTTCATTTGTTGACAGTTGTGAGTTTGTTGTCATTTTACTGTTCGTAGTTTTGATCTTCCTTTTCTTAGATGAGTCCCTTTAACTTTTCATATAATAAGGACTTGGTGATGATGAACTCCTTTAGCTTGATCTTCTCTGGGAAGCACTTTATCTGCCTTTCCATTCTAAATGAAAGCTTTGCTGGATAGAGTATTCTTGGATGTAAGTCCTTGCCTTTCATGACTTCAAACACTTCTTTCCAGCCCCTTCCTGCCTGTAAGCTTTCTTTTAAGAAATCAGCTGATAGCCTTATGGGCACTCGTTTTTAGGTAACTCTTTCCTTCCCTCTTGCTGCTTTTAAGATTGTCTCTTTTTCTTTAATCTTGGGTAACTTAATGATGATGTGCCTTGGTGTGTTCTTCTTTGGGTCCAACTTCTTTGGGACATTCTGAGCTTCCTGGACTTCCTGAAAGTCTATTTCCTTTGCCAGATTGGTGAAGTTTTCTTCCATTATTTGTTCAAATAAGTTTTCAATTTCTTGCTGTTGTTCTTCTCCTTCTGGCACCCCTATGATTCGAACATTGGAACGTTTAAAGTTGTCCCAGATGTTCCTCAGTCTCTTCATTTTTCGGGGATTCTTGTTTCTTCCTTTTGTTCCAAATCATTGCTTTGAGTCCTGGTTTCCTTCCTGTTACTGTTGGTTCCCTGAATATTTTACTTTATTTCATTTTGGGTATCTTTCATTTGTTCTTTCATTTTTCAACCAAGCTTAATCAGCTCTGTAAGCATTTTGATTACCAGGGCTTTAAATTCTCCATCAGATGGGTTGGCTATGTCCTCCTCAATTAGTTCTCTTTCTGAGGTTTTGCTCTGTTCTTTCATTTCAGCCCTGTTTCTTTGCTCGGGGCCCCTGATAAGTTGTAAGCGGGTGGGGCCTTTGATGCAGGCAGGGCAAACTTCCTTGCTGAGCTGGGGCACTGCCTGTGGGGGAGGATCCAGAGAGGGAACAGCACAGCTCGCCTGCTTGTCTCTAGCGCACATTTCAACAAATTCTTGTGAGACTGAGAGTTTCTCCTACCACGGCAACCGCCGTATTCTACCTGTTTTCACATATTTTTTAAGCACCATGATTTCAATCCCTGACTTAAATTTTTCTGAATTTTTCCCTTAATAGTTTGCACTAAGTTAGAAGAGAACATTGTTTTTCCCTACTGGATGCAAAGCATTCCTAAGTTTACAGCTAGAATCCTGATTTTCTGAAACATGAAGTACGCCCTTCAGTCTCTTTCAGTTTCTTGTTAACAGGGTATAATTCATTACAACCTGAGTAACATTCAGGTAACATAGTCGCATATCGATTTATACATAGTCACTGGGAGACAGGCACTGGTGACTTCTGCAGTAGAAATTCGGCCCCAGGACCACAAATGCCAGCCAGATTAGCTTCTTCAACAAGCAATGTAAACATATGATGAATGGACAGAGTGATGTCTGGTGTACTTTTTAAAAGAAGATAGAACAGATTTTAAACTTCTTCATGCAGTTCAGCCTTTCCTTTATGGTCTCTGATGGTAAAGTAATCTGATTTTTTTCCTTTTCCAAATTGGGACAAGCACTAGTGGCAGTGGGTAGGTAGTGCATCTGAACCTGGGCTGGCAGCCTGGCATCCGGGGGATTTGTTCCCGCCCCTCTGGGCAGCAATGACCTTTTATAATGTCCAGTTCCAAGGGACTGTTTACATAGTAGTCTTCAAAAATGAAGTCCTTGGGGTTTAAAGGAAAGCATAAGGGCATAGTCAGATCCTAGATTCTTTTTCTTCTGTTTGGACTTACTGTGCTTGGGAATACTTCGAAGAACTGGAGAGCATTCCACCACCCCAGTACCTTCGCTCTCTCTGTTGGCAGCTGTCTTCACTGTTGGCAACCTCAGCTTCAGGGGCCAGGATGAGAGGGTGCTCCCCTCCAGAGGTAGTTGGTACCCTCATCCTTCTCATAATGACAACCCAGAGAATGCTCTGAATCTTGGAGGATCTGGAATGATTTCTAGTCCTTTTAAGACTGCCACCTCTTTTGTGAATCATGCAAAATCAGAGGACAAGTTACAGTGTGTTAACAGCTCCAAATAAAGACATTCGTGAGGATAGCCTGGCAGGCCCTTGGGAAAGATACTAATTTTTGGTTTCTCTATTGAGTCAGACCAATTTATTATAAAAGTTCCCAGAGGCCAGAGAGACACAGGCTCTCATTAGAAGTCTGACATGACAACTCGGTCCATCCTAGGTGGGGGCAGATTATTTTTAAGGCTGCTAATCAATTATCATGATTACTCTAATTTTTCATAATAAATGTATATCTTGCTACATGCAAAGAAAACTAAAGAGCCACTTATAACAAACTAGATCTTTTTACCTGTGCTGTTTTTATTTTAGATGAGAATTATGTTTTCACAAACTATTAGTGAAACTAATTGCCAGTGTTAATATGATTTGGTTAAAGCATGTTTCTTCCTTTTTCAGTTTCCATTTGATATTCTGATCCCTGATGGAAAAAGAATAACTTGGGACAGCAGGAAGGGCTTTATAATTGCAAATGCAACATACAGAGAAATAGGGCTTCTGACCTGCGAAACAACAGTCAACGGCCATTTGTACAAGACAAACTATCTCACATATCGACGAAGTAAGTGACATTCCAAAGGCGTGAACATAAAACAAAATGCTCAAGGGTTTAACGTGCTTAATGAAACCGTGATATAAAAAATATATTATTTCTTACGCTTGTAGCCCATGTAATCTTGGATGTCCAGATGAGCACTCCGAGCCCTGTCAAGTTACTTAGAGGTCACACTCTCACCCTCAACTGTACTGCCACCACTGCCTTGAACACAAGAGTTCACATGACCTGGAGTTACCCTGGTAAAGTGAGTGACCAATTTTTCTATTTCTTCTCTGAGGTAGTATTTCTACTTAGTAATGAAATGCCACTGTGTTTTTGTAGTGGAAAAAATCAGAATGTTCTGACTTCTATGGCAGTGTGAGTCAATGAAGAAGCTTTGGGTTTGGTTTGGGTGCTTTCCTTGCTTAGCATTTCATGAGTCTGATATACATAGATATGGCCTTTTGATGTCTGGAAGTTTCATTTTGAAGTATATAGACCGGTATTTCTATTTCATGATTCTGGGTGGAAAAAGGGATTGTTTCATCCTTGGAAACCATTCTCCCAGATTTAGAGATGAGAGAAATTTATCACTAATGCCGGGCAGGGACTACCTTTTGTAACAGCAACAACAAAAAGTTGTTGTCAGAGCATTAATTGGAGATACTGGCAGACAGTCAGGCACCTGATTGGAGCATGTGTGGAAAAGATAATACAATCCAGCCATCCAGCGTTCCATTTGTGAAGTGACAAAGGAGCAATTCTGTCCTTCAGAAAAATAAGAAGAATGAAGACTGACTTGGGTTCCCTTATACATATTAAACATCCTTGCAAACAATAATTATTTTAAAACTGTGTAGATGGGGAACCTGTGATAAACTGTTTAGAAATGTTTGACAGCACACCACCCCCCTTTCTTGTGTGTCAGTATGATTTATGTGACACATCCCAAGTACAGTAATCTGTTATGTCATTCAAATTGCCCAATCACCAATTTCAGTTATGATTAAATTATGTAGGAAAGTTTCATGCATGAGCCCCAAGCTATTGTTTTTCATCAACCTTTCTTGCCATGAAAATTGAATAACTTGGCAATGAAAAGGTGTAACAAGTGCCCTGTGGGACACATTAAGGACTCATTAGTCAAAGTACTTTCTAGAAAGTGGTATCGTTTCATTTAAATAGAAATGCTATGACTTGTGGCAGTATTTTCTGGGTTTTGATAGAAATTAAATATTCTCAATCAATTAACTATTTCCAATAAGTACAAAGAGGGAAGGAATTGTCATCCTGTTAATATTGCTACTCTAAGTAAGTGTATGATAATAGATCTACTGAAAGCCAATAACCTTCTAGCATGGCACTGTCCAATAGAACTTTCTGTGACAGAAATATTCTAAATCACTGCCATCCAGTACAGTAACCTCCAGCCACATATGGTGAATGAGTACTCGGAATGTGGCTAGTGTGACTGAGGAAGTGAATTTTTAACTTTGTTTACTTTTAACTTAAACAGCCACATGTGGCTGGTGGCTACAGTACTGGACAACTCAGTCCTAAAACACAGGATCAGTTGTTTTCCAAGGGAGAAACAATATCAGTGTTACTCAAACTTGGAAAGGAAAGCATTCTCAAAGGGAGAAGGGGAGGTAACACCTCTATAAGTTGCTGAAAGTCCCTCAGTCTGTTATTTTAGGGGACTGAGTGTCTGATTTTTTTATGGTGGAGATTGACATTTCTCCTTGGTTACTGCTGAGAAGGAAGAAAATGTCCTAAACATGTGTTTGTCCCAACAAGGCAACAAAAGGACAGGTAAGTAGAAGTTATTAAACATGGTGCAGAGGAGAGAATCTGGACAATTTCCAAAGTCTTTTTTTCCATGCCCCCTCATGAGGAAGAATGGACAGAAGGAAATAACATATTATGTGCTATAAAATATAATGCTTACAAATAAAAAAAAGGAAACGACAATGAAAAGAAAAGGCAATGTGACCTCATCTTCTCAAAACCAGGAGTGGTCACTGTGGCCAGCTTACAGGGCAGACTCTCAGGGCCTGCTCCAGGTCTTTTCAGAAGCAAACACAAGACAGCACCCCCAAGGTGGTAACTAACCATATCGATGGCTTTGTATGTCCCCAGATCCACTTAGTGTGATTTAGCGGAAATTGGCAAGCATGGCTCAAATGGTGAAATAATGAAACAGGGAGTGTTATACCTTAGTAGGTGTGGCCAGGACTCACTACCTTTTCCTTCAATTCAAGTAAGGAAGCAGAAGAAAACTCACATGGTGATTTAGTAAGAGAAATACTGTCATTAAGCTGGATGTTAAAGAGGATTTTTGCCTGCATTTGTGTGTGAGGTGTGTGCCTAGAAAACATGTTACTGTTCAGAGAAATGTGTGTGCTGGAGAGAAGATTCTAGATGTCTTCTCCAAAGGCTAGTTCTTGCCTACTTTGGGTGGTGTCTCTGACAACTTCAGTGTCCATCTGTAAAAGGACAAAAATGCTGCCAATCTGACTGGGTAGCGGTGAGAAATGGTTGAGACAATGTATATGAAAGTCCATCCAAAGAAGAGGAAGTGCTCAAAAATACCACCGTGGCGCGTATTTGAAATAACCAGACAGTGACATAATTTTCAAACCTCTTGCTCCAGGTGGGTTTGCTTCTCAACATCAAATGTTGATCTCAGTAATAATCCATGAAGTGCTATCACTTTAATTGTGAACAATTACTACCTCTACATTTGTTACCCATTTTCTTTCTAGAAAAATAAGAGTGCCTCTATAAGGCAACGATTTGACCACAGCAATTCCCATGCCAATAATATATTCTACAGTGTTCTTACTATTAACCAAGTGCAGAGCAAAGACAAAGGCATTTACACCTGTAAGGTCAAGAGTGGCCCATCCTTCAAATCTGTTAACACCTCAGTACGTGTACATGGTAAGCAACTCTAGCTCTGCTTTATAGTCATTGTGGTCTTGGGGAGGGTGGGGGGTGTTTAATAAACCAAGTAAATTTTCTTTTGGCCAATGGAACACTGCATGAATGAAAGCAAAGTTGTCCCTTTCTACCCCCTACAAAAAGCAAATCACGTTAAGTGCTCTTTAAATTGAATACTGTAGAATTGAACAGAGAATCTTTTCCTTACAAATTTATTGTGGTTAATAATAACTCAGGTCATATTAAAATCTATATGAAATCCTTTATTTGGTGTTCCTTGTAAACAAAATGGAAAAATAGGATCATTTTTACCCTTATTTTCAAGGGAAAATTTCTAAGGTATTACTCTGATTTAAAGAAATAAAAATATGCTGTGATAAATTATTTAGAAGTGATGCTCTTTCATCACTGGTTTTACTCTCATGAAATCCTAATATAGTTGCTTAATTCCAAAGGGCAAGTTCTGTTACAAAAATACTTAACCCTCTTTAGAAACCTCAAAAACCTTCCTTATTCCTTTTCACTGTTGAAAAGAAAAACAGCGTGAGGAGCAAAAAACAGAGAACAATTCTCTCAATGCCTTCGATACTATTTTGATGTTCTCCAGTTGACTTTTATATCAAGTTAGTTGTTTTAGGGTGTCTGGAGCAACTTTCTCTCATCATACTCATTTGGCCTGAGAGATTTTAAGAAGTCTCTTTCCACTTCTTTGTTATTGTGATGCAGACACGGTGTTTCACTCTCTGTTGGCCCACGCTGCTTCTGTGCTTCTGGGACTTGCAGCCATTTAATTTGAAGGTTTTTCACCAGTTAGGGCACTTTGAAATTATTTTACTCATTCATCACTGTTTGGACTCATTGATAATTCAGCTCTGTTTATTTATTCATTGGTTGCACCCTCCTTTAATGACAGGGTGAGTTGAGGGGTTTTTTTGTTTGTTTGTTTTTGTTTTAATATATCGATCACTTCTCCTTTCCAAGACAAAGCATTCATCACTGTGAATCATCGAAAACAGCAGGTGCTTGAAACTGTAGCTGGCAAGAAGTCTTACCGACTATCTATGCAAGTGAAGGCATTTCCCTCACCAGAAGTGGCATGGTAGGATCAAAATTATTTTCTTATCCTTTCATGATAAGCTTTGTAAATCTGAAGATGCAGGTCACTGGCTTGAATTCCTGAAGATAATCAAGATAAGTTCTCAGACAGCAGTGGAGAGCTAAGAACTGCACTGAGTCTGGGCTAGGAGTGGAGCGGGCAGGCCGGGCTGCAGCGGGGAGCAGCACTGTGTTGGGATGCAGTGGGGACGAGGACGTCCGGGTGCTCATTGCAGTCCAGTCATTCATGCACTCCGACGAAATTTCTGCATCTCTAAACCTTCCTATGATGTCAACATCCTCTGAATGGAACGTGTTGGGCAATAACTAGGAAGCCTCCTGAATAAATAACATGCTCTATTAACCCTGAAGAAGTGGCCCTTGTGACGAGGATAGTAATTCTTTTATTATCTGAAAATAATTCTCTTATATACAACTGGGATGAAAGTTCCAGTCTTGTTGTAAAATTAAACAAACATTAATAGAGACAAGACTTAATTCAGTTGCAGGGGTGGACAAATGCACCCACTTGAACTAATTATGTGTTTGTCTTGGCTCAAAATTTACATATTCAGAAACCCCTTAAGCAGTTTTTTTTTTTTTATGCTTGCACAACACCTGATGTGAAACAATGTAATCCGTTTACAATCTGCAGTCATTTTTAAAGCGTTTTTGAATGCCAGTATCCTTGGCTCTAACTGTTGCATTTTAAACAAAGAGTTTAGTACAAAGCTGATTAGGAAAACAACCCGTGCAATATGGAAGAGGTGCCATTTTAGAATCTCCTCCACCAGAGCTTACTTTGCTTTCACCATCATATGAGCCTTGCATTTGCTTTCTGTTTCCTCGAATAGTTAATAGGTAATTAAAGAGAAAATTAAATTCGTGCTAGCCCCCTTCATGCTGTTGTAGTACAAGAGAGATTTTCAGGGAAATTTCATAATATCTAGGAAGTTTAATAGTGAATTCCTTATTAGCGTACATTATTCCTTAACAGGAATCTAATTTCTCCAGGAGGTATATTCCCTCTTTCTGAATCTGAGAGTATCCCCATCCATTAAATGGCACTAATTTCTATAGTCACTAAGCAGCAAGACCTAAAATAAAACAAAATGTTAATCCATTTTTAGAAGTACTGACTTGTTGTTTAAATGCTTTGGAACTGAGACCCATCAGTGATAGGAATTTGGTTGCAGGACTGTGTAGTACATGCGTGCATATGAGGTGATACCACTTTCACTATTATATGCCTTTATATAGAACACAGTCAGCTCCTAACAGAGTATGAATTGCTCATTTCAAAAACTGTGCAGTTTAATGAAGTTTTACCATTTTAAAGTTAAAAGAGATCTTTGAGAACTCTATAGAAAACTTGGAGAAACTGAGGCTCACACGGACAAGTCAGGTGCACAGCATGCAGTAGCCAAGCCAGGCCCAGCACTCAGGCCTCCTGATGGATTCTCAGTACTGTAAGCAGCTGCATGATATCTAGGCATCACTTCTATATTTACAGTTAAAAACGTTTTTTAAGTTTATACCTTTTGTTTGTGAGTTTTGTGCTTTAACTATTCTTCCTTGGGAAAAATCTTGATAATCTTGATTTCACTCATTTTTGAAAGGGACAACCGCTGTGACCATTTATATAGCTAATAAGAACTCCACATGAGATCACAATAGGAAAGTCTATTTTTATTTTTATCTGGAGAAGTGATCTAGTTGATCTGACTTACAATGGCCCTTCTATTGCTGGTGGAGCCTCATGGAAAACTCTGGAAAACATCTCGGGGGGAATCAGCCAGTACCTCTGGGTTACTGCTTAAGTCACAGTGGCGACCAGAACACCTAAGGGTACATGGAACCATCACCTCTCTGTCTCCCTTCGGCTTACTTCTTCCTTTTCACCAAGAATTATAAAGCATGCCACAGTCTAAAAATCACACCTGGCTTTACCGAAAAGTTGGTGTCTAAGTTTCTGTAAATGAATGATGAGAATCAAAGGCTTAAAAGGCATAAATTTGAGTTCATGAACGTAAGTGGCAGTGTCAAAGTGATATCTGAGAGGCAGTGTGAAGTGACTTACTGATCATGTGTTTAATCACAGGCTAAAAGATGGGTTGCCTGTGATGGAGAAATCTGCTCGCTATTTGGTCCGTGGCTATTCGTTAATTATTAAAGATGTAGCTGCTGAAGATGCAGGGAATTACACAATTTTGCTGAGCATAAAGCAGTCGAATGTGGTTAAAAACCTCACGGCCACTCTACTCGTAAATGGTAAGTTTACTGTTCAGGCTTTCTCCTGATTCTGGTATAGGTAAAAATAATGAAAATTTATAAATCAAAAATCAGTATAACAATATCAAAGAAAAACAATTTGTAAATAATTATTTTAAAAACCACTTATGTGCCATCATAAGTATTTCATGTCTGCTTGTTATCTTCCGTAAGTGATATAGCTTCGTATCATCATAATCATACCTTCCATAGGATCAATTTTTAATGTTCTCCAAACATTTCTACTTTTAAAAAAGTTGGCATTATAATGACAGGTACGAGTGCTTATTTGTTTTTTGTTCATGTGTGCGTTTCCCTAACATCAGAACCAGTGATAATGTAGTCCTTACCACTGCGGCCCAGGAGCACAAGTCATTAGCACAGCTCTTGACTTCTGTCCTGTTCTTCATCTTCTTTCCAGTGAAACCCCAGATTTACGAGAAAGCTGTGTCATCATTTCCAGAACCAATTCTCTACCCACTGGGCAGCAGACAAATCCTGACTTGCACCATTTACGGTATTCCTCAACCTACAATCAAGTGGTTCTGGCATCCCTGTAACCATAACCATTCAAAAGCAAGGTAGGGACAGGTAGTTTCTGGAATAACATTCAAATACTTTTTGTCACCTGGTCTCAATATTCTTTAATGAACACCGATGGGAGTTGGCAGAAGGGATGTGCAGTATGTTGGGGGCAAAGACTTTGCCTGCCGTGGGAAGAGGTAGGCAATATCTGTTCTTCCCTGCTCACTTCTGATTGATTTCTGGAGTTGATAACTTTAGGAGCACAGGGACAGAATTAAGGTCACCCTGTGAGCCATCATTTAGAACTCAGATTGGACCCCAGTCTCTTGGTTTCCAGTTAAACACCCCCAGACTTTGGCTCTACCACTGGTCTTCCCCTTTCTATCTTCTAAACATTGGATATGATATGAGATCTTCCCAACACAGATGATCATGGGGCTTTCATCAGGGGCTTTGTTCATACTCCTCATTCTATTCAAAAGGCACTTCTACCCATTTTCTGTTTCCCAAGAAGTCTTTCCTTATCCTCCAAGGCTCAGCTCTTGTGTCACCTTCTCTGAAGCTTCCTGACTGCCTCACTCTGGCCCCCTCTCCCTCCCTAGTATGAAAGCACTTTGTGTAATCCACTTTTACGGCACCAGGTGTGTATACATGTGTCTGCTCTCCAGCTCTGAGCTGATGGAGAGCACCTCTGTGTCTGTAGGGCCTGTGTGGTGGCGGACACACTGCAGATGCTCACTGTGTACTGGCAGAATGGACACATCCCCACCCTCTGCTAACTGTGCAGTGTTTCCATGAATCCTGTTGATGGCTGCATCCTGTTTGCTTTTTTCCATTTCTGTCTGGTTTAAAGGAATGGTATACATGTTAATGGAAGCTAATCTGACAGATAGGAATAGAATTGGTAGGTAAAACAATATTATTGAGTTGCCCGGGAATTGTCATTATGCCAAATATTTGCTTTATTGCTTTTAACTCTTAAAAATTTCGCTTGATAAAAAGTAAATAAGATATAACTCTAGCATAAATGGATAGAAGTGGTTACTTGGTTTTCTAGCTTCATCCTGCAATTTCAGCTCTTCCTTATTTTGTGTTTAAAGTATATTGTTCTGACATTGAAAGTTACTGGTGAGTTATGGAACTTCTGAGAAGTAGCTGTTTTCACACACGTCTGATTTCTCATCTGAAATATGGAGAACTTACACACCTTGAATAACTTGTTTGCCACTTGGATATTTAACTCAAAAGAAAGTGAGATATATGAGATTTTCTATTATTTTGCTAATTTGGAGGCAGGCATCCATACTTATAGACTCATCCCTTTTTTAATAATAATGAGTATTTTTAAAAGAATTTATTTATTTTTTAAAAGATTTTTTTCACTTATTTTTAGACAGGTGAAGGGAGGGAGAAAGAGAGGCAGAGAAGCATCAGTGTGTGGTTGCCTTTTGCGTGCCCCCTGCTGGGGACCTGACCCGAAACCCAGGAATGTGCCCTGACTGGGAATTGAACTGGCAACTCTTTGGTTTGCAGGCCAGCACTCGGTGAACTGAGCCACACCAGCCAGGGATAGACTCATCCCTTTAAAGCCTAGATATTTGTGCTACCCTAACATATAAATAAAAATAACTAAATAATTTAAGCTATTAAATTTGGGTAAAAGTTTAGAGTTGAATTTTTATGGAATAACAAAGCCTTCTATAGTTTAAATTTTTGTTTTGATAATAGAAAATCTAAAAATTCTATTATATTCAGGATTAGAACTACTAATTATGTTAGAAAATAACAATTATGAGTAGTAGAATATTATATTATAAAGTTAGGTTTAAATAATGCTAATAAAATATAGTTTAGGGGATGAGTCCTGCTAAAATGAAACTTTGGAAACTTTACTTCTCTTTTCCAATTTCTTTGTGGGATATGAGACCCTTCTCCAATGTTATGGAATAATGTTGCCAAGGCACAAAAAGATGTCTTACTCCTCTTGGAATTCTCTCAAGCAGTGCCTTAAATCTTCGATGTTTGTTGATCATTTGTTTATCCTTTGTTAAAGGCATTCTTTTTTTTTTTTTTTTGCCAATCACAAGACATTCTTCATTTAAAAGAATATGTTGTTGCTTGAAATTATCTGTTGAAAATGTGCATGTTTATACAATGTTCTCATTTCTTTTAGTCAGTAGACTGATGGAGTAGCTTACCTGTGTCAGGCGCAGATATGGTGCTTGGTGGTTAAGTAGTACATTTAACTCAGAAGCATTTCAGAAAGATATATGGGACCTTTGTGCACTAGCAAACAAATGGAATAACTCTATCTCACCCTGTCAGAGAGAGAAAGCTAAAATTGACAGATTAATGAAGTCCTCTTTAATTACTAAAATTTTAAAAATATGTCTTCATATAAATATATTTTATATACTTATATGAACACTTAGATTGCATTGTAAACATGAATTTTAGTAACATTTGAATAAAGGGATGTTCTATTGCATACATTTTTAATTCTACTTATTTTGAGTTATATAGTAACGTATTTGCATAGTGGTATCTGTGGGTGCTCATCAAAAGCGATTTGGTGATTAATGTAACAGCAGTCCCTCAAATAGTTGTTTCATTCCATGTTGTTTCATCGTAAAATTGATGAGGGGAAAAAAAATTCGTTCCAAGCCAGGGTCTGTGTGGAGTTTGCCTGTTCTCCCCACATCTACGTAGGTTTTCTTTGGGTCCTCCGGTTCCCTCCCACCTCCCAAAGCACTCATCAATGTTGATGCTTTTTAGTGCTTTTGCTATTTTTTTGTTTCACCTCTTCCACATCAACAAAATGTTTCCCTTTGAGGACCTTTCTCATCAGAGAAACAAACAAACAAAAAAAGTAGCTCAGGGTGAGATCCAGTGAATAGGGAGGGTGGGGCACAGGGGGCATGCTATTTTTGATCAAAAACTGCTGAACACCCAGTGCAGTGTGGGCAGATGCACTTGTAAGTCACCCCATCGTGAAATGGGCAAACATATTGAAAGAGCCTTCAAAAAAAATTCACTGAAGCCAAATACAGCCTCTCACAACAATGCCACCTGGTGTACTGATACAGATGGGTTCCTAGAACACTCACCTAGTGGAGGAAGCCTGTACTACAAGGGGCTTACCCTGCAGTAGATAATTCTGGGTTTATTTTGGGTCCCCCCTCATAGAATGGCAGTAAGAGTCTTATGTAGAAGTCTGTATTCTGGGGCACAGAACTGACACTGTAATTATAATGTCAGTAATTACCCATTGAGAAAAAAATGCATCCACTCCTCAACCAGCAATGTTAACCCATGTTATTCTTCAGGGCCAGACTAGCTTACCTTTGACACACAGATGAGAACATTACTGTTCTTTTCCTAGTTAGCCTCCACACCTTGCTTGCTTTATTTGGTCTTTTGCCAAGGAACCCCTTCAGAATGCAAAAAATGTCATTGGATTCTTAATGCAAGGGATGTGGCAAGGGGGTAGAGTATTCTTTCTTGACTTCTTAGCTAACATGGTGGATTTTCTAAGGAAAACCTAACAGACAGCCATGGAATCTCAAGGTACTGCTTCCAAAACTCTAAAGCAGGCCATACCTGAAGTCTCAAATAATTACATACTTTAGAAGTTTAACAGAACATAACATTCCCTGACACACAATTTAATGTCCCATTTTTGAAACACTCTTCATCTGCCCCAGCAGTAGAGTCCCGTGGGGAGTCCAGAGAAAGCTCACCACTCCAGGACTAAGTGTGGTTTGCTGGAGTTTTGGGGGGTTGGATGAGTTGGGGGTGGCCTACAAAACAGGGGAAGGAAGAGGCATCTAGAAACTATGAGATGGCCTTGCCTAATTGCATTTCTCAATTGTTTACATCAGCAAATTGGCAAAGAAAGGAGGGCCTGAATCATTAGGGATGTGTTGGGGGGAGATCGTTTGGAAGAAAAATAGTTCTGTGCACCAGTGGGGTATGTAAAATTAACAGGATGAAGACAAAATAATTGTTCATGGTAGTTCATTAGAAATGTACTTAAGGACCCAAATTTAATTGACTGCCAGCATGAATGGCTATTATTTTTATGCTGAAACAGTTTTATGTCCCATATTCTATTTTCTAATTACAAAATAAAAGTTTTAACCATTTAAACATGAAGAAAGTCAGCATTTCCTGGGGGCTAACTGTAGGTCAGATATCTGAGGGAAGCTGTAATTTGAGAAGACCTCTTCTTTTGGAAATGTGGTTACATACCCCATGTTTTAATCTTTATTACATTCCTCTTCATCATGCACCCAATTGGTACTCAGGTGTCTCTGGACATATATTCTGTGCAGTGTGTCTATGGGTAGGCAGACTCGAACCAGGTATGCTGCAGAGAGTTTTACTTTGCCACACCCACAACCTGGGATGAATCAGAATGGGGACTTTAAAGACCACATGACCAAAGACCACTTGGGCAGGACTTTGAGCTTGAACAAAGAACCAAATAAATCTGGCCATCTTGTACAGAAGGCTTTCATCACAAGCCAAAAGTGAATGTTCACTTACTAATGAGAGAATTCTTGCTTTCTGTTATATAATTACTGGCTGAGGAGGTGCATGCTGCCCCGTGTGAGTATTCGGACAAGAGCCCTTATTAATATTTCATACAAAGTCCTGACAACTGAGCAGCAGTTCATTTGCCAAATGCCTCTTTGCCACTTTCCTAGGCTTTGTGAGATTTTCGTTTTTCCCACTCTTCACAGCTATACAGTGAGTCTGATGAGTAATTGTCTCTTATGAATTAACTGTCTTCTGTAATTGCTATCAAACATTTCATTATGTGTTTAAATTAAACCAAATGGCTGAGTCATAGGAAGACTATGCTGGGTGGTTTTTATAGGGAAGTTCTGAGCAAAATTCAATGGAGTTTCCCAGGACTAGGAATACCAGAAGGTAGTGACACACAATTTGGAAGATTCCTTAAGAAGACTGGCAGAATGTCTTCAATTTTCTTTGGCAACATTTACAGATTTTTAAAAATTGAATAGGCACCGTCACTGAATCTAGAAACTAACATCCTGATAGCAAGATCCTTAGGTAGTAGATAAATAGGACAAATCATGTGTAAAACACTCATCTGTTCTTGGAAATCTATATTGTAGTTCTGTCTCCATTGATTTGGTAGACTGTTTCTTGGAATATGGACTGTAGTCTGTGGTTTTGATGTAACTTTGCTGCCCTTTTAGGTGAGAGGCAGAATCTGGTGGATTGAAAAGATGGAAAGTGTGCTGCAAATTTAAACTATGGCCCAGGCAGTGCCTTATACATGAGCTTCAAATCACTAGATCCTGTTTCTTCATAGTTTCTCTAAAAGCCTTGTAGGATGTTTTGTTGCCCTAAATGCAGTTGTCTACTTAATGATAATAGCTGTGATAAATTCATTCAAGGAGCTAGACAAACTAAGGGTTTGTCAAAGTAGTGTTTGTCCTTTTAGATACATTATCCCTAATCTGTGCAGCAGTTTTACATAATGGATATCATTTCTCCATAAGGAAACTGAGGCTCAGAAAATTGTTTCTTAGGTGTTTTCAGATCATAGAATAAAAGAAGCTAGGTAGGTTGGCGTTTCAGAAGATTACTTTTCCTTGGTGTTACACAGGACCCCTCAAAGTCAGTCCCTGTGAGTTGCTACAGGAAGGAACAGAAATCATTGAGGGGACAGATTTGAGGGAGCACGGGCCTAAAATGTCAGGTTTAGTCTTGTCACCAGTGATCCCACAGAATCCATTTGTTGAGTTAGAGCTGAACTGAGGGTGGGAGAGGAAAAGAGAAAAGCTTGCAGCACTTGGGAGAATTTGATTCAAATTTCACAGTTTCTTTGGGAACCACTGATAATCTGCAGCTGGTTCAGACCCCAAGGCTACAGGTGGAAATAGACCCTTTTGAGCAGGGATAAACCCCAATGGGGTGAGCAGATCTGAATAAGGCCAACCTCAGGAGGGTAACAAGTCAAACAGTTAATTTAGCACTTCTTCTCTGGCACTTACCCCTAATACTACTCTTTGTGACCTTCTCACCATGCGGGGGTATTTGATCTTTTGCCGTGAAGTTCCATTTCCTTATCTGTTGTTTGGGATTAATTTTTGGGATCAACATTCAGCAAGCACTCAGCTGTCAGTGGATGTTTAGGCAACAGATGTGGGAGATAACGAAAGGAGATGAAAAAGGAAAAGTAAAAGAAAATGAAGAGGAAAACATAGGGTATCCAGTTGAGGAATGTACAAAATGAGGAGAAGGAGGCTGCAAATTTCAGCCTCGGCATGCCTCGTGTAGTTGCTTTGAATGACTGCTTCACTCAGAATTAAGGAGTTTTCATGATTTTTTGAAAAAAGCATGTTTCATAGATGAGAAACTGAGGCTCAAAGATAAACAATCACCCATCACCTCTCATCTAGTTAACAGCAAGCCCAGGACTAGATCCACACCTCTGATGCCCTGTTTATTATTTTTCTTTATTCTTATTTACACAGTAACATTGTACTGACTTTCTGTGGGAGGTGCTGATAGTCTGGTTTCAGTGGATGGCGGGTGGTGAGTGCTGCTGTTTAGAGGAAGTACCGCAGAGGAAGTCATATCTGGGTCCTAAAGCTGGTGGGCACATACTGGGACATTATATGGAAAGGGAGAGGAACATAGATGTGACAGAGCGACATGGGACTAGGAATGGGTTGACGATCTGAAGAAGACACTGCTTTAAGAAGAATTTGGCTGGACCACTGGATTTGGGTTTAGAGAAAAAAAGAAGTTGGAAAGTAAGTTTGGACCTGACGTGGAATTTCTTCAATGGGGACTGAGTAGTTGAGCCTGTCAGTCATTCCACTTCAGATCACCTTCCCTGGCTAGTGCCTGTTTACCCCAGGCCCACCCTGTCATTCCCATAGATGGATGGGCTTTTACAAACTCATCAGTGGTGTTTCCCTATGGAACATCTTAAGCATGTCATGTGCATTGTGTCTCTGAAACTCGGCCTTCCATGTCTGAAGATCAAGATCTTGGAATCCAAGAATTTGAATTTGCACCCAGTCTTTTAAAACAGTTGTGTGGGTACATATTATCCCACTTTCTTTGGCCTTTAATGTTCCACATGCCTTGTCCTCATCATTGAAAATTATGTAAGATGATTGCCTATTGCCACCTTATTGAGAAATCCTTGCTTGTGTGAAAAAGTCTTTGGATAAGTAAAGTGAGGAAGAGGAAAATGGGCAGAGACTATACAGAGCCAAGTAGAAGATTATGGCTCAGAAGACCATATGGCTTAGGGTTTCGTTTTTTATTTTATAAGTATTTTTATTGATTATGCTATTACAGTTTTCCCAAATTTTTCTCCCTGTATTCCCCCTACACCCTGCTCCCCCAAGCCCCCAGCATTCCCTCCCTTAGTTCATATCCATGGATTGTACATATAAGTTCCTTCAGTCCTCTGTTTCCTATACCATTTTTTATCTCTCCCATCTATTTAATGCCTACCAATTATGCTGCTTCTTTGCTATATCTCCCCCCCCATTCCTCCCTTCCCACTCCCCACTGAAATCCCTCCATGTGATGCCCATTTCTCTGATTCCGTTCCTGTTCTGGTTGTTTGCTTAGTTTTTGTTTTCATTGTTCATCTTTTCTTTTATGTTCATTTGCTGATAGTCGTGAGTTTGTTGTCATTTTACTGTTCATATTTTTGATCTTCTTTTTCTTAGATAAGTCCCTTTAACATTTCATATAATAAGGGCTTGGTGATGATGAACTCCTTAACTTGACCTTATCTGGGAAGCACTTCATCTGCCCATCCATTCTAAATGATAGCTTTGCTGGGTAGAATAATCTTGGATGTAGGTCCTTGCCTTTCATGACTTGGAATGCTTCTTTCCAGCCCCTTCTCACCTACAAGGTTTCTTTAGAGAAATCAGCTGATAGCCTTATGGGAACTCCTTTGTAGGTAACTGTCTCCTTTCCCCTTTCTTCTTTTAGGATTTTCTATTTATCTTTAATCTTGGGTAACTTAACGATGATGTGTCTTGGTGTGTTCCTCTTTGGGTCCAACTTCTCTGGGACTCTCTAGGCTTTGTGGACTTCCTGAAAGTCTATTTCCTTCACCAGATTGGGGAAGTTTTCCTTCATTATTTGTTCCAATATGTTTTCAATTTCTTGCATCTTCTGGCACCCCTAGAATTTAGATATTGGAACATTTCAGGTTATCCCAGAGGTTTGTAAGCCTCTCTTCACTTTTTTGAATTCTTGTTTCTTCATTCTGTTCCCATTGAATGTTTATTTTTTCCTTTTGTTCCAAATTGTTGCTTTGAGTCCTGGTTTCCTTCCTGTCACTGTTGGTCCCCTGAATACTTTGCTTTATTTCATTTTGGGTACCCTTCATTTTTTTTTTCATTTTTTGACCAAGCTCAATCAGATCTGTGAGCATTTTGATTACCAGGGCTTTAAATTCTCCATCAGATAGGTTGGCTATATCCTTATCATTTAGTTCTCTTTCTGAGGTTTTGCTCTGTTCTTTCATTTGGGCCATATTTCTTTGTCTCAGCACATCTGAGAAGTTGAAAGGGGACAGGGCCTTAGGAATTCACTAGGCAGGGCAACCCTCTTTGCTGAGCTGTGGCACTGCCTGTGTGGGAGGCTCCAGAAAGGGAACAGTGCAGCTCGCCCTCTCGCCTCTAGCACACTTCCCCACGGACTCTTGTGTGAGACTGGGAGTTTCTCCCAATGTAGCGACCACTGTATTAACTCTGAGTCTCAATTTCCCCTTAATTCAGCCCCACCCCCAAGGTCCTTGGATTCACTGAGGTTTTTCTCTGCTGGCCTGTGGCATGGTCTGCTCCCAGAACAACCGGTCTGGTTGTTCTGATTGATTTTTTTCTTTAATTCCTTGGCTGTCAGAGTTCCATGCAGTTTGATTTTCTGGTGCTTCTGGTTGTTCATTGATTTTAGGTTGGTCGTTATCCTCCTTTTGGGTGTGTGAGGAAGTGAAGGGTTTCTATCTCTGCCTCCATCTTGACCGGAACTCCTCTTTTTTTTCTTTGTAGCTGAAAGTTATTGAGCACTTATCAGTAGGATCTTAAGTGATTAATATGTGCTTTGTATGTATTATCTCATTGAATTATCACAGAACTTCTGTGAGGCAGGTAGGTACTATGATTATTACCATCTTCTAAATGAGGTGCAGAGAGTTCCTGGTTGACGTGTTAGGGACTATGAATGAGAGGCCCTCAAGCACATCATCCGCTGGGCACTTGATTTGTCATGACTAGGACTGGTCATTAGACATTAAAATGAGTAATTTTTGGTCAAAAGGTCATGATAAGGAGGCAAATATGTTTTGAGATGCCTATGTTATGACATCAAGAGCCAATTTTAAAAGTGTTAGGATGCAGAAAGGCAATAGAGTCTAGAATTCAAGGACATGGGCTCTGGAGTCTGAATTCTGGCTCTGGAACCTACCAGCAGCGTGATTATATGCAAAATAAACCTCCTCTCTGGGTCTGAGTTTCCTGATCTTTATAATAGAGATAACAGTGACATTTTAAGGTTGCTTAGGGGAATTAGGTGAGATAATATATTATATGAAGTCCTTAGCTTAGCGGCTGGCACATTGCAAGTACTAAGTTCGTTTGCCGTCATTTGTTCAGTGTTTTTAGGTTGTTCTGCAAACCACTGCAAAGCAACTTCCCTCTGAGGTGGCATCACACATACTAAGTGTCCTATGAAAGCTGATGATGATCTGACAAAATGAGCTGTGTTGTTAGGTTAATGTTCACCCTGGAAACAGGCTTGCATTTCTGGAGTGGTCTTTTGACTGTGGTGATTTACTCCAAGGAAATTCAGATGGGACCAGCAATAGCAGAATTTTCAGATTATCTACGAGGTTAGAGGAATTATAATGTCCTGGATCTACTCACACATGTGAATTCAACCTCAGTTCTCCAAATGCTCATTGACCCAAGTCTTGTCCAGCCTGTGGCATGTGGACTCCAGACATTCACTTGCTTGTGCTCAATTATATTCTGATACTTTTCCCATGTATTTGACTTATCTCTTCAATAAACAGATATGTTCCCTTATAACAGAAGGAGCTATTGGTAAATCTTGTACTTCTTTTAGAGGACATGATTTTACTTCTTAAATGGAATACATGTGTATAAATTATTTGACTAACATGGTGCTAGTCATTATGAGCCAATATTCTTGCCAACCCTTGAAGAAAGGAGAAGATTATTGCTGGTTAGTGTTCTGTTAAACCAGAAGATGCTTCTCCACATGTCAGCATCCTTGCCTAAGCTGAAGTTGTCAGATGTTGGTACTGCTGTGACAAGCTTATCCAGCTCCAGTCAGATCCCCTGTCTTCATCAATACTCCTCATTGTGACTGGACAGGCACTGATAGAGGTGACACTGTGCTTAGTTGACGCGGTATGTGCGAGGTCATTTGAGGGTCAGTAATGCCCCTTTTTTCAGCACCTTCAAAGTAAGTGATGGATGTGGGGTTGACACCTGATGTGAGGTTGAGTTCACATCCAGTCGGGCCATTTTCAGGGTTTACCCTTCTCAGGCAGTCACCTGAGCAAGAAGCACATGCTCTTGTGGCTAGACCCTATTCACCAGATGGTTGGCTAGACCCTGAGGTGACTGTGAAGATGAGCAAGGCACAGCCCCTGCTCTTTAGTAGCTCTTCTCTATTCAGACAATAAAATCTCAGCTACCATGAATGACCTGTCTGCTGTGTGCCAGGCACTGTGCTAAGCTTGTTACACAAATTAACTCATTTAGTATCACTGTAATGTGTGCTGATGCAAAAGGGTCTTCTCTAAGTTATTTCCCTTCTGTTTGCTTTTTAACTTCATAATAAATCCAGTGAGTCAAGGTAACAGAGCTAGCTTCTTTTTAGTTGGCCATGTTAAGAGTACATCCATTCCCAAAAGACTTGAGATGATTCATACACACACACAAATTACGATAAATAATTGAGCAAACCTGGATGAAAGGAGAAAATGGGGTTAAAACTTGTGGAGTGTGGAGAAATGGCCCGCAAGCTTTACTTTCTAGAGTTGTCCAGAGAAAAAGAGAAATAAAATAGACATTTTCAAGAATAAGGGGCCCATGTGTGAAAAACAAACTGAGACAAGTACAACCTTACAGGGAACCAAGAGCTGAGAAAAACGATTTCTCATCTCCTGTTGGGTGGGGTGTGTCTGACAGTCTTCTCAACCACATTTCCACAAGAGGGAATGTCACAGGACTGGGAATGATAATGCCTCTCAGTGGTGACCAGGGCATAGCACCAAAGCAGAACTTACTCAAAGTGATTTTGTGGGCTGATGCAAGCCAATGATTTCATAACTATTCAAGGATTGAAACTTCTGAGCAGTTTTCTATGACTTTAATTCTCAGAGTTGGGCTTCTGCTATCCAGGGTTACATAACTAGAAAGTTATAAAACCATGATTTGAATTCAGGTCTGGCTAGATCTAGAATCTATGGTCCTTAGGGTGCATTGTGACTTCCTACCCCAACCCCACCTCTGTGCTTTCTGAATGTTTCAGTGTTGACTGCTATTAATAAGTAATGTGCTCTCTTCTTTTTCATGAGAACAAACTGTTAACAATATTGAAATGTTCTTCACTGAGTGGGTGTAGTTAATACCTTAAGGCTCCTTGCATGTGTCAAAGTAAAAGATATTTGTAGTCACTCCTAACATCTCCCTAAAGATTTCTTTTTACTAAATCACTCTTCCTCAGCGGACCAGTCTTTCACTAAGAAGAAAACTGAATGAACAGAATAGGTGTGCTCTTTGAGGCCCATATCTGGTTGTAACCAAGTAAGTATCTACCCTTTTAACCTCCCAGTCACCTCAGTGGAGGACAAAAAGGCTGCCTTGGTCCTGGCCCAGATTCTGTGAGAGAGACTCAGAGTCGCGGAGGTCCGGGGGTTGCTGGAGCTCTCAGGGGAAGCAAGCAGGAGAGAAGAGGAGGGGGAGCAGAGACTGGGAAGATGGGCCTCGTCCTGAGTGTGAATGGACCACAAGACCCTTGAGAGCAGGAAGCAAGGCAGGCCAAGATGCTCACGGAAAAGCTCTTATCTAAACAGAGGTGGCCAAGACTCTGGATCACCTCCACCATTGTCTGAGGAGCTGTCCCAAAGCCTCCAATCCCTGAAAAGTCTTCTCCACTCTCCCCTCTCCATTCAGATGAGAAGTAATTTTCAGTATGGGCTCCAAGGCGTCACAAGGTCTCTCACTGCACAAGAAAGCCACTCCTCCAGAATCCCCTCAGCCTGACCCTGTGGCCACCCTGAAGGCCCAGGCCCTTTTCCTGGAGCTGAAGGAGCAGGAACCATTCTGTCTAAACACTCCTTCCAACTCTACGCCTTTTTCTGCCAGCATCCTTTCCCCTACATTGTTTTATTTGTTTTAAGAGAATGTGAGAGGAGGGGAAAAGATAGTGTTTGCAGCTCCTATTAATCTGATGGCTCAGACACACTATCAGTAATGTTTTGACACAACACCCTCCGTGGCAGAGGAAAGTTTACATCAGGCGCTCTGCAGGGGCACTGCCATCGTGGGGAACCAGCCCTGGCGTGCCCTCTGGCAAACTGCCAGGTGGTCTTTTCGTTCCTTTCTATTTTTTGAGAGACATTTTACAGCCTCAATTTGTTTTTTATTGCTGTCCTTCCCCTTTGTTTCCTAACTTGACTTGATTCAATATTCTTTACAAATAGATTCTAATCACAGTTAGCGGGTGCAGTCTGATCTCATTAAACAGATAAGCAGAGTCTACCCAGAGTCCTCAAATTTTGTTATCCAAAAAAGAAAGAGGGAAATTATTGTCTTGGGGCCCTTTAGAGATCTCTAGAGCTTCTTTCCACCCCCCTCCCCAATAAATGTGCTGTAATTATAATTTAATGTATACAATTACTTCTAGGCAATGGCTCAGGCTCAAACAGGCAGCTGTTGGGTGTTGGGGTGCTCAGCTCACCACTGCACACCCCACCCCCACCCCAGAGGCCCTCTTTAAAGTCAGCTGCCTGCTACAAATGTTTTGGAGATCATAATAAAGCAGGCTAGCTTTACCTCAGAACAGGTTCAGGAATCATGCAGACCAAGTAAGTTAACAAGGAAAGAGAAAGGTTGTGATAAAGTTAAATTTTATGTTTCGTTGCAAAATTTTTTAAATAATAAAATTTATCAGCCAGTAGAAGGCCAGAGTTTCTATAATTTTAACATCAAAACATTTTTATGAGCAAAACTAACCAGAATTTATGTCCCAATGTACATATAAAGTATTTCTCCCCTGTCTCACTTCACCAGAGGACTGGGGGCCTCTTCTTTTGGCAGGCTAGTGCTTCATTTCTCTTGGTGTCTGACTTTGTAACAGTGAGACTCTGAGGATCCCCCTGAGCTTTCCCTCTGGCAGGTAATTCAGAGCCAGATTCACCCTGTAATGTGAATCTGTGGTAAAGGTTGGGGAGGTTACTTGGGAACAGAATTCATCCTGTGTGATAGATTGAGTGCTGGTGTGACAGAAAGAGTTAGAAAGATCTGGGTTCTAATCCCAGGGCTGCTGCTTTCTCTGTGAATCTGAGCAAGGCCTTTGATTTTTCAGAGTCTCAGTTTCCTTACTGGTGAAAGGGTTTGTGAACTGGGCACCACAATACCTGCTTCATGGCGTGACTGAGAATTTGTTGATCTTAAATGTGTGTATATAGCTTCTAGCCTGGGCCTAGCATTAGAGTCAGAATTTAGGAGAACAGAGATTTTGAAAGAAAGGGCAGCCTCATATTATTTATCATAGGGAGAAAGAGATCCTTAAAAAAAATCTTTTTATCTTAAGTTTCAGACTGTAGAGTAAACTTTCTAGGATTGGGGTGGTTAGGAAGCTTGCCGGAAATCATTTATGAAATGAGGATTTTGTGATGGCAGGAGTCTTGGTTACCAGAACAGGCACTAAACAGGTGGGCGACCTCCAGAAAGGTGAAATGTAGGCCTGAACCATCTCACCTGGTTCTTCAAAGACTAACGTTTCCTCACAGAAGAGTCACTTCAAAGAAAACACAGATAGTAACTCTCCGTGGCTGAAGCTCACCCAGCTGCACCATCCCTTCTGATTCCACCAGATGCAACAATCCCTCCTCTAGAGGAAGAAAACCACCAGCTTTGTACTTAGGCAGGGGGTGGAGAAAGAGAGGCAGAAGGAATGAAGGAAGTCTGAAAGTCGGAACTGTTCAAAGCCAGCACCTGAGGGAAATCACAGGGGAGCACAAAAGGGCCCCTTTGGGTGCACACTGTGCATCGTGTTTCCTGGGCTGGATTTGCAAAGGTGCCTTGGAATTAAGTTCAAAACAGTGGGATAAAAAGGGAGCTCTGCTATAAACCTATTGCAGGCCGCAGACACATTGGATACTCAACACATTTTGGTTGTGTATGATGAGAACTGTTTGCCAAACTTGGGAAAGAAACTGACCATGTTATACAAAAAGGGCTAAAAAAGATTCAAAGCCCTACTCTGTTAATAGTATTCGCGTAGTGAATACTTGAAGCCTGGTCTTCCTGTGCACAGAGAAGCACTGAAGCACAGCAACTTCTTGTTACGTGATGGCTGTCTGTGGATGTAATGTTACCTATGGATTAAGGGTCAAGCGCACAGATTCTGGAGTAAGCCAGGACTGATTGTGAATTCTGCCTCTGCCCCTTATTAGTTGTTTGACCTCCCTAATCCTCAATCTCCTCAGCCATTAAATGGGAGATGAGAGTACTTACTTTTTAAGATATCGTACAGATTGGTGAGGGAGTATATATGAACTGCCAAGTGCACAGGAAATACAATCCTTATTGTAGTAGAGAGTAATGTGCATGGTGTATATTATAATTATTCTATCCTGTGGCTGGTTAACTTGCCTCTTGGGGCCACTGTGGGCTTTGCCCTTCCTTATCTGTGGCCCCAGACTGCCTTTATCTGTCTGTGGTCACAGAGGAGCCAAATGCTTACTAGTATGAAGGGAACAGGGCAAATCCATCACCACTACAGGAAAATCAACCCAAGGCATGTAGGTCAGTAATGTCATCTACGTCTCTGGAGGGTGGCGTTTCCCTAATAATGTCAAGAGAAGATGGCTGGTAACTTAGACCAGACGGGAGAGCCCCACAGATGGCTCCTGCCTGGAGTTAGACAGACTGACATGTCACATGTAGGGTCCCAGCTCCATGGGTTAGATATGAAATTGGCTGCTTTCTCTTAATTTATTTATATCAGTCTCTAGTAACTAATTTGTTTTAACTCCAGGGCAATGGATGAGATGACATGGAGTACACTCTTACCCCGGAAATTTTTTTTTTCCTCTCAATGGTTATAAATACCTCCCATGCTATTGTACTTGGCATGCTGCATGCAAATGGAGGTCAGAGCCCTAAAACTCATTAGGAAAGGGACAGAGGCTTGGAGCAGAGAGGATGGTGGAGCTGAAGCTGATAACAGTGGCCTTGTCCAGAATAGTGCCTGGGAGCTTTCTTATCTCTCCTTGGCAGGAGGTGCTGTGGGCTTCCTGTGCGAAATCAGGAGTGAGCGCTGCTTTCCTCTTGTTGTTCGGCTTCCTCCCCCCTCAAGACGGTTCCCAGCACAGTGATTATCTTTGCATCTTCAAACATGGCACAATCTACTTCCTTAAGAGCTTGATGTATTCTTAAGGCTTAGGCAAACTCCCCTCCCCCTAAATCCCGTTTCAAGTGCTGTTATATAGTCAGGCTCCCAAATGACATTCTATTTTTATGGTTCCAATTACAAAGAGGGAAAAATAATAGCCCCCAAATTAGAAAACAGCCACAGAATCTGTCCTTTTTGTTTGGAGGGCCTTGCAGTGTTCCAGCCTATAGTTTCCATGCCAGGGCCAGTACACTTGTGCCCATCCGTAACTGGCCTCAGTCTTAGGGCCGGGAGCAGGGGCCAGAGGTTGACAGCCCCTGGTGAACTCCGACAGCAGACTGCGTTTCCCTCCGGAAACACCCAGACGGGCTTCACTCTCACATATTTCTTTGTGTTTCCTGAAGACCAAGCGTATGAAACTATGATCTTTGTCTAAGACCTCGCTTATCCTTTTTGCTTCTTTGGGGGGAAAAGAATGAAATGAAATGCTTCTCTTCCAGATACAATAGAACTTCAGGATTTTGATGTTGTGATGCCCCGTATAAACACACAAGTCTAATATAGGTGTATGCATGTTCATAGAGGTGTACATGTGTCATAAACCCCATATACCTATAATGTACATATACATTGTATATACTCATACATGTACTGAGCATGTGTGAAAAATGTGAGGTCAAGTACTAGTTCAAGGTATGGATGTTATAGCCTAGAAAATGAAGAATACTAATAATGAAAACTAGGGCAAAATAACATTATGTCTGGGATTTGCTTACAGAAAATAAAAAGAAATAAGGGACAGATGAAACAAATGTGGTAAAATCTTAGATTTTAAATTTGGGTGCTGGGTATATGAAGATTTATTACACCATGTGTATTTATCAGTATGTTTGAAAATAACAAACAACAGAACAAATGAAACCTCTTACTAAACAATGTATCAGTACCTCATGCCTATTTGTATGTTTATACATGTTTATGGAGCACCAATTACCTCCTAGTCCTTTGTTTAACTATGAGGACAGGGTGAAGAAGTAGCTGTGGCCCCTGTCTCCCAGTATCTGTTGGCCCAGTGGGACCTGGGAAGCATTAAATGGAAACTTAGAAAGTGTGGGTGCTCTGGGGGAGGACCTCACAGGGCAGCATGCCCAAAAGGGGAGACCAGCCAGAAGACTGGATCGTTTCAGATTCTGGAAACTTCCTCAGCTCCAGACCCAGAAAGGAGTATCGAAGGACATCCTACTGATCATTGAAATCCCGTCTCTCTTCCCTTTGTCTCATGTATTTTGTCCTCTCACCTTCATCTCACGTAAGTCACAGCTGCCCTTGGCTCCTTAAGATCATCCACTCAATTCTTCTGGAAATTGGGCTCTAAAAGTTCCTCCTGGTTTGAATCTCTCCAAAACCTGCCCAAAGACATATACATCCCAGCAAACTGTCTGCTCACAACAAATTCTAGTCCAAAACATAGTAATATAAAATGCTTCAATGAAATGGTCACAGTACAAGCAAACAGGAAAATCAACATGTAAGTTCATCAGGAAGCAGAGGACCTGGCTGAGGGTGGCTGCAGTTCCTCAGTTCAGGCTCCGCCAGCACTTGTCTCTCCTTCCCTGCCCAGGCTGGCAGAAAAGTGCAAACCTTGGGAGCCCACAGATGCAGTTTTGAGGGACCTGAACTCTCTCTCTATTTGCGTTGTGTCTCAAATAAATACATATTTAAATCTCAAGGAATTTTTTAGGGTGAACTTCCCATAAATTCAGTGAGTGGTTCCAGTCGTGAGAGCAGTGAGGAGTCACAGAGGTCAGAAGAAGCTGTTAGACAAGGTCGGATTGTGGGAAGAGAGGGTGTTCAGTCAGTGGTGGCTGAGTGAGTGAAGTGGAGGGATCACATACCCATGATACAGTGAGAATATTTTCTTACTTTTCTACGGTGTCTTTAATTTACAAAACCTCTGTAGGTAAATTAAGTCAGGTAATGCTTATATAATCCTGTGAGATTAACGAGGCAGGTATATTTTTATTCTTACTTTTGTTAAGAGAAAACTTGTCATGCGGGGTGGGACTAGGATTTAGGACCCCTGTGAGTCCGGGTCCAGGACTCTGAACTAACCAAACCAAAACGTGATTTGACTAAAACAAAGAGCTTCTGTAGGGTTCAGGTTGGAAAAGCACATAGGGAGTCGACTGGATGGCCTTGACTGTCAGACAAGGAAGCCTGGGCTTTCTACAGTACGGTAGCAAAAGGATTCCCCTGAAAACCAGAGCATTCAGAGGTTGGTCTGCCAGCAGTTTGGGGGATGTCAGAGTGGGAAAAGCCGGGGGCTGGCAAGGGCAGTTCAGATACTACTGTGCTGTCCAGGTCAGGATGGACTTGAATGTCTTTTTTGTTGTTTGGGGGTTTTATTCATGTAGAATGTAGGATACATAAAGTTTAATAAATGATCAATAAATACTTAGACCAATGAAACTGCATGAAAACAGAAGCTTACTGATAATCCCATGTCCGAGTGAACATGCTGACTTCCAGATTCAGGTCAAAATCTTTCCAGTAACTAGTTTGAAATAATAAGAGAGATTTCATGGACTTTAAGAATCAAAAAAGATTCTTAAAGATAAGCGACTTTGAAATCCTTATTTTATCATTAAACACTTGAGACCTGAGAAATGAAAGAGCTTGCCATGATGCCTCCAAACTTGAAAAGAAATAGACTGAACGTAACAACTGTTCCATAATGTGTTTCCATATACACCTAATTAGCCCTGGAAAAAACTACTTGCATTATGAACGTTCTGATTTATTTATTTATTTTTTATTTTTTTGGTATTTTCTTTTTTTTTTTATCAGTATTTTTTAATTGTTGATATTGTACAGTTTTCTGTCTTTTACCCCGCCCCAGCCCACCACCCCAGCCCTCCCCACCTTCCTCCCATTTCCACCCCCCCATAGTTTTTGTCCATGTATAAAGGACTCATGGATGGATGAACGTTCTGATTTAGAATGTTCTAAAAAGCCAGCCTTTTAGAGAGGTGAAATGCTATTATTCAAGATTTCCATTCGTTAACATAACTTCATTTTTTCTATGTTTGTGTGTTTCCTCCACTACCAACTAATTAAAATCTAGATAGTAAAACTTTCTAATTTAGGCATTTTTATTTCATAATTAACATTTAGAACAAGAAGGATGTATGGAGATACATTGGTATGGGTTTTTCAGATCATGGAAAATATATTTGCTATTTTTAAGTTTTGAGGACATGTATTGAGGGAAATCTAAGGAAAGGGGAAAAATGTGAGTTTTGTTACCCAAGCACTCATCCAATGACTTTATTTGTTTGTTTGTTTGTTTTTGTTGTTAGCCAATGATTCTCATTTCACCTAAAGCCTTGGGCTTGACCACGCTGCAGAGCAACACAGTAACAACTTATTTTTCTTTCTATAGGTATGACTTTTGCTCCGATAGTGGAGAGTCCTTTATCCTGGATCCTGACAGCAACATAGGAAACAGAATTGAGAGCATCACTCAGCGCATGGCGGTAGTAGAAGGAAAGAATAAGGTATTCTTTGGAAAAATAAGCATTGGGATATTTATTCTGAAAACACACACTCAGTTCCCAGTTCTGGGTTTATTAGAACCTGACAAAACTAAACTGCTGAACAAAAACTCAGAGAGAAAAAAGCATTGAGATATGTCTTCCTGAGAGAGGCACTGAGCCCGCTCAAACGGCAGCGTTCTCCCGCTGAACACCAAAGCGCTGAGGATGCAGTCCTAACAAAAGAGGTGAAACTGCCTCCTACACATCGAACTTGCCCACATCAGTGCTTCCCTAATATGCTCTAGCGGCATACTAGAATACTCTCCCAATTTTTACATTTGAATCTCTGGGATGGAGCCCCGGGGTTCATAAAATCTCCCAGGAGAGTAACCAGGACTGAGAATCACTGCCATACATAAAGTAGGGTGATGATAAGAAAAAGATAAAATGTAATGTTCTCTTTTCACAAAATATCTTGTTTTTCTCCTTGTCTTTGCAAGGGCAAAGCTTGACTATGTTGGGGTATACAAACACACAGTGTCAAGATTTTCTCTCTTAAGATATGTAAATCAAAACCACAATGACATACTACCTCACACCTGTTAGAATGGCCATCATCAAAAAGATAAGAGATAACATCCTGTTCTCCAGGATTTGGAGAAAAGGGAATCCTTGTGCACTGTTGGTGGGAATGTAAATTGGTGCAGCCACAATGGGAAACAGTATGGAGTTTCCTCAAAAAAAAAAAAAAAAATGGAACTATCATATGTTCCAGCAATCCCACTGAAAGGTATATAGTTGAAGGAAATGAAAATACTAACTCAGTGACATATATGCACTTCCATGTTCATTACAGTGTTACTCAAAATATCTAAGAAATGATAACAACCGAAGCATTCATCACTGGATGCGTGAATAAAGAAACTTTTGTGTGTGTACACAACAGAATATTATTCAGCTATAATAAAGAATGAAATCTTGCCATTTGTGACAACATGGGTACACCTTGAGGGCATTATGCTAAGTGAAATAAGTCAGAGGAAAACAAATACCTCATTTATATGTGCAATCTAAAACAAAACAAACAACAAAAAAACCCAACAACATCAAGCTCATAGATACAGAGAATAGATTGGTGGTTGCCAGAGGCAGAGGGTGGGGATGGACAAATAAGGTAAAGGGGGTCAAAAGATACAAACTTCCAGTTAAAAATAAGCAAGTCATGGGAATTTAATGTACAGCATGGTAGCTATAGTAGTAATACTATATTGCACACTTAAAAGTTGATAAGACCCCTGAGTAGTGTGGCTCAGTTGGTTGAGTATCATCTCGCAAAGCAAAAGTTTACTTGTTCGATTCCCCGTCAGGGCATTTGCCTGGGTCACGGGCCCAGTCCCCAGCTGGGGAGCATGTGAGAGGCAACCAGTCAATTTTCCCCTCACACATTGATGTTTCTCAGCCTCTCTTTCTCCCTCCCTTTCCCTTTCTCTAGGAATAAATAAATAAATCTTTTTTTTAAAGTTGCTAAGAAAATAGATCTTAAAAGTTCTCATCACAAGAAAAAATTATAATTAAATATGGCAAAAGATGTTAACTAGAGTTATTATGGTGATCATTTTGCAATATATACAAATACCAAATCATGATATTGTACCTCTGAAACTAATCTCGTTATAAGAGAGGAATTTCAAACCCCCAAGAAAAAATACCTAATCTCATCAGGGTCCAGCAGGCATCTTTTCTGCCACTCCTGTGCTATTCATTCTGTACTCCCCTAACCTCCACTGAGCCTCAGCAAAGCTGACACCTTGGAAACCAGGCAAATCTCAGGGGACCTCAGACCTGCTGGCTTTTTTTCTGTTGAATTAGTAAAAAGAACACGTAAAAATCTTCCATTAAAAGCATGGAACAGTGATGCTTTGAAAAGGAAAAAATATATATCAAACAACCCCTTGCTGAAGTGTCTATTTATACTTGCATGTCTTGATTTGGAGTCATCTGTTAATGTGGATGCCGTCTGCTTGAGTGTGTTTATGCCTGTTACCTATTTATTTAGCTGTATGCATTTGAAGGCGACAAAATAGATGGCATCATTGTCTGTGTAGGATTTAACAATAGCAGTAACAACAAATAACACCTGAATTCTTCATTGTGTGCAACTTTTTGACATATGCTAATGTTGATGTCATTCTTTGGCTGGCTAACATGGTTATCTCCATTTTAAAGATAAGAAAAACTAGCGTGATAAGATGATTAACTCAAAGCCGCACAGCTTAAAAGTGGAAAATTAAGAGCTCAAACCAAAGTCTTCCTTTCCAAAACCCAGTATTCTGCAAATTTAAGCCAATACAGAAATCAGTTAAAATGGGGATAGCTGCCATGAGACTATCAGCAGTCACTCGTCAAGGATTTAGGAAATGTTTTCATAACTACCAGCAGTTGTAGGTGGTTTATAGGGTTTTTCCCCCTCTGATACAAATGAACAGCGGTTTAAAACATTCCATGATGTGTAGCTGTCGATGAGAGAGTGTTTTAATGAAATACTAGGAAAGAGGAAGGTCTATAAACTTTAAAGTTAAATTCACAAAAATATGCTATAGAAAATAAAATGGGAAATGAGAAAGTGGGGGTGAGGTTTCTGAGTAGCCAGAACCACGAAGTGGCTACCTGACTCCTTAGAGAATAGTAGCAAAACGGTGGGAGCTTGGGAAAGGCACTTCCCTGATTTACATGTAACTTTGTGGTTGCGTAGAGGGATTAAATATCAATCTCCAGACCCAGTGGGCACCTGTGCCTTCCCAGGTACAGTCAGACTCTGCCACTTTCTGTCTTGTAGAACCATGTGCAAATCAGTTCACCTCTCTGAACTAGAGTTCTCTCCTCCAGAAAATGGGACTAGTAATATTTGCCCTACCTAATTTGCCTGTTGTCATAAGGTGATTGTCAGAGCCCTGGCTGGTGTGGCTCAGTTGGTTGGAGCATTGTCCAAAGGGCGGTGGGCCAGATTCCTGGTCAGGGCACACACCTAGGTTGCAGGTTCAGTACGCAGTTGGGGTGCCTACTGAAAATCGATCAGGCAGCTGATCAATTTTCTCTCTTAAATTCCCTCTCTATAAAAATCAATAAGCATGACCTCAGGTGACAATGAAAAAAGGAAAAGGTGGTTGTCATGTAGACCCTGATGCAATTCCCAGATTGATTGGGATCATGTATTATGAAGACTATTTGTTAAGCAGTTATTTGCATTGCAAATACTCTTCCTAAATGAAGCTGATATATATGTATATCTGTATATATAAAATATCCTCTTAGTGGCTATAACACATTAGACTTTAAGTAAATTATTTTTTAATTTTATTTTAATTATCGTTCTTGTACAGTTTTCTGTCTTTTACTCCCATCCCAGCCTACCACCCCAGCCCTCCCCACATTCCTCCCATTTCCACACCCCCTAGTTTTTGTCCACATGTCCTTTATACTTGTTCCTGTAAACTCTTCCCCTTTTTAGACTTTAAGTAAATTAATTTTATGTTCTAAATTTTAAAGAATTTCTTACTTTTTCTATTAATATATCTTCATGTATGAAAAATTATCTTTCATATGACGATAACAAGTGGAAGTTTTGCTATTTCAGAATGATTTGTACTGGTCTTCCCTTTACAATTAAAACTGCCTTTATTTTCTGTACATTTTAAGAAAGTGCAGTCCCAACTTGGACTATCATGATCCTTTTCCCTGGAGCAGAGTGCCAGCATGCCCGACAGCAGCCCACGCCCCACAGATCAGTGGACAGCGGGTCCACCGGTGCACCTGTCGGATTTCAGGGACTTGCATTTTTTTTCTTTGTTTTGTTTTGTTATGTTTTCATGTAATTCAAGTAAGTGTGTAGGGGACAATAAAGTTCAGTTCCTTACTGGCAGGTTTTGGCCTAGATTTGTGAAAAGTGAGTCATCAGTGGAGTTGCTAGTACCAAACGCGGAGCTTTGTATTGTTCAAACGGGGCAGCCAGACTGCAAGGTCTGTGGATGCAGGGTAGGAAGTAGAAAGAGCCCTGAGGCAGAAAAAATGCACAGGAAACACATATCAGCATGAATTCTGTGAGGATGGAGAACGGTGACAGCATTATGGTGTCAGCACCATCCCCACTGAAGTTGCTTTGAGGTGAGAGTGGGAAGCGTGTGCACCACGTGTGACAGTCCGTGACAGAAGCATCAGCACTGAATCGCAGGACCCCAGTGTATGTTGCATTGCCCACACACTCCCCAGTTTTTCTAATTTCATTCATGTTCTATTCTTCCATCACTTGGCTCAAATGTGCCACCCTGGGCTAATTTTAGATTTTTCCATGACCTTTCTCCGTGTCTACTTTTATGTCTCCCTGAGACACTTAGGAGGAAACTATGTTAGAAACATTCTGAGATTAAAATCGCTGTTCTATATACAGAGTTTAAAAAAAAAAAAAAACCTTGTGCTGGAGATTAGGCTAAATTACACATCATCCCATCCATTCTATTCTGTGAGGTTCAAACCATATTGTAGTGGTGAATTACTCATACTTAGCAAAGGGAAGGAGGGAATATGAATAACTTCCGGACTTACAGTACACGATGAGGGTTTTCATCAGTGTTCCTGAGTCATACAAAAGAACCAGAGAATGGCCTTAAAGGGTCTGTTTCTAATATCTAAATTTTTGAGGTCCTGGCAGGGCAAGTAGAGGCACCCCCAAAGTGAGGGTTCAGAGCCAAAAATACTGTTGCAAATGAAAACTAACTATAGTAATAATACAATAATAAATCTTGGAGAATTTCTTTTGGTATGCCTTGTAAAATAAATTATTATTATTTTAAACACATGCTACAACTCAAATTCTTGGCACTTTCTCTTTTAAAGTATTGAGTTGGTATTTGGGTTCCAACTGTTCCTCTATTTGTACCTTTTCTCCTTGAAACAATAGTATTTGGTTATAAGCACCGAGGAATGAGTTTGCCCCTTTATTTTTTTAAATATTTTACTTATTTTTAGAGAGAGAGGAAGGCAGGGAGAAAGAGAAGGAGAGAAACATTGATGTGTGGTTGCCTCTCACGTGGCCCCCACGGGGGACCTGGCCCACAACCCAGGCATGTGTCCTGACTGGGAATCAAACTGGCAACCCTGTTGCTCACAGCCCACACTCAATCCACTGAGCTACACCAGCCAGAGCATGTTTGCCCCTTTAACACAGAAGACTCTTGCATTGAGACTTACTGTCTTCAGTCCAGACAATTGATACAATTCATACTTGAGCTTTTTTTTCCTGACCTTATAAACTTTATACTTCAGCTGTCAAAAAGATTTCATTTTTCTTGAAAATATGTTTAAATTGATAATACATGTTCTCTGAGAAAAGAGAAGTACTCTTGAAATCAGATAGTTTTTAACAAAGTTGATCATGGGATACAAGTCTCATCTTATTTTTAAGTTTTCTTTAATTATAACTTTTTCACTCATCACTCACATTCTCAAACCATGTAACACAATATCCGCTGAAAAATAGCTTGCAACTTATGTAAAACACTGAGAAAGAAACTAATATTCTTGTACATAGTGGCATTTATCTTATGTGACCTATCTCTGCTGACTAAAGGAAGTATTCTCAAGGAATAAACCCAATTCAAAAGATAGAACTCTACAATAGATCTGTGCTATCAGTTTAAATAGTTTCAGGGTAAGAAGTAGTTTCGAGTATCAGTTCTACCTAGGTCTGCCTGTGCTACTGTGCATCTTTGAGTGAATCACTTAACCTCCTATGACCTCAGTTGCTTCTTGTGCAGAAGAGGGTAATACACCCCTTTTAGGGCCAGAGGGAGGGTTAAATGAGATAATGCTTTGCACACTATCTGGCACACAGCGAAGGCTACATAAAGGTACCCAGAACCAAAGAAATAATGAAAACTCCCATCAATGTCATTTTCTAGTTCAATTTCAATAGAAACTTTGGAGAGGTGAGGTCTGTGGCACGCTTCACTAAAAGTAAGATGTCTGTTTTAGAATGGTCCATTCGGGCAAAATAAGAGAGACTCAAATGCATTAGTATCTCCATGGTTTATCATGAGACCTGGATTCATTTCACTCCTAGGTACCTCAATTTCATTGATCATACAAAACTTCTGAGCTATCTGACTGTGCTGGCGTCTTGTAAGATGGCCATCCCCCGTTTGCCTGCACGGGTCTTAAATATGGCAAATGTGTACATCTGATGCTTTTCCTTTGTCATGGAACCCAGTTCTTGTTCTTAGTTGCTTTGAGTTCAGTGAAATCGTAATAATTTTTAATAGAAACCCAAATATAACTTTCAGATTCAGGTCATTGCTGTCCATAATATCAGATACTCCCAAACCAAATAGAAATGAGTGTTTCAGTTATTTATTGAGAAATAATAAATCTGAGATGCTAAATAAGGTTCTGCTGAAGCCCATACGGGAAAACACTAGACAGCTAACTCCAGAAGAAAGCAGTACTTTGGGGAGGGCAAGCAATGAGGGAGGGGCTGCGAGGGCCCCTCCGTGTCCTTCACCTAAACTCAGTGTGGCACGCTGCCTCAGGCGTCTGGCCCGGGTCTGCTGAGACATGTCCTTCCAGCTGCCACCAGCTAACACTTCATTTCACATGGCCACCTACAACCTTCTCTCCTCACTGCTTTCATTTTCTTCCATGACTCTTAAGTGGTGGGTGCAATAATTCAAAGGAAATGGCTATCCAGAATTTTTTTTATCCCCCACCTCTTACAGATTAATAATCAAAAGGGAGACACCTGAGCTCTCTTCCATTCACTCCACTGCTTATCTGATTTGTGTGAGTGTTCCTTTGCAAAAGAGAGTAATATATATTGGATTTTCAAGTCGGAACATTCTTCTTTATAATCTTAAAGTAGTCCTTGAAGGTTACAAATAAGATTGTCATATTCACCTCCGTCTCCCTTAAAACATCTGGGCAAGGCCCAGTAAAAGCTCAGTCAGTGTTTGCTAAATTGAATGAAAAATGCCTCATATTGTAGATACTTTCATTTCTAATAATTTCAATAATACACAAAGGATACCTCGGTATATGTAATTAAACAGATCCAACAGACAGAAGAGGAACCATCTTGTAATACTCACTATATCTTAGTGAAAATTACAGAGAATGTGGAGCAATGGACTTGACTAAAAATAAGGAGTATATTTTTAGTCTTCCTGATCTGTAGAATAAAGACAGAAACAGCTTAATTTATTGAATGGGATATGAAAACATGTGAAGTGCCTAGCACATTATTTGGCAACTCAGAAGAAACATAAGGCTTTTTCTAGAATTTGTGTTGACCACTTTAGAAAGCCTGTATGTTACTTTAGCCTGGAAGCCACTTGGCCATTATACTTCAGCCAGGACACACCATTAGTCTGGAAGCACGAGCACAGCCTGCACAACTTCAAAGCCAGTTATGTGTGTCCGAGGAGGTAGGCTGCAACAATTTATAAGTAACTGGGTCAACATTTTTTTTTTAATTTTTTTCTTTTAGATTTTATTTATTTATCTTCAGAGGGGAAGGGAAGGAGAGAGGGACAGAAACATCAATGTGCGGTTGCCTCTTGTATGTCCCCTGCCGGGAACTGGCCTGGCAACCCAGGCATGTGCCCTGACTGGGAATCGAACCGCGATCCTTCGGTTCGCAGGCCTGCGCTCAATCCACTGAGCTACACCAGCCAGGGCTGGGTCAACATTTTTTAAAAAATTGTAAATATAAAAAATTTTGCTTTTTCATTTTTTATATAGTATGCATTACTTTTTTGCAAAGTGGGGTTGGATTTTAAAACTCAACAATTTTTTCATGTTATTAATTTTTCTTTTTAAAAGAAGACTGCAGTGCAAGTCTTTATGCTGTATAGATTTGTGTTTCACTACTTTTTGAGACGTACAGTTTCTAAAGTACTCTCAAGTTTACACAAATTTGACTCCTAGTCCTTTCGTAACAGGGGCCGATTTGTCAAATAGCAGCACTAAAATCTAGTGAAGTGATCATAGAATTAATTTGTAACTTATATCTTCATTTTCTAGATGAGTAATTGGCAGACTGAGAAATTGAGTCATTGACAAACACAGGCAACAATCTCAATGATCTCTCCTTCCTCTCCTCCAGCACCATTGGGCTGCAATGCCACAGTCTTTGAGCACATAAAAAAAAGGTTCAGCCAACCTATCTCTTCTGTCCCTGCTCACTTAACATGCTAAGATTCCTGTTGCCAAAGAGCACCCACAATCTCAGGCCATCCAAATGGAAGAAGGCCTTGCCTCACCTGTCGCCCTCACTGACGTGGAGCTGACACCGCAGAGAGCAGGACGTGCAGTCCCGCATCTCAGCTTCGGGGCTTTAATTGTTGCACCAGCAGCACGAGATAAATAGCCCTGAAACTCTCATACGAGGCGGACGTCATTGGCCCCGGTCTACCGAGGACCTGCTTTCCTGTTATTTTTCCATTCTCGCTGGGGCTCAGAAAGGGGAGAGCCTTCTGGTAACCACTCGTGCATGCAATTACTGTCTTTGTTGAATGAATGAAATAGCTGAATCATTTCAACCCGCAGAAGTAGCTGACAGATGTTCAAATGGTGCTTTGTCCTATCACAAGCTAAACTTTCCTTTTCTTTTGTAGATTGCTAGCACCTTGGTTGTGGCTGACTCTAGAATTTCTGGGACCTACAGCTGCATGGCTTCTAATAAAGCTGGGACTGTGGAGAGAAACATAACCTTTTATATCACAGGTAAACCACGCATCCTATCCTCAAAAAGACAGCCTGGTGACTTCAGTTGCTCTTCAGATCTTGTTTGCTGCTAGAGCACTCACAGATTGAGTGATTTTTATTTAAAGAAAACATTCCATAGAATTGTTAAAGTTTGACAGCCTTCATCCTTGCCCTTAGGAACAGTATTCTACATCACTGAATCTTCTAAAGAGTAATTTCCCTGAATTCTCTTTTAGAGCTATCTGTGTATGTCTGGCTCCCGGGCTGGATTGTGAACTTGGGATCTTGTCCTGTTGATTTTCTCTTTTCAGAACCTAGCCCCAGGTCTGGCACACAGCAGTTGTTCAGGAACAAGCAGGGAAACCAGTTGTAATACATTATAATACAGTATAATATAATTTAACCAAAAAGCTAATTGTTTCACAGCTTAATTTCAAGTTTTTGAGAAATGAGGCTCTCCTATAGAAAGAAATCTGAAACTGAGTTTTGACGATGATAATTAATGCACTATTTTTTGGTAGCATTTAAGAGTGTTCGGCCTTAAATAGGACCATCTCTGCACATCTTAAAACTTCCAAGGTACACAAATGGCACTCCCTGTGTCCCTCCACGGGTACAGGAAGGAAGAAGTAGCTCAAAGTATAAAAACAATCGCCTGGCTCCACACTCCCCCAATTTCTGAGGAAACCCAGGCAGTGTGCCAACTCTTTGGAAACCTCACGCTGCATGAGACAGGCTGCAGTGGTTGCTTAGAGTTCTCCAGAAAGAAAGGTAGGTCTAATGTCCTGAGATGTGTGGGCCATCAGATCATAGGGAGCCTTCTGGTGAGGAAGCCAACCTGAGAAGCCGCCCCAGGAGACACCCTGAGCAGGTTGGCGCAGTGTCAGAGCTGGAAGAGACCTTCGAGCCCCGCGTTCCAGACATGCAGAAATCGGGTCTGCAGATGGGGAGGAGGCAGACAGCAGAACCGCGCTAGACTGGACCAGTCTCTGTCTTCTCAGATGTGAGAAGTGGAAGGACAGTCATCTTTGCATCCATTCCAAGAAGGGAAATCCTTTACATTGAGAAGGATTCAGATAGCAATTTCACACAGCTCCAATCTCAGATGATTTAGACTAGTTAAGTACAAAGGTTTGCATTGTCCTGCGTATTTGGTTGGAAACAAGTTACCATCCAAATCAATAGCCACTATACGTGTGATTTAGAGTACAAAAGACTGAGCAACTCCTGTTTCGAACAAGTGGCAAGTTTGTACAAGTTAATTGCACTGGCTATTAGACAGTACAGTTAAACACTTGCAGAAATATCAGTGGTGCCCTGTCTTTCTAGGAAGACAGTTTTAACACCAAGGAAGCGAAGAAGAAATGTTGAATTATATATATCCTAACATCTAAAGGTATGTGCAGAAGTAATGTGACAGACGAATTTGCCAGTGTTGAGCCAGTGCTGTCCAACGGAAATACAAGCCACGGATATAATTTAAAATTTTCTAGTAGCCAGATTTTTAAACGGTGAAAGGGAAAAAAGTGAAATTGATTTTATTAAACCAATATACTCAAAATATTATCAACCTGTCCTTGACATTTTTAAAAATATTGCACTGCTTCAGTTTTTAAATTTTAAATTAATTGAAGTAAAGAATTGAATAAAACTCAGTTCTTTAGTCACCCTGGCCACACTGTAAACGTGCAATAGCCACACAGGGCTCATGAGTTCTGTTTGTACAGTGTAACTTGAAGCCTCAGAGAAGGAAGCAGGACTTGAGAGGGTCCTGGATTTGAGGCACTACTGAGTGGAATTAGAATCTGAACGGTAGAAGGAAGAGGACAGTGCTGTTCTGGCATTTTCAGAGTCAAGGCAAGAGTACCACAAACAATACATCTAACACATACAAGTTCTAGTTCAAGCAAATAGCCGTTAAATGTTTTGGCCTCTGGGGATGAACATGCCATCAACGAGGACCTGCGAGATCAGGTCCAAATTTTGAGTTCTGGGACTACTCAGAGTTCCTCAGCCAAGTGTGGCAGCACCTAGCAGGGAAGAAAGGAGCTGCTCCTGACTCCTCTGTCTTCTCTTTCCACTTCTATCTCTGCCCCACATGGTGAGGGGCCATGACCCATACGTGCGGGCTCCCCGGCCCGCAAATGCAAACTCCTTCCACACTCTCATGAGCAGTCTTCCCTGGGACCTTGAAGTTTGCTCAGTGACAAGTAGTCTGACTTCAGGAGGACAGATCTGGAGAAGAGGATAGAGACCTGGGATCATCTTTACAGGGAATTCTAGGATTCTGGGGACCCCCTCCCCCAACAAGGATCTAGAAGTGGGGCTAACACAGGCTCTGAGTGGGCATGCCCACTTGGCCCACGGACTCTTTAAATCGTGAAGAGGGACAACCAGACAGAGCCATCCAAAGGCCCAGGACAGGGACCCCTCTTGCCTGAATCTGAAGCAATGTTGGAAGAGGATGGACACATGGTGGAGGGGAATGGCATGCTCATTTCCTGATTGTTCAGCATCTCCGGGAAAAGTGCACGATGCCCAGTGTGAGCTGCAGCACCCACGTCTCACCTGTCTGTCCCACTGAGTTCCTCCTGTGGCATCGTAAACCTGCGCACGCTGTTGTTGCTGATGGTGTCCCAGCTGGTGAAGCTGATCAAGGCGATCACCTCCCACCATTTGATATGGTTAATAACTGTGGAGTGGTTGAGACCTTTTCTAGATCCCAAGGCTTGTCCACAGAAAGGAGTGATGAGAATTCAATCCAAACATACCTACTTGAAGCTCTCACCATTTTTCCTCTAGAAGGTCAAGAACCTTAATCTTAAAACGGAGCACAAATTCAACCAAATTCCTATTGCCTGAAATATGATTTTTCTGAACTCTTCTCTACCAGTCATGAAAAGTTCTCATCTTGATTGGTGCTAATGGATTCATTTGCTTACATTCATTATTTTAAAACTATTATCTTTTTCTTACTCAAGTCTTTGTCACCAGACTCACTCTCACTAGAGAGGAGACTAAATACTCTCAGGAATGCCACACCTTACGCGTCTGTTTTGTGTGTTTATGCTTGGACCTAGTGCAGATAATTCTTTCACAAACCTGTCTAAAAGTTAACTGCTTTAAATCTAGATCTGGATTTGGTTCTTTGCTGAGCCTCATTTCAGTCACGTTTCTCCTGCCTTAAAATACAGGGTCCAACAGAAGTAAGGTTTGCTCGAGTGTGGTTGGTAGGCTACGTGAATGTCTTGCACAAGATGGACAGCAATTCGAACATTTCACCTAAAATGTCACATGGTGTGCTTGAGTGTGGTATTGTTATGTGACAGAATTACATGCTTACGATTTTGTATTAAAAGATTTTGTAATAAAAAGGGATGTTATTTGCACTGGACCCTGTCTAATGAGGACTTAGCGTTGCCTTCGAAATCAGTGAAACGTGATTACCTGCAGCCGTGGGAGCGCTCCACTGCTTCGACCCTGAACTGGGCCGTTACATATATGTAGCAGCAACTTGAAAAAGCTAAACTTGCTGGTAACCACTCACTTTCTTTTTAGAGAATGTTATTTCTCTTCCTCAGTGGAAGAGAAGCCTTCTTTATTCCCACCTGACAAATGAGACACCTTCCATCCTTTTGATTTCTTTCATCCTCTTAATTGTCTCTTTCATGAGCTCAGTTCCCATGTTTGACCAATCTGGTCAAAATGTCCACCCCCTTCATGCATAGGTGACCCTTTCGCCTGCCCCCTGAATGTCTCTCCTGAGCAGGGGTCGGTTCTTCTCCTCTGACACCTCATAAGCTGCCATGGGCGTGATACCTGTTAGCAGGTGCTGATGCTGCTTGTGCCGAATCTTTAACAGGCACTTAAGTGTGGGAAGATTTCTTGTTTTTACTCTGAGAGTTAGAAGGCAATTCTTTCTTGGGTCTGTTTTTGTACTTAGGCAAAAAGGAAAAAAATCAACATGGATTAAGGAGAAAAATCCCTCTGGATTCATTAACTAGTTTTAGGACATTTTATTTATCATCTTCCAGGGATCAAAAGAGAATACCAAAGGGGTGATACTGAGATACAGATAATCACTTCTAAGAGGCTGTCTGATAACATACACCAAGTTAGCTTTGGTAACAGTGTCTCCCACATGAAAAATGGACCTCAGAATCTATCGGGTTCTTTTCTCTGCCCGTGTGTGTGTTTTTGCCATTTCGCTGGCACTCAGTGTGACTGTGGGCGTGTCAGCAATCACTGAGTGTGAAACAGGAACCGCAGGGCCTTATCTCCCTGGTTTCCCAATGTCACTAAATGCATTTTATTTTGAGATTCCTGGGGTGCTTGGCAAAGATAAACAAAATCTTCCATCAGGAAACCTGTGAGCTAATTTCCACAGGAAGTTTCAAACCACTGAAGTAAATAGAAACTCTCTACTTGGTCTCAGTGGTGCTACTTGGGCTCACTTAGGTTCCAGTACCAGATGTGACCTCATAGATGGAGTCTGTAGTCTTTAGAGAAATTATCCAATTGCACTTGGTGTGCAAGACTTCTGTTCTAATATATGCGTAAACTTGGGTGGCTGGTGCTTGGAAAACGTCCCAAATATAAAAAGATGCTGAATTACAGAGGCTATTTCAGACACCTTATTGTTACGTTAGAAATGACTGTCAGCTGCTTCTGCATCTTCTGGCACATTCTTAGATTTTAATTTTCAAAGCAGGAAAACCTCCCCTGGTGTCCTCTCTCTCCGACCACTGACAGCTTCATAAGCCACTGTTACTCCCGCTCCCAGGTTTCAAATGAATACTTTGGCATTCCTTCAGACGTGACACTTTATAATAAAGCCAAAGCCCAGAAAAATCAGAAAAACAAGCAAAGTGAGATTTAGGAAAGAGTTGATATGATAGCTAATTTTGGACTATTGTCTCTTTAAGGTTTAAAGGTTTCTTTATAGCTTTGTGTGCAAAGGATAATAATAATAATAGCATAACATAGAGCTTTTCATCTTCAAAGTACTTTGTAAAATGTTGGCCCAAATTCTTTGCTCAAATACAGATACGCCACTAGTAACAAGCAATGCAAGGGTTTTGAGAGCAGATCAGTTCAGGGCCAGTAGCCAATGGTTTTTTAAAATCCTCTGGTGAAATGGTCCAAAATGAGACTGGGAACCTCTCAGTGCAAAAGCTAATGGTGGTCCAGGGTGAGAACTCCAGGGAGGAGAGCTCATGAGGTGTCGCCAGGGGCACTTAGAAGATGGACATGAAGGTTAGCCAGAAATGAGAACTGGAGAAAATGGCTTTTAATGACACAGACACTTCCAGAAAATGCTTATTAAGCTTTTGAGAGCAAATTTGAGTTTTAAAATTGTCTGGCAACTCTTCCAGACTAGTTGTCTACATCTTCAGAAGAAATCTTTGCTCTTTCATGCCTGAGGGGCACGATCACCCTTGAGGGGACCTGAGCAAGTGAGCTGGCTCTACTCAGCCACTGAGCCCACTGTGCCAGCAAAGAGCAGGCAGCATCGTGGATGGCAGCAGGGGGCGGGTGCTGGCAGCCCGAGTGTAGGAAACTTGGGGAAGCTGTGTTCTTCCGCTGGAACGTTTAGGGTTGAAGTGGTGCTGACTGGCATGACTAGGTCTTTCTTCTACCAGGGACCTGGGACTTCTAGTCTCACTTTTCACAACTTACTTCGGATAAGCCTGACTGAAAAAGCACCTTTGGTTTTTAGTACAAATTGCTGTTATTACTTTACTGTTTTGTCCATTTACCAGTAGTTCTGTTCATGATAAAGAAATGGAAAACGTAGTTATCATCCCAAACTTTAAAAAATAATTCCACTTTGAAGAGCATATTTGGGCAAGTAAGGAAAATGTCCCATCCTACTAAGCATTCTGTGAGGCATTTCCTGCTTTGGATGGTTGAACTTAGTTGGTTCCCACCTGCTATATTTGATCAGTGCCCCTAAAATAAACAGATACTCATCCTTTTAATGCTGATGCTGACAGAATCTGTAGTAATAATTCTTCAGATCTTTGAATATCTCCTGATGAGATGCTGCTTCTGTGTGATACATTGGTTTTTCTATGAACCAAAAGTTCTTTATTCTTATCTTATAGATGTGCCAAATGGATTCCATGTTAACTTGGAAAAAACGCCTACTGAAGGAGAGGACCTGAAACTGTCTTGCACAGTTAGCAAGTTCTTATACAGAGACATTACTTGGATTCTGCTGCGGACAGCTAACAACCGAACCATGCACCATGGTATTACCAGGCAAAAAACGAGCGTCACTAAGGAGCACTCGGTGACGCTTCACCTTGTCATCAAGAATGCTTCCCTGGAAGATTCAGGCACCTATGCCTGCAGAGCCAGGAACATATACACAGGGGAAGACGTCCTTCAGAAGAAAGAAGTTATAATTAGAGGTGAGCACTGCAACAAAAAGGCTGTTTTCTCTCGGATCTCCAAATTTAAAAGCACGAGGAATGATTGTACCACACAAAGTAATGTAAAACATTAAAGGACTCATTCGAAAGTAACAGTTGTCTCATATCATCTTGATTTATTGTCACTGTTGCTAACTTTCTGGCTCAGAGGAGATGCTCCTCCCAAAATGAGTTTGGAGATGATGGGAGTAATAATGAGCCCCCAGGCCTGCACTGGGCTCCCCATCGGGCTGAAGGGTCTCCCTAGGGCCAGCCCAGTGACCTGGTGCGCGTTGGGATTTGGAGGATCCCTGCAGGCACACTCTGTGCTTCTGCTCTTTGCTGTCTTCTCCTGCCCGGTAAACAACATCTGGGAGCTGACCCCTTCCTTCCACCTTGACGCCAGCCTCTTGGTGTTTTTGAGTTTCAAAGCTGCACGAACTGAAATGCTGGTTTCTGCCAAAGATGGACATGAATAAGTTAATTTTCCAGCTGAGAATGAGTACAGTTGAATTTGAGACTCTGTCGGACCTCTGCCTGGTTTTATTTTGTATTATTTTATCTATTCTTCATTTGTAAATAGCACCTAAATACCAAGTTATAATGCTTATTTATTTGAAAATGCTTTTTTTTTTACACTAAGCACATTAATCTTAAACTGGAGCTTCTAAAATGAGTCCCACAGGTGCAAGTGTTGGTATGATTCAGAGGTATCGAAGGTTTATCACAGCAGGAATCAGGAAAACTCACCTCAAGACAACTCCTGTCTCGTGCGATTCCGGGTAGCTGATCAACCAGTCCAGGGGCCAGTTTTTCCTCGCTGCTTCCGAGTGGACTGAACGGCCACTGACAGCACCTGAATCAAAGTGGATCACACGTTTGTTTTAACTGTTTTTGTTCCCCAGTTATTCTTTTAACAAGCTTCGTCCTATTTAATTGATGGCATTCAAAAGTGCACCGCAATCAATTATTAAGCAAATAAAGGCCATCGTGACCAGAGGTTTAATGCAGTCTTCTAAATGTAAATCTAAAATTTGCCCATTAAAAAAAGTCTACTTCCCCACATACCTATGTTAGTAGGGTTTTTATGGGGATTAAGAAATGGCAAAACTACAGAAGCAGAATTCAGAGTCATCGAAAAATACACATTATTTTTAAATCAAGAGAGATTATAATCTCTTGTTTTAAGCTTCCACTTGAGGGAAAAGTGATTTTTTTGACTAGTTTAATACTCACTGTTCTATTGTTTTCATTTATGATTGATCATCATATGTGACTGGCATGAACTATTGGAAAACAAACCATAATGACCAAAATAGCCAAGGCTGAGAGCGCCATGGCCGGGCAGTCCGATGGGAGCTGACGATGCAACAACCCTTCAGGCTCTGGAACTCCCCGGAGTGTTTCCAACTTTAGGTAGCAGACGCTGTCCCACGGCTAAACTTGTCTTTCACGTGGGAATTGCTTTTGTCAAGTGTGAAAGAGTAAACAATACCATTTCCCCAGAATGCCAGTTTTACGGAGCCCGGAATACTCTGAAAACAATCAGTAACCTGGAAGTTGTCAGCCCAAAGGAAAGAATAATCAATTGTATGTTGAAATTTTACCTATGGCTCTTGTGCCTGGCGTCTTTGTTCATTATAAGTCAGTGTGTTTCTTCAGGAAACAGTACCTTGGACCCACAGACCTTGTGAGCCTGATTTTTAGAGCAAATGGAACTGTGGGGGAGTGCCCTGGAAAGCATGGTGAATGGGACATATAGAGTCTATCATTTCCTTCCCCTTAAAATTGCATGTGCAATTTTCACGAGGAAGGGAAAGGGTCTTTGTATTCACAGGACATGATTTTAAGTACTTCCAAGAGATGATTTTAAGAATTCTGTAATTAATTGTTCATTGTGTAATGAATCCTTCCAGAGAGTTTCCAAAAGAAAAACAGTTTTTTTATTAGTCACTTTTGAGTTTGGAGGAAGTGGGGGTGGTAACAGGAAAGAGAGAGAGAAAAAAAGCCAGCGTGGAGAAGGAGAGCGGTGGAACGGAGGGCGAGAGGCTGGCTCCTCGGTCCCCATCCTGTGCCGAATGGACGCTCTGTGTGCGTGGGGCCTGCTGGGTCTCTGCGCAGAAACACTGGCATGAGAGGGAAGAGCTGATGGGAACTCTCTTTGGCTATTGATAACCAGCAGAAATAGTCTGTTAGTTCTGATTGTCTCAGTTTGAAGGGATCAGCTCCACTTTGTTAACTTTTGGAAAGCAGCTACCTATTTTCATCGAATAACTTAGCTTTAAAAATATGTGTTCAATGTAACTTTCTTATTCCAAATGTCAAAACAGATAACCGGAAAAGTGGAAATTGATAAAATGATCCCTTGATTGATTGGTCACTTAGAAACTAGCCAAAAAGGAGAATTTGCTTCTAGGAGAACTTTTTTTTCAGAAATGGGTACAAAGAAAAAAATTATACTTGTAAGTTTCAGACATGTTTATGTAAACTTTGTGTTTAACTGAAAGTCCTATGCTTATTCTGAAACCTTTCTTTTCTCATCTGAAGTTTGTGGAGGGCAAAGACAGCCTTTGGGAGTTCTTCATGACATTTTTGTTAAAAACAAGTGTTCTTGTCCACATAAACATTGCTTTCCAGTACATCTGCCAGGAAAGCCAAACCCTGCCTGTGTTGATGATGTCACACTTGGTAGCTATGAAAATTATCTGGCTGCAGGCCTTGTGTTCAGATTTTCTTTTTATGAGGCCTATGGACAGTGGTCGGCCATTTGAGCATTTTTAGTACATGGGAAATAGCAAATGCGCTCAGAGAAACTATTTAAAGTCTGACTTAGTGAACTGGGTCTGAATTTTCATGAGATACATCACAGTTGGCTTCCTACTGTAAAAGGCACTAAATAGTAAATGACACTGTTCTTCACCATCTTCCATGTTTCGCTGACATGTCTGGGGCCTTTCTCAACTGTCAAAACTGCCAGATTTTGATAGATGGCTAAATTTTCAGTTAGTAAAGCTATTTGACAGATTGCATGGGACACAGACACAGAGCTCCTCAAATGGTTCTGTTTGGGACAAGAGCGACAAGGAAAGATGCACAGACACTGGCGAAAGGGTGGGGGAAGCATTTATAAATCAGAGCATTTCCTTTGGCATTCTTATTTCCCTTCAGATTTTATTTTGTATAAAATGAGAAAAGGCTAATGATAAACCACGGAAATCAAAATTTAATTGGAAATCTGTTTCTTCTAACATAGTAACCCTGCCATGTTATACTATGTCAACATGTTTAAAAGTTACATGATAATACACTTTTTAACCTGAGATTTCTAAATTGCTTCAATGAATGCTAATCCTGAAAGTTTCCCCACAGGAATAAGAGAAAGGTTTGGGGCCTCGGCAGGACCGCAGGGACATGGAGCCAAAGCCATGGCAACGTGTCATCTCTCATTGCACTGCAGTCCCTCCTAAGCTGCTTTCACAGTTTAGTACAATAAGATGAGAAAGTCAGAAATGGTCAGAGAAAGCTCATACTGTGTAATTGAAACCAGTGATGCAGAATGTGTAAGTTATGCCAAAATTCTTTTTATTTCTGTTACAGAATTTGCTACAAAGGGGAAAAATGGATGATTTGGGTGGGTGGGGAAGACATCAGGAGTTGTTTTTATCCTTTTACTGTGGAAGCTTGGGCACCTGCTTAACTAGAATGTGCACACATCAGCAGGACTGACTGGCTACTTCGTTAAATAGACACTGTACTCACTGGGGTCTCGGGGTACCGCTGTTCCTGTGTGGGGTTTTACTGTTGTGATGTATTGCATCCTGATGTATTAAGTTCATTTTGTTGTACTATATTGGTTGGCATTTTATTGAAATAAATTGTATTGTATCATATTTGTATGTTTTAAGAGAAAATAATATAAAATACAATATTGTACTATTATATAGTGCAAAAACCACAAATCTGTGCCTCTGCCTCTTGAATGAATCCTTGGTGGCTTGCATTTGGGAAGGGAATGGAGGAAGGAAATAATCAATAAAGCTTTTAAAGTTCAAGAAATTCTGCTGTTTGATCTGCTGCCTCACAACCCAGGTTACTGACAGCTGAGAAACACAGACATGCCCTCACAAACACAGCTATGCAAGTGCCTATAAAATTCCATCAGCTCATCACCACCATCGTATATTTTTATGTAAAAATTCATTACAAACCTGTACTCAAAATTATGTTTTTCCTTTCCGGTTCCTAAAATATTATGCAAAATCCTTAGGTTTTGGAAAAGCTTCTCTCAAAAAAAAAAAAAAAAAAAAAAAGGGGGGGGGGGAGAAAGAAAGAAAGAAAAAGAAGAAAACTAGTTGGCCAGACAAAAAATCTTGATACTGAAATCTAAAAACAAAGAATTTAGTTCTTAATTTTACTCTGAGTTCTAATGAATTTCAATGTATTGTACCAGCTTAATAAAGAAAAAGCAGTAGGTTAATCATAGAAGAGACATGTAAGGAAGACAATACGAATGAAACCTTACAGTTGAGTTTTGCTGGTTACGTGTTTCAAATGTCGAGATGCATATACAAAAAAGAAACTGACAAGTACTAACAATCCTCTTTCTTCATTCATTAGATCAGGAAGCACCACACCTCCTGCGAAACCTCAGTGACCACACAGTGGCCGTCAGCAGCTCCACCACTCTAGACTGTCATGCCAACGGTGTCCCTGAGCCTGAGATCACCTGGTTTAAAAACAACCACAAAATACAACAAGAACCTGGTAAGAGATGTTTTCTTTGTGTTTACTCTTCCTCAGTGTCCCCTTCTTCCCTCAACGTTCCTACCCCTCCAGCCAACACATCTAGAACCACTTGCTAATAGAGCTGCAAAAAGCTGGGCTCTGGTTCACACTTACATCAACTTCCAGTGAGGAGTATTTGAGCCAGGTCTTATGCAAACCATGTTTCTAACCCTACAGTATCTGCTTTAAACAGTGCATTCAGAAAGAAATGGTAAGAGCCATGCAGGACAGGTGTCAGTTCCCCTTGACAACAAGGAGAATGTTGCCAGGATTAGTTCCTTGGCTTGCGGGACAGCAGAGCTTTGAACACTTGGCATAGATGGAGTTCAGAGTAGATTTATAACCTTTTATATTCACCTATATCAATTTTAATGGCTTGGTATAAAGAAGAATATTTTAATTGATATTTTATAATACTCATAAATCTAAAATAATGATCATGCGCTTATTTTCCTTCAACAAAAAATATATTTAAAAACAGACTTAAATTAGTAAGTCTAAACACTATCTATTACTTGCCTTATAATTCTATGGTTAAATAAGTTTAAAATAAACTTATTTATAATTTTGATTAATAATTACATTTATATTAAAAATAAAATCACCATTTATTTGCAATAACCCAACAATCCAAATCAAATCATGGGCAATATGAAGCAGCCCCTGAATGTGAGTCATCTCCACAAAGTCTCCACAAATTTAATGTATGGAAAGGGTTGTAGTATAATGATCTCTCCTTTAGCCCACTACCCTAATTAATCAGCAGACTGAGCGGGTTAAACTTACTAAATACTAAATATTCTCAAATCCATTCTTTCTTCTGCTTTCCTCCTGTTGCTCTCTAGGTTCGGGTGCCCGTTATCTGTCCCCTGAACATCTGCAGTGATGTCCTAACTGGTCTCCCTAGGTGTCTTTTCTCTCTTTGTATCTGTTTTTCACACAGCCATATAAAATGTATCTGGGAACATGTCACTTCCCTGTTGCCCGTGTTCCATTGGCTCTTCATCACAGGACCAAGTTCAAGCATCCAGCAGAGCAGGCCCTCAACAACTGGCCCTGCCTACTCTTACAACTCTGTGCTCTCCCTTACACTTTACATTCTAGCAATTGCCAAACTCCCTAAGATTTCTGTGAACTCTCAGAGACCACTGCGCACTGTGCACGCGGTGTGCTGCTCCAATCCCCTGTGCCTTTGCTGTTCCTGTGGCACCTCTGCCTTGAGTGCCTACCTTCCCTTCCCCTAACACCTACCCATCCCTTAGACCTAGATTGGGTGTTCGCCCTCTGGAGAGCCTTGCTGAACTCCTGCGAAGAGGTGGCAGGTCCTCCTGGGGCCTTTATTATTTATGAATGTTTCTATTCTCTCTTCCTGAGTTGTTTTATGATCAGCAGTTCACATTGCCCTCTGACTGTGCTGCCCATCTTTCCTGTGCGTGCTCTCTTACTGTCTGTGCGTTGGCATGTCATGCCCTCACCCTGAGGGCAGACAGTGGAGCTGAGGCTTATTTGCATCTTATTTGTTTATTTTTATCCTCAGAATCTGGCACAGTGTTTGGCAATCAATAAATGTTTTATGAATGAATGAATGATCTTTAGAAAATCTTCTTCTATCCTTAGCAAGTTCACTTGGTGCACAAATGCTTAAACTTGGTGGGGAGGGGGCTATGTCACAGAATTTTTAAAGCTAAAGGAACCTTTGGAATACCTTTAGCCCCATTTGTAAAATAGAGAATTTAGGTCCAAAGACGTGAAGTGATGATACATAATTAAGATACATAATCTTGTCCAAAATGATACATAATTAAGACATGTAGTTTCATAGAAAACTAATCCCCTGAGGTAGTCTACCAAAATAAAAGAATGAATAAATAGCTTGTGAAACTATACCTATGAGTATCATGTCCTCCCGTTAGAGATTCGGAGTTCACACCAGTATATTAAGCACCCAAAGAAGTCCTGTACTGAAGAAATCAGGTAAACTATGATTTCAAGTTCTGTATTCCTTCAACTTTCTTGGACATGAAATACTTTTTATGAAATGTCAATGTAACATGTTGAGTGATTCTTTGAAAAAGTAAATTTGACTTAAGTTCAGTTTTCATACTTCGGATGTAGATTAAAGAATTATAGTTGAACCAATTTTGAAAGCTCAAAAGCATTCTGGGACTAGAGGATAAACACGCAAGAGAATGTTGCAAGGCAGTTACTACAAATGGAGAAAGATTATGAGGTGTTAGGGAGGGGCTGAGTACTAGCACTGCCCTCATTGGCCAGAGGATTTGGGCAACTCACCCCTTACTCTCTGAGCCTCAATTTCCTTATTTATAAAATTGGGATAATACTGACCCCACAGGCACATGGTGAGGTTTAAATGAGTTACTATAAGTTGGCACATAATCATGACTTATGTGATGATTATGTAAATGAGACTTTCTGACCCATTTCATTGATGTAGAAATTGGCCAGTGAGTTTTCAGAATTCATCGGAAGGTGTCAGGTCAAGTGTCAGACAACTCTAAATCCAATAAAGGTGTCTTCCTTGCAGCCTTCTTTGATCTTCCGAGGGCCAAAAGAAGAATATCTACAGAATCTTATAAATTCGTATGTAAAATCTTTCCTCAATATTATTCTAATATGCTACTCTTAAGATTTATTGAGTTCAACTCTATTAAGTTGTCAATTTTATCTCTCTTCCTTTTTTTTTACTTCTTAAAACTATTACAGCCTTTTGAAAAGGAATTTCTTCAATTTCTGGAGATAATCTCTTACATGCATACAGTATTTATAAAGTTTCTTGCATAAAATTTCTCTCTGAGGCAACGAATTCAGCAGCCAGTGCCATATGCTCTGTGACTGTGACCCTTAAGCTCACGCATGTAGATATCTTCCAAAATATCAGTTCTTTCACAGTTACGTCTTTTTACAAACCTCTGGGCAAAGGTTACAGGTAACCAAAGGGATCCTCTCTGACTCGCCAGTGGTTCCAAAGCAAAAATGGAAAAACACTGAGATTACAACCTGAAAATGACTGAAAACTGGTTCGTAATATGCTAAGCCTTTGGAAAGCCCTGAGAATAAATTACATCCTTTAGAGACTTGAGAGGCATCTTTTATATAAAGCCTGGCAACTCAGGGAGAGTTTGTACACTGACAGTGTTTTAGTGACCTTGGATCACGGATAGGATCTGGCCTGTTATCGTTGTTATTTGTTAAATGACAACTTACTCCATCCCAAAGAAAATAGGAGAGACGAAGCATGACCCATGTGTGAGCTCACCAGACAAGCAGCCACAAAATGCCTGCTGCAAGGACTTAGGGGACTAGGACACTTTCCCTCCCTGCTCAATTCCTTTCAGGAAAACCTTTCAGTGGGGCACAGCTGTTCTATAGAAGAAATGAAATTTCAGGAAAGTGTTATGAATGCTGAGCACTAAAGTCTTGGGTATCAAGCAAGAACAATAGGGGCCCTCAGCACACAGACCCAGGAAAGCATGTGTGCAGGAGACGGGAAGTGATGCCACCAGGGCACCCCAACTGAGAAGAAACCAGGCACCCTGGAGACCATGCTACCTGACACCCCACGGAGAGGGTGTCCTACCGCCAGCCTCCAACTCCAGCACAAGTTCAGGCTTTCCAGGGCCTCCATTACACGGCCCACACTACTAATTATGACTCACCCCCGGCACCCCCAGCACCCTGAGCACTCCCAGAGTGTCTCCTCTTTCCTCTCCCCCTCAGCCTCCAGGCCACAGGGGCTGTCCTCAGCAGGGGTCCTTCTCTCACACTCCTTTTCCCTGATGCCTGGCTTTAGTTTCAGTTCCTGTCACAGAGAACATCACTCAGCTGTTCCCTTGTTTTGTGTATGCTTACTTTTAAAACCTTTGCAGATAGATATAATCTTAATACATCTTCTTTATTAAAAAAATAATAAAGATTGAGCATTCACCAGGCACCAAGGCATGGCGTTAGGAGTTTTACCAATATCTCATTTACTTTTCACAGCTGTCGTCTGAGGTAGGTAATGTTATTAGATTCATTTCACAATCTCTTTTAACAAGCCCTTGTTAGGTACCCAGTGCTGTTCTAAGCACTTTATTAATATTAACTTCTTTGCTCCTCAGAACAATTCTATGAAATTTGCTAAATTGTTATGCCTGGATCACAGATCAAAGGATGAGGAAGTAGAGGCAGAGAGGTGCAATAACTGGCCCCAAGTCGTAGAGTTAGTGGGGAGGTGACCAAGGCTCAGACCACAAGTTACCGTGGGCCTGTGCTCTGCACCTGCAGAGGTGGGGCTACACAGCCGTACACATCACTCACAAAAGAACAAAGAGGTACTGGTTTTAAATGACCTCATGGCCATTAACAAGCATGTATTTAAACAATGAATATTTTCTCATTTCCAACCCTTAAAGAGTCAGCTTCCTAAAGACTAGTTTTTATTTATTTATTTATCAAAAATTTTAAAGAATAATAACAGGATTTAAAGCACTTTTAAAAAGCAGACATGCCATATATAAAGGTAAAAATAATTTTGAACCCTAATCAAGTTACTTTTCAGTTTTTAAAGTTCTAGAACGTATTGCATATCAGCCCAACACACTTTTACTCACTCAGCAAACGTTAACAAGACACACCTTTGTGTTTGGTGCTATTCTTGGCTTGGCAAATACAGCAGTAAACAAGAAAACTAAAACTGGAATAACCAAACATCTAGTGTAATTAAGTTCTCTGTTTAAATTAATACAGCTTCCTCAAGCAGTAACCGTGTGTGCCCTAATTTACGCACTATCATCATTCCTCTTAACCAGATTTAATGGGTCTAAAAATGAGATAAGGTGAATTAATAAATGGGACAAGTAGAAAATAGTATGGCTCAATCACAGGATTAAAATGCAGAGAATGGATGAGAGATAAAGAAAATATGTGAGAAGCAATGAAGGCAGGAGAACATTCTCATTAGAACTGAGCAAAGAAGGAATTGGTAACTATTAGGACGGACTAATGGGGTGCAAAGAGTTGAAAGAGGGAGGTAATTTGAGACATATTTCCTTTGAAGAGACAGGGGAAAAGAGAATGGACTGGGCATACCCAAAAAACACCCAAAAACGTAATTTGAAAGGACTCATACCAAAAAAGCACCATGCAAGAGTTCTCATTGGAGACAAATTCTGTATGACAGTGGCTGCTTTGAGTACTGTTCAAGTCTTAGAGGTATAGAGACAGCAAAGCTCTTTTAGGATTCATTTCTGTTGGGCTAAAAATGTAAATGGATTGCATCCAGACTGGGGATAATGGAAAGAGATCACCTTGGAAAATGTTTGACTGCCCGAAGTATCTTTACTACTACTCCAGCCACGTGGCCAAGGGACCAGCAGTTCCTCCAAAATGATCAACAGTCACCCTTCTACCTCACACTTCATAGATCTGCCAAAGAGGCCCTAAATATTTTTAAAGGACATATTGTGTGAACAAGGGGTGCTGTTTGCAACTTCCTTCAGAACTGGCACTGTGAGGACTCAAGATCTGTTTGCAAAGCAGATATGGCAAAAGGCCTATCTAGCCTGGTTTTGCACCCACACAAGAATGAATTATTGCACAAACAATCATGCAGGAAAAATTGGAGTATTTGAAAAAGTCATTAGAATGCTAAAAGAAGTAACAAACTCTCCTTCTCTGAAAATATTTAAGAAAACAGAAGGCACTATTGACCTGAGATGTTTTTAGTCAGGCCTGCCTGAACCCAAAAAACCATCATCAAACTATTACTTAAACTAAATTTCTATAACAGCAAAATATTTTCAGAATACTTTAAGATTAAAGCAGTAAGATTGAAACAACAAAGAGTTTAGAAAGAGTAAGTTCTGTCTTAAATAGACTGAGGTTAGAAGAAGAGAGTCACCCTAACCCACTGATTAATGATATTCATTATGAATTAGTGACCTGGGAACCTTGGTCTCCAGGACTATTCAGTGACTTAACAGGAAGTTCTTTCCTGTCACCACTATATCACTGACACCAAATATCTGCACTTGTAAATGCGTATTCAGACCAAGGTGACCTGTCATAGTGCCCGGAAAAACAGAATTATATCTGAAGTTTAAAGTGCTTTTCATAGATCTAGGAGAGATCTTAAGGAAAAGGAGAGGAAAGAGATGAATGGAAATATTAATACCTGGGGATAACCAACTGTCACCCTCAGGCTATTTGAATTAGCAGCTTTGCTTGATTTCTTAGTAAAAATAAAATTCAGACATGTCAATTATCTTTTGCAAAACTTGAGTAGTAACTGCCTTTTCTTACTCATGAATTCCACTTGTATAGTGCATTGTGAATTAAGAAATATTGCAGAAAAGAAATGTGTACAAGATTCCCGGGTACACTGGGGCAGTGCACCTAAGGGGAGCTGGCTGCTTCATTCGTGACCCCCACAGAGCCAGCCAGTCTGTTGATGTGATTGGTTAAGCAGCCATTCTTACCATTCCTTTCTCTTCAACGTGTCATGTATGTAGACCCAGAAGGGCCCAGCTTCTCTAGCAGATATGCCAGTAGCTCTTCTCCCCTGCCAAAATCTTCAAACAAGCTCTTAAGGTTTAGGTGTACCTCTGACAAACATATAAGCATGAGGGACATCCTGAACATGTTACAGAACCAAGGCTTGGTTCTTTCCTAAGGATAAATTTCCATTTAGAAGGTGAAGAGAAAGGAGTGAAATTAAGGAGTAGAGTGGGGTAATAACAGGGAAGACATACATTTGGTTGGCTACAATCCCAACCCCAGAATAAAAAGGAACCCTGACTGGAACCATAGCCCTAACATGGTGAAAAATGGAGAATATTACTTTATTCACTTCCAGAAATTCTGCAATGGCTTGTTAATGTCTGGCTAGTTCAAGGAGACTGATGGGAACAGCTGTAGAGTTCTACAATTTACATCCAGGAAAGTAAAGTAGTCCAAGAGTACAGTCCCATTTTGTATTGGAAATCAAAAGTTATTTGTGGAGAATTGATCTCAACCCCCTCCAATATACCTCTTTGTTGTCAAGTTCTAGCTTATTTAGGTTTTACACATATGTACACAGCATTATATTATACCATAATGCTTTGCCCCCCACCCAGATTTCTTGGATGCATTTTCCAGTATACCATCCTCATCCCCATTCAGCCCAGAAACACTGCACAGCAAGACCCACCCGAGGGATCACACATTGGGTGGCACAAATCCATTCACATCAATGGTGGGGACCCTGCCAGCTGGTTAAGTGCTTGTCTGTTTTTATTTTTTTATTTTTTCCACATTTTTTATTGTTGTTCAAGTACAGTTGTCTCCATTATCCCCCCACCACCCCCAATTATGTGCTTTTTTTAAAGTCCTAGAAATTTCAAATGAAAAATTTAGGATGTAAGAAATGGGAGAAAACTCACAAATGTGGCCATCATTTTGGGAAAAGCCTCTCCCTTTTTTTTGTATTGTGGCAAAATACACATAACATAAATTTTACCATTCTAACCACTTTGAAGTGTACGATTCAGTGACATTAAGTATGTCCACAATGCTGTGCAACCATCCCCACTATCTAGTTTCAGGACTTCATCATTTCAAGGAATGGAAACCTCACACCCATTAAACCTTCTCCCTTTTGACTGTGAATCAGCCTCCTCTTTTAATTCTTTCTGTGACCTCTTACGCAACACATGGAACTGTAGTGTGACATGGCCAAGATCAGCAGCTTGTTTTGTCTGAAGAGCAGTTGATGCTTGCGGGACCAGTAGCAGAGAAAAAGAAATGGGGAATGAAAAACCAAGGAAGAGAGAAATAAGGAAACATAGAAATATGATAGGGGATGAGGGAGAGTAGACACCCAGAAGTCAACCCAGAGGTTTCAGGGAGTGTGCCCCATCCAAAGTCACTAATGCCCAAACTAATGTCTCTGTTTGGGCTCTTAGAGTAGGAGGGGTCTCAATGCCCAATCTGCACTGAAAACTGGGAGTCTAAAGAAGGAAAACTCTCACAGTACCTTAGATAAGTCTTCTTCTCTATCTCTTAGCAAAAAAATTAGATGAGGTTTTTCTGTTACACGTATCTACAATAACCATGGAAACCCCTCCTCTACCCAAGTACAAACTTGAAACAGTGTAGCCAGAACCAAAAGTGACACACAGCAATGCAGCTAGGGTCATCACTATGCTTGATTCAATTAAGGAAAATAAGTACACAAATGTATGCTCAATAACTTATTCAGTGAACTCAGCCCATCACTCACATTACTCTGAATTGCTATAAAAGTCAAATCAATAAAGTCTATTCCTGAGTTCCAGCCAAGATGGAGGCATAAGTAGAAATGCTTTGCTTCCTTGCACAACTAGAAGAAGGGTAATAACCTATCTAAAAACAATAAACAACCAGAAGTTCCAGAAAAATCAAACTGCATGGAACTCGGACAACCAAGGAGTTAAAGAAATATTCACCCAGACTGGTAGGAGGGGCAGAGACCAGAGACTGGCAGCTGAGAGGAGAGGACACACAGCAAGGCAGTGGAAATGTGGGGCTGGCTGAATGGGAAACAAAATACTCAAAGCTAGCTGTAAACTCCTGCAGGGGTTGCAATGGGAGGAGAAACTCCCAGTCTCACAGGAGAGAGTTCATTGGAAGGTGGGGCTGGAGCGGAGCAAGCGAGCAGCAAGCGAGCGACATTGTTCCCTCTCTGACACCTCTGCCACAGACAGTACCACAACCCAGCAACATGGGTTGCCCGGCCCTGTTGAATACCTAAGGCCCCACCCCCTTATAACAGAACAGGTATGCCAAGACAAAGAAATATGGCCCAAATGAAAGAACAATCAAAGCTCCAGAAAAATAGCTAAGTGATGAGGAGATAGCCAATCTATCTGATGCACAGTTCAAAACACTGGTAATCAGGATGCTCACAGAATTGGTTGAGCTCAGTCACAAAATGAAGAAAGAAATGAAGGCTACCCAAAGCAAAATAAAGCAAAATATACAGGGAACCAACAGCAAAGGGGAGGAAACCAGGACTCAAATCAACAATTTGGAACAAAAGGCATAAACATCCAACCAGAACAGAATGAAGAAACAAGAATTCAAAAATATTAGGAGAGGCTTAGGAACTTCTGGGACAACATTAAACATTCCCCTATCAGAATCTTAGGAGTGCCAGAAGGAGAAGAACAAGAGCAAGAAATTGAAAACTTATTTGAACAAATAATGAAGGAAAACTTCCCCAATCTGGCAAAGGAAATTGACTTCCAGGAAGTCCAGGAAGCTCAGAGAGTCCCAAAGAAGTTGGACCCAAGGAGGAACACACCAAGGCACATCATCATTAAGTTACCCAAGATTAAAGATACAGAGAGAATCTTTTTTTAAATATATTTTATTGATTATGCTATTACAGTTGTCCCATTTCTCCCCCATCATTCCCCTCCACCCTACACACCCTCTCCCACCCACATTCCCCCCTTTAGTTCATGTCCATGGGTCATAAGTTTTCTAGCTTCTACATTTCCCATACTATTCTTGCCCTTCCCCTGTCTATTTTTTTTCCATTATCTATGCTACTTATTCTCTGTACCTTTTCCCCCTCTCTCCTCCTCCCACGCCCCTGTTGCTAACCCTCCATATGATCTCCATTTCTGTGGTTCTGTTCCTGTTCTAGCTGTTTGCTTAGTTTGCTTTTGTTTTAGGTGTGGTTCTTGATAGCTATGAGTTTGTTGTCTTTTCACTGTCATAGTTTTATCTTCTTTTTCTTAGATAAGTCCCTTTAACATTTCATATAATAAGGGCTTGGTGATGATGAACTCCTTAAACTTGACCTTATCTGAGAAGCACTTTATCTTCCCTTCCATTCTAAATGACAGCTTTGCTGGATAGAGCAATTTTGGATGTAGGTCCCTGCTTTTCAAGATTTCAAATATTTCTTTCCAGCCCCTTCTTGCCTTTAAGGTCTCTTTTGAGAAATCAGCTGACAGTCTGATGGGAACTCCCTTGTAGGTGACTGTCCCCTTATCCCTTGCTGCTTCTAGAATTCTCTGCTTCATTTTAATCTTGGCTAATGTAATTACAATGTGCCTTGGTGTGTTCCTCCTTGGGTCCAACTTCTTTGGGACTCTCTGAGCTTCCTGGACTTCCTGGTAGTCTATTTCCTTTGCCAGATTGGGGAAGTTCTCCTTTATTATTTGTTCAAATAAGTTTTCCACTCGTTGCTGTTCTTCTTCCCCTTCTGGGACCCCTATAATTCAGATGTTGGGACGTTTAAAGATGTCCCGGAGGTTCCTAAGCCTCTCCTCATTTTTTTTGAATTCTTGTTTCTTCCTCGTCTTCTGTTTGGTTGTTAGTTTCTTCCTTCTGATCCACTCCATTGATTTGAGTCCCAGTTTTCCTTCCATCTCTATCAGTTCCCCATGCATCTTCTTCATTTCACATATTGTAGCCTGCATTTTTTCATCTAATTTGTGAGCAAAATCAACCAGTTCTGTGAGCATCTTGATGACCAGTGCTTTGAACTGTGCATCTGATAGATTGGCTATCTCTTCACTGCTTAGAGGAATTGGCTCTGGGGCTTTTATTTGTTTTCCAGTTTGAGCCATTTTTGGTGGTTTTTTTTTGTTGTTGTTGTTGTTTTGGTTTTAGTCTGGTCGCAGCTATTACGTAGTGAGGGGGTGGAGCCTTAGGTGTTCCTCAGGGCGGGGCAGCCCAGTCGCTGGGTTGTGACACTACAGGTGGGGACGGGGTCTGAGAAGGAGCAATGGCGCCTGCTCCGCTCTCTCCTGGACTCCGGCCCTTTCCGCTGCTTCCCCTTCACCTGGATTATCTGCGCACGCGCGTGTGCTGTTACATAGTGAAGAGTGGAGCCTCTGGCACTCCCCAGTGCGGGGCAGTCCAGTCGCTGGGTTGTGACGCTGTATGTGGGGGTGGGGCCTGAGAGGGAGCAATGGCACCTGCTCCGCTCTCTCCTGGATTCAGTCTCCTCCGCCACTTCCCCTCCGCCTGGACCGTCTGCGCGCTCGAATATGAGACCACCTGGTCAGTCAGCCAGCCGCCTTGTGCGGCCTCACTGGGTCTGCACAGTTGCCCCCCTGTGCCCGGGGTCCGCCAGCTGCTGCCTGTAGGCCTGGGGACCGCCAGCCGCTGCTGCTTGCGTTCCTGGGTCCGCACCTCCACTTTCTCCTGCCGCGACTCCGCCCCTCTTACCGGTCTGGATGAATGGTTGTTGGACTTCCGTACAGTTCAGTTTTCTATAAGTTCTGGTTGTTTTCTTGTTTCTAAATATTTGTTGTCCTTAATTTTGGTTGTGAGAGGAGGCACAGTGTGTCCGCCTATGCCTCCATCTTGGCCGGAAGTGTAAAGATACAAAGAGAATCTTAAAAGCAGCAAGAGAAAAGGAGAGAGTTACCTGCAAAGGAGTTCCCATAATGCTATCAGCTGATTTCTCAAAAGGAACCTTCCAGACAAGAAGGGGCTGGAAAGAAGTATTCCAAGTCATGAAAGGCAAGGACCTACATCCAAGGTTATTCTACCCAGCAAAGCTATCATTTAGAATGGATGGGCAGATGAAGTGCTTCCCAGATAAGGTCATGTTAAAGGAGTTCATCATCACCAACCAAGCCCTTATTATATGAAATGTTAAAGGGATTTATCTAAGAAATTGAAGAAGATCAAAAACTATGAACAATAAAATGACAACAAACTCACAACTATCAACAACTGAACCTAAAAAACAAAAACTAAAACTAAGCAACCAACTTGAACAGGAACAGAACCAGAGAAATGGAGATCATGTGGAGGGTTTTCAGCAGGGTTGGGAGAGAAGAAGTGAGGGAAGGTATAGGGAATAAGAAGCATAATTGGCAGGCATAAAATAGATAGGGAGAGGTTAAGAATGGTGTAGGAAACATATGTGCAACCCATGGACGTGAAATAAGAGGGGGGGAATACTGGAGGATTGGGAGGAACAGGCAGAGAGGGGATAAAGGGGAAAGAAAAATGGGAAAACTATAATAGCATAATCAATAAAATATACTTTAAAAAAGAAAGTCTGCTTCTGCTTCACCCCACATCCAAGTGATAAACTTGATTTTCACATAACCTCTGCTACTAAGGAGTCTTAAACAATGAATTTGTGTATTTGCTTATGGAGCCATCTCATTTAACTTGGTCATAATTAAACCAAACATCGCTGACAAAATTAAAAAACATACTATATGCCATGCTTCCTCCTGACACACACACACACTTTATAGGGGCCAGTTGATTGAATGGGTTTTGAGTTATCCTTTTGTTGCTTTAATCTAAATTTGTAAATTGTTGTGAAGTGTAAATATATTTTTCTTGTTCCAAAAATATTTCATTGCTCCTTTCTAGTCAGTATTATAAAGTTTTGCAAGTGTTTAAGTATTTGGATTTATATAGCTTTTAAACTTTAATTCAATGGCTCTTAACTGATGATAAAGATGCCTACAATTTCATTTTTAAAACTACCAATATTTATTTTAACTAAATAGGCAATACATGAATACATTTTATGGTAAAAGATTATAGTACTAAAATAGAAAAATATATAAATATTTCCCCTATGAAGAATTAATACATGACAACTGTATAATGTGTATTTTGTCAATGATTTTTCTGTTTTTTACATATATATATATACACATATACATATGCATATCTTCAAGTGTGAGGCAAGAGTGGGACAAATAATGAACAGGATTCAGTCCTTCATTCCTTCAGTGACTATTCACTGAGAGCCGACTCTGTGCCAGAAATACACTAGTGCTGGGGACAAGGCAGGAACCTTGAATTTACATTCTAATGGAAAATTACAGGTAATAAATTTTGTAAACAAACAAAACCATAAGCATATAGCATACAGTGAGGTAGTAGTAACTGCTATGATGAACAAAACAAGATCGTGGATTATAGTGAGGGGCCAATGGTGGGGTTTTATGGGAAAGCCAGCATCTGTAAGATATATTGGAGCTGAGACCATGCTGCTTTGTTTTATGACTGGCTTTTATCACAATTTGTCGTGGAGTTCTTTCTATGTCAGTACATATTATTGTAGCTCATTCACTTTAGCAGCTATGCACTATAATATATTGTGCATTCCTATAATTTATTTAGCTATTCTTCTTCTGATGGAAAAACACTTCCTTAACTTTAAGCTCTTATGCAATGCAATACTATTAAAATGGTCACAAAAACACTGCTTCACTACACACAGAAAGGCCATTTAGATGAATGGCTATATGCTGCAGTATAAATGTCTCCAACCTCATGGAGCAGCTATGGCAAATCTGAACACACCACAAGAACTTGTCGGGGCAGGGATGAGTGCGTGTGTGTGTGTGCATGTGCACATTTCACAATTTATAGATATACACAGTTGATAACTAAGTCTTTACAGCGAATAATCATAGAGTTAGCACCACTTGACACATTTTCAAGACCATTTGACGTGCCTGAATTGTTTTGAAGTACTTCATTAGAACAACAGCAAAGTTCACAGTGGATAGACACAAAAAATGCTTTTCATTTTTAAATGTTTAAAAATACATGTGTTTTTGGCATAGTTTCAAGGTGCTCACTTCCACTATAACCCCTTCAAGTCAACCAGTTTATAACTTCTTGAAAGGTTTGGGAAATTTTTCTATTATCATAACCTAATTTTTAAGTTAAATTAGCAAAGAGCTAAACATTATCCCCAATGAATGCACCTTGGTTTATGGCTTTTTCTTTATTACATGGAGAAGAATATTATATATAGCTTTTTCACCACTGTCATCAATCCTATTTTTATCTAAGAGCTCCTCTTTTTTCTCTGTCTTTTCCATGGCTAAAGAGTAAGTTGTCTCATCAGGGATCACATTCCTATCAGATTTCCTTTAGACCATATGTTTTTAACATCTCATAATTCTCTTCCTACTTAGCACATTATCATAAGGCTGCTTTTCACTATGTCTCAGATTATTCCACCCTTCACCAACTTCTTTTTTCTTACATCTACAAAGGCTTTACCACGAAGCTTGATCTTAGGGTAAAATTCTCCATAGACAAGAAAGAGGCCACATGGTAACCATTTGAAAACACTGGAGTCATTTATATTTTAGTGCCATTTAATGAGTCCATCATCCTTCATTTTCCAATGTTGTCAGCCTATGTAGTTTACTAAAGTTAGATTTCTTTTCCCCAGACATAGTTTTCCAAACTTCCAAAAACTGGATATATGAAATCGCCTTTGTAGTCTTTGTGGGAAGTCAATCAGACATCCTCTATCTAATTTTCTTGAGTTACCTTTAGCCATCCTGAATCTATGTTTTGATTCTTTTGGTCCTTAGTTCAAATACAGCTCTTAGCTAATCAGTGCCTTTAAGAGCTACCAACAGGCTGCTGTTTGGAGGCAGCAATAGAAAGCAGGCTCTTTGCGGAACACTGAACACAGGGCTCTCTGCCCATGTTCACTTCCTAAAGGTAGAGCTGGTGGGGGAAGTGCTTGTTCCCTTGCAGTATCTGTTCTATGAAGTTTGTTAAATGTAAGGAAAGCTTAGAGACTTCTGATCAAGATGGCAGTATAGGCAGACATGGCTCACCTCTTTGCACAACCACAACAAAATTACAACTAAAATATAGAACAACCATCACTCAGAACCAACCGAAATTAAGTTGAATGGAAGTCTGACGACTACAGAATTAAAGAAACCACATCCATCAAGACTGGTAGGAGGGGCACAGACAAGGAACGGACTGACTCCACATCCACATGTGGTAAATAAAAATCCAGAAGGGGTATCTTGGGAACTAGGGGTCCCAGGCCCACACCAGGCCCCCCAGCCCAGGAAGGAAAATAGGTCCCCACAACTTTTGGCTGCAAAACCCAGCGGAGATTGAGTGGAAGAAACTTCTGGAGCCCTAAGCAGTTCCTCTTAAAGAACCCACACATGGACTTACCTACTCAGACTCACTCCCTCTGGGCTCTGGCACTGGGGAGGTGGCTTGCAGGGCACCAGTGGCATGGAAAGGGAGGCTGAAGTGTTTGGCATTGAGGCGAGCAGAGGCCATTGTCCCTTTTCTGGGCTCTTCTCCCACAGAGCTAGCAGACTGGTGCCATATCTAAGATTCCATCAACCTGGCTAACACTGTTTGACCTGCCTTGGAGATCCCCAAGACGCCGCCCTATCCAACTTACAGATGCACCCAAACTGGTTTTCCATATGAGTGTCTGGTCTTGGTTCTTACTTCACAACTTCCTAAGTCATCTCAAACAAGCAGCAGCTGGCCTCTGTGACCCCCAGGCTAGCAGCCTAGAGTCACAGCTTGGCTTCCCCTGGAAATCTCCAAGCCCAGCACAAGTAGCAGCCATCTCAGATTGTTTTCTAACTCAGGCAGGGTGGCCCCAGGCTAAACACAGATAGGGGCTGATCTTGGCCGGCACCATCCTGGAAACATCAAGGACAGCACACCCAGTGGACAGCTACAGACCATGTCAGAGTACAACCACCCTGCCCCTGCACAGCTGATCCTTCATGGAGGGCAGAGGTTGGTGCTAGGTGGTCACATCCAAACCTTGTAGCTGACTGGCCTGGGTAAATCCCTTCCATTGACCTGCCAAAAGCAACCAAGGCTCAACTATAAGAAGAGAGTGTACTCAGCCCACAGGAAGGGTGCACCTTGAGTACCCAGCTTGGGTGATACAGGAGGCTGTGCCACTGGTCCCTACAGGACACCTACTACATTAGGCCCCACTACCAAGACACAGAGTCAAAGCACCTCTACCTAATACACAGAAACAAACACAGGGAAGCTTCCAAAATGAGGAGACAAAGAAACATGGCCCAAATGAAAGGACAGATCAAAACTCAAGAAGAAGAGCTAAATGAAATGGAGATAAGCAATTTATCAGATGCAGAGTTCAAAACACTGTTTATGAGGATGTTCAAGGAACTAGGTGAGGACTTGAACTGCATAAAAAAGATCCAGTCTAAAATGAAAGACACACTAATTGAAATCAAGAACAATTTACAGGAAACAACAGTAGAGTGGGTGAAGCCGAGAATCAAATCAATAATTGGGAACATAAGGAAGCAAAAAACAACCATGTGGAACAAGAAGAAAAGAGAATACAAAAAATGAGGATAGTGCAAGCAGCCTGTGGGACAACTTTAAGCAATCCAACATTCGCTTCATAGGGGTATCAGGAGAAAAAAAGAGCAAGAAATTGGAAATCTATTTGAAAGAATAATGATAGAAAACTTCCCTAATTTGGTGAAGGAAATATACATGCAAGTCCAGGAAGCACAGAGAGTCCCAAACAAGATGGACACAAGGAGGCCCACTCCAAGACACATCATAGTTAAAATGCCAAAGGCTAAAGGCAAAGAGATGGGAGAGGGGGTGTAGGAGAATAGGTGAAAGGTGAGGGAATTAAGAAGTATAAATAGGTAGTTACAGAATAACCAAGGGGATGTAAAGTAAGTATAGGAAAGGGAGTAGCCAAAGAATTTATATGCATGACCCATGGACATGAATAATAGTGTGGGGATTTCCTGAGGAAGTGGGGGATGCTGGGTGGAGGCAAGCAAAGGGGGGAAAATCAGGACAACTGAAATAGCATAATCAATAACATATAATTTAAAAAAGGGAAGTAAATAAATAAATGAATGTAAGAAAAGCTTAAATTTTTATGTCTTTAACAGAGAAAATCTTATTTAAACCTTTTGTATTCTAGATTTACTTATTTATATACATAGCCTAGAGTTCAGTTTCAGTTTTAACATTGTGAAAATATTTTTAATATATTTTATTGATTATGCTGTTACAATTGCCCATTTTACCCCCTTTATTCCCTTCCACCCTGCACAGTCCATCCCCCCTGCATTCCCCTCCTTTAGTTCATGTCCATGGGTTGTACATGTAAGTTCTTTGGCTTCTCCATTTCCCATACCTCCCCCTTAACCTCCCTCTGTCTATTTTCCACCTACCATTTATGCTACTTATTCTCAGTACATTTCCCCCCCGTCTCCCCCTCCCACTCCCCCACTGATAACCCTCCATATGATCTCCATTTCTGTGATTCTGTTCCTGTTCTAGTTGGTTGCTTAGTTTGTTTGTTGTTGTTTCTGGTTCGGTTGTTAATAGCTATGAGTTTGTTGTCATTTTACTGTTCATACTTTTATCTTCTTTTTCTTAGATAAGTCCCTTTAACATTTCAATTATAATAAGGGCTTGGTTGGTGATGATGAACTCCTTTAACTTGACCTTATCTGGGAAGCACTTTATCTGTCCTTCCATTCTAAATGATAGCATTGCTGGATAGAGTCATCTTGGATGTAGGTCCTTGCCTTTCTTTCATGACTTGGAATACTTCTTTCCAGCCCCTTCTTGCCTGGAAGTTTTCTTTTGAGAAATCAGCTGACAGCGTTATGGGAACTCCTTTACAGGTAACTCTCTCCTTTTCTCTTGCTGCTTTTAAGATTCTCTTCGTATCTTTAATCTTGGGTAGCTTAATGATGATGTGCCTTGGTGTGTTCCTCCTTGGGTCCAACTTCTTTGGGACTCTCTGAGCTTCCTGGACTTCCTGGAAGTCAATTTCCTTTGCCAGATTGGGGAAGTTTTCCTTCATTATTTGTTCAAATAAGTTTTCAATTTCTTGCTCTTGTTCTTCTCCTTTTGGCACCCCTATGATTTAGATGTTGGACCGTTTAAAGATGCCCTGGAAGTTTCTAAGCCTCTCCTAATTTTTTGAATTCTTGTTTCTTCATTCTGTTCTAATTGAATGTTTCTTTCCTTCTTCTGCTCCAAACTGTTGATTTGAGTCCCGGTTTTCTTCCCATCACTGTTGGTTCCCTGTACATTTTCCTTTATTTCACTTTTCATAGCCTTCACTCTTTCCTCTAACTTGTGACCATATTCAACCAATTCTGTGAGCATCCTGATTATCAGTGTTTCGAACTGTGCATCTGATAGGTTGGCTGTCTCTTCATGGCTTAGTTGTATTTTTTCCAGAGCTTTGATCTGTTCTTCCATTTTTTTTTTTTTTTTTGTCTTGGCACAACTGTTACATAGTAAGGGGCGGAGCCTTAGGTGTTCACCAGGGCGGGGCAACCCATGTTGCTGCTTTGTAATGCTGTCTGTGGAGGAGGGGAGGGGTCCAAGAGGGAACAGTGCCTCTTGCTCCACTCTCTGCCGGTTTTCAGTCACTTTCCCTGCTACCCACAATCAAATTGGGCCCTTCTGGTGCTGATTCACAGGTGCATGGGTTTGTGTATATTCTAGGACCCTGTGAGTCTCTCCAATGAACTCTCCTGTTAGGCTGGGAGTTTCTCCCACTGCCACCTCAACACCCACAGGTGTTTTCAGTCAGAGACTTTGAGGCTTTATTTCCTGGTACTGGAACCCTGGGTTGTGGAATCAGTCTCGCTCCCCATTTGTTCCTTCTCGTTTATCTGTATGTGAATGTGGGACTGCCCAGTCCTCCAGCTGGCACCTTGCTGAGAGTCCTCTCTACCTGGCTGCCTGTCTCCACCCCTCCTACCAGTCTGGATGAATGTTTCTTCTTTAACTCCTTGGTTGTTGGACTTCCATACAGGTCAATTTTCTGTCAGTTCTGGTTGTGTTTTGTTTTTAAATTTGTTGTCCTTCTTTTGGTTGTGTGAGGGGGCACAGTGTGTCTACCTACACCTCCATCTTGGCTAGAAGTCCACATTGTAAAACTATTAAAAGAATTTTGTAGCTTTATTCTTTTTTCTCCTGCTGAAAAAAATAATTAAGCCAATCATATAAAAAAGAGCCAGCAATCTAAAGGTATGATTACTTACTATGTACCTGGAACTGTACATATCATCATCACAATAGCTTACATTTTTTTTAATTTCTTTTTTTTAAGACTTTTATTTATTTATCTTTAGAGGGGAATGGTAGGAGAGAAGGAGAGGGAGAGAAATATCAATGTATGGTTGCCTCTCGTGTGTCCCCTGCTGGGAACTGGCCTGCAACCCAGGCATGTGCCCTGACTGGGAATCGAACCGCGATCCTTGGGTTTGCAGGCCCACACTCAATCCACTGAGCTACACCAGCCAGGGCACTTACATTTATTGAAAGTATATCATGTGCCAACTTCAGAGAATTTATCATGTAGTTGGAGAGCCTATCATAATAATAACAAGCAAAATTTGCTTTTTACTTCATTAAAAACAACAAACATATATTAATTACCTACCATGAACTAGACATTTTGTTATATTCTAGAGAAAATGAAAAAGAGCAAATTTAGTCCTTACCTTTGAAAAACTTACATGTAATAGGTACGAAGGTGATTCATAAATATGCAACATGAATGGTATGAATGCTACTCAATATAAATTAGAACCTCTGATTGAGGTGTTAAGGGTAGGCTTCATGAAGGAGATGTCATTTGAATCAGACTTTGGTAGAAGAAGAGAGTTTTGATGATGACAATTTTGCCACATTGGATGGACATAATATGCTTTAAGTCAGAAGTACAAATGCTCAACAGAACAACAAAATGGGAGTCATTGGTCAGTCTATTAGCCAATTTAGGAAAGCAGCAAGTCAGATTTTTGTGTAAGAAACAGAAAGCAAACAAATGTTATGCCCTTATTTCATCAAATGTGTGAATCCAAAATCTGCAGACTTATTTATTCAGTGGTGAATTGAATTGAAGTTCCATTTCATGTTCTTCCCTGGACAAAAATGCTTATATATATAAATGACAAGATTGCAAATCCCTTGAAAATACTAAAAACGGAAGGAGTGGACATTTGTTTAAAATTTAGATTGTATCCCATGGATATATGTATAGACCAGCATCATCACAAACTGCTCTGCAACCCCCATCAGCAACCAACACAAGAGATAATGCAAGTCCTGACACTGAGTCTCATCATCCGATTTCTTGGAGTACATCGCAAGTTCCTGCAAAAAATTACTCAGTGTGAAATTTTACTTGACCTTTTGGGCTAATGTTCTAAGCAGGACTATGAAACTACCTGGGTCTGCATTTCTAACCTCTAGGAACTGGAGCTCTTTGAATCAATTGTAAGACAAAAATATTAACTGACATACAATTTTACAGACTGAGGATAGCTGGGCATTCAGCTAGTCATGAGTCAGTACTATACAGGGAGTCAGCATTTTCTGCCACCTTAGCTTCATAAATTCACAAACATTGCAATACTCACTCCTTTCCTTACCCCTAAATTCCTTTTGCTCTTGTCTTGGTTTATTTGGACATTTGCTTAGTTACTGAGTGTCTGCTCTCTGTTGGTACAGCTCTAGACACTGAAGACTCATTAATGAGTACAGAAGGCACAGTTACTGCTCTCTAAGAGCAAGTGAGAAAATCAGCACATTCACTACAAAGTGGAAAGTGCCAGAGCAGAGGCACAAACAAGGTGGTACAAGAGTAATAGAGTACAGGTCCAAGAGCATCAGAGGATGCTTTCCAGAACAACTAATCCTTGAGCTAAACGTTAATAACAAGCAAAGGCCTGTCAAGCGGACAGCTCAAGAAAGTAATAATGTGCAAAGTTCCTGCGCCTTATCAGGAACAGTTATTAGATCAGTATGGTTCACACCAGGGATACATTTAGGGATATAACAGGACAGAACCTGGAAAGCTAGGCAGACAGCCTGATCATAGAGGTCTTTCCTTAATAAAAATATAGCAGTGTATTTCCATGTACATCCTCTAGGTCAAAGTTGTGACTAATATACCTAGCATACATGTTGTACTAGTCCTCACAGCAAATTGAAATAAGTTGATTTGATCACCGACATTTGAAAATCATGAGCATTATTGTGAAAAACCAGATTTATGTCTTCTCTTTAAAACTCAGAAGATAATTCTGGACTCAATTTTCTAAATTCCAATTGATTAGAGCTAATGCTTCTGCCTTTAGATGGGAGACAGGCCTTCTATGCTCCATAGACCCAGTTCCTCTCCCATGATCTCATCCCCTACTCATTCATGTTATGTGCCTGGCCCCTGAAGACATCCGCATCTACAAATCCTGCTCTGTGTCCTGTTCATACAATTTGATGCAGCTTCCTATAGTAAAGGGAAGTAAATTGTAAATTTCTATGGGAATGGTTATGCTTTTAGTGGTTGGGAATTACTTAAGCCATCCCTCTAGAAGCAAGCTGGCTTACATTAAGTTATACCAGCAACATGAAGCAGAGCATCACATTTCTAAGTGAGTGCTACTTGTTAGATCTGATGACTGGCACCCAAAGGAGAAAGAGAAAATTCAGATAGGGTAACTCTTTAAAGAACCCAATACCATTTTGCATAACAACAAAAATTGTAATATGCCTGGGAATAAATATAACTGAAAAGCACAATATTTACAGAGAAAATCATAAAACTTTTAATGATATAAATGAAGATTTGAAGACATTTGATATTCTTGAATGGGAATAATTATTTAGGTTGAAACATTTTTAGGTCAAAATATTGGCAGTTTAATTTGTTTCAACACAAAAATAAATATAACAATTTCCCCCAATTGTTATATAAATTCAGCAGAATTCCCATCAACATGTGAACAGTGCTTTTTACAGAATTCAACAAGCCAAACTTGAAATTCATATTGGAGTTATAGAGGGTGAAAACAATTTTGGAGAAGAAGGGATCATGCCATACCAAATATCAAAATGTATTATCAAGCAATCATAATTTGTGTTGGATAAATAAGTAGATCATCATGAACAAATGGAGAACCTAAAAATAGAACCATACAAATATATGGAAACTTATTATCTGACAGAATTGACACCACAAGTCAATGGGAACAGAGGAGATTACTGAGTAAATTATACTGGGATAATTGGCTATTTATATGATAAAAATCATATAAATGAAAGTAGCTTGAGGGGTGCCAGAGACAAATAGGAAAACTGAGTTGTGTGGTGTCGGGGCAAGGGCTGGAGGGATGGCTGCCTTTGTCCCTGTGTTGGGCCTTTTCTCCACGTGACCAAATCTGAATCTGCATTAGCCTAGTGATCTCCACTGCCTCCACCCTGATGACTCCCTGAGAGCCCTAGGCTGTGGCAGCTGGCCTTGGTATTCCCTGAGACTTTTACTGATTGTCCTCAGGCCCAACACCAGTGCCAAATCTGAGCCTTGTTACTGGTGAGCACCGCTCACCCCACCCTGTGGATTCCCTGAGACCCTGCCTCACCCAGCCCTAGGGTCTTTCAACAACAGAGCCTTATGGACAGTCAACAGCCAGTGGCAGGTCTCAGTGTGCCTTGTGTCTTTTGCTGACTTGTCCCAGGCCCAGTTCTGGTGACAGCCAGTGTCAGATCACAGCATGGCCCCTCCCATACACATCCAGACCCAGCTATCAACCATGGATCAGTTTGTAGCTCCTAACGGATAGTCTGAGGCCTGTTACAGGCAGCATCTGACATCAACCTGCCCCAGAGTTCCTCATAAGAGTCCCTAGAACCAACATACTCAGTTGCCAGCTTCAGACCAAAATAGAGCACCACCCAATTAGCTCTACAAGCAGCATACCCAAAGGGAAGTCTCAGCAGGCACCAGGCCCTGCTGGGGTGAATCCCTCTTGGTGGAGTCAGCCTAAGACCTCAGCTCATACATTATAGTCATGGCCAACCCTCACAATCAGCCAGACTGAGGGTCAACTCTACTCACTGATGTACTAACAGAGATCAAGCTCGACTACAACAGGAGGACACACACACCACAGACAAAGGACCCTCCTGGAGCGCCCAGCTCAGGTACTCATGGAAACTGTGCCACTGGGCCCACAGGACACCTACTATATAAGGTTACCCTGCCAAGACTAGGAGATATAGCATATCTACTTAATATATAGAAACAAACACAGGGAGGCAACTAAAAGGGGAAAATAAAGAAACATGTCCCATATAAAAGAACAGGAGAAATCTCCAGAAAAAGAACTAAGTGACATAGAAACAAGTAATCTACCACAGTTCAAAACACTGGTTAAAATTATGCTCAAAGAACTTAAAAGAAAAATAAAATCTGTGAAAACTTCAAAAAAGAGATAGCAAACATAAAAAAGATATACCATAAGAAAAAAAGAGTCAGAAATGAAGAATAAAATAGCTGAAATGAGGAATACACTAGAAAGAATCAACAGCAGATTAGATGAAGCAGAGGATCAAATCAGTGATTTGGAAGACAAAGTAGCAGAACACACCCAATTAGAACACCCAAAAGAAAAAAAAAATTTAAAAAATGAGGATAATCTAAGGGACCTCTGGGACATCATCAGGTGTAACAACATTGGTACCAGAAAGAGAAAAGAAAGAGCAAGGGATTGAGAACCTATTTAAAGAAATAATGACTGGAAACTTCCTTTGCTTAGCAAAGGATAAAGATATACAAGTCTGAGAAGCACAGAGAGTGCCAAACAAGATAAACTCAAAGAGACCCACACAAAGACACCTCATTATTAAAATTATAAAGGTGAAAGACAAAGAATCTTAAAAGCAGCAAGAAAAAACCAGTTACCTACAAGGGAGCTCCCATAAGACTATCAGCTAATTTCTTAACAGAAACTTTGCAGGTAAGAAGGGATTGACACAAAATATTCAAAGGCAATAAAAAGCAGGGACCTACAACCAAGACTATTCTATGTGCCAAGGTTATTCATTTAAAATTGAAGGAAAGATAAAAAGCTTCCTAGGCAGTAGAAGGTGAAACGAATTCATCATCACCAAACCAGTATTACAACAAATGTCAAAGAGACTTCTTTAAAAAGAAGAAGGGAAAAAACATAAATATGAATGATAAAATGGCAATAACTACATACCTATCAATAATCACTTTAAATGTGAATGGATTAAATGCTCCAAACAGGGTAACTGAATGGATAAAAAAGAAAACCCACACATATACTGTCTACAACAGACCCACTACAGATTAAAATACTCATGCAGACTAAAAGTAAAGTGATGGAAAAACATATTTCATACAAGTGGGAATGAAAAAATAGCTGAGGTAGCAATACTTACATCAAACAAAAACAAACTTTAAAACAAAGATAAAGAATGACATTGTATAATGAATGATAAAGAGATCAATCCAACAAGAAGATATAACACTTGTAAATATTTATAACCCTTGTAAATATTTGAACACTTAAATATATAAGACAAATATTGATGGACATAAAAAGAAAGATTGACAGTAATATAGTCATAGTAGGGGACTCTTAACACCCTTTTGACATCAATGGGTTGATCTTTCAGACAGAAAATCAACAAACAGTGGCCTTAAATGGCACATTAAACCAGATAGAATTAATATTTTCAGAGCATTTCACCCCAAAGCATTAGAATATACATTCTTTTCAAGTGCACATGGAATATTTTCTGGGATAAATCACATGTTAGGCCACAAAACAAGTCTTAATAAATTTGAGAATATTAAAATCATCTCAAGCATATTCTCTTACTGCAATGATATGAAACTAAAAGTCAATTACAAGAAAAACTGATAAACACACAAACAGTGAAATCAAGGAAGAAATCAAATGCAAATTAAAACACAGTGACCCAAAATCTATGGGACACAGCAAAAGCAGTCCAAAGAGGAAAATTCATAGCAATACAAGGCTACCTCAAGAAACAAGAAGAGTCTCAAATAAACAATCTAATCTTACACCTGAAGAGACTAGGGGAAAAAAAAACCAAAATAAGGAGAAAGAAGGATATAATAAAGATCAGAGCAGAAATTTAAAAAAATAGAGTTTAAAAATACAAAACATTAATGAAACAAAGAGCTAATTTTATTTTTTTTACCCTCACCTGACGACATGCTTATTGAGTTTAGAGAGAGGGAAAGGGAGGGAGAGAGAGAGGGAGAGAAACACCAATACGAGAGAGAAACATCAACTGGTTGCCTCTTGTACACACCCTGACTAGGGACCAAACCAGCAACCAAGGCTTGTGCCCTGAACAGGAATCAAACCTACAACCTTCTGGTTTACAGAATGACACTTCAACCAACTGAGCCACACTGACCAGGGCCAAGAGCTGGTTCTTTGAAAAGATAAACAAGATTGATATTCCTTTAACTGGACTCTTCAAGAAAAAAGAGAAAGGACCCAAACAAATAAAGTCAGAAATAAAAAATAACAACAACCAAAACCACAGAAATACAAAAGATTATTTAAAAATGCTACAAACAATTATATGCCAGCAAATTAGACAGTCTGGAAGAAATGAATAAATTTCTAGAAACACAGTCTTCTAAACATACAATCGTCTAAAACTGAATCAAGAAGAAACAGAAAATCTGGACAGATTACTATAGAGAAAAATCAAATCAGTAATCAAAACAACTTCAAACAAAAAAATTCCTGGACCAAACAGCTTCACAGGTGACTTTTTACAAAGCATTCAAAGAATTAACACCTATCCCTCCCTATCTATCCTAAAATATTCAAAAGGAGATAAAGCTCCCAAGCTCATTTTATGAGGCTATGATTATCCTGATTCCAAAACCAGAAAAAGACATTACCAAAAAAAAAGAAAAGAAAATTATAGGCCAATATACCTCGTGAATGTAGATGTAAAAATCCTCAGCAAAATATTAGTAAACCAGATTCAGCAATATCTTAAAAAGATCATGCACATGTATTCCTGGAGTGCAAGTTAGGTCCAAGATCTGCTAATCACTTAATGTGATACACCACGTAAATAAAATGAAGAACAAAAATCATATCATATCAAAACCAGTCAAATGGGTTTTTTCAAATGGGTTTCATCTTAAATGGGTTTTAATCATAGATATAAACCCATTTGTGATAAAAATTCTCAACAAAATGGGAACAGAGGGAACACACCTCAATATAATTAAAGCTACATATGATAAACCCACACTAACATACTCAATGGGAAAAAGCTAAAAGTGTTTTTCTTAAGAAACAAGACAAGGTTATCTACTTTCACCACTTTTATTCAACAGTATTAGAAGTCCTACCTACAGAAATCAGACAAGAAAAAATAAAATATCCAAGTTGGAAATAAAGAAGTAAAACTGTCATTGTTTTCAGATGACATGATACTGCATACAGAGAACTCTAAAGACTCCATCCAAAAACTACTAGAACTGATAAATGTAAAGTAGCAGGATACAAAATTAATATTCAGAAATTGGTGGCATTTGTATATATGAATACTGTACTATCAGAAAGAAAAATTAAGAAAACAATCCCATTTACAATTGTATCAGAAAAATACCTAGAAAATATTTACAAAATAGGTAAAAGACCTGTATTTGGAAAATTACAAGACATTGAAGAAAGAACTTGAAGAAGATACAAATAAATGGAAACATATACCATGCTCATGGATAGGAAGAACTAACATCATTAAAATGTCCATACTACCCAAAGTGATCTATAGATCCAATGTAATCCCTATCAAAATACCAATGGTATTTTCACAGGGTTAGGACAAATAACCCTAAAATTTATGTGGAACTACAAAATACCTTGAATACACACAGCAATCTTGAGGAAGAAAAACAAAGTTGGAGGTATCACACTACCTGATATCAAACTATACTACAATGCCGTGGTAATCAAAACAGCATGATATTTGCACAAAAGCAGACACATAAATCAATGGAACAGAATGGAGAACCCAGAAATAAATCAATGTCTATATTGTCAATTAATATATGGCGAAGGAGGCAAGAATCTTCAATAGGAAAATGACATTCTATTCAACAAATGGTGCTGGGAAAATTGGAAAAATACATACAAAAAAAAATGAAACTACAGTACCTTCTTACACCATGTACGAGAATAAACCAAAATGGGTTAGAGACTTAAATGTGAGGCTCAAAACCATAAAACTCTTAGAAGACACAGTAAAATATCTGACATTTCTCTTAGTAATATTTCTGCTGATATACTTCCTCAGACAAGAAAAACATAAGAAGAAAATAAACAAATGGGACTACATCGAACTAAAAAGTTTTTGTAGAGCAAAGAACCATCAACGAAATGAAAACACAGCCTACTAAATGGCAGAAGGTAATTGCCAATGACACATCTGATGGAGGGTTAATATCCAAAATTTATAAAGAACTCATACAACTCACCCTGGCTGGTGTGGCTCAGTGAATTGAGCACCTGCCTGTGAACCAAAGGGTCTCCAGTTCAATTCCCAGTCAAGGCACATGCCTAGGTTATGAGACAGTTCCCCAGTAGGGGGCACTCGAGAGGTAACCACACATTGATGTTTCTCTCCCTCTCTTTCTCCCTCTCTTCTCCTCTCTAAAAATAAATAAATAAAATCTTTTTTTAAAAAAAAAGAACTCACACAACTCAACACCAAAAAAATCCAATTAAAATACAGCCAGAGGACCTGAATAGACACTTCTCCAAAGAGGACATCCAGATGGCCAATAGACATATGAAAAGATGCTCAATGTCAATAATCATAAGAGAAATGCAAATTAAAACCATGATAAGATGTCATCTCACACCTTTCAGAATGGCTATCATCAATAAATCAACAAACAACCAGTGTTGGCAAGAATGTGGAAATAAGGGAACTCCCACTGTTGGTGGGATTGTAAATTGGTGCAGCCACTATGGAAAACAGTACAGAGATTTCTCAAAAAATTAAAAATAGAACTACCTATGACTCAACAATTGCACTTCTGGGTATATATCCAAAGAAACCCAAACCAGTAATTCAAAAAGATATATGCACACTTACATTCATTGTAGTGTTATTTACAATAGCCAAGATATGGAAGCAGCCCTAGTGCCCTTCAATAGATGAGTGAATAAAGGAGTCATGATACACATATCCAGTGGAATACTATTTGGCCATAAAAATGAATAAAAACCTTACCATTTGCAACAACATGGATGAATCTGAAGGATATCATACTAAGTGAATTAAGTCAGACAAATATCACTGATTTCACTTATATGTGAAATCTAAAGAACAAAATAATGAGCAAGCAAAACAGAAACAGACTCATAGATACAGAGAACAAACTGAGGGTTGCTAGGTGGGAGGGGTTGGGGGAATGGGTGAAAAAGGTAAAGGAATTAAAAAGTACAAATTGGTAGTTACAAAATAGTCATGGAGACGTAAAGTACAGCATAAGGAATATAATCAATAATATTGTACCTTCCCCCCCACCTCCTCCCACTCCCCTGTTGCTAACCCTCCATGTGATCTCCATTTCTGTGTTTCTGTTCCTGTTCTAGTTGTTTGCTTTTGTTTTAGGTGTGGTTGTTAATATCTGTGAATTTGTTGTCTTTTTACTGTCATATTTTTTATCTTCTTTTTCTTAGATAAAGACGGTGGGTAGAAAATAGACAGGGAGAGGGCAAGAATAGTGTGGGAAATGTAGAAGCTAAAGAACTTATGACACATGGACATGAACTAAAGGGGGGGAATGTGGGTGGGAGGGTGCGTGCAGGATGGAGGGGAATGATGGGGGAGAAATGGGACAACTGTAATAACATAGTCAATAAAATATATTTAAAAACAACAAAAAATAATATTGTATTAACTAGGTATGGTGCCTGGTGTGTACTAGAATTATTGGAAGGATATCTTTGTAAATTATATAACTGTCTAACCACTATGCTATACACCTGAAACTAATAGGAAATAATACTGAATGTCAACTGTAACTGAAAAATACAATTAAAGTAAACAAAAAATAAACTTACAAGGGACAGCTCCACGATATATTGTTAATTATAAAGAAATTAAGTATAATTTACTTACATATATTTGTACAATTATGAAAATATGTTTTTCATGTAAATGTTAGTTTTTTTTAATCTGATAATGTCAAGTATTGGTAAGTACGTAAGGAAACATGAGCTCTTACTCATTGCTGGTTAAAGTATAAACTGGTATCTTTTGGAAAACAATTTTGCAATACTTGGTAGAGTTGAAATTGGGATTACCTTGTAACTCAGCAAAAGGTGTTGTATACAACTATGTACACATAGCTGTGTCAGGTGTGCATTGTAGCCTTCCTTGTAGTAGCAAATACAGTCAAAACTACCTATCTATCCTACAGTAAAGAAGTGGATTTAAAAAAAAATAACTCTGTGGCTTCTTTATACAATGGAATGTGACACAGTTAAAAAGGAACTCTGTCTTATAGTAACTCTTTTGTAAGTAACTCTTTTGTAGGTAACTCTCTTCTTTCCACTTGCTGCTTTCAAGATTCTCTCCTTATCTTTAATCTTGGCTAATTTAATTATGATGTGTCTTGGTGTATTCCTCTTTGGGACTCTCTGAGCTCCCTGGACTTGTATTTCTATTTCTTTTGCCAGACTGAGGAAGTTTTCCTTCATTATTTTTTCAAATAAGTTTTCAATTTCTTGCTCTTCCTCTTCTCCTTCTGGCACCCTTATGATTTGGATGTTGAAATGTTCAAAGTCATCCCAGAGGTTCCTAAACCTCTCAGAAGAAACCTTGCAGGCAAGAAGGGGCTGTAAAGAGGTATTCCAAGTCATGAAAGGCAAGGACCCACACCTAAGATGACTCTATCCAGCAAACCTATCATTTAGAATGGAAGGGCAGGTAAAGTGCTTTCCAGATAAGGTTAAGTTAAAGGAGTTCATCATCACCAAACTCTTATTATGTGAAATGTTAAAGGGACTTATCTAAGAAAAAGAAGATCAAAACTATGAATAGTAAAATGAGAACAAACTTACAACTATCAGCAACTGAACCTAAAACAACAAAAACAACAAAAACAAACCAAGCAAACAACTGGAACAAGAACAGAATCACAGACATATAGATCACGTGGAGGGTTACCAGTAGGGAGGGGGAGGGGGAGAATGGGGGAAAAGGTACAGGAAATAAGAAGCAGAATAGGTAGGCACAAAATAGACAGGGGGAGTTTAAGAATAGTATAAGAAATGGAGAAGCCAAAGAACTTGTATGTACATCCCATGGACATAATCTAAGTGGAGGAATGCTGGAGAGAATGGGGATACTGGGTAGAGGGGGATAAAGGGGAGAAAAAAATGGGACAATTATAATATCAAATCAATAAAATATACTTAAAAAATGAACTCCATCTACATTTGTCAACGAGGATAAATATTAAAATGTTGAATAAGTAAAAACAAGTTGAAAATTATACATGCTGTATAATATTATTTATTCAGAATTTTTAAACCCACAAAACATCATTATATAGCCTACAGAGATACATATCCTATGTAGGAAAGGCACAAAAACATTCATGAGAATGACATGCACCAGCTTCAGGATAGTGGTGCCTCTGGAAAGAGGGAGCACAAAAGGATAAGCTGTACATTTTATTCATATGAAAGAGAGGAGTCTAGAGCAAATATGGCAAAATGTTGACATCTGATTATCTTAATGGTGGTACATGGGTCGTATTTTTTGTGTACTTTTTAAATGCTTAAAATTAATTGAAATGAAAAAAAATGAACAAAAAAGAGAGCCCTTTTTAAAAGGTGAGTTCCTCCATAGGACAGAGCCTGTATCACAGGATTTGGGTAATAGGAAGTGAGGAATAATAGGTTAAGGCATTAAAGAAGGAGACAACTCTGAATAAATATGGGCAGAAGATTTGAATCATGAGCAAAATATACTAAGGGCAGTAGCTGGCTTATTTTTGTGAGAAGCGAAATAAATAACAAGAGTAGCAAATGAGATTTTGAGTGGCGTATGTGATGGTGGCCATCTCTGTCTGCCATTTGTTATGGTGCAATATGAGAGCAAGTCAGAAAGAAGAGCTTTACTTGTTGATTTGGGATACCCTCTCACCCCATCTCCTCTTCTCCATGAGATGGAAAGAGGAAACTGTGCCAGATGATGTTAGCTTATCAGCATTCTTGGCCCTATTCCTCTCACCTTCACAACCATACATTTGTCTCTTTGGCTGGAATCCAAGTCCTTTGGCTGTATTTGTTCATGTATTTGTTCAGGTGTTGGCCTTAAATTGGGATTTGAGTGATACAAAAATTGGTTGAGGTTCAGGTCTGCTGCAAGAGATGATTAAGGGTAACAAGATAGCTGCCATTATAAACATTCATTGCCCCTGACCACCTATTATCCAACCATACTTTTACTTTCTGATTGCCACTTATATCTTCATCTTTTCAAAGCTTCAAAGCTTCACTAATATGATTTTAATTGATCTCATAACAATACCATGAAATGGGCAAAGCTGATATCATTCTCATTTAACAGATGGGGAAACACCCTCAAAGAGATTAAATGGGTTAGCCCAGGTTACAAGGGGAAACTCTCACTTTTTCCCTGTCTTCTGGGCTTAGGACACTGAAACCCTGTAAAACTCATCTCTGTCTGTTCCTATATCCAGTGAAGCACTAATTCCTGTAGATTGTTTCTGCAAAGTGTCTGTTTCCATTTCTCTTCTCCACTTCCTTTTTTACCCTCCAGGTTTGGATCCTCATCTTCCCCTGCCTGAATTGCGACTGGTGAGCTGGCCTTCTGGGTGCCATGTTTTCCTCATTTTTCTTCATTCTGCATTCTCATTCTAGACTAAACTTCCTTAAACATTGCCTTCCTATGTCATTTCCCTACTCAAAAATTTTTGTGACCCTCTCTTTCCTTCTACCTAGAATGGGAACTCCTCAGCCAGGGTTTCAGAGCTCTCCTTAATATGAACTCACCTTTTCAACTACTCAAAACCGGTGCTTTAAAAGTAAACATGGCTACCAAACACATGAAAGAATGTGCAAAGAAATACAAATTAAAGTGACTGTGATCTTCATCTAGCAAATCAGCAAAGTTTTGTTTTGTATTTTAGGTGATACTGCTCAGTACTAACAGGAGAGTGATAAAATAGTCTCTTATCCTCTGCTATTGAAGTGTTAATTGGCATGATCTTTTTGAAAGGCATTTTGGTTATATGAATTAAGAGCTTTTGACCTAATCTATGCTAAGGAAATAATCTGAAACACATAAAAACCTTTATGCCGAAAGACATAAACTGCATTATTATTTATAGTTATGAGCAATTAGATATATAACCTAATGAATGATTATACTAAAAGTACATAAGAGCATGGGGGAATACTTATGCTATGATATCGGGGAAGGGGGAGTTAGTATTTTATAATTAGGAGAAATCTTACATTTCAGTGCTGAATTTGTTTAGTTTCTCTACCAGCACAATATTTCACACCTTTTTCTCTCTCTTCAGAACTCAAAAATTTCCTCCTCTTCCTGAATTTAAACAGATGAGTACCACTTATTTATTAAATATATATATATATCACCAAATTATTCAATTTACCTCTCCCATTATACTCTGCCACCCTTCCCGTTAAAATGAATTAAGTATCTCTATTCCTACCTAAGGCCAATTTGGTTACGGAATTCCATTCCCTCTCATTTCAGAAATTTTACTCCTGGCATTCAAATTCATAATCTCTCTCTCTCTCTCCTTCTCTCTCTCTCTCTCTCTCTCTCTCTCTCTTTCTCCCACCCCTGTCATTTTTCCTATTAGCACAAGAGCATAATATAAAATTTCACATTTCAAAAAATTCATTCTTTGGGCTCATGTTGTTCTCCAGCTACCTCTTTGAAAGTATTCTCTACTTCATTATCTCCTATTCTCTAAGTTACATTAATCATGCTTTTGCTTCCAAACTTCACTGAAATGGCTCATTGTCAAATCCAATGGCCGGCTATCTCCCTTCGCCATAGTCTCTCAGCAGTATTGCACAGAGCTGACCACTCTGTCCTTGTGAACTCTCCTTGGGTTCTGCGCATCCCGCTCTCCTGTTTTCTCGCCACCTCAGAGCCTACTCCTTTTTGGTCTCTGTTGCTGTTTCCTCTTCCTCTAAGTTCTCACTGCTCAGCCTTCAGATCTGCTCTCTTCTCTGTTTGGACTCATGTCTGATGAGGTTTATTTCTGTCCCCAGGGCTTTGCACACCTACTGTACCTTGATTCCATGTAGCTATCTCTAATCCCAATCTCCTGCCTGGTCTCTCAGTGAGACCTCATTTTGGATGTATAATAGGCATACCAATATTACCATGTGTGAAACAGAACTCTTGATTTTCCTCCATTGAAACTGTTCCCGCACAGGAAAGGTACCACTATTCTATCTCAGGTATTCAAATCATTCACTTTTATTACTCCTTTTCATGTATCATATACTAACCCATAAGCAAACTGATTGGTTCTGCCTTGGAAAATATCCCCAAAGCCAACAATTCTTACAACTTCCAACACAGTCATTCTAGGATAAAGCCACATATTGTTCACGGAGTTTCAGTAGCTAGCCAACTGCTCTCACTGTTTCCATCCTGGTCCTCATACAGTACTGTCACCCTCCACTGGCTTTCTTCTGTGCTTAGAAAAAATCCTAAATCTTTACCATGGCCTGTAGGTGCTGCCTTACTCTCATCTCTCCTGGTGCTCACTCTACCCTAGTCACAATGGTCTTTTCACTATTCCTTAAGCTCATTCTTGCCCCAGGGACTTCATGCCTAAAATGCCCTTTTCCAGATCTTCCAACAGCTTACCCTCTCCTATCTTCCTAGTATCTGCTCAAACGTCATTTCCTCAGAGAGCCTTCCCAAAACACCCTATATAAGCTTCCTCACCCTCCTTCACCCACAGTCCCCTTAATCTGGTTTATTTTCTTCTCAGACTTTTTAGCTGCTTGATATTACATTATTTATTTATAATTCTCTATAACTAAAACTTAAGCCCTTTGTAAGCAAGGATTTATTTGCCTTGCTTATTATTGTATCACCAGCATCTAGAAAAGTCTTCAGTAATGGTAGAAGCTTGAAAATATTTATTATGCGAATGAACAAATTGTTTATGAAAAAAGTCCACTTAAAAGACTAAAGGAAAAATATTAGAGAGATAAGAGTATAGGTTTTTTCTTTCACATATTCTTTATGCTTTCCAAGATTCCTCAAATTTTCTATATTATATATATTATTATCAGAAAGACCACAAACTTTTAAACTAACGAAATATATCCTACAGTCTGGTCAGGCCCATTTTGTCGCTGTCCCAGCCCAAGCACTCAATGCATACTCATCTCAGCATCATGCCTTCTCTCCAGCCTTCCTTTCTCCCTTCACCTCTGCTAACCCTTCAAATCTCAGTTCAAGGCCCACCTCCTCCATTTCTCCATGCTGCCTTCCCTGAGTATTCCTATTCTTACAGATCTCCCCCCAGCCCCCACCCTAGGCTTTGTGTTTAATTGTGTATGCTATGCTACACTTATTCATTCTCATTCATCAACCGTTTTTTGTTTGTTGGTATAGGTGTGTGTCAGAGAGAGAGAGAGATGTATATATGTGTGTTTGATATGAGTTAATTTTCCTTTCTCAGCAGATGTTGTCTTAGCCTGCCTCTCTCCCTTCCCTCCCCCCACCTTCAGTCTCTACCATGGGCTAATGGCAGAGTAAGCATTCAGTAAATACATGGTGATAGCACTTGGCATTGAAGCTACTGGGTCTCAAGCCGGGATCTGAAGATTCCTGATGCTCCTTTCATGACACCATGCTCCATAGTGATACTTAAGCTTATATTCACTTACTATGTGCCATACACTTGCCTTCATTTTCCCATTTATTGAGTAGGAACTGCTTTCATATTCATCTTAAGACTGAGGTAAATGAAATCTAGAAAGGTTAAGTAACTTGCTGAAAGTGACAAAGCCTGAAGCAGTGAGGCCTAGGTTAAACATAGCCCAAGCTCTCTACCCCTATGACAAATGAAACCTGATTTCCTTCGACCCAAGTGACACAGATGTGCTTTCAGCCCAGTTGCATGCTCTTGATCAAGTTGCTTAACTCACCAAACCTCAGTGTCCACATTCATAAAATGGAGATCATACCTCACAGATGGTTCTAAACCCAAGATAGTGTCTCGCATAATGCCCAGAATGTAGCAGACACTGAGTGAATGGTAGTTATCATTATTAGATATGCTACTTCCTTGATATTTGCTCTTCAAAGTTGGGTATGGCCACCCCATCTCATTTCTTTCACACGGCGAAAGGCCTTGGTCAGATGCATCCCCAAAGCTGGGGGTCACAGTGCTGCTGGGTGGTTGAAGGTGCTATTAAAGAGCCTGGATCAGAGAAAACAAATAAGCAGTCCTGCCCCAGGTTAGCCCAAGCTTGGATTTCCTTGTCTGAATGTATGATGATAGGAAGGGGGTTGTGTTACTAGAGGAGCTGTTTGCGTTTGTCATCCAGGCCCACTAATCTAAACATCTCTCACTCCTTAGGAATTATTTTAGGACCAGGAAGCAGCACGCTGTTTATTGAAAGAGTCACAGAAGAGGATGAAGGCTTCTATCACTGCAAAGCCACCAACCAGAGGGGGTCCGTGGAAAGTTCAGCATACCTCACTGTTCAAGGTAAACAGCTGCTTTAGAGAGCAGCCAGAAACTGTTCAGACATCTATTTCCCTGTTTGTTTAACTTTTCGCCTCCTGGTCTCCTGTTGCCCCTCCCATCTGTGCCTTTCCCTGACCTTCTGCCCTTCCCCCCATCCCTCTGGGAAGAGCCTGTCTGGCTCCACTTGGCAAGACAGAAGGTGAAGACACCGCTGGCCGCCCCAGAGAGCCACCATCTGAACATAGTCCCCATGAGGGGAAGAGAAGAAGAAAACCAGCTGCTGCCAGCGTGATCACATTGACCCAGAGAGAGTGACTGAGTGGCCACACCTGTGAGAAAGAGATCCAAAAAGGGAGATGGGTGTAGATGGGGAAAGAAACACGACACACTGGAAATTGTTCATTTTTCTTCCATTTCTAATTTCCATGAGTTAGACATATCTTCCAAATTTTTCACAAGGTGGTTTTTAACATGAAGTAGGCAGCAAAATATTACCAGAGAGAAGCAACACAATAAACAGACACCTTTAAGAAAAATATTCCAAGTGCTTGCTTCTTCTTTATGGGCTTCAGATAGTTTGTTGAGCAGCAAAATCCAAAGAGGCCTCATCCCACCCGGGGCTGTGGCCATGTGGCTTCCATTAGAAAATAGTTTAGACCTCAGTTTCAATTCTCCAGTGCCAAGAATCACCCAAAACATAACAGAGCATCATAAAATATTAAATTGGCAGCTCTTAGATGTAAGTATCTATGGCACATTGAGGTTTCACATGAAAAGATGGAATTTGTTCAGTAGCCTATTTCCAAACGCTCCCCAGTAGACCTCAGACTATGTAAGGAGAAGGCAATATACACCCGTTCTTCAGCCCTAGAAATTTCCAGTGCTTAAAGATTGTAACTCTAAGAATTCAGACTCCTTTAAAAGAGAACAGCATCCCCACACTTTTACAAGGAAATGATTTTAGAGGGTCTCCTAACAAATCTGAAAGTACTTTCCCACAAATTTAGGCTTTCAGAAGAAGCCAAGCTAGCATTCCCAAATACTTTTAGTGATGGTCCTATTTGTCTCCCAGATAACCCTTGTTTTAAAGTATTGTTTCAACTTTTCTGCTTATATAAGGAGAAAATGATTTATTAAGTGTGAATCTCTCTTTAACGCCTCCTTCTTCAAAGGACTGTTCATTTATCTCTTAACAAGGACCGCGCATGTGACTCTCAGAGAGGAGCTGCGTTGGAGAAGGACCTGCATCTGAGAGAGGGGTAGCAAGGAAGACTCCTGATGCTTAGTCCAGAAAGTATTTTCCCCCATAGCCTCACAGCAACCCTGCAAGATATTTGGAGCAGTTCTTATACATCCAGAGAGGAATAAAATGGTTAACCTAATCCTAGAGCCTGGAATGGCAAATGGGCGGTGACCCACTCCAATCCACCACATAGCTGCTCTCCCTTCCCAGGTATCTGTACCCACTTCTGTCTGAATGTGGGTCAAAAATGGCCATGAACACAGCCTGCAAAGTCTTTTGTCCAGGCCCCTCCCTGTTTCACTGAACTCTTCCTTACCCTCCAGGATGGTTTAGGCGCATTCTACCTGGTAATGTCCTCCAAGATGAACAGCTAAGTCAGATGTTCTCTGCTCATTTTCTTCTCTGCTCTCCCACACCATGGTTCCTAGGTCTTCAGTCAGACTCATTTTATTCTGCATTTTGTTATTATTTAATTATTGATATGCCCTTCTTCCCTACTGAATAATGAACTGTGTCTGACATATTGTATCCCATACCCATACCCAGCACTTAGCAAGAGACTAATATTTATTTAGTCCAAAGAAGTATTATAGTATTATTTTCAGGCTACAGATAGAAAGAAAGAGACTCAAAGAGGTTAAGATATTTGCCCAAAGATGCACAAAGAATAGGTAATGAGGCTAAGACTTGAGCTCATGTCTTTGGACATGCTTCCTCCATTCTTCTCATTCCTGAGATGTCTTGGGAATTGTCTGCAATGCCTTAGCATAAATTGAGTTTTTAGACTCAGTTATCTTCTTATTTGGTTTTCTCTCTACCTACTTTTAGATTTCCTACACTGATTCCTTTTCCCACTAATGTTATGCTTTCCTGAAAAGTCAGACAGGAATATTGCTGTCACTGATGATTTCTGACACTTTCTATCAACCTGTATCATTTTCTCTTGAGGAAAGGGGAGATCATTGTCACTTGAATTGCCCACATCAGCTGCCATTGCAGATGTTCTGATCCCCTGTCATCTCTTGACATCATCTCTTAGCCTCCCAAACAGCCTATCTGCTCCTCTTACCCTCCAATGCACTCCCAAATCTAGAGCAATCTTTTTGAATGAGTAATCTATGCCATGTTACTTCCCTGCTTTCAAACTTGCAGGGGTTCCCAAACGCCTGTTCCCCTCATCTAGGCACATAGGTCCTCCATAAGCTCCTCTCCACACTCACCCCATATCCCTCCCACACCCAGCACTGGGCCTGGACCACAGCACTTGTGATTCAGCGTGCACACTGTGCTCCTTCTCGTCTTCTGCCTTTACATGCCATTTTTCTTTTCTCTGAAGAGGCTCCTTTCCCATCTTCCCCCTGCCCCAGACAATCCCACTCATCCTTTAAAATTCACTTTCTCTAAACCTGACTACCTGTTGCACCATCATTTTGCCCTTCCATGCTCCCATGGCACTTGACGTGCACCTTTAACGCAATGCTTATCATCACTTATTATTCACTTTACTATCCCAGAGCACTTCCTAAATGTTTGTTGGATTTATCTATTTAGAAAACTACCACTGAATATCTGAAAAAAAGAAATACACCAATATATTGTTTAGAGCAATAGAGATAGCCCAAATTCAGTTCGTTGTTAACACATTCATTTGCCCAGGATTATGCAGGATGTGGAAATGTAAGCCACGATTAACTAATTTCAATAAGCTTTGAAGACCTAGTTGGAAGGAGAGCAAGGTGCATGTGAAACAGTTAGAACCAGTTCAATAAACACTTTGATTGCTTCTTAAAGGTAAAGTAGAAATACTAGTTTGTATAAGACAGACTACCTAATGCTGCTAATAAGGGCTCAAGATGTTCATGCAGGCAGAAAAGTATATGGTGACTTGACCTCTGAGGAGGCCTTTCAGGATATTGGATTGGCAAGGTGAATGAGTCAGGAGGAAGGCAGCAAGTTGTGGAGCAACTTTGGACTTTCTCCATTGATATCCTCTTTGGTAATTACAGAGTCTAAATAATCCTCAACATTTCCTATTGTCTAGTCCATTGAACTTCATGAGGAGTCTGTGTTTTTGATCCATGACCTCTTTTCCCTCACGCGCACCAACTTCTGCCATCGCTCGGAGAAGTGGTGGAGTCTGCAGCGCAGCCACGGGCGCTGCACACCTTCCTTTTACTGGGTGCTGCCCAGCTGCCATGCTTTTTGGTTCTTGTGTCTGCTTTTCATAGTGATTCTGCCTCCTCGCTTGCTCTGCTGGGTAATTTTTCTTTACTTTGAGAGTGATGGCTATATCCAAACTCTCCGTTCAACCGTTGTGGCTAGCTGAGAAAACCGATGACCTGCTCTGGAATCATCACCACACCTGAGCCATCACATCCATCTGTAACAGAAGCATACGTAAGTGGTACCATAGTCCTGATGCGGTGATGATAAAACTGTACGAGGAAATGAGAATGTTTTCTCTAAAAGTGAGACAACTTAGGCTGATTGTTTTCTTCAAATATTTAAGGAGCTTTCAGACTGAGGAGACATTTAACTCATTCCTTGACACAGAGAAGGAGAGAACCAAGGAGGGAGATGGTGGTGAAGTTTCAAGGAGGCAGGTTTCAGCTCCATTTAAGGATAACTATCATTTTCAGTAGGAAAACATTTTGAAAGTTGACATCATATGACTCGTATGAGTTAGATGCCATCTTAAATTAAAATACTTTGGGTTCACTGAATAAAAATTGAATCTTTGGATGCTGTTCAGAACAATAGCATGCAGTACCTGCTTACTAACTTTATCACTGAAATTAGATTCCTGCCCTAGAGCTTAGAGCACTATTCTCCTCACTTCAGTGGCTGTGAAACGTTCCCTGGCTTTAGACTGATTTCCTAATATATGCAAATTGACCCTTCCCACTGACCTATCTTGTCAGGTTGAGTTTAGGAAATGAAACCAGGCGAGTAAGTTGTGTCTGTGGTTATGTTTAACAGATTTAAAGAGGTTCGTGAATTAGCCAGGAAGGAAACTGTCTGCTCTTTTTATTTCCTTTGAAACACGATTCTTATACTCAGAGATAAAACAATGTGTTATTTTTGTATCTGAAGAGGATGAGTGGACTGTGGAGTCAAAGAAGCTTCTTTAAATAATCCTGACTCTTGTTTGGCTTGGACCGCACACCAGCACAAGGGAGAGCGAGTGCATGTGGAGCTCTCGCAGGGGAAGTTCTCATATTAAAAACAGCAACAACAAAACTGTTACTAACCAAAATGATTTCTGAACTTAGCACAGCATTCAATAGCCGGTGGAGCTCAATGGACTGTTGCGATGAGAGTGTGGTGCATTTGCATCCAAGGACTTAAGATAAAACTCTATTTTATATTTAGATACGTTCCCGTAACAGATTTAGGCCTTGCTATTGCAATGCTATTTCAATAGCATTTATAATTACACAGGAGACAACAACATGAAGAAGAACTGCCCTTTTAAACATTTTTTTGAGGATGGCTGATGGATACAAAAGGATGACGGCCTCGGGCTCAGCAGGCCTCCCTGTTGAAATGGCATTAAAGGCGCAATTTATAAACATGTGCCACAGTGACTGTGCATCATCACATTTCAGAAGAGGACTTCTACAGCAGAGAGTACACACCATGTTCTTTCATAAAATTCCAAGAGTAAAGAATAGGAAAAGATCAAAACAAAACACCTTTATCTCACCCTGGCCAGCTTTCACTCTTGTTTCTCCTCCTATTCCTGACTGGCCTCCACTTTAGCCCCTTTCTTCCAGAATCATGTCCCCAAATTCACCCCCATGGCTCTCCTGACACTAGGAAGGATGTGATAAACTAATTCGGGCGATGATGTTGGTGATGGATATTACTCCTCTCATGGAGTAATGGCAATCCACCTGTGGGCAATTCAAAAGGGTTTCCCAAGGAGAGATAGTGCTCAAAACAGAGAGCTGAATGGCTGCCCACGAATTTTACACAGGAGGGCCAGGGGACAGGATAGGGCTGCCTTTGGGCACAAATCCACAATGACATAAAGCTGGACTTGAAAAAGAATTCAAAAAATGGTGGTGGAATTAATTCAGTCATAATATGCTGTGTTTATGGAACACACAGTGCACTTTTTAAAGTACATAACATGCATTAACATCTTTAACTTTTGCAAAAGTCCAATGAGGATTTTTTCCCCTTTACAAGTGAGAATCTGAGGCTCAGAGGGGTTTAGAGCTTTGTCCAGAGTTCCTAAGCTAGGCAGTGGCAGAGCTGAGAACTGGATCCATGCTTAACCGTTCCGCTCTATTGCCTCTCAGCTCTAACTCAGGAGAGCCGGTGGGGGAGAGGACCCCCTCTACGGCGAGCTGTGTCACTGCTCGTGAGCTGTGCAAAGCTGGGCCAGCTACTTACCGTATTTTTGGATCATAAGATGCACCCAGGTTTTAGAAGGGGAAAATAGGAAATAAATTTTTGAGGCAAAAAATGTGGTAAAATATTTAATAACATAAACAACATAGTATTTCACCAATGTACATGTAAACAGAACTCAACAGCAGCATTAACCATTATTTCTCCCAAATCTGGGTGGGTGGGGGGTAGAAAAAAAGCGCGTGTTGTAGTCCGAAAGATATGGTACCTTCCTGGTGCTTCAGTATGCTCACCTACAAAATGCATGTTAATAACTTTACTCCAACTTACAGGGCTGTGGTAAGGATGAGCACACTTAAAACACTATCTAGCACATAACAGAAGCTTTTGAAATATTAATTAACATCGTTATTTTTTAATGATACACCAAGTCCCATTCTGACAAAACCTTTATACTATAGCTTTCGCAGATTTAACCAGTGAGTCACCAAAATGGTGTTCCAAACCACAAAATTTCTGTTTGACCTAAGGATTTAACTTGCCTCAATAAAAGTGTGCTATAGAACTGATGGCACATAAGAGCAGTTTTAAATATCTTTACCTAAAATTTCTCTTGAGCCCTGGCTGGTGCGGCTCAGTGGATTGAGCACCGGCCTGCGAATGAAAGGGTTGCTGGTTTGATTCCCAGTCAGGGCACATGCCTGGGTTGTGGACCAGGTCCCCAGTAGGGGGTTTGTGAGAAGCAACCACACATTGATGTTTCTCTCTCTCTCTCTCAATTCCCTCCCTTCTGCTCTAAAACAAATAAATAAAATCTTTTTAAAAAATAAAAAGTAAAAATAAATAAAATTACTTTTGAAAATGTACCTCAAATTCAATCCTAATACAGTATTTCCATACATCATTCTCCTTAATAGGGGTTCCAAATTGGTGTACATAGATTCCTATAAAGCTTCAAAAGTAGTATGACGGCCAATTTTAATATTCCAATAAGCCTTAGAAAAATTACACCAACCTAGAACCACATATCACGTGGGCCTGACATCCCTGAGAGCCTGAGCGAACTCCTAGTCACTGTTAAATCCCACCCACGCTTCCGCTGGCCTCCTTTCCCCTGCCACGTGCAGCTGGGCCATTTCATGCGCTGAACTCATCAGCTGTCACCAGCAAGTTGAAGCTGGCTCTAGTCAGGCTGGTGTGTGGATGTTTGACCTCTGAGCAAACATCCAAGAGCTGTATAGGTAGAGCTGTTGCTGATTTTAGTCAGTCTACCCAGCCTAAGGTCATCCTGATGGTTACTTTCCAAATAAAGACAAAGATCGAGCTATCAAATGAGAAAGAACATCTATACTACATTACATCTAATAAAATTCTTATTGTTGTGTTCAGTAAGCAGGAATAGATTAAATAGATCTTTCCCTTTTAATAAATGTTCTTCTTGAAGATGTTTTTAATGAGCTGATTCTTTAAATGTGTAAGTGCACACAAACACATGCGGAATTCTGTCTGAGTAAGGACTATGAATTACTTTGGGGGTCAACTTCCTGCCCCGTGGAATGCAGCAGGAACGTTCCCACAATGGGAGGGAGCCTCTCTCAGGGCACTGCATGCAGGAGGCGTCCGCAGAGGTTTTATGCAGACATGCCAAGATCGAGATGCTATCAGCATCTCCAAAGGCCAAAGGCCACTGTGCCCTCAGCAGGTCCCAGTCAGATCCCACAAAACTTACTTACATCATAAACAAAGAAGTGTGTGTGCATTTCTCTGCGTGTGCGTGCATGTGTGGACACAGGCAGCATCAGACCTCTCACTGTTGGGGCTGAAATTCAAACTTATATTAACTTGAGCTTACCATATCCCCATGGAAAGGACACATACTGAGGAAAAAAGGTGGTCATGCTTTGAAAGTTCTTCAAGGAGGCTGTTCTCAAACAATCTCATGAGGTTCAGGAAAATTTAACCCTAAACTGACTAAGCAGCAAATGGAGCTAAATTCATTTATTCACTTAACCAATATTTGCAGGATGCCTGCTGCATGCCAGGAACTCAGTTCTTAACACTGAGAGGTAGCAGTGAACTAGAGGACCACGCTCCCACAGTCTGCTTCTGCCACTGCACCCTGGACTCTGAACATAGTCATCAGCTCAGATACGAGTGCCAGACTGTGAGCTCCAGACCACACCCTTTCATTTACCACTGTACACCAGCACCCAGAACAGAACCTGGAATATAGGTCATTTTCCTATATTTACTGGATTAACAGACATGAATAGGAATTTGACCCTGAATGCTTTGAAAGCTTCATGAAACTCTTTGGAGACAAAGCGAAACATTAGATATCCACTAGTTCACCCAATCTGATGAGTGGGGATATATAAAGATGAATAAGATGTGGCCTCAGCCTCCGGGAAGCTCACAGTCTGGTAGAGAAACAGCAAAGGCCAAAGTATAGTGGCACAGAAGGGCTGGCATGTTTAAAAAACTACAGGTATTTTGATGTGACTGCAGCAAGCGGCAGGATAGCAGGAGATAAAGCTGAAGCGATAGAATAGGTTGGGCATAGAGGATTGAAAGATTTTCTTTTTAATCCTGACAGTGGCGGGGGGGTGGGGTTGACAAAGATGGAATTTAGATAGAGGAGCAACAGGATTAAATTTGTGATTTGGGAAGATCACCCTGGCTACAGACTGGAGGAGAGCCTGGGGGAAGTCAAGGCTCGTTAGGAAGCTAATGCAGGTGTCTAGGTGAGAGCTGATGAGGCCTTGATTTAGGCAGTGATTGTGAGGAAGAACAGGTGGTGATAACTTCCTGAGCCGAACCTTGTGATGGAGTGCGTGGAGAGAAAATGTCAGTTTCCCCTGCAGACTAAAAGATACGCTGCAGGGACCACGGCCTACAGAGAGCAGATGCCCTTGGTGGCTGAATGTCTAAGAGGGAAGAAGGAATTCTAGCTTGAGTATTTGCTGTTATTCAGGGCAGAGAACCTTCACACGGATCTCAGATTGTCTGTGGTCTGGTCCTGTCCTAGGTCTTACGTTATACTGCCACCAATCCCCTATCATTTCTGAAATCTGGGTCCTAACTCATACCGTTCCCTCTGCCTTATAAAGCCCTCTCCTGTCTGTATGTTCTTAGATCAAGTCCGTTTCAGATGTCACCTCTTCCAAACAGTGTTAGATTCCCTCAACCTCAGATACTCTTTCTATCTAATTCCTTTGTATTTGCCTTCAGTCTCTGGGTTTAGCTTGTGAGAGAGTGCTTTGAAAGGGCTGGCTTTCCCTTCTTTATATCTTCCTGTGTCCTCCAGCCTGGAACCTTGTTGAACTGAAACAAAGAGCCAATAAGAGGACATACTCATCTAGGGAATGGGGATGTTATTGCCACCTACTTCACGGGGTGATGAGGAGGGTATGGCTCAATACATGATACCATCCACACCATCATTTCTAAAAAGAGTCAGTTTCACTTAGTCTTGGTCTAACTTTATACGAAGCCTCTGCCTCCTTTCAACGCAGTTGCAGGATACAGGTGCTGCTTTAGAAATTCCTGGGGAATCATCCACTGGAGGCAACGAGTCGGGAGCCACTGCCCTGGCCCCTGGGCCTTCCTTCACAAGTCCCAGAGTTTCTTCTCTGGAGGCTTCTGGTGAATACTTTGGGTCTTTCCTTTTGTGGTCATGGGCGAACAGTACTCAGCTTTTTATCTCTGCGATTCTGAGAAATGAGGTGATGGGGAAGAACCCCACTCGGGCAGTTACCTCCTCTCACCTCAGCCCCCTGCAGGCAGACTGCTGGAAAGGTCAGAAACAGCCCTGGCTGTGGGGAGGGTGAGGTGAGCGAGCTGGCCCGGCTGTTCCTAAAGCAGTGAGCCGGCAACTGCGATAGGCCTTGAGTTTTCGTTTTATTTTTAAATCTACTTTGAAGAATTTTGTGAGTCCCAAAGGAACTCTTCTATGTAATATTTTTTTCTTTTTCTTTAGAATTTCCTCTAAAACCCATTAGAGAGATTTAACATAGCCCAGATTTAGCATTTTAATGGGCTTTTGTTCCTGCCTTAATTTTTCCCCATTTTTAATTTCTCCTCTGATTTTTAATTAGCTATTTCTAGGATTATGAAGTTTACAATCTCAATAGCTACATTTCTGGAAAGACTGTTAATTGATTTATGAGTTTATTATGGTAATATCATTCACGGACCCTGCCTGCATCAAAAGGAAAGAGAAGATCTGTCCCGGACGCTAATTCTTGCGCCAGCAGACTGCGTCCACCATGATGAACCTTTTAGGGGCACTGGACTTCTTTGACAAAATCACAAAGGCCCTGTGCTTGAGAGTTGGTGTTTAGCACCATCTTCATGTTTTTGTCCTTCCAGGAACCTCGGACAAGTCAAACCTGGAGCTAATCACTCTGACGTGCACCTGTGTGGCTGCAACCCTCTTCTGGCTCCTATTAACTCTCTTTATCCGAAAACTAAAAAGGGTAAGGACATTTCAGATAAGTTCTGTGCTCCTTTTTACATAATATTCTAAAACACTCACCTGATGTCTGGGACAGGCACTGAATAAATGTTAAGCCCTTATCTTCCCTTTACCTGTGACCCGGTGAACACTGGAAAATGAATCATAAAAATGTCTTTCAACCATAAAGCAGGACATTCAAAAGGAAATGCTAGAGCAATGGACAGGTAAATATTTCCCAGGGACAGGAAGGATATTTTTGATATAAAAATGTGTAATAAAGTCTTTAAATTAAATTTAGCATAAGACCTATGAAGCCTTAATATTCTTAACGTTATTCTCACCTGAGAAACAAAAAGAAAAAAGCAAAACAAAGACACCACTCTGACTTGCCTCTCATAATACAGAAACTCAAAGACATGCACTGCTGTGGTAAAATTCCGTTCTTTAGAGTGTGAGGTTCAGGTTGGAGTTCGGGACATCAGATTTCTATAATTTGGCCTACAGCACAACTTGAGAGCTTCTCTGAAGTTCAGTGAGGAAAGAGCCAACACTAATTCTCTCGTTTACGCCTCAAATATTAACTGTGAGCCCACTCTATGCAGAGTGCCAGGCCCCGTGAGGCTCTCCGATGACAATGGCGAGCAAATGCTACAGTGTACAGTCTGGGGCTTCAGTCAAGTACACAAACGCAAAGTGTAACTGCAGTGAGTCGACTAGAAGACGCACTGGGGTGGCGCGGAGGGGGCCGGTGGTCGGGTAAAGAAGGAGGGAAAGTGTGGCAGACAGAGAGGAGTGTGTATGAAGCAGGGGCAGGGCAGAGGGACACCATGACCATGAGTGGCTGACAGAAGGCCAGCGTGGTCACAGCGGTGGAAACAAGGCATGAAGTGTGTGTGGCAAGAGAGGAGAGGAAGGCTGCGGCGCCTGATCGGGCCGGGCTTTCGGCTACAGGAAGTAGTCTGTATTCTAGAAGAGAACAGGAAGGCTTGGAGCTGGGAGGAAGGCTGTGAAGCAAAGGGAGGTAATTCTGAGCGTGAGAAATTTGTGTCTGCAATGATGATTTTGGCTGCTCTGAGGTGAACGGACCAGAGGGGCAAGAGCGAGTGGAGAGGCACCCAGTGGAAGACGTCACAGCAGTCTGAGCAAGACATGGCGGCAGCTCAGTCTGAATGATTAGAGTCGGGAGATATTTAGGAGGTAAAATCAAGAAAACCTGAGGAATATCGAAGAGGCCTACTCAGTGTCTAAAAATTTGTCATCCCTTATTAATGTACCAAGCCTGTGGGAAGCTTTTTATGTACTACCTCAGTTAATCATTCAAAAATGCAGAGGTAGATATATTATTATTATTACCACTTTGTAGAGAGGGAAACAGAGGCTCCAGGAATCAAAGTAACTTCTCCGAAGTCACACCGCTAATTAGAGCTGGAGCTTAGTTTTGAAGCCGAGCTGTTTGACCTCAGACTGGATATCCAACACTCCACAGCGTTAGTATGAGAAACAAGGCCAGCAGCCATTGTCTATGCTGAACACGTAATACTGAGCTTTTGCTATGTGGAGTGACTGGTTTTGAGACTGGACAATTCAGAACACTACTTTAGAAAGAAACAGGTCGAACAATGGCATTTGAAAGGGGAGATGCATCATATAGGGAAAGAGATCTAACAACAACAGCAAAAAACTTGCCAAATCTGTAGAAGAGGTACAAAGACTATAGGAGTTCAAAGGAGGAGAGCGGGAGAAAAAACTTCAGAGAAAGCGAACGTTAGAGACAGACTTCGAAGGTTGAAGCTGGAAGGAAAGAAGCAGAAAAACGCAGCCCTCTTTCTCCTTCCCAGTCCCCAGGTTAAGGAGGGAGGCCGGTGACTTTGCCTATAGTAGCAAAGTGGAAATAAAACTGGAAAGGCAAACTGGGACTAAACTGAATGGGTCTCTTGTATTTCTAAAAATCTGTGCCATTTTGGTGTCAATAAGAAAGGGTAAGAGCAAGTGCTGGAATGCCTATAAAATCTGACAAGTGATTGGTTGTGGGAGGCAAAGAGGAAAAAGGCAGCAAAAACTATCTCCACGTGGTTTCTCTCACCACAATGTAAATTCATCACTGATAAAAACTACTTTATCTTTTTATCCCCACCCTGTTTGAGCCAGTGTTATAATTATAATTCAACATTTATTGATGCTTAACAGCTTTACATGGATTATTTCATTTGATATTCACAACAACCCTATGAGATAAGCACCATCTTTATCACTATTTGAAAGATAAGGATACTAGGCTTAGAAAGGTTAAGCAATTTGCCTGGTGTTTTGTGCTCGACAGAAGTTGAGCTGTGATTCAAATCCAGGCAGCCAGCCTCAAGGCCTGGGCACTGACAATCTGAGATGTACAATTTGCATGCCAAGCACCTAGCGGTTGTTCAGTGTTAATGGCAATTAAAAGAGTAAATATGTGGCAACTGAGATTCTACTACCACACTCTCCTCAAAGCCCTAACTTTTTTTTGGTGTTTCCTCTCATCTGCCTTATTGAGATAAACCATAAAATTCCACAGGCGCCACATGGGGAGATTGTCTTCCATTGCCTGCTCCCTGGTCCTATCAACACCACTGCCAACCTCCCCTCGCATCCTGCAGAACCCCAGATGTCCCTGCCATGCTCAGCAACCCTATGCTCTCGGGAGACTGAAGACCGCCTCTCAGAGCCCTGGCTGTATCGGGCATTGAGGAGTTCCGTCCCCCGACCGGGTCCTGGCTCAGGGGCTTAAACTCCTCTCCTGGCTTGCAGATACGCACTGCGTCTGGCAGGCTGGGCCCTTGCAGTCGAACCCTCGTGGCAAATGCAGTCAGTCAGTGACAAACGTGCTCCAGATCTTTCTCTGTTTGTCCATTCTTTGTGGAGGCCAGGCAAATCTTTCTGCCTTGAGTTATTTGTCACACATTTTAGTGATAATTTTTGTGAGAAAGAGACTGATTGCAAGTGATGGATGAGGTGAGCTGTGACAGCCCAGGACAGGGTGAGTAAGGACTGAGGAATGTGGGTGGGAGGGACATGGTGTGTATGGAGAGGTTGTCTTCTCTGCTGAACTCCAATCTGTTTGAGAGAGAGAGACCCTGAAGGGAAGGTCCCTAAAACTCATTTAAATGAAGTTTATATAACTCTGGCAAGAGTTATCAAAACCCACCTTATATGGGTAAGCACACTTCCTTTCTGCACTGCCCACAGAAATGCAGTCAATTCTACAATTAACTAAGGGGAAATACACACCCACTTGGATATGAATCTAAGCCACTGAATGTAAATCCAGTTATTTATGATCTGAAATAAAGGGTATTTTCTAGGCTTGATTTGCATTACCAAGATAGAACAAGCATGTCAAGCCAGATGTCCACCTCACTCACTTGACGTCCTACCAATGGTCAAAGGAACTTGGAACAAAGGAATGTTGCTGTGTATAAGTCTTACTCCTTGGTATTAGAAATAATCAATTCCAATTTCTTACTGAAGGTAAATCTTAGTCTAATCTCATTAATGGACCTCAGTCTTTACAGGCAGCTACAATAACTAAGGTCCAAGCCTTCTGAGTATATTTAAACACTTCATATGCAATGTGCCTGTAGACTGTCCCAAGGAAGGACCCTGGGCTTACTTTGCCACTTTGCCCTTTCTTGCAAATGTAGAGAAGCCACAATCATGAACCCCACTGTCAGCCCAGCTGTGATGTGTGTATGTGTGTGTGTGTGTGTGTATTCCTGCTTACACAGAATGGCCATGGAAAGTCATTTTTAGTCATTGTTTGGAATGATTTTATAAAATGTGTTGCACTTTTTAGAGGACTATGTTAATCATATGCTAATTGTTTAAGAACAAGCAATAACGTTGCTAGAGAAGCTGAGTGCATTTTGTCTGAGAGAGTACTCCAGAAATGCAGGGTGGGACAGTGAGGGCTGTTTAATAGACATCGCATGCTCAGACGTGATGTGCGTATGTACGCCAAGGGGTACTTTCTGTACCTGACTGTGTGGTTTTAACATAATGAACCAAAATGGCAACAGATATCGTCAAGTATTGTTTTAAATTGGATATCAGGGGATTTCAAAGTTGTTTTCTTGTTGATGACCTTGAGATCTTTTCATTTTTCAGTCTTCTTCTGAAATAAAGACTGACTACCTGTCAATTATAATGGACCCAGATGAAGTTCCCCTGGATGAGCAGTGTGAGCGGCTGCCATATGATGCCAGCAAGTGGGAGTTTGCCAGGGAGAGACTTAAACTGGGTAACATGTTTGTTCAACAGATTCCTAAACCCATACTGAGCACCCACCACATGCAGAAGGCTGCGTTGAGGGACGAAAAAGTAGACTAGACTTGGGATTCTCCCCCTGGCTGTTCGCAACCTAGCAAGGGAGACGGACACAGAGGCACGTGATTCCGTGAGAACGCTGCGAGGACAGTCAGGGGGCAAGGGACACCTGCACACTCTTTCAACGGTCATCAAGCACCTTCTCCGAGCAGCAAACGCAAAGGTGTTTGAATCTCTTCTTTCTAAGGAAATCACCATGAAAGTAGACAAGTGAAAGGAAAGGAGGAGAGGTTAGTTCCATCAGGAGCCTGACAAGTACAGGTACTCTTAAATAATGACGTTTTGGAGGAGTCAGAAACTTATGACCTGGAATGCTATTCAGGATGATGAGGAACAACAAAATCAAACATTTGGGGAAAGAGTCGGTGCTCTTCAAGACTGTGGATCCAAAACCACTCTGCACAAACCCACCTCTTACATACTTTGAAAGTCCTAGGAAATAATTTAAGTTTCTTTAAAAAAAAAAAAAAAAACACCCTCCCATTTCTCAATTGGAATGTTTATCAAGGCCAGTCTTTTTTTTTTTTTTTTTCATTCCTCATCTGAGGATATGTTTTTATTGATTTGAGAGAGAGAAGGGAAAGAGAGGGAGAGAAACATCAATCAGTTGCCTCCCCCATGTGCCCTGACCAGGGATCAAACACGCAACCTTTTGGTGCACAGGACAGCACCCCAACCAACTGAGCCACCTGGTCAGGGCCAAGTTTCACTTTTGAAGAGCAAAGACTGTTGTATTCCAGGTAACACAGCTGCTATAAACACCAGGCAAATGTGCTTTCCCTCAGTGTACCCCCAAGTGGCTCCAGCTTGAACACCACAGTGCAAATTAATCTCTAGCCCCGTTGCTCCGAAACAATGGGACCCTCAATCACTCCTGCTTAAAATACTTGGATTTAATATTTGGCTCTGAAAGTTTTCCGCTCACTCCTATGCACGCCGGGGTCATTAGTAGCTGGATCTAAGAAAAGAGATCATGCATCCAGTGTCCCCAGAGCTTGTCACTCAGTGTAAAAGGCCTGTTGTTCCAAATTCAGTGGCATGGCCCCCCTTCCTCCCTCCCACACATGGACTATATGGAGGTGGAGGTGCGAGGTGACAGAGAGGAAGAAGTAGCTTTTCTCATTCTCTCGGGCCTTGAAATGATTCCACTTATGTTTCCTCCTACGTGAGAAAGAGTACTTGGCCCCAAGAGTATGTTCTGCTTGGCTTGAAGACGAAAATTAGAAATCAGTAAAAAAGCTGGAGAGACAGACAAAAGCCATTAATGGCTGCTGACAGGAAAGAAAATCAACCAAATTCAGAGTAGTTAAGGGCAGGTGGCAACTAGATGAGTTCCTTCTGCAAGTCTAAATTATATGGCAGCTAGCCAAGCCCCTTCAGTGACCTTGGCACAGAACATGGGGTGATTTTCCCAGAACCATGAGCCATTCTCAGGCCACGTTGCTTTCCGGAGTTATTTGTCACAATCAAATATGCTCCTTCCAGTGTAGGACACGTGAGCTTTCCATCCCATTTCTTCGTTCCTCAGCTTAGTGTCATTGTGATCCAGAACAGATCCAGGAAGATTGCTAATCCTTCTACCAGAATTCCCCTGGGGCTCTGTGGACTTAGATAATCCCATTTTAGGAGATTCTCCTTGGTGAAGAGCTTTCTCATGGTTCTTCCCAGAGTTGTCAGATGCTATGATTTGGCTAATGTACACGTTGAGTGTCTTTGATGAGTGAGAGGAAGTGTAGCAAGTCAGCTAACAGTCTTTCAATACAGAGTGTGTCTGCAAGGGCCAGAGAAATTCTCCTCTAACTTGGGAGCAAAGAGGCCCAAGATTTGTTTGTTTGTTTGTTTGTTTGTTTGTTTAAGCCAAATAAATGACAAAGAAATCTGAAGCAGTCTGGCAAATGAAAGTAACCAAGATTATGTCTGGACAGATGGGAAGAAAAGGCAGGTTTGATGGACAGGGTACAGCAGGGTTATAAATGTAGAGAAATGCACAGACCAAGCTGCTTCTGATCTCAGCTGTCTGCACTCTGTGGGTTACGATCAGCCCTGGGGAGAGAAGTGGGAATTTACAGTACCTGACAGCTAGATGCAGTTGGAGCTTGAGTCAAAGGTGTTATTACCATGGAAATTCCTGAAGTCCAATAACAAAAGAAATCAATTTTGTTAGTGATTCCTTGCTAAACCTCAGAGAAAATTCCCTTCCTATAAATTTATAAGTGTCTGACACTGCCCCTTTCTGTCGGAAAATAAAGTCAGAGTTAGCAAATGTTGGAAACAATACAGGGAGTCTGGAATTTGGCAGGTGGATGATGCCTGGGCTGATGCTGCCCCTTGGAAGACCAGCCCTGGATGCCAGAGAGGGGCCAAGCCTCATGCTGCCACACAGGTCCCCAGATCTTCCCAGGGACCCTGGCCAGTCATTCTTGGAAGAAATTCCAATATCATTACATTGTATGAAAATGACCTAGCACTTTTCCAAACCAGTGAGTGCCATTTGGGTAACATCAAGGAAGACTTTAAATGAAAAGGAGGATCAGGCGGTTCAAGTCCAGTGTGACCAGGCTCCACTGAAACTGGAACTGTGGGTCCGCCGAAGGACTCCAGTGCCGAAGAATTCCAGTGCAGGATTCCAGAAGATTAAAGAGCTCACAATAGCTTCATGCTGTTTTGTGAGGCAGCAGTCAGCTTCCAAGAGAATAAAGGGAAAGACCGAAGGAAACCAAGTGAAAATGAATTGATTCTCACTGACAGAAACAAAGTCCCCAAGTGCTGGTTAAAACAAAGGTCTTGTGGTGGCTACAGAGGGAATGCGTGGGGGCTGGAGTGTGGAAAGAAAAGGATTCCATCTGCCCCGAACAAGCAAGTGTCCTAGCAGCGTGTGGGGAAGAGTCTGCAGACAGAGACTGTCTTACTATTTCTCAGACTCAGGACACTTTTCATATCGGATGATAGAAGGAGGCACTTCAAAAGGAAAATGTTGTTCTTTTACCCTAAAAAGGAAAACAAGAAATAAGCCTGAGACCAAATGCAGCAATTTTTACAAGTTGGAAGAAGGGATCTGCCAGCGCTCTTCCCCCACATGATCTCCACCCCTAGAGGTTCTTCTGTGTAAACTCACAGTTCCCCTGTTGGTCTGTCTCCCGGACAATTTTATCTGAAGAAGGAAGCACTGACTACATCCCAGCCCATGGGGTGTGCTCTGAGAGGAATGGTCTTTGTCAGTCACTACAGGTGTGTGTGTGACCAGAGGAAAAGCATGTGATCCCACCAGTGTTGCCTTCCTAAGGCAGGGCGCGTCCCTGTGAGGTAGGCGGCTCAGAGACGGCTATAAAGAGGCTCATGTGATTGCCTTGGTAGCTGAACTCTTCATAGGTCCTATCCGGATGCCTAGGGTGGTTGGTAATGGAAGCCACTAGGCAGAGGCAGGGTAAAGACATCTTTGTTACTGAGAAATTGTACAGTAAAAATATAAAGATTCTAATATGATGAAGCAGCAGAAAAGCTTCATTATAAACTTTAAAAAATCTTAAAATACAGTGTCCTTTAGGGGAAGGAACTGGAGTATGAGGGACTGAGGAAGGAAGGGACAGAGGAAGGGAGGGAGGGAGAGAAGACGGCTAACTAACTGAGGACTTACCAGGACAGTTTGAGAAAGAGGACTTGCTTGGGAGAGCAGGTGTTGTGTTAAATCAACACTTGTAACTATCAGCACTTAACTTTTGACCAGAGGCATTCTGTTGGCTTTTTTCCCCCAGAAGAACCAAGAGGAGTGACTTCTTGGCTCACTCCTTTTGCCATACCATGCTTAAGGTGAAATATTGCTCTAGGTTCTACTTAGCTCCCTATTTCCTGGTGAGCCAAAAGGAAGTCCCAGGGGACTCCCTTATAAAAGGTAGCTACGGTTGCCCAGCAGATGCCCTCCTCACAGAGCATCACTCTCAAGGTCTCTATCTCATGGGCCCTTCTATGCACCAGGTACTGGGCTAGGTTCTGGGAAGATTCAGATATGATCATTGCTCCTCTCAGTCAAGTGGTCTCCTGCAAGGCTGAGGAAAGAAACCTGCGAATAGCTGTAGCGTTACATAACGGGTACCGTGAAAGAAATCTTGCTTTGTTCTGGCATGGTGACCGCCTCTCTGTGGTTGAAACAATTACTACCAGTGGTTGATAGACTGATGTGCAGAACCATGAAGATTTATAATTACCATGTGAAGACATGGTAGAAATACTGGGACTATTTTTCCTGGCAAGGAAGTCAGAGAAATGACTTCGTGGGTATTATTATTTAATCTGTGAAGCATTATTATAACCGATAGCAATAACTAACATTCCTAATTTCTTACTTTGTGCTGAAAACAGATAAAAAGAAATGACCTTAAGTGGCAAGAAAATGGGCCTATATTAAACATAGGGAAATATTCTTTTTAATAATGTTATTAAGCAATGGAAAAGACTACCCAGGATTCGGTGGCCTCTCCCTTCCAGGAGGATTTTGTGAAAAGGAAACTGGCCATCCACTTGCACCAAAGGCCTGCTAGGGGCCCAGCACAGCTGTGAAGAATGAGGGTGCCGTAGATACACAGTAAAGAGTTGGGAAGAAAATACTTCAGAAATGTGTCCCTTACTTTGACTCTCTTGGAGTCAGTTCGTTGGAGAGCCCGTTCAAAATTACATGCCTCACGTACACACATAGGAAAAAATGGCACTTCCTTCCTGAAAAAGACTTAAACTCGCCCTTCTGGCTTGGCATACAAATCAGCGTATTATTTTTATTGTAGGCAAATCACTTGGAAGAGGGGCTTTTGGAAAAGTGGTACAAGCATCTGCATTTGGCATTAAGAAATCACCCACGTGCCGGACTGTGGCTGTAAAAATGCTGAAAGGTAAGGACACTGTAGTTTGGCTTTCAGCTGACCCACTGCATCTCCTACATGCTGAGATAAGTTAGATGTAGCCTAGAAACAGATCCAAGCTATTTCTGCTCTGGCCACATAACTTTCTTCTACTGCTGGGACCCCCTTTACTTCAAGAGTCTAAGATTAGGCCAGTGAGAGTTCAGAATAAACTTTGTTAATGGAACAATCAGCATGGTCTATGGGAAAGTGATTTCTGTCACCTCGAAGATAGTTCTTCTAACACATCTCAGGCTCTAGACCGTCAGGGACTGAAGCCCATGGTAACCACGGGTTCAAAATTTTGAAATTACCCACTATGACATTATAATGGGAACTTAACTGTACATCATAAATCCCAAAGGCTTAGCCTAACTATAAAGTAAAACTATGAAACTAAAACAACTGAAACGATCAAAACCCTAAACTACTTTGTACTTATGGTTGGGTCAAGTCCCAACCATAAAACATCTTCTGTTTAGAAATTAACAACAACAACAACAGCTAATTATCTTTCTAGTGCTGAAAAATACCACCACTCTGTGAAGTGCGGGGAGGTAGAGCCAGATCCACAGAGACATGATCACCACCACAAGGTGTATTGAAAGTGAAAATTATGTAGCCCAAACAAATCAAAGACTCGTGGGTCCTTTGAAGCTTAGAAAATATTCACTTCCTCACTTATGATGGAATTTTCACGTTACTTCAGTGCATTTTAAAGTCAAAATCAAAAGAAACAGGACTGAAAACCCAAAGGGCAGTTTTCAGATTTCCAAAGATCTCTGAGATGTTGCCCGGGGATTCTGAGGCCCTGGAAGCTATTCACCCAGCTAAGCAGGTTCCCAGCAAAAGCCTCCAGGAGAAAAAAGGCCATTTGCTTAGGGAGACCTCAAGGCTCTTCTTCATCTTCTTCCTGCCCTGACACCATCACCACCACAGTATCATGTAATGATATTTTCCACCTCAAAAGGCTGTCCTTTGGGAAGGAAAGCTTTGATAAAACTATACAGAGAACCTGACAGTTCTACTCTGAAAGTAGCCAAGAAAGAGGTTTCACATCCACAAGTCAGGACTTTTCGTTTAAGGCTGACGACCCAGGCGATGGAAGGATTTCTGTGAGAATACCTACATTCCAGCACCCCACCTTATATACCCCCACCCCAGATTCTGAAGAGAAGAGGCATCAACATGTTTTCTATGTGAGAAAGCACCAGACTAGGTACTGTAGTGTATTAGGGTGAACCACTTGAAATCAGCATTTTCTTAATTTTTCCCTCTGTAGCCGTGTGAGGTAGATATTATGGTCCCGGTCTGCAGATTACAAAATATGGCCCAGAAAGGTTAAATAATCTCTGCAAGGCCACACAGCTCCCCAGTGCAGAAGTAAGGGTTTGAGTGCAAGTCTTTTAGCTTTGAGAGCAGTGCTTCCTGGAAATGCCTGTTGCTCCCAAACCCTGAAAATGATCCTGCCTGTTCTGGAGGCAGTCTAGTATCCGACCCTGAAATACACTGAAACTTAATCTGGAAGTGTCTGCTTCCTCAGCTGGTCCCATTTCCCTGCTTACTCCTACCCTCTGAATCTGCGAAAGGCGTGTAGGCTGTGCTAAAGGGTACAAATAAACGCACGGAGGGAATGCTGAGTTTGAGGAGGGAAATTCTGACCTGAGACTTTTTTTTAAAGGCCCAAAAAACTACTCTATATAATACAGAAATAGTACGTGTAATATCTTTATATGCTTTTCTTTTTTTAAGCCATCAGCTTTGGTTGAAAAAGATTGCCAAATCATCCACTATACAAAATTCCTAAAAACCATTTTCATTCAGCTCTCTTGTTTTTTGTTTTTTGGGTTTTTTTTTAATTTAAATTTTAATTTTTTTTCATTATTATTTTTTAGCTCTCTTGTTTTTAAATCGGTTGGCCATCTGTTTCTAGGAGAAACTGAAAAGGCAGAATGTCAAACAAAGGCCATGAGTCAGAAGCTCTTTCAAAATGCCCTTGAGCAAAACTTTTACCCTATTGGGGTGTTTACGCCCAGGTCTGAAATGAGAAGAGTAACCATGTTGTTTATTTATCTAATAAATATTTGTTGAGCGTTTTCTATGAGCCAATCCCTGCTTCACTGGGAGGCTTCCAAAGTTTATCTAATTATTATGAAAAATGATTTGTGCTTATGAAATACCATGTCAGTATCTACTGCAATGTTAAATGCGTATCCTTTGACCTATTCCAGGACCATCTTACAGAAACGCACGTGTATACGAAGACTACGCACAGGCTGTCTATTACAGCATTATTCGTAATGGCAAAAGAACCCCCAAACCGTGGGCAATCTAAATGTTAGGAATGTCATAAGCCAATTTTAAAAAGTGGAAAGAACCTCTGATATATTAAGGAGGAGGAAAGGCAAATTTTAAATATATATATATTTAAATATATATATAATCCCATTCATGTGAATAAAAAAGACCTCTGATTAGGTAGATGGATAGACAGACAGATAGATTTATAAAAGCATACAAAGGTCTGAAATCTCAAAAGATGAACAGTGGTTACTTTCAAAAAGTTAAGTGGGCTGGACCGGCTTTCACTTCTTACTCTATAAAGATCGTACCATTGAAATGTTTTACGGTAAGATTATATGACTTTTTATTTCTACAAATAACTTAAAATATTTAAATACCTTAGAAATTAACCAATAAAAACAGACAGAACTTAATTTAGGCTTTAGACTGTGCTTATTCTTAAACTGATGTTCTTTACCGCTGAGAATGAAATTGAAGTCAGATGCTTATGGATCCTCACAACTGGAGATAGCCCTGTGGACTCCAGAGTGGAAAAGGTTATATAGAGGGAGAAAATAACACACTGAAAACGAGTTTGCAGAAATGGCCATTCTGCTGTTGCACGTTCTTGTGCTCTGTCTTTGTAATTCCTTAAAGCAGGGAAAATTGAGAAAAGGTGGCAAGATGTGGCCACACCCCTTCCCGGAAGGTTCGGAAGGAGGGAAGCCTGGAAGATAGGCGCTTCCACAAGGCTCCCTGCTCTGAGTCAGCGCATTCCTGAGCAGGACGAGGTCCACAGGGAGGAAATGTGCAGTGACTACCCCACCACTGCTCTGGCCCTTCCTGCAACCACAAGGATGTTGGCTCAGGAGGGTGGGAGTAGTGAAAACAGTCCTGGGACTTGGCCTTTCTGCGGAACGTGGGGGAGTTAACGAAGCAACAGGCTGAGCACTGGCAAGCGTGGAGGGCAGGGATGCCGCTGCCTCCGACGGAAGGAGTCCCATTGTCCTGCCGCCTTGACTCTTCCTTGCTTCTCACACAGAGGGGGCCACAGCCAGCGAGTACAAAGCTCTGATGACTGAGCTCAAGATCTTGACTCACATTGGCCACCACCTGAATGTAGTCAACCTGCTAGGAGCCTGTACCAAGCAAGGAGGTAAATGCTTCATCTCCCCATCCACATGCCAAGATAGAGTTCTCCAACATGCAGCCCCTTCTCCCCACCCCTGTCCCTCACCGCCCACTGGAAAATGGCCTTTCAGTGGGTCCATCAGAAACAGTTTGTCACTTATAAAAGGGGGTCCCCATCCTAGAAATGCCTTTGCTGTACAGTTCATTTAAAGGTCCTGAAGAGGACTGTCTTGTAGGTCACCTTCCACAGGCTCAGGGTCGAATGGAGGACATTTTTAATTTGATGGTGACTTTGAAGGAGTGTGACCAGAGCTAAAGTAAATGCCTAGAAGGTCACACACTCCTTGAAGCTTCACCTAAAGGAATGAACGTTCTTGAACACTGTTCCATCTTCCCTTATGGCAAGGTTGCTGCTTGACTGTGATCGCTGCTTGAGCCAGAAGGAAAGGTGTAAGGTACATGTGCATATAAATTTTTTCCAAGCTCAACGAAGGTAGTAGAGATGAAGGACAGCTGAGAAAGATCTACCAGCTGGGAGTCGCAGCGGGCAGAGAGAGAAGCCCCGCACCTGGGAGGCCAGAAGTAGAGGTAGTCCTCGGGACACAAACACAGCCCCCTGCTTCTCCATCATCCTGGAGTACTGACGAGTTATAAGCTCTTTCTGTGCGTTTGCCCTGGCTCTGGTCACCCTCCTTCAAAGTCACCATCAAAGCTGACCAGGGCCAAGCAGGGAACCCGCCTCCGCCTGTGTCTCTGAGCTCTGGGCAGCTGGCTTCAGGATGGAAGCCCGTCCTGAGGGCAAGGATTGCTAGACCCCGGGCAGGCAGCCAAGATGTGGAGAATTCTCCTAGGTGGTGGGGAGACATACAACCTGTGGAAGCAACTTCCTGTTCTGTGACCGGAGGGAAGAGGAGGTGCTGTCAGTATTTCTTGTGTACACTTTAAACCAGCACAGTCCTGGTGACTCTCTTGCTTTCTTTTAACCAGGAGTCATCAGCAAACCATGGGTCCAGCCTGTGAGCTTAATTTGACCATTTTAAATGGTTGAGGGGAAAACTCAAAACAATAATATTTTGTGATGTGAGAATTACATGATATTCAAATTCATGTATTCATAAAATTTTATGGAAGCACAGTCTTTCATTTGGTAGTATTGTTGGCTATGGCTGCTTTCACACTACAAAGGCATAACTGAGGAGCTTTATGGCCTACAAAGCCTAAAATATTTCCTGTCTGGTCCTTACAAAAAAGTTGGACGGCCCCTGCTTCAGTCTTTCTTACAAGCTCTGAGGCAAAGGCTGCACAGACTCCCCCAGCAGCCGTGGGAGTGAGACAGACAGGGCAGTCAGGACCAGCCTATTTTCACAACGGAAGGAAGGGGCTGCTTGACAGTCCTGGGGTTGGTGTGACAGTGTCTGAGGCCCCTGTACTTGCTAGGGTCCTGCAAACAAGCGGAGGAGGTAGCTGGCTGTTACATGGAGAGCCCTGGTTTTGGACCTCCTCTCCTCAAAGTTTCTTCTTTCCCCTCTTTTTTTTTTTTTTTTCCTGTTTCTCCTCCAGCCCCAACCCCCAATTGTCTCCTATTCCTTTTGTATTTTTAAGTATATTTTATTGATTATGCTATTACAGTTGTCCCATTTTTTTCTTCCCCTTTATTTTCCTCCACCCTCCACCCCCTCCCACCCTTTTGGTATTTTTTAATTGAAAAAAAAAAATGTCCCACCCTAAGTTGCATCTCTAGACCCCACTAATATAAAGGCAAGTCGGTTTGAGGTTTCTTGGGCCCACCGAAGGCTGGCAAATAGCTGACCATCTTGGCGTGGCTGAGCTTGTGTGTTTCGGTTGCAGGTCCTCTGATGGTGATTGTTGAATATTGCAAATATGGAAATCTATCCAACTATCTCAAGAGCAAACGAGACTTATTCTTTCTCAACAAGGTAAGGAATTTAGGGGTTGGAGGTTAAGATAGCAATGACTTTCCATTTAGGTTGTAACAGCATAAAGCAAGAGAAACCTGTATTTTTCCATTAATGACTATGTTTCAAATTCAGTGTCTGTTTTTCCCTCCTTTTTCAAATATTCCTCCCACCCTAACACATCACACCATTTTGGTGGGCAGCACAGAGAATAGTTGGTCCCAGGGTGCAGTGATAATTTGAGGTTAAAATGTACTGGTCATCTGTCTAAATATCTATGAAATCATCTTGATAACTTTCTCTCTCTTCTGCCCCTCTTCCTCTCCCTCCCCAGATACACACAGGCAGACACAAACCACTTAGTCACTTGTTTTTTAAAAGATAATAGCAAGTGTAATTGTTTCAGTTTATTATACCAGAGATATTAAGGACTCAATCAGCTGAGTGACTTTACAGTCTTCAATAGACCAATGATGAGTCCCGAGAAAACATATTCTTTCCTTCCTACTCCCCTTTCTCCCACTTCCCCACACTCTCACACCCCTGTCACGCCTATGCACACACACTGAAGCAGCCTTATCCACTAAAATAAAGTTCTGTAATAAAAGAAGCACTTGGGTCTGAGTCCTAAAGGCAAACCAAGTTTAAAAGAGATTACTGAGTGGAGAAGAGAGTGTGATAAAACTGTTCCAGTGTGACCCACCCCACCAACGTCTGTCCTTCTCTGGTCTGGAAAAGCTCAGGAGACAGTGGTTCAACACTATGAGCTGCTAATGAGCAATACAGGTGATGAGTCCATGTAGTGTGGTGGCTAAGCAGCTGGACTCTAGAATCAGACTGCCTGTATTTAAATCCTATTTCTACCACTCATGAGATCTGGGATCTTGAGCAAGTTACTCAGTCTCTCTAAGTTCCAGTTTCTCACTTACTAAATGGAAGTAATGACAAAACCCAACTCATGGGATTGTTGAGAGAACTGAGTATAGTTAAGCACTCAATGAATTTTAACTATCATCATCGTTACTGACCCACTGAGATGGAAAGATTGGGTGGATCCAACTTAATGCCACCGGTCTGTATGATTTGTATTATAGATTAAGTGTCTCACATCCATGAATGGTGCCCATCCCCGACACACAGGCGAGAGGCGTGCTGTGGCATACACATCCGGACAGCTGGCCCAGTCTCTCATCTCGTAAACTTTGATCCAGCTGAAGATTCAGGTGTTCTACTTGACTGGCAGCATATATGCAAAAACATATTTTCTCACATTTTAAACCATGCCCTCTCAGAATTAGTTAGAATTTTAAAGCTGAAAGGGATCTTTGTGATCAGCTAGTTCAGACTCTTACATTATAGATGTGCCCAGAAAAGTCAAGTGACTGACTTAAGAACAGATACCTACCAAGTGATGAAGTCGGGGAGAAAGAACCCAGCTCTCTTGTCTCCCCCTCCGATGCCTTTTCTGTGCATTACGCTGGATAAGGAGGGAAAAGCATAAGAAGAAGTGGAAAGTGGTGCCCTGGGCTAGGAGCAGCGCAGACTCCCCTCAGTCCCTGAAATCCTGGACTGGCTTCAGGAAGAACTAAGCCAGCAGAATACTCCAGGGATCAGGGCAGGATGGAGCGTTTGGGTTCATGCGTCCTTTGTTTTGAAGAGTTTGCTTCCTTCTCTGGCTATATTTAATGATTCACTACCCTGTTGGTGGGGCCTAGTGTTTTCGTGGAAAACACACGGCTGTATTTCATATTTGGAACCTAAAGGATTATAAAGAGAAGGTGAAGGAAAAACCAAAATGCAAAATAGAAATGGGATATTTTATTTTCCAAATAAATCACTGGATTCTGACAGAGTCCCAAAAGTTCAGTAAATCAACCTTTATTTAACAGAAATGGTTACCAATAAGCAAAGCGGAATATACCATTGATTGAGAGTTGGGAAGAGGGCGAGGGGACTTGAGTTATGGGCTTGGAAACGTGTCCCCGCTGAGACTTCTGGGAAAGTGCAGAAGAAGGGCGCCCAGAAAGCGTTGCCACGGCTGGAGCTGTGAGTGGGCCTGCCCAGGACTCTCCTCCCCACGCCCTTGCCAGCACTCTTCCTCTGCTGCCTTCTGTCCTGGAGGGGGGTCTCATAAAAAATAAAATTCCAGTCCCCAGCTGAGCGGAATCAAATCTAACTGCCGCCGGGAGACAATAACAAAGGCCTATATTCTTTACCAGGTCTCAGGTGGGTCACCTGGGGTGGCGGTGGGTGTTCGCTCGAGGCCGCCTCCCCTCCTGCAGCGCAGGAAGGTCTCTGTTCAGGGGAAGGAGCCTGACACCACCGTGCATCGCCACCCTCCCTACCTGAAGCTCCCTCCTCCGTCCTCTGCTTGCTCCCACTGTGCCCTCTAGTGGAGGGATCACTCCTACTTTGTGCCATTTCTAGGAAAAGCCAAGGAAGGACGGGAAGCCTGGTGAACCTAGCACTGCCATGTGGCACTGGGGGATCACGGGCACCACGGAACCCCAGACCCTCTAGGCCCCTATTTCAGTTTGGCCATCTAGCAGCATTGAGCTTAGGTGCATGGTCCCATCACGAGGCCACTGAGAGTGCTAAATTTCTGTTGTTGCAGTTGCCAGATGAATTACTAAATGTGGTAAAAATCTTTTCTGGTCCCAAAGGAACACCCAGAGCAACAGCTCCTTTTCTGAGTCAAAACATAATGGGATGATAGAGCTTTTCAGATGAGGAAAATAAAAGTAAGGTGATTTGCCCAAGATCACATGTTGAATGGCAGAGCCAGATCATACACCAGGGCTTGGACGCTCAGTCCAGGATGAAGGACCTGTTCTGCCCCTGCTGGAATCACACTGTATCTTTGTTTTCACTGTAGGGGGGAAAATGTTCATATGCCCTTTTTTCCTAAGGAAACCAGAGAAACTGATAGCCCTCTCCTATTCCTCCTCGCAGGGATTACAAAGTAAAGCCCCCATATTCACTGGGGACCCTTTCCTATCATCCAAAACATCTTTAACAAGATGGTGCGTAGTAGGGAAATGTGGTTAAGGGTACAGGCTCCAGATGGCTGAACCTGAGTTCAAGCTCTGTCATTTACTAGCTGCATATGACTTTGGTTACTTGACTTCTTGGAACCTATTTTTTCATGTCTAAGCAAGAACTATCTCACAGAATTGTTGGAAAGATTAAATGAGAACATAGACCTAAAATTCTTAATATTCTGGCTCACACTGAGTAAGCTCTCAGTAAGTTCCGGCTGATATTAATATTCCTTTATCCTACCTAAGATGCCGTCTAGAAGCCCGGGCAAGAGCAGCATAGACTCCACGACCCCAGGAGCCAGCAAGTGCCTGGTCACCACAGGGCCCTTGCTGCTTACTTACTCTCCTTGTACGGAATGACCTTCTCCCAACTCAGGCAGTGGCCATCTTGAGGGACTGTCTTCCCCATTTCAGTCTGGAGCTCCCTTTCATCCGTGTCCTTCTTGTTCTGTGCAAAGGATGCAGCATTACACGTGGAGCCTAAAAAAGAAAAAATGGAGCCAGACTTGGAGCAAGGCAAGAAACAGAGACTAGATAGTGTCACCAGCAGCGAGAGCTTCGCAAGCTCTGGGTTTCAAGAAGATAAAAGTCTAAGTGATGCTGAGGAAGAGGAGGGTAGGTATTAATAATTCCTTCCTGTCCTGCAGTCCGAGATATTTTTACAACATACTGCGCATCTCTGAAATTTCTTTCTTATTTATCACCGTAATAAACATCCGTGGGAGACTTGAAGGGTAATATCCTGAGGAGATAAGATTTGAATTAAGATTATTTACAGAGTTACTAATTTGGACAGGGAACTCTGTACAATTATCTCCCCTCAAGCCTTTCTGTCTTAACAGACCCCTACGCTTTGGTAAAATGGGCCGGAGGCCTGGAAAAATCTCTGCTATTTGTACCGAAACTCAAATGCTCTTGAAAATGAACTCTGATCCACTTGTTGGTTTGTTTTATGTTTTACTAACATTGTTTCAATGAGCTGGGATTTGGCGGAATAGCAAGCACCATTACAGACTGCCGCGGTTTTAATGCTTTCCAGATTCTGATGGTTTCTACAAGCAGCCCATAACTATGGAAGACCTGATTTCTTACAGTTTCCAAGTGGCTAGAGGCATGGAGTTTTTGTCTTCAAGAAAGGTCAGCCTTGCTCTTCACTGTTGTTCTTGCCAGGCGTGGACACATGGACACTCACATGGACAAATATATGTTTGCTATAAATCCACTTCTCTTACTATTTGCTTATGCTTATGTCCTTAAATGTAAAGTAGACATCGGGACAAATGCCTGAGTTTGTCCTGATAGGAGTGAGGAATTCTGAGAACACTGAATCTTAGATACCAAGGGGCAGAACTTAACTCCAGGGGAAAATCTTACCGGACAATCTTGGCCTCCATTCTCCACATTGCCCTCCAGCATCTTTGTAACACTGGCCAGAGTCTCGGCACACACCACTTCCCAGGAGGGCCCCGTGGGTCTGACCGGCTCTGCAGCTTAGGTTCAAAGGTTGGGGGAACGCTCTGCTCATGGGAAGGATGCGGTTGCAACTGCATCGATCAGGATGCTGTGCTGCCAAACAGTAGCAAAGCAGATTTAGGCCTTGCCTTGACCTTGGGGTCTCCGGGAGCCACTATTTGTAAAGAGGCCCTCCATGTTTACAGTGACTCCATGCGCACTAGGGGTTGCTTCCGTCATGTCACAGATCCTCAAAAGAAGAAGAATGACGCTGAGAAGCTGCAGGAAATTAGTCAGTTAGATTGAGGAAACACGTTGATTATGCAACTGCTTTATTATAGTGCATTCATCGGGACCTGGCAGCGCGAAATATTCTTTTATCTGAGAACAACGTGGTGAAGATTTGTGATTTTGGCCTTGCCCGGGATATTTATAAGAACCCTGATTATGTGAGGAAAGGAGATGTAAGTCAGTTTGATGTTTATTTGACTCTCTTATACTCTATCATTTTTAAACCACCGACCAAAGCCCCTGGTAAATGTTCACACTTCCTTGACAGTGGTCCCTGAAAACCATCGTGTGCTTCCCGGGGAGACAAGCGGTCCAAATGGGCTGTGTCCTGGAGAGACCACCGTCTCTGGTCCTGTTCCTCCTGACCCCTGTCCAGTCCCTGTCCTCCGGGTAGTGCTGCCCGAGCATGATAACCTGAGAAGTGTTTAGCGGAGCCCTGGGCTCCTCCCTTTGACTCCTGTGGGAGTTTTCGGAACCACTGGAAAGAACAGCCTGGACTCTTCCCCTGAAATAAACCCGGGTGATTGATTCAGCAGGTGTATGCATCTCAGGAAAGGGTGGGGGAGGTACTGGTTATTATCTTGCTGTGGAGGAAGCTGTGTGTCCCATCCCGCCCCTGCCTTCCACCCCAGCATCCCCCTGCTGGCTCACACTGGCTTCCCTGCTTGTTTGTGGACATAGTGTTATGTTTCACTTTTGTAAATGACCTCCTGTGTCCTCGCTCCTCCGCCTGCACCCTGAGAGTTTAAGCCTGTGTCTGGGCTCTGCTGGTCACTGTGCAGTAGTGCTTCGCAGACTTCAGTGAGCACACAGATCACCTGAGGGGCTCACGGAACGACGTTTTTGCTGGGCCCCAACCCCGGGACTTCCCATTTAGGAAGTTCTTGGCTAGGACCTGAGAATCTGCCTTTCTAAAAAAATTTTAGATGCTGCTGACACAGTTGGTCCCCAGGACTCTACTTGGAGACCTACTGCTGCACGTCTCTTTTTACAAAAGAAAAAAAAAAAAAAACCAACACACTTTCCCGGGGAGCCCTGATGCACGGAGGTGGCAGCTACCTATGTGTCTCTTCTGTTCATCTGAATCTCTTTCAGCCTCTCTCTCCCTGACCCTCCTCTTGCATTTTTCTCGGTCTCTCCTTTGTCTCGTACTTCCAGTCAGTTCCCATCCATCTAAAGGGGCAAGGCCTAACTCACTGGGATTCCTGCTACCGAAAGAGAACAAAAATTTGTCTGAACACTTGAAAATCAGCCACATGGTCTCCTAAATACTGCCTCTCACCTTCTTTCTTCCCAGTGTGCTTTGCCCACTACCCCCATTCAATGACTTTTAAAATTCTGTATTTTTGCATGAGAATGCCTTTCAAAATCCTCCTTCCTAAGAAAACTTCCTGGACTTTACGGTTGTCGGGGTATCTTCTCATTCAGAGCACTGCTTTCCAGGTTTCTGTGGAGTGCAAATGTTGGAGGGAAATGGTTTTTACAGTCATAGAGTTAGGACATACAGGACACATAGGAGGGGCTTACTAAACATGTATCATCTTCCTAGGAACAGGTATAGCACACAGCTCTCTCTTTTAGTATAATCCTGCATGCTGTAAGACTTTTCTCTGTGTTTGAAAACTGTAACTGCTCTAGGAAATGATTTCTGGGCCAAGTGTTATCTGGGAGGTGACCCTCAGGGCACTTGGGTTGAATGTGCTGTGTTTGCATGTTATTCTGCTCAAGGCCCTCTTGCCCTCTTCCAGACTCGACTTCCTCTGAAATGGATGGCTCCTGAATCTATCTTTGACAAAATGTACAGCACCAAGAGTGACGTGTGGTCTTATGGAGTGCTGCTGTGGGAGATCTTCTCCTTAGGTAAATTGGGGGAAGGAAAAAATCAAGTAGACCTGAACCAAATGTCTGCTGAGCATCCTCTGGTTAGATAGAACCTTTAGGTCAGCATCTGAAAGAACTGAATTCCCTCAGAGGCATGGGCCCATGCAGAATCTCCGATGCGGAATGGTGCGTGCGTGTGTCTCCCATATAGTGATGCTGCTTTACATGAACACAAAGTTCAGTATGAGATCTGAAGTCAGGCATACATTCAGCCAGTCTGGCTACTCCTTTTTCTGTCCTTTGCCCGCTTCTCCTAACTCCTCAAACACCCCAATCCTAATGCCCTTCCTTCCTCTCTCTCTGCATCATGCCTCTTCTCAGAATTTTCTAGAAAAGGCCCCAACAAGCACAGGTCCCACAGTGTTAGGAACAGGAGGTCTTTCCAGTGCCGCTCACATTAACTCAGCTGGTCCTGGACACTGGTTAGCATGAACTGAAAACATGGGGACGCTGCTTGTGTTTATTCTGCTTCCAGCAACACCCACTGTGAGTGGCTGGAAACCGTGTGCAGGGCCCCGAGCACAGAGACCTGCGCACAGCCCACATCTGCTTGCAGACACACACTGCTGCTCTGAAGCCTCCCAAGTGTGGGGTCTAGCCAAGAGTCTTTTGGACTTTGCCAAAAATTTGCCTTTCAGAGCAAATAAAAATCACGCAGTAACATCCCTGGTTTCCTGTAATGTGTGAAAATCATTCCCCTGCTTTCGATGACAGGCACCTGTTGCTTCCAGTCTTTGAAAGCAGCTTGGCGGCCACAATGGCCCCGAAGTGACACAGTGCCAGCACTGCACGCCTCCCAGCTGCTTCCTACCAGCAGTAATCACTAGAAAGCGCAGACAAACAAATGCTGAGATAGATGAGGTTCGAGGTCTGAAGCAGAGCGGACTAGGAGGCCTGATTCATCACGACCTCTAGCCAAGAATATCCCTAAAAGGAAGGGTTACACGGGCATCCTGAAACAGTAAAACTAGCAAACAGTGAAGTCTGGACCCCTCTGGTCCACAGACTCCTGCCCACAGGCAACCCCTGCATTCAGCCTACACCTGGAGCTCAAGATCCCCCTTTCCTTTAGGGCTATCATAGCAGCTAGGCTTCCTAGATCCCAAGTTTACAAGAAAGTAGTGAATTAAAATCATTCTCAGTGAGGTATGAGTAATCCACAATTGACCTATTCCAAGTCCCTTGGTCCTTTAAAATAAGGTCACGCCCTGGCTGGTGTAGCTCAGTGGATTGAGCGCGGGCCTGCGAACCGAAGGATCGAGGTTCGATTCCCAGTCAGGGCACATGCCTGGGTTGCCAGGCCAGTTCCCGTCAGGGGACATACAAGAGGCAACCGCACATTGATGTTTCTCTCCCTCTCTCCTTCCCTTCCCCTCTAAAGATAAATAAATAAAATCTAAAAAGAAAAAAAAATCTTTAAAAAAAAAAATAAGGTCATTAACCCAGGGAATGAGTCTCTCGAGATGGGATTTCTTTAGATTTCCTCCTGGGGAGAGGGAAGGAACCCTTTAGGTGACACCCTCTCTCCTGACCAAACAGATAGGAGTAGCCACGGGAATCACGTGGGGGCATCAGACACCCAGCACCACGGGGCCAACCAACCACAGGTGTGTCACTGGCGAGGCTCTGCTGAGCTGCAGTATGAATTGTGCTGTGTGTGGAGATCCATTGCAATCACTGGGAATTTATTACTAAACCATCACTTTAAAGGGAGGAAACAGACACTAAATTACCCCTCATGGTCTTTTGTACCCCGAAGCCGTAACGTGCCCTGTGCTTTCCCCATTGTCCCATGCAGGTGGGTCTCCATATCCGGGAGTGCAAATGGATGAGGACTTCTGCAGTCGCCTGAAGGAGGGCATGAGGATGAGGGCCCCTGAATACGCCACCCCTGAAATGTGAGCCTTGGTCTCCTCCTTTCCCACCCTGACAGCTCTTGTCCCCACAGGACACTTCAGAAAGGGGATGTTCCATTGAGTTTTAGCCTCGATCAGGTCCTGCTGTGCAGGCAGTATTTTCCGGAAGTGAGGCACATTGTCCTCACTCCATCCTTACCTGTTTCTTCTCTTGATCGCGGGCATGACTTTTCAAGATCTCTGGCTGGGAACTGAAGTCAGAAACTCAGTGCTGGTCTGAATCCAGGCAAAACGAACAAACCACTCAGGAACTGAATGGTAGAGCTTGTCCTGGCGCACAAAGTGGAAGCCAAATGCGCTAAGCAGCCACAGGGGTGAAGGGCCAGAAGCCACCAAGACCAGTCCTCTATCCGCACTAAAGACCAGTGAGGGGGTTTGGTTTGGAATGCAGTGAAAGAGTTATAGGAAAGGAAGAGGAGAACTTCCTCATGGAATTAGTAATTATGCTCCCCAGAGGCTACTTGGGCAATAAGACTGCTTTAGACTCCGTTTAGGAATCGGCTGGGCAGCCATCTGGAGCTTCTTCTTGCGGTGGCTTCCTGCTGTGCAGCCCTGTGACTCCAGGAAGATGCCGGGCTCTGTGTGAAGGTTTCTCCATTGTTCAGTGCTTGCTTGCCTCTCTGGGATGCTCTTTTTTCCTGTAGCTTGGTGGATGTTTTGCACTTTGAGTCCTGAGCAGGAATGTGATGACATTTGCAGTTTTGTTGAGCTGCTGACAAGGACACGGGCCTGCCCAGGGCGGCACCACCTTTCCTGAACTGACAGGCGGCCCTCCTCACCCCACCCACACAGTGGGTCCTGTCAGAAGCCCTGGGATGGCCTTTGAGGAGGAGTCAGAGAGAACGAAGGAAGTGTGGGCTTGGCCAAAGTGCAAGGTCGAGGTCTCTTTCCTTCATGTCTGGAGACAAGGCTAGGTCAGATGCAGGATGAGGACAGGGGACTTAGGCCTGTGAAGGCTGAGGTAGGGGAGCAGCCCTAGCGCAGAGAGGAAAGAGAGGACAGAGCGGACCTGTTCTCGTCAATCTTACACGATGGCGTCCTCATCAGGAACATGCAGGGAGCTTGAGGCAAGGCTGGGGGCAGATACATTAGCTCTTGGGCAGCATTGGGGTTGTAGTGTTGGTAGTGTTGAAGGCATCGAGAGATTTTTTTAAAGGATTATTTATTTATTTATTTATTTTTAGAGAGGGGAGGGAGAGAGAATAAGAGGGAGAGAAACATCAGTGTGTGGTGGCCTCTTGCATGCCCCCTACTGGGGACCTGGCCCGCAACCCAGGCATGTGCCCTGACTGGGAATCAAACCAGCAACCCCTTCTCAGGCTGGTGCTCAATCCACTGGGCCACACCAGCCAGGGCACATTGGAGTTTTTAATTCCTTGCTTCCTTTTACTTGGTGGAGAGAGGCAAACACTAGGAGATCTGGTTCAAAATGAGGTTACTTTACATTTTCAGTTTTCTAAGTGTCTTCCTCCATACCATCTCATGTGAAGTTCCCAGCAACCTTGAGGAACAGGCAGGCAGATATACAATGTGACTTTGAGAAGTCATGAAACTAAGCCTCTGAGAAGAAAGGTGACTTGTCCACCATCGGCTAAGTAGCAGAGGAAGCACATTTCGAGGCCAGGCCCTTGGGCTGGTCTCCCTAGATCCCAGGACTATTAGATTAGGAATACACCCCACGTGCCGTAGAAGAAATGTTTTCCAATACGTCCACTCATGCTCTGAATTAAATAGTTCCATCCACTTTTCACATAATGTGGAAAATATGAGTGAGTTCTTTATTACCAGCAGTAATAGTAATAATTGTAGTCATCATTAAACAATGCTTAATACTTATTTAGTGCTTATAAAGTGTCCAGCACCATTTTTAGCACTTTTAATATATGTTAATTTTCCTAATGTTCATAACAATCCTATAAAGTAGGTACTATTATTATCTCCATTTCACAGATGAGAAGGCCAAAGCGTAGAACATCTAAGCGATTTGCCACATCGCTAGTAAGTTCAGCAAACCCAATCTGAGTCCAAAGTCCACACAACTATGCTACACACCTGCAGGGTGTATTTCCAGTTCTTACCCAGCTCCTGGTCCAGAATAACTGTAGAGCTACAGAGTCATATCGACTTTGGACTCAAAGTTCCCTTGGACTTTACCAAACCTTCGAGTCTTCATATAAACCCCTCCCAGGTCACCTTGGTGCCCCATACAACCCTCAAAAAGGATATTTCTCAGTTCTAGGGGTTTATTTCAGAAATGATAGAAAGTAAGAGGCAGCTGTTTTGAAATGTTGGCTCAGAAGGCCAAAATTCAAACCTTGAGCCATTCTCAAGCATTTGGAAGCTGCGGGGTGAGGACAGAGTACAGCTCTCAGAACTGGGGTTCTGTGACCTGAAGTGGCCTGAAGTGGAGTGCCCTTGGGAGCTCGGGTGACAGCTCCGACAGGAAGCTCTTCCCATAGGCTCCTCACCCCCCCAGCTTGTTGCAAGGACTGTTGGATTGGGTGCAACTGGTGACCTTTTACTATATTAAACTTGTTTACTCATTGATGTAAAACTGTTTAATGCTCAGTTGTAGTTTTACTGCCCAGAGCCTGTTTAATCAGATGTCTTTCAATATGGGAATAAGTGGTTAATGTTTTTTTTTTTTCCTTTTCCTTCGATGTTTGCTAAGATAATTTGCATTGAATTTTAGTCAGGAGAAATGGAAACTGGAAATCAGAAACCAAGAATCAAAATGCAGAACAGCAATAGCTGTCGGTGGCCTGTCTTGCCAGTCTCAGCCCTGGGGACCGGAAGGACCCTGCTCACAGTCACGTCCCCCCAGTGGCTTGCGGTGTGAAACGGTGCTGGCTGCAGATAAGCTGGGGCCTCATACCAGCACTCTTGCCTCAGGGCCCCTTTTTGTTTTTCCAGCTCAAACCTTTCTTCCTTTGGCTTCCTTTTGTAGGTCATCGACTTCTATGGTTCATGTTCTTCCGGTGGCCTCCGAGAATGTTTATTGCTAAAGATACAGGAGCCTTGGCCTGTTAGGCTTGAATGGGGTCAGGTGGGAGCAGGCCAACGTCTGCCACAGCCCATGCATCTTGGGGTGAGGGATCTGACTTAGTTCTCTAGTGACCACCTGCCTCTGTGATAAATACATTTTTGCACCTATCTGAACATTAGTAAAATGTGTAAACTTACCTTAAAATGAGATTCATATAGGATTGTGGAGATTGTCTCTCTTATGCTAGTTCAGAGCAGGCTGGCCCACGTGGCCTGAATGAGTGCCTTAAGCCTTCACTCCGAGGCACTGCTGGTCAGGGACTGTTAGGGACCTTAGGCGCTGCAGCCCTGGCCTATGTCTCCCAGGGAACAAGGACAATGGCCCAGAGTTAGAGTTCCCATCCTCATCCCCAGTCTCCTCTGTCTGTAAGAGAGTCTGGTGCAGTGGTCTCAATGCTGGCCCACACACCACACTCACCAAAGGCCCCTCACAGCTCTCGGAACTGGTTGGGCCACTCCACACCCCTTGGGAGTTAGGCAGAATAGGTACAGGGTGAAACACAGGGGTGGGAGGGAACTAGAATCACCTTCTGAGGAGAGTAGGAGAATTTGTGATGCAGACAAGTGACCTTCATGAGTTCCTCTTTCCAATCAGAGGCTACAGACATCTGCTTGCTGGGTACATGTCAGAAAGCAGACTGTGAGACCAAACTGTGAGGATGGCTTGCTTGTAAAGACTAGTGCCCGGGGAGGACATCTGAAGGCCGCATAGTGCACTCCCCGGGGCACCTCGAAGTTCATCCCCGTGTTAGTGCAGAACCTTAGGACACAGCACCTGTACCACACTGTTCTGCCGTCAGAATTGTTTTTACTGAATGGGTTTTGTTTTTTTTGTTTTGTTTTTTTGCTATGAAGGCTTTGGGCCACATTAAAAGACAATGTACAAGACAGTCCCACAAAACCATTATCACCCAGATAGTAATGACGTTGAGAGGCATCTGGGAGGGTCTCCTTTCAGATTTCAGTTCTGAAAATGGCCATCCTTCTTCCAAGTTACCAGTTTGTTTTGAGCTTCTGGCTTGGGTGTGTCGAGTAATCGATTGTGCCTTCTCTTTGCCAGCTGCCTGGGAATCATGAAATAAACTTTGCATATTGACTTTGTCTGTAGCTCCACCCTTTTAATCTCTATTCTACCTTCCTCCTGATACTCTCCTCCTCTCTTTTTTAAATCTTCCTACATTCTTACTGTCTTTACCAGCCACTTCATATGCTTTGAAACCGAATAGGGGTATCCTTAGGAGACAACCCGAAAGCATGCAGCAGGGAAGCCGCAGAGGTCAGAGGGCACAGGTTGCCTCAGGTGCTCTCCCCTCCCTGAGAATCGTCTGACCTCCTTCAGCTTAGATGCCAGGCCCTGAGCTGGGAAAGGAGCATGGCCATAGGGTCCCCACCTAGTTCCAAATTCTGAGCCCGTTCAGATTTTGTAAAAATAAAAATAAAAATAAAAATATATTGATTTCTGATTACGCTATAACATTTGTCCCAATTTTTTCCTCTTTTCCCCGCTCCATCCAGTACCCCCCATCCCCTCCAGCAGTCTCCCCACCTTAGTTCATGTCCATGGGTCATGCATATAAGTTCTTTGGCTTCTCCATTTCCTATATTGTTCTTAACACCTCCTGTCTATTCTGTACCTAACAATTTGTACTACTTAATCCCTGAACCTTTTCCTGATTCTTCCTCTTCCCCCTCCCAACTAATAACCCTCCAAATGATCTCCATACCTATGTTTCTGTTTCTGTTCTGCTTGTTTGCTTAGTTTGTTTTTTAGATTCAATTGTTGATAGTTGTGAATTTATTGCCATTTTAATTGTTCATCACTTTGATCTTCTTTTTCTTAAATAAGTCCCTTTAACACTTCATATAATAAGGGCTTGGTGATGATGAACTCCTTTGACTTGACCTTATCTGGGAAGCACTTTATCTGCCCTTTGATTCTAAATGATAGCTTTGCTGGATAGAATAATCTAGGTTTTCACCACTTTGAATACTTCTTGTCAGTCCCTTCTTGCCTGCAAAGTTTCTTTTGAGAAATCAGCTGCCAGTCTTATGGGAACTCCTTTGTAGGTAACTCTCTGCTTTTTTTTTCTTCTGCTTTTAAGATTCTCTTTTCATCTTTAACCTTTGACATTTTAATTATGATGTGTCTTAGTGTGGTCCTCTTTGGGTCTATCTTGTTTGGGACTCTCTGTGCTTCCTGGACTTGTATGTCTGCTTCCTTCACCAAATTAGGGAAGTTTTCTTTTGTTAGTTTTTCAAATAAGTTTTCGATTTCCTGCTCTTTCTCTTCTCCTTCTGGCATCCCTGATTTGAATGTTGGTGTATTTGAAGTTGTCCCAGAAGCTCCTTAACCTATCCTTATTTTTTTGGATTCTTTTTTCTTCTTCTGTTCTGACTGAATGTTTCTTTTCTTCCCTTATGTTCCAAATCATTGATTTGATTCTTGGCTTCATCAACTGCACTGTTGGTTCCCTGTAAATTTTTCTTTATTTCACTTAGTGTAATTTTCATTTCTGCCTGGTTCTTTTTTTATGCTGTTGAAGTACCCATTGAGTTCTTTGATCATCCTAATAACCAGTGTTTTGATCTCTGCATCTGATAGATTGCTTATCTCCATTTTGTTTAGTTCTTTTTCTGGAGTGTTGTTCTGTTCTTTCATTTGGGCCATGTTTCTTTGTCTCCTCATTTTGGCAGCCTCTCTGTGTTTGTTCCCATGTATCAGGTAGAGCTGCCATGACTCCCTATCTTAGCTGCATGGCCTATTGTACGAAAGCACACCAGTAAGTTGGATGGGGCAGAGCAACCTGTTATAATCAGGTTGATGGAGTCTCCGATATGGTATTGCCACTCTATGGCTCTGTGTGGCAGAGATCTCAGAAAGGGGACAGTGCTGCTGCCTGACCCCAAAACTGCTGCTGCAGTTTTGTCTGAGAAGAAGCTGTCCCCTAGCACTCGCCCTGATGTCAGATACTTCAGTTTCTCCCCATATGCCATTGGTGCCCTTCCAGCGCTGTGATGGTGCTGAAGCCCAGAGGGAGTGAGCCTGCTTAAGTCCTAAGTCCATGGCAGGCCCTTTAAGAGGAGACTCCTGAGAATCCCGTAGTTTCTTCGGCCACCCCACCCCCCACTGGTTTTTACAGCCAGAAATTATAGGGACTTATATTCCTGGCACTGGAACCCTGGGCTGGGTGGTCTGGTATGGGGCTGGGATCCCTCCCTCCTGAGGTGTCCCTCCTGATTTTTGTCTACCACATGGGGGAGTGGGACCACCTGTTCCGCATCTCCCCATCTTTATGCCTCTCAATGCATCTGTCTCTCCATCTCTCCATCCCTCCTACCAATCTGGATGAAAGTGATCTCTTTAATTCCTTGATCGTCAAACTTCCACACAGCTCGGCCTTCTGATGACTCTGGGTGATATTTGTTTTGTAGTCTAGTTGTAACTTTTGCTGTGGTTGTGCAAGCCATGTTTACCTACGCCTCCTTCTTGACTGGAAGTCTCCCCGTTCAGATTTTGATCCTACTCAGTCAGAGTCCTCTCTAGTCCGGATATCTACTGAGAGAAGAGATTACTTACAATAAGCATCTGTTGAGCAGAGCAAAGAGCCCAGAGAATAAATCCTTAAGTCAGTGTGCGTGCAGACTGCTGTGGTGTGTTTGGCTGAGAGGGACAGGTAGAGATCTATACTCCCTGCAGACACAACCAAGAGAGGGGCCCAGTATCTTCACTTCTTAGATGTCAGAGGAGAATAATCAGAGAGCAGCCTGGTGACACTGAAATCTCGGTACAAGATTCAGCTTCTGCAATATTAAGACAAACATTTTCAGGTCCAGAAGCCCAGCCTGCACTTTTTGCCTTAAGTGGTAGGAAGCTGATTTATAATGGCAGCTTTGAAATGCTGGAGGGAAAATCAGCCATATGCAAGAACCTTGCACACAGCCCAGGGAAACGCTGACACTCAAGGTGGTATGAGTCCTGTACACGGGGCCTTACCTGTCAGTCTCCACAGCTGAGCTCAACAGCGGAACTGTGAGGACTTGGAAATGCCACATGTCAACCTCTGCTCCAGCCTAAGAACGTACTGAGTGCTGCAAACTGTGCACCCACTGATATTTGTGTCTATGTGAACCTTTTACCTGTAAGGACATTGCCTTTTGGCAGTGAGGGGAGAAGTGCTACACTGCAGATCTGACTGCAAGTGAACAGTGGTTCTTCCTTCCCAAATAACTCAGGGTCAGGGATGGGCTCTGGAGGGTGGTTTGTTAGTCTGCCCTTGGAGACATATCTCACACTACTGGCGGACCGGACTCAAACAGCCACTTATGTGTTGGTGCTGCATATTCAAATCTACAAATACAGGTAGATACCATGTACAAAGCAAAATCTTTATATGCGTGACAACATCTGTCACTTGGGCGATCTATGTAGTGACCCTGCTCTCCAGCCATTTCCGCTATTCTCCCACCCGACAGCTATCAGATCATGCTGGACTGCTGGCACAGAGACCCCAGAGAAAGGCCAAGGTTTGCAGAACTTGTGGAAAAACTCGGCGATCTGCTTCAAGCAAATGTACAGCAGGTAAAGCCAAACATACCTAGAATATCAGCAGCCAGGTTCCTTTGAGTGTAAGTAAAGGGGGTGTTTTAATAGCTGAGACCAGTAGTTTAAAAAAAAAAAAGTGCATGTGTGTGCATGTGCATGGGCACACAGTTATCTCTCACAGAATTGTCTTTCCAAACCAAACTAAGGTGGTGGAAATGACATAGTTGAAGCTGATGCAATGTTTCACAGAAACAAGTTGAAGTAGAAATTTCTGCACTTAGAGCATGATCTTTGGTATTTTAGGACGGTAAAGACTATATCCCACTAAATGCCATACTCACAGGAAATAGTGGGTTCACATACTCAACTCCCGCCTTCCCTGAGGATTTCTTCAAGGAAGATATTTCAGCTCCAAGGCTTGATTCAGGAAGTTCTGATAATGTCAGGTAAGATTTCTTTGCCCCCCAACTTTATAATATTTTCAAACACATACCAAAAAAAAAAAAATACACCTCCTAAATTTAACCATAGTCAACAGCCCTATTTTGTCTATGTCTGTATCAATATATTTATACGCAGTCTGTGTATGTGTATTTTTCTTTTTGCTGAAGCATTTGAAAGGAGGCCTAAGCCATTGTGACACTGTGCCCCTAACTCCTTTGGCATGCATCTTGTAAGAAGGACATTCTCCTGTGTGACCACACCAAAATTATCACACCAAAGAAACAGATAATACTTTAATATTGTTAGATATTCAGATTCCCCCAAATGTCTTTTACACCTTATTTTCTTTATTTTTTTTCAGTTCCTTTAGTCTCTTATTCTAGAATAATTCCTCTTTGTTTCAATCATGTTGACTCTTTTCATGTGTATCCCACACGTTTAGCACTAAGTTACACATGTCGCACATATTATTAATCATTATACATGTTATTGCACATCAGCACTAACGATGGCTCATGTATGACACTCCATACTAATGGTTATACGTGTATCATGCACATTCCGTATACAAATGGTCACACAGACGCATGCTGTGTGTGGATGGGCACTGGGCTAGGCTTTTTACATGTAGCAACTCCTTCAATGCTCAAAAGAATCCTATGGAGGAAATATTCTTATTCATGTTACACAGCTGGGGATGTTAAGGCTCCATGGAGAATAACTTGCCAGAAGCGTGTGCCTCAAACGGGGCCCAAGAGTTTCTAACCCGGGTGTTCTGACATTCCCTCCCGTTCCCATGCAATCAGGACTCTTTTTAGGACTTTTACTATTCTTTGGGCCTTCTAGCATCTTTGTCGGCAACTGACAAAACCCTGGGACTCTGCCCTCGGTTCAGCCAAACTTGGCAGGGGACCAGGGAAGGCATCGTCGGGAAGAGCTGCACAGTCTGAAAATACTGACAGCTGAGAAGCCCAGAGGCCAGCCTAGATTTGTGATAATGTGGAATAGGTCAGTGGCACTGCTCATATCTCACAGCCAGCCCAAGAAGCTGAGACAGATAAGTCATCTATTTTTTTAAGAGGAGAAAACTAGTTTGGATTAAATAAATTGGCAGGGTCTGATTGAGTCAGAGATAGGGGAGGGGAGTGTCAAAGTTATTTGGGCCCTTCCAGGACATTGCTTAGCCTTAGGCCCAGTAGAGAGTTTACCTAAGAAACTGGGCCTTGCAGATGGCGACAGGGTATCAGGCTGAAAATCTGTCTTACGAGTAGCCATATGGTGGATAGCTGACCGTCCTCCCTAACAGATCACCAGTAAAAGGCCAGGAGGTCTTTATGGGCAGATTACACGCATATTAACCCATTGCTGCCAATCTGTAACACAGAACAGAATATACAAGACTAGCTCTAGTACTCAACTGTGCCATTAAATCAGCTGTTTGACCTTAACAGTTCATTTCATTTATTCCTCCTTTTCTTTTAGAAGTAGGCAGCTGCATGATAAAGTCACATCACTTCTCTGGGCATTATTTCCTCTCCTTTGTAATGTGAGGTGTTTAGACTAATAACTCAGATCTCTTCTAGGCTTCCCATTTTCTGATTCCACAAGGGGCCAGAGGCCTACCCACTACTGGGAGGAAGTGTCAGGACCCCTAGGGGAACTTCAGTCTCGGGAGTAAGGTGATTCCTTCTAGTATTTTGGTTCATCTTTGCTGGGATGTGGTGCCCATGGTCTCCTGACTAATCAAAGCTGGATGCATCTTCCTGTCTTCATTGTTCTTTCTGCTCCTTCATTAGATATGTAAATGCTTTCAATTTCATAAGCCTGGAAAGGATCAAAACATTTGAAGAGCTTTCACCAAAAGTCATCTCCATGCTTGATGTAAGTAATGGAATTAGCCTACTCAATGCACCCTGGGAAACCTTTTGTTAGACTCCACCCAAACACAAATTCCAGTAGTCTGGTGGCACTCAGTCAACGTGGGCCAGCAATGAGTGGTGGCTGAAATGGCAGTTTCAGGGGGATTGACAACAACACAATTATACAGAGCTCCTTTGAAAGCAGGTAATTCCATAGTTTGAAGATGACCCAGAATTCACTCCAGGATCCAAGTCTTTGCTTCGTCATAATTTAATTCCTTAGGAAACTTAATTGTGTGATGGTAAGTTTCTTGGCTACCAGCGATGGAACCCTACTTTCAGAGGAACAGAAGCACTCAAAATGGTGAATGGCTGGGCCTTGTGAGAACGTTCTCATAAGAATAATCCAAGACTCTGGAAGAAGTCTATCTGGGCCTATATTCTTTCCCACTTAGGTTCCAGAGGCTGAACAGCCGTGTTGCCAGCCAGACACTGGGAGGAGCAACCCATGTTGTCTGGCACACAGGAGGGCTCAACAGCTTGCCTCTTTAAAGCTCTGGGGCCTGGGGTTGAGGAGATACGGGAGGAGAGGGAGTGCTAGGCAAGCGTGTCCCAGTGGCATCACAGAGCCCCAGCCTCACAGTGTGACCCCCAGGAGCACACCGCTGCCCCGAAGTGGGCCACCACTGCTGGCCCGCAGGACCAGCCACACCCACCGCGTCCGCCTCTGCGTGGTCACAGGATCCCCGGGGGGCTCACGTGCACATTAAAGTTTGAGAAGTGCTGGTGAGGACCGTGTCCCACGGGGGGCCTAGAAAACCAGCTGTAGTGGGCAGGAAATAACCACAGTGTGGCCTTGAGACAGAGCACAGTCACCACAAACAAACAAACACACACAGGGGAGGGAGGTGGGGATGGCTGGGGTGGGAGGGAGTGGTGGGGGGAAAACGGAGGCAACTGTACTTCAACAATAAACAAACAAGCAAACCAGCAAAACTGCTTCGAACACGCTAAGTAAAAAGGAAAAGATTATCTAAACATTTAAAAAACATTACAGGGCTGGGATGGGAGTAAAAGACAGAAAACTGTACAAGAACAATTAAAATAAATTTTAAAAAATTACAAATAAGCCCAGAATACAAAGGTAAAGTAACTGGACATCTTGTTTTGCTGCTTAGTAGACAGATCTTAGGTCCAGGGAAATGCTCCTGAGCAAACACGGAGGGTTTCTCTGCATCTCGCCCTCCCCATCCTCATCCGGTGGGAACTGCAGCAGCTTCTGTGCTGGCTCAGGCCTGTTTGCTGACAATTAAGGAAACACAGCCCAGCAGCAAGTACAAAGGGTGGCAGGAAAAAGTATGGAATCTACTTACTGGAAATGGTGTATTAACAGAGTAATGAGTCTGCATAAACTCGATGCTAAAGATGAACCAATGAGAAAATAGAATTGTTGGAAACCGTGGCCAAAAAGGACCTGAAAATTCCACAGAATCTTCAAGAAAAAAAAAGCCATCTTTATAATTTTCCAGAATTTCTGCATATCATGGCCACCCAATAACAGCATTCTTATAGCCAATATTCATCTGCCAGAATCAGTTTTAATACGAGTCTGTCGGGAAAGTATCCAAGCCACGTGCTATGAAAAATAGACACACTTATTGAAGAAGATACAAGAAACATTGTACATAGGACAGTGACACTTCAGTCCCCTTCAAAGTAGGCACCTTGGGATCTCACACAGTTCTCCCGATTACCGGCAGCTGCCCTGGCATATTTTCCTGCATCTCAGCAACAGTCTGAAATCTCCTCCCTTTCAAAAGTCATTTTACTTTTGGGAAAAGCCAGAAGTCACAGGACATCAAATCTGGGTTGTAGGGGAGCTGAATCACCTGGGTGATTTGACATTTTGCCAGAAAACTCTGCACAGGATGTGATGCACGAGTGGGTGTGTTGTCATGATGAAGCTGCCAATCACCAGTTGCCCATAGCTGTGGCCTTCTGAATCATCCGAATAGTTTCCATGGAGGAACATTTAAGCTTAACGCAAAATTTCATGCAGACTCGTTGCTCTACTGGCTCAGTCATTTTGAATGTGATGGCCACACAGCACACATGCTCACTGACAGCATCTACCACCCACTGACTAGTACAGTGAAGTCGTCATTGTTCGCACACGTGCATTCCGGCCCTCTCTCCTTGGCTGCCAGGTTTCATCAATGTCCCGCAAACCATTCATCATATTAACAAAGGTTGGACTTTTTTCATACAGAGCTTGTATATTTATAATTTGCATGAAAGTTTCCTATGAAAAATGATCTTCTGTTACCTGCAGTTTTCCCCTTTTGTTTTAATTTATGTTCTCCACCATTAGGAAGAAGGGCCTCAGAGCCACTGGGAATAGGCATTTCTTGCAACTGACAAAGTTTAGACTTACCACTATGGAGACAATGCTTTGTTTTAATGGGCAGGGGTTGTGGCAGGTGAGAGAACACAGCCTGGAATGATGTTAGATGTGCGTCCTCCTGTCCCCCCCCAGATCTGGTGTGGACACCCCGGGTCAAGCAAGATGTGTAACTATTACAGAACGGACCCAGGGGGAGGGGGTGTACAATATACTATTACTGAAAGGGACCCCCCTTTTTTCCTCCAGGGGTCTACCCCAACTAGGTTCGCTATGCCCACCACCAGAGGAAAGATGTCTCTCAATGCCAGAGATTTGTGAAAAGGAAAGGAATTATTTATTTACAAGCTATACAGACTTAGAGTAGTGACTTAATGTCTTTATTAAAAATACTAAAGTCCCTTAGAATACCCACAGACACACACAGTCCTTCCTTCTCCCTCTGCCCTAGTCTGTGGTACAGCATCTCAGGAAAAGCAGCACAAGTCTGTGATTCGGGCTCCCGGCACCATCAGCTGTGTCACCGCCATGATCTCTAGTTAATCCAAAGCCATGTGGCACCTTCTCATGGCCCACCAGCAAGAGTCCTTTCACCCCTTTTCTTCCAGGCAAAGTCTTTCCTGCTTCCTAAGCCACAAGGCAAAAGGGAGCACCCCAAAGCCACATGGTTCTCCCCTCTCTGCCAAAGCTGCGTGGTTCTCTCTGGGTATTGCTGCCACGCCTGGGATTAAATCCCAGCACCAGTCTTCCTCTGCAGCCCCATTTCCGACTCCTCCCACAATCGGTTACACCTGCCAGCATTCCTGTATTCTTCCAGCTTTACTGGGCTGCCATAGTAAGTTCAGGCAGGCATGGCCCAGTGGTGTGGAGCCAATTATCTGCAAGCTTTTACACAGGCGCTGTAACCAGGGGGAGTTGCCTCCCAGTTGCATCCTGGGTTGAAGTCACTCCCATCTCCCTGGCTCAAAGCAGGGCCACAGCTATTCAACGTATCTATGAAACCAGTTAAAGGTTATAGATATGTTAAATGACCATGCCAGAGGTTAACTGCAAAACTGTCGCTATGCAAAACAGCTCTCAATGGCCCTGCTCCATGTGTCCCATCCCCCGGCCCAGACTTGTGGGGGTGAGGACATCCTATATATATATGTTTCTAATATTTCCTGGACACCTTGAGTTCTAAACCCCATTACAAATCCCTATTTGGGCCTCCCATGGCTGCACCCTGTTACATAACCTCTGTCCTTCTTCCCACCAGGATCACCAGGTGGATGGTAGCACTCTTCTGGCCTCCCCTTTGCTGAAACGCTTTACCTGGATTGAGAGCAAACCCAAGGCCTCACTGAAGACTGAGTAAGGAAGCTGGGTGTCTTTCCTATGATCAGTTGATGGGGGGCGGGGTGAAGAAAGATGCTGAGAAAATGGTTTAAAGGGGATATTTGAGAGCCATTTGTCCTCCTGAACCATAGTGTTCAGGCACTACAGAAAAGTATGTTTTTTTCCCCTCAGAAGGGCAAGAAGCAGGACATAAAATCAGACATATAAGTACTAAGCTCTGGAAAGAAAAACTGTGGTTTAAGGAAAGAAAATATGCAGAAATTTCCAGCAAAGACTGGCAGTCCAGACACACAAAACGCAGTGCCTCAGGTGATAGGAACCCCATCTGCCCAACTGTGAACAGAGCAAACATCAGACATGCTGTGGGGCGGGGAGAGAATTCACACCCATTGTTATACTCAGGGCCAGCGGCATTGGTACAAGAAGGGTCACAGTGCTGTTTCCCAGTCCTAAAACAGGCCACCCTGAGAATCCAACCCATCAAAGGAGGGCTTGCTTCCTGTTTGATCCTGGCACTCCTCCTTACATACTGGGGCCAGCAACGACTACTCTCAGAATTACTTCAGCCCTTTCTTTGTACTCCACTGGCCCCAGGTCACTTCGGCTCCTCTGTGCTAGCTTCTACCTGGGAAGAGTGCTGGGCAGGGACAGGCTGGGCCTGTCAAGCATTCCATACTTTCCTGCTTTCAGTGCCTGCCCATCTCACCCACAGGCAGAACCTGCTCCTCTTTCATCAAAGTCAGGGGTCAGCAGACTCTTTCTCAAGGGCCAGAAAGTAAACAAAGACTCCACTCTGCCACCCGCAGTGTAAAAGCAGCCCTGACAACATATAAGCAAGGAGATGTGGCTGTATTCCAATAAACTTCAAAAACAGGCAGGCGGCCCTAGCCAATGAGCGCATGAGAAGATGCTTAGCAGCTACTTCTGGCCAAGATGGAGGCGAAGGTAGATGCCTCCTCACACAACCAAAATAAGGACAACAAAAATTTAGAAACAGAAAAACAATCAGTACTGACAGAAAATTGAACTATGTGGAAGTCCGACAACCAAGGAGTTAAAGAAGAAACATTCATCCAGACTGGTAGGAGGGCTGGAGTCAGGCAGCCAGGCGCAGAGTGCTCATGACAAAGTGGTGGCTGGCGGATCCCGGGGGTGCAAGGTAGCAGCTGGTGGACCGAGCAAGGTGGCGGATTTTGAAGGGGCGCGGTGCACAAGGTGACTGGCAGACCAGGCAGTCTCACATTTGCGTGCAGATAAACCAGGCAAAGTGGGGAGCCAGACAGACTGCACAACCCAGGGCTCCAGCCAAGGAAGACTTCCAGGAAGTCCAGGAAGCTCAGAGAGTCCCAAAGAAGTTGGACCCAAGGAGGAACACCCCAAGGCGCATCGTAATTACATTACTCAAGATTAAAATGAAGGAGAGAATTCTAGAAGCAGCAAGAGATAAGGAGACAGTCACCTACAAAGGAGTTCCCTTCAGACTGTCAGCTGATTTGTCAAAAGAGACCTTGTAGGCAAGAAGGGGCTGGAAAGAAGTATTCCAAGTCATGAAAGGCAGGGACCTACATCCAAGATCACTCTATCCAGCAAAGCTTTCATTTAGAATGGAAGGGCAGATAAAGTGCTTCTCAGATAAGGTCAAGTTAAAGGAGTTCATCATCACCAAGCCCTTATTATATGAAACATTAAAAGGACTTACCTAAGAAAAAGAAGATAAAAAACATGTATAGTAAAATGGCAGCAAACTCACAATTATTAACAACCACACCTAAAACAAAAGCAAAAGCAAACTAAGCAAACAACTAGAACAGGAACGGAACCACAGAAATGGAGATCATATGGAGGATTAGCAACAGGGGAGTGGGAGGGGGAGAGAGGGGGAAAAGGTACAGAGAATAAGTAGCATAGATAGTAGGTAGAAAATAGACAGGGGGAGGGTAAGAATAGTTGGGAAATGTAGAAGCTAAAGAACTTATAAATATGACACATGGACATGAACTAAATGGAGGAATGTGTGTGGGAGGGGGTTGCAGGGTGGAGGGAAGGAAGTGAAGGGGGAAATGGGACAACTGTAATAGCATAATCAATGAACTATATTTTAAAAAAAAAGAACCAGATACAGAACTGTCTTATATATTAACATAATCAGAACCCATAATTTAAAATAAATATGTAAAAGATTTAGTGGAAAAAAAAGATGCACAGCATCAGTAGTTATCAGGAATATGCAAATCAAATCCGCAATGAGATAGCACTTCACACCACTAGGATGGCTAGAATCAAAAAGTCTCTTGGAGAGGATGCGGAGAGGGGGGAACCCTTGTGCAGTGCTGGTGGGAATGTAAAACGGCGCAGCCACTGCAGAAAGCAGTCAGGCTGTTCCAAAAAATGTTCAGTAGAGTCACTCTGTGACCTGGCCATTCCACTCCCCCACCCAACACAAATGAAAGCTATGCACATAAGTGTTCGTAGCAGCGTTTCTCAAAATAACCGAAAGTAGAAATGACCCAGATGTATATCAATTCACGAATGAATAAATGAAATGCAGCATATCCATACAACAGAATATTCTTTGACAATGCAAAGTATGAAGTACTGTGGTGGGTGCTGGATGGAGGGGGACAAAAGGGGAAAAACTGGGACAACTGCAATAGCACAAACAATAAAATATTTTTTAAGTATGAAGTACTGATACATGCTACAACACGGACGAACCCCGAAAACATTATTAAGTAGAAGAAGCCAGTCATAGAACACCACCTACTGAATGAGTCCATTCATACGAAATGCCCAGGAGGGGCAACTCTATCAGGGCGGGAAGCAGCTCGGTGGTGGTCTGGGCTGCAGGGGGAGGGTGGCAGGGGGTACACCTCCGGGTCTGCACGGGTTTGGGGTGATGATGAAAATCTTCTAAAATTGAGTGTGCTTATGTTTGTGCCATCTGTGAATATACTAAAAACCACTGCACACTTGATATAGGGGAATTGTATAGTATGTCAATCACGTACCAACAAAGCTGTCATTTAAAACAAAAGCAAAACCAAACAGTGGGGGCAGCCCACAAACAAACAGGTGTGTCTGCCGGTTCTGATCTAAATCAAAGGAGGGCGACTAATCCTCTAGGTGATTAGTCAGCAGACCTCACCGGCCACAACCCTTGTCGGAGAGGAACGCGTGCAGGCAGACCTCTGCGCATCCGTCTGCTTCTCCCAAGAGCACGGTAATGGCACCAGAGTCCAGTGCCCTCGGTGTCCCCAGAGGACGACACTGGAGGGAGTCACGAGGAGTGGGGGGAAGCGTGGGGTGCGGTGGTCTGTTGTCTCCTACTTCGGAACACTGCAGCACATGTGTGATCACGTTTATCTAGATCTTCGTAAAGGAAGGGACACCATTAACTGCATCCTCGACTCTAAGACTGAAAATAGGGAACACGGGGCAAACGCTGGGCGTGCTGGTCCAGAGGCCGCCCAACCGAGTGGCAGGGCACAGGTCCTTTCGTCTTCATCCCAGCCGTGAGAGAAAACTGCCGAACACAGAAAGAAAGCAGAGCTTTTTTTCCTGCGTGTCTGCTTAAGCTGGATGTAACATGTAGAACCCAGAAGCAAGTTTGTCGCCATTGAGCCTTGTCAGCGATACATGGTTTTCCAGAACGCACACATGACAAGGAGGCCACTGCGCTAATCTTTTTGTATGAAGCTCTGTTAGTTTCCTGAGACTACTGTAACAAACTACCACCGACCTGGTGGCTTAAGATGAGAAATGTATTCTCTTGCAGATGAAGGCATTGGAGGCTCTGGGGGAGAATTCCCTCCTCGCCTCCCCCAGCTCCTGGTGGCCCCCAGCACTCTTTGGCTTGTGGCCATGCTTCTCTGCGCCACCTTCACATCACCTCCTCCTGTCTCTGGTCGTAATCTCCCTCCCCACCGCTTTTATGAAGACGCAGGTGATTGTATTTAAGGCCCACCTAGATAATTCAGGATAAGCTCCTCCTCTGAAGATTCTCAGCTTAGTCACATCACTTGCCATATAAGGTACTATTCACAGATCCCAGGGATTTGGTATCAGTATTTTGGGGAGCATTTTTCAGCCTGCCACAGAAGCTAATTGAACCAAGAGTGGAGGAGAGCTATCCCCAAGCTCTGGGAGTTACTCTCCTGCTGGATTTATAGTTTTGCATGATCTCCTCACACACTGCAACCCCAGCCAGCAGAACGCATCCTTCTGCCTGGTGACACGCAGCTGGTAGAGAGGTGGTGTGCCCACCAGAACAGAGAATCTGACCCCGGTCTGAAATGGGATTTGACGGCCATCAACTCTAGGACAATTTGAGCACATGACACATTAAGAAAGACAAGACTTCAGTGTGATTTCAGGAAACTGAATTTGTACATTTCATGTTTTTTTTTCTCCTTCAGTGTGAGAGTAACCAGCAAGAGTAAGGAGTCGGAGCTTCCTGACCTCAGCAGGCCCTTCTGCAGTGCGGGCTGCAGGCACGTCAGCAAAGGCGCGTGCAGATTTACCTCTGCCGACTCCGAGCTGGACAAGGTCCTGTGCTGCTCTCCTCCCCCCGACTACAACTCGGTGGTCCTGTACTCCACCCCGCCTGTCTGAAGTGTGACGCATAGCCTCATTTCCACAGCCACGTGTGTATTTATACCCCGAGAAAACAAGCTTTTGCCAGTATTATATATATATATATATACACACACTTACACCTCTACCTTTCCACGGGAGGCCACATGCTTTTTGTGATTTTTAATAGTGCTTTTTTCTGACTAACAAGAATAAAACCCCAGATAAAGAGAGTAATGGTGACAAGTGAAGGCCACTACTGCTACACCCTCACACTACTCAGTGTGCTCGAGAAAACTGTTTAAGCCGAGAGTCCCTGCCTGCCTCCGCCAACCCCCAGCCAGAGGGCATGGATGACTCAGGAGACACATACCGCAGGAGGCCAGCTGGCTGCTGCAGCCCTGGGACCAAGCTGGCCGGAGCGATGCCTCTGGGGTCCTTCAGCAGACATGCCATGTAAGGGGGAGAAGGAAGGGAGAAATGACGCAGAGAGAAACAGAGGACAGGGTGTGAGAAAGGAGAGTTTGAGCTGGACCCCGTGGAAGGAGGAGGAGCGAGCTTCCCGCAAGGCCACGCCAGTGGCTTCCAAAGCCCTGGCCTGACCTGTCCCATCTGAGAGCCCAGCCTGGGGTTCACAGAAAGAGGGGGCCTTTCCTGATTCTGGGAGGCAAGGAAAGAGCAAACACTTTTGTGGACGAGAAACCAAGCTTTATAACATTAGCTAGAGGACTGGTTCTTTGCCCATTCCTGTATATGGCACATTTTTTATTTCTAGCGCTGAGGGTGGTACTCAGAGCTGAGCCCATACTACTGGCCCCTCTATCAAGATACACTGAATACTTACTGAGCTCAGTCGGCATATTAGTTCAGGGCATGTAGCATATAGCTCGTAGTAACCTAACTGGAACGTCACTGGTCTGTTAGGGAACGTCTCTGGTGGGCTTAAGGCCCCATTTTAAAGAATAATGTCAGTCTATTTTGAGTGTTAATGTATAGTCAAGACACTTACCTCAGTGTTTTGTATTAACCTTTTTTGTACAGTTAGTTATAAAAGGAAGCTGAGAATGAAAATGCAGTCTTGTAGAGGCTTTCTCTACGTCAAAACTAGGGCAGAAGGAATGAAAAAGGGCAGAGTGAAAGCCCCTCTCTCTACCAACCAAGCCAACTCACAGAAACCACTGGGACCCAAAGGATAGAAGTCAATCATGGTTCTGTTTTTGATTTTTAAATTTCATGGGATTCCACTGTCCAGTTTTTCTCCTGGGAAGATGTGTCAGACCATTAATCAAGGTTTATTAAGCACTTTATGCTCCTTGAGAAAAGAGGCGATATGTAAGATATTTCTACAATCAGGACTCAGGATATTAATGAGCCATCAATAGGAGAAAAGCCTCTCTTCATCTGCTTTGGACCTCGCCTTGGTCTGAGGAGGATGGACATGGGGAGCAGGGTGCACAGGGCACCTACTCCCCCACAGTCTGAGGGCCCTGGCCTCCTGGATGGTTCTGTTTGATGCTCAGTATTCAGGGCATTTGGAGCCAGTCAGAGCTGGAGAGGCAACGGTGAATCACTGCTTCCAGTAGAGAAGATGTGGTTCCCTTGATTCATGTAACTTAACTCTAGAACCTGAAATATAAGTAGTGGAAGAATCCTTCCTGTGTCAGTCTGGTTTCAAGGTTCTTCGTAGGAAGAGATGGAGATTCATCCCATCCCCAGTGAGACGGTGGCTGCTCCAATGGTAGCTCTGCTGCAGGAGTCTCGGGCCAGCAGAGCAGTGAGTGGGTCGGCCTCTCCACCAAGAGCCAAGTCCAAACATCACCTGCACGAAAGCACCTGTGACAACTGGTGACAGTGCAAACCAGGAAACCAAGAGGAGGTTAAACACGGGGAAGATAAAAGAAGACCTCAATCAATTCTCTAGTTTTTTCAAATCAGATAAGGACCCGGCAGTTAGTGAAAACCAAGAAAAACCTTAGCTATATATATGAGATCCTGATTTTAATCATCTCATTTTTAATCACTGAAACCTTAGTAGTGCCATCTTACCGATAGAAAACAATGTATAATGGGTTAAGTCAGTTTCTTGAAAGACTCGAGTTTGCAGCCTGCGAGTCCATCTGTCGAAAAAGGTTCCCATCTGGAGTCTGGACAAAGGAAGGAAAATGGCGGCTCACGGTCACCTGTGCTGCACGTAGTCGCACGGTGCTCGCTAGGGACAAGCTCACTGAAACGGCTCCGGAAACTAAAGCACGAACCAACCGATGGCGTTATGAAGTCATCCGTCACGAGGACGGAGGACGCAGCAGCACTTCTTGCAGGATGTGAGCGATAGCGTGCGTGCAGCGGCACAGGTGGAAGGGGGCAACCCGCGGGGAAGTGCCCACCTAGTCAGTCTAAGAAACGATGCTCAGACCTTAGTTGGAGTCCGTGCAACAAACAAATTTGTCCAAATCCTGGAAAATGTTACTTAGGTAACATCTAGCTCTGCCTTGTTCTCCAGGCTGTAAGAATGTCAAGCATAAAATAAATATTTGCCAGCCCCTTTTAGTTGATTAAAGGATGAACGCATTTTTTGACTGACATGGTGGTAATTAAATGTATATATATGTGTGTGTGTGTATGTTTTGTGCAGAACTATTTAAGGAAACTGGAATTTTAAAGTTACTTTTATACAAACCAACAATTATGCTGCAGATAGATATACGATTTGGTCCTATCTCTCTAGTCACTACGAATGTATTTTGTATACTATCTTCATATAATAAAGTTAACTTCCAAAAACATCGAAGCATTTTCTTCCTGATTTGCTTAGAAAAGAGAACAACAGGAGTCACAGTATGTTTCCCCAGGGATGGGGAGCTGGCATTCAGGAAGATCTCTTTTAAATACCCATCACTAAGCACACCACGAGGGTGGTAACACGAGCACTGTTAGAGGGAGAAGAGCCTCCTCTCAACACTGCAAAATGGCTGCTCTTCACAATCAAATCAAATCAAATCAGATCAAATCAAACTAGGCAGATTGCCCAGGAAACTCTAAAATGAGTAAGACCACAATTAAAATGTACAGGCTGAGTGTTGGCTGCAGATGAAAGTGCCCTCAATTTAAAAAGAGGCAGGCTTTTCCAAACATTAATTTTCAGCTAATAAACAATTACCATAATTACAGGGTGTATGTGTGCATGCCTGCACATGGGCGTGTATTGTATTAGAGGTTGTGTGCAGGAAACCAAACAAAATAATGGTACTTGAGGCAAAGAAAGTACACCAGCTAAGTATTCTTCAATTTTGTTTTGTGGGTGAAATCCTAGTAAGAGAAATAAACAATTCAGACAAGCACTGTCAACGTAGACAAAGTGACCGATACACTGCCTTAGGAATTGCTCATAACCATCACCTTCCTCATACCCAGAAGACTGGTTTAGAGAGACACTGTAAGGGAAAACAGACCTGCTTTCCCTTTTTTAATTTATAAAAAGTATAAATTAAAGGGATAAATGACTAATCTCAGTAAATATGTGGTTAACTAAAGAGGGCAAGAGGCAAAAAAAATCTAAGTCTTTAAAAACATCAGTGGCTTTCATAACGTAAGAGTAAAGTCACTCATCTAGGCAAATGATCTGAAGAATGCTTAAGGAATGGGTCCCATGTCATAGTTTAAAAATTTTCTCAGGACTCTGGAAACTTAACAGTTCATTTGGGAATTGATTTTTTAAAATTTCCTCCAGCAGAAGGATGGCCCGGTAAGGTTTACTGGAGTCCTTGGTGTTAAATATATTACCAGACTTTGGGATTTCACAGGCCAGGAAATTTTTCAAAAATATCTCAGATTCCAATACAAAGATGACTAGCTTTCTATTTTTTTGAGCTGAAGACATTTAAGAAAAAAGCAAAACAACCCAAAAACCAAATACATGCCACTAACACTCTATTTCTTGAGCTGAGTGTGTTTACTTTGTGATAATTCATTGAGCTATATGCTTATTTGCAAATTTGCGTATGCTTTTCTTCAACAAAAGATTCTCTTAAGAATCCCATTTTAAAAGGAGTAGGAGCTTAATCTCAGACTTAAAAACACTAACTTTATGTGCCAGCAACTATTCTAACTGCTTTAGAAGGAAAAAGACACTTAATTTTCAAAGCCATCCAATGTAACAGGTACTATGAGGGTGGGGGGACCCATAAAAACCCAGAATTATCTTCCGGAGGGCAGGCCCCTTGCAGTACAGGCTTCCCCACTAGATGAGTGTTCTAGGAACACACCTGTAGCTGTGTACCAGCTGGTGTTGTTCTGAGAGGCTGCATTTGGCCTCTGAATTATTTTCCAAGGACTTTTTCAACGCATTTGCCCATTTCATAGGTGATTTACGAGTGCACCTGCCCATACCATGCTGAGTGTTCAGCAGTTTTTGACCCAAAACAGCATGACCCCCTGTGCCCTATCCACTCTATTCACCTGATCTTGCACCAAGTGACTTTGTTTTCTCAGATGAAAAGAGTCCTCAAAGGGAAATGTTTTGCCGATGTGGAAGAGGTGAAACAAAAAATGGCAGAAGCACTTAAAGGCATCAAAATCAACACGTTTAAAAACTGTTCTGAGCAGTGGAAAAAATGTCTCAATAGGTGAATTGCATCAAATGGAGAGTACTTTGAGGGTGACTGAAGTTTGAACGTATAAGAATACACAGTTTTTTATAAATAAATTCCATTTTGGGGGTGGCCCCTTGGATTAGCAAAGCCTTCATGTCAATGGGAAAATTGAACTAATGAAGGAGAACTTCAAAATCTCACCATCACATCTACCCTCCTACAGCATCTGTGCTCACACTCCACTCTGCCTTCCCTATGGAATGGCCAACTCAAAACACCTACTGGGGTGCCTGGCCCCTTACTCTCATCTACACACAGGCACTGCGCTCCAGCAATTCACCACTCCCTTACCCCCACCAATGTTTCCCTTTCCCACTGAACCATCTCTTATCTTCAGAACAAAAACTGTACATCTACGCTTTCCCTGCCAGCAGCCACCTCATTTTTCTATTCCTCTTCACAGCAATACCTGTTTCTATTCCCCACCCCCCAAGGCACTTTAAACCTCTGAGACCAGTGTCTGCTGTCACGCTCACTGAAACTTCTCCAGCAGGTTACCTGTGGCCTCCAGATTGCCCAACCTAATGGCCCACTATCAGCCAGTCTTTCTTGACCCATCAACAACCTGACACCTTTTTACTTTGATCCCAAGGCATCACCCTGGTTGTGGTTTTTTTCTTGTTTGTTTGTTTGTTTGGCTTTTTTCCCTAACTCACTGGTCATTGATGTCTCTCTTACTGGTTTTCTCTTCTCTGACCTTGGAACATTGCTCCAGTTACTCCAGAGCTCTGCCTGTGGACCTTTGCTCGGTCTACACCGACTCCTTCCATCACCTCCACCAGCATCACCATGACTTGTAAATTACACGCATGAGCTAGCTCTCAGCTCCAAACTCCAGTCATGTGTCTGCAAGTGCTAAACTGACATCTCTTCTGGATGCTATGGCAGGCTGTGCTTTCCCAAAGACCTGTGACATCTCCCAAGTCCTGCATGACCTTCGGCAATGTGCACTTGCCACTTCCCCATTCAACTCCTTTTCCCCAGAATCAGAGCTGGCTTTAGGACTCACTTGTATTCAACAGAATGTGGCAGAAGGACACTACATGACTCAGAAGCCTAGACAAAAAAAAAAAAAAAAAAAAAAAAAATCATGTACCCTGGAAGGTATGGCTCAGTTGCCTGGAGTGTCATCCCATAAACCAAAAGCTTGTGGTTTCAATTCCTGCTCAAAGAACACAGGTAGGTTGCAGGTTTGGTCCTGGTTGGGGCACATACAATAGGCAACCAATTGATGTTTCTCTCCCTCCCTTCTCCTCTCTCTAAAATCAGTAAGAATGTCCTCAGGTGAGGATTTACAAAAATGCATTTTCCACAGTCTTTCGGTACACTCACTCTGAGAGCTCCCACCAGAGAGACCCAGCGCCCACGTGTGGATGAGCCTAAGCCACATGAAGAGGCCACAGTAGGGGCTTCCAGTGACAGCCCCCAGCTGGGCCAGCCTTCAAGGAATTCAGTTCAGGTGCTAGATCAGATGATTTCCCAGCTGAGGCCCCAAACATAATAAAATAGAGAAGCCATCCAGCTGTGCCCTGCCCAAATTGCTGACCCACAGAATCCCTGAGGATAATAAAATGCTTGTTTTTCGCCATTAAATTTGGAGTTGTATATTACCAAACCAGAACAAATGTGCACTAAACATCTCAAACTTAACAGGCCCCAGACCAAACTCCTAATTGTCTTTCCTCACTTCCCCATCCTCCCTGCCTCCTGGCCCCTCCAAACCCTTTGTTTCTACAACAGTCGCTATCAATTCAGTACGATCCTCCATCCTGTCAATTGTGAACCAAAATCTTGTCATTTTGACTTCCCTCTTCCTTTCTTCCTCCACATCCAATTAATCAGGATATCCATGGGCTCTACATACAATCGGAATCCATTCACTTCAAACCACCTCTACTGCTGTCACCCTACCCAAATCCCCACCATCTTTCACTTAAAATAATCCAAAAGCTTACTAACCAGAAGCCAAAGTGATCCTTTTTAAATGTCCTATCACACTGTTCTGCTCCAAATCCTCCTGCATCAGCTTCTCCCTTCCCTGGGAGCAAAAAATAAAATGGTCTTAAAATCATCTACAAGACACTACCCTCATTACCTCCGTCTTCATTTCTTTTTTTTTTTTTTGGTTGTTACTTTTTTTTAAAAAGTATATTTTATTGATTACGCTATTACAGTTGTCCCATTTCTCCCCCATCATTCCCCTCCACCCTGCACACCCCTCCCACTCACATTCCCCCCTTTAGTTCATATCCATGTGTCATAAGTTCTTTAGCTTCTACATTTCCCACACTATTCTTGCCCTCCCCCTGTCTATTTTCTCCCCACCGTCTATGCTACTCATTCTCTGTACCTTTTTCCCCACTCTCCTCCTCTCACGCCCCTGTTGCTAACCCTCCATATGATCTCCATGTCTGTGGTTCTGTTCCTGTTCTAGCTGTTTGCTTAGTTTGCTTTTGTTTTAGGTGTGGTTCTAAATAGCTGTGAGTTTGCTGTCTTTTCACCGTCTTCATTCTGACTCACTGGACTCTAGCCATAGGGACTTCCTGCCACCCTTCAAATACTCCCGGCACACTTCCCGACCTGAACTCTTCCCCTCTGATACCTGCATGACTGCTGGCTCGTCTGCTTCGAGGCCTTCTCAGTGAGCCCACCACATAAGCCCTCCCACCTGCAATTCCACCACCACCACCACCACATTCTCCCCATCTAGAGTTGCAAGATTAAACACAGGATGACCAGTTTTTAACATAACTATGTCCCATGCAATATACAAGACATACTTATGCTAAAAAAAAATGTTTATCTAAAACTCAAACTCAACTTTGGTTTCTATATTTATATTTGCTATATCAGGCACCCCCATCCACATCCTTTATTTTTCTTTCTGTAACCATTAGTTCCTCTTAACGTACTGTATACTTTGTCTTCTTCCTGCTAGAATAAAAGTTCTGTAAAAGCAGCAATTTTTGTCTGCAGTAGTCAGAGTTGTTCAGTGGGTTCCTAGAACAATGCCTGACATACAATAAGCACTTAATAAATATGTAATGAATGAGTGAATCTCAACTCATCCAACTGTGGCACTGAGTGAGCAAGTGGCTTACCCAAGCTCACAGAGCTCTAGGTGGTAGAGCCAACAGTTAAACTCAGGTATCCTGTTCTTGCAAGCTTGTTTCTTAACCACTATGCATACTGCTTGAAATGATTAAAGACATGCAATTTTAAGTTCTCTTTCCTCGCCTCTCCTCCCACTGCATTTATGTAGAAGGATATTTTATGGATGTGTCCCTAACCGTCTATTTGCCAAAGGTGGAAGGAAAAAAACCACTGGTTTCACAGAAGATGGAAACAATGAAGTATTTGTATCTCCACTTACCAGAGTGTATCAGATGTAACACTGGCCTAACATAAACAGTATTTTTAACGTTTTCTCCTAAGAAATTTTAACCGTAAAGATCCCTAAACACCTCCTCAATTCTAGGCAGACTACTTTCCCTTTTTCTCCATGAACCCACAATGGTCAATTTTAATTCGTGTCTGATTCCATGGATTTTTTCCAAGAGCATTCTACATAAAGCCCCTTCTACACTTATTCTCTTCCTTCTTTGAATTCCTAAAGACAACTCACCAGTTCCTTCAGCTGAAAATAACCCCTCCTTCATTATTCTAGTTACTCTGCACTTATACCTAAAGTCCCTTATCACTTTGCATTCTGTATTTTTTCAACTTTTTATTTCAAACATACAGAAAAAAGAAAACCCACAATAAACACTGAGCACCCAGATCCAACAAATGTTACATTTTGCCATATTTTCTTTATCTATCCTTATCTTCTGAAAAATGCTTTTGAAAGACCTGGGGGGGAGAGACACCCTTGACATATACAGTAAATTAAGCACTGCAAAGACTAGTTATGTATCATTCCCATCCATTCACACAGTAGGTCTTCTCTCCTAAACTTCACTGTAAGCCATGTAGTATGTAGACATGTTTGGGCACAACGATACATTTTGTGAATACCAAGTATTCATATTTGCATGTTTGGTGCCTAGAACACGTCCCAGAAGGCATTTAATAAATATTTGATAAATCAATAAATCTGCCACTATTTCATCCAAAGATCAAAAATTCCTTCAAGACACACAGGAAGTAAATACCCTTTTAAATTCCTGTCATTCAACAAATTAACTTTTTAAATAAACCGGTAACAACAACAACAAAAGACAAGTTTCTCTCTGTAACTCTTTATTAAAAATACTGCTGTACACATAGAGACTGAAAACAGGACTAAGGATGAATAACTCATATTGGGATCATGACATTAGAACTTAACACATTGGTGCTTTTCAGGGAAGTTGTTGACATCCAAATCACAGAACCAAGGTCAAAAGCAAAATACAAAGGTACCCTCAAAAATATTTACAATAAAGTAAATACACTAACAGAACTTAAAATAGGTACAAAAAATTGAAATGGCCCGATGATACATGATTTCAAGGGTTGTCCTTTCTGTGCTTTTATCTATCGTAACAGGAAGGTATGGAAAGTTTATATCCTTTACTTGACTTTTTCCAGATATTAAAATCTTCCTATTAATTGAAAAGACTTAACTTTTAGACAACCTCTTAAATGGAATTACACTATGGAAAAGAGGGCTCCCCCAAAAAACACCTAAGCGGAAGTAAGAGTTCTATTGAAAACCATTCCCAGTAAAAACTGAATGAAAAATAAATATAAAACAAGGCTTAAAAAAATATGTTATTACCTGATACCAACTGTTTTCAGGCTGATGATATTTACTCATGAAAACATATCAGCTGTCTACCTTTTATATTCAAACCAAGTCCTGAGGTTACTAGGGGCTGAAGCAAACTAGCATTTATGACACAAACATTCTCGGGTTTGTGATTTGAACCTGCCTTGCAGAGGGAAGTTTGCTGGTCTATACAGAATGAGAAATTCAAGCCCTATTTTACCCCTGCACTTCCTTAGCTTTTGTAAAACATTGGTCCACAAATTAAATTTTCAAAAAGTTCCCAGACCCCAAAACTAAAATAGATGATCCCCTTTCATTTTCAAAGAAAACAATATTGGAAAAAATCTCCAGCCCGCTTATAAATTAAGCATTTCATATTTCTTCTAGAATACAAGTAGTTCTTTTTTGTACAAAAGAATTACAATATGATTTGTCAAAAAACATATAAAAAGACAGCTGCTCTTCCTCAAATACATGAGCTAATGATAAAAGACTTTTGCATGTTAATGTCTCCAAGTTCCTGTTCCTTTTACATAAAAGAACGTCATGGTGGCAAATGTTAGTTATCCTTTGAGTAGTGAACATTATGTTCTTTTAAAATCCGTCCAGATCAAATGCAATCACTGATTTTCTTTTTCACAACTGATGCTACCACACGTGGACGCAAACGCACTCGTTACAACATGAGAAGCGTGTCTCCAGTCTTCAAAGCTTTCAGGTGAAGAGAGGTGCTTTTTCTTGATCCAAATCTCAAGGCAGAGAAAATCATTTTAAAGCTTATAAAAAGTGGACAGAGAAATATTAAAAACTTCTCTGAAAACTACAAATATGTATAATTATTAAAATTGAAGACCATAACATCAGTTGCAAGTGCTTGGAAGTCTTTCCTGATCTCTTGGGTTTCCACATTTTCTTCATAGTTGCATGGTGAGCACCCAGTGCTAGTAAAACATTCAGTGCTGGGAAAGGATATAGTCTTCATTACTGTTTTTTAAGAAAATTCTATGTATTTGGCAGTCTTCGGTATCAAAGTATAAGTATTTCATTAACTAGAAATTCCATGAATACCCAAGTTTGGCGACAACTGCACGTCTAAATATTAAGAAAGGTAAGAGGAGGAAAATTCCAAACTTTTGAGACTGACTTATTCAGGAATACCCCACATAGTTATTATCAAAAGTACTATTACTTTGGGTTAAGCAGTGACTGCAAAGGCACAGCAGATTGTTATCCCTCCAGATTCAGGTTGTAATTCAGAAAGCTCTTGATGCCAGACCACTGCTGTGTTTAGTTCATCTTCTGCACAGTGTCCCTGTGTCTGTATCCAGTGTAAAGTACCACAATAAAGCTGTAGTTCAAAGAACAGAACTTTATACAAAAAAAAGCAAACTGGAAAGAAGCTAAAGCAATATACTCCTGAACTTCAGGCCTTTAACGCAATATAATGCTTTCTATTCAAAAAAGACTGCATAAATGTAAATGTATCTGACCAGCAGGGAAACACCTTTTTCACACAAGGCTCTGGTTTGAATTTGGAGCAGAGCTCTATGGGCTCCTTTTGTTACTGTTTATCCAATCCTTACAGGAAGGACTTAAGTCAAATAATAGGGAAATTCATATCTAACAATTCACTGGTATTTCTCCTCATGTGTTTTTAAAAAACAAAACAACCCCCGCCCCAAATCTCAATCTGAACTAACAGTGGGTGGCATAGAGAGCTTGCATACAATACCCTTACAAGAATTATGCGCTATACTGAACTGCTATGGAATTATTTACCTGGTCCATTACATTTATAAAGGGCAACCCATCCCTGAAAGAGCAAATTCTGCAACCCTCAGTGACAAAATTGCTGCTCAACATCATTTCTCAAAAATGTCCTTGCAAATAGATTCCCTAAATAAGTATACAATGTGGCAAAAGTCAAAGATCAGAAAAAAGTCTTTAAAAAATTAAAATTAGTGCAGATACAAATGGAAAAAACCAAAGCTGGAATATCGTTTGCCTACTGGTGCTCCTTAATCTAAAATGAATTCTTCACAGATACGGCCCTAATGGCAGCCACAGCTCTCGGATGACTGAAACATTCTTCCTTTCAAGCCAACAGTGTACCTGACTGAAATGCAAGCAGCTTTGTTCATCTTCTGTTTGTTTCCCAGATATGAAATGAGATGATGAAGACAGTTCAGCTGTAGTGCAATTCACTATTGGTTAAGTTCCTCAGCCATGTCTTGCGTGCTGTTAGCAAATACTACAACTGACCATTGGCAGCTGCAATCAGTTCTTGAAAAGTATTTTCAAAGCAGCGCTTTAAATCACTGTAAGTCACCACAAGTACACTCTTCTCATCTCTGGAAATGAGGCTTATTTTTTCTGGCACACCAGCATCTAACTGAAACAGATACATAAAATATGGAGTTGACAGCATATAGAAGATTATCTACTTTATCTATTTTAGGACATTTGCAACGATGATAAACAATTTAAAATTTTTGTCAAATTCACTTCTAGAGATACATAAATATCTCATATCACTGACCAGCAGGCACACACTTCAGCGCAGATGCTTTCACACAAATGCTGCCCTATGTTTTTCCGTCCTTCCTGTTTTTTCTATTTGATCGCTGCATTATATTCCATAATTTAATTATTCCCCCAACATCCCCCATTTTTTGTTTCATGAATTACAGTGCGATGAACATATTTATCTATTTAATTTTTTCTATCGAATTACTTCCTTTGGAGACTTGAAAGTACAATGAATCAGAAAAGATGAGTAATTTTATAGCTTATACATACAAATTGTGTTCCAAAAGATATCAGACACCACTGATATATAAGTTGTATCAATTTAGCAACTCCACATCAAATAAGTGCCTTGCTGTTTTAATTTACAATTTTACTACATTACCAAACGCTTTCAAACATTCACTGTTGTTATTTCCACGTGGGTGCATGCCAGTTTACGGTCTTTACACACTGATCTATAAGGATTCAGCAGTGGTATTTTAATAAAGTCCCTATAGTATAAATACTAATCCTAAGTCCATCAACTAACTTACCTTGTTATGGTCTTCATTTTATTTTTCTTAGTTTTCAATGTTTATTTTTCCTTCTTTTTTCATTAATTAATTCATTAAAATATATTTAAAACTAATCTGAAGACTCAAACTCTCAAATCATTTTCCAGTTAATTTCACTCATTATTTTCACCAAAATAAGCTATGTTAAATTTTGATTTTTATGTTATCAATATGGGAATTTCTCCTTTTCAATTTATTAGTCTTTTTTCCAAATTTTAAAAATTGTTACACTTTCAGATTTGGGGTAGATCTTATTTACTATAGTTATTTTATAAAATGAAATACAATTATCCTTTCTTTTTAAAAAGACTTTATTTATTTTTTAGAGAGAAGGGAAGGGAGGGAGAAAGAGAGAAAAACATCAATGCATGGCTGCCTCTCGTACACCCCTCACTGGGGACCAGGCCTGCAACCCAGGCATGTGCCTGACTGGGAATCGAACCCACGACCCACTACTTCACAATCTGGCACTCAATCCACTGTGCCACACCAGCCAGGACTCTTCAAATTTTCAATTATCCTAATATTCATTAAAAAATGTTCTCTTACCCTGGCTCAGCAGCTCAATTGGTTACGAAGTGTTGTCCAGATAGGGTAAGGTTGCAGATTCAATCCCAAGTCAGGGCACATACAAGAATTAACCAATGAATGCATAAATAAGTGGAATAACAAATCCATGTCTCTCTCTCTCTCTCTCTCTCTCTCTCTCTCTCTCTCTCTCTCTCTCTCTCAAAAATCAATCAACCAATCAATAATAAAAAAAAATTATTCTCTTATGATATCTGGCCCAACCTTATTCCATCAGATCTATGTGTCAGTGTTTATACTAGTTTGTTTGTTTGTTTATTTAATTTGTACGCAGTTTTAGTTACTGGTGCTTTGATATTATGGATACCTTTTTAAAAAATCTGGTAGAATTCTTCTCCACTTATTGCTGAAGAAAAATGTTTTCCCACTAAGGGAAAAGGGCAAATGAATATATAAATCACACTGGATTAGTTCAATGGTATTGCACATACGGTTTTATTTTTTCTTATTATAGGTAACTGACAATATTCTCTGAAGAGTTTTAAGGTTTAAACAAGACAAAGCAGTGCTTAAAAACGAAACACCATGGTAGTTTCCTTGGAAGGTTAACACACTGTATGAGGGGGGTACCCCACAAAACCTGGATTATCTACTGGAGTGTGGGCCCCTTGTACTACAGGCTTCCCCCATTAGGTGAGTGTTCTAGGAACCCATCTGTACCAGTGTAGCAGCTGATGCTATGAGAGGCTGCGTTCAGCTTCAGTGAATTTTTTTTGAAGACTCTTTCAACCTGTTTGTCCTTATCATGATGGGTATTTATGAGCACACTTGCCCACACCTCACTGAGGTGTTCAGTAGTTTTTGAACAAAAATGGCACGACCCCTGTCACCCCTGCCCTTCACTTGATCTCTCTGCCAGAGATTTTTGTTGTTGTTGCCCGGGATGAGAAAAAGTCCTCAAAGGTAAACATTTTGCCAGTGTGGAAGAGGTGAAAGAAAAAATGGCAGAAGCACTAAAAAGGCATCAAAATTGATGAGTTCAAATACTGTTTTGAGCAGTGGAGAAAATGTCTCAATAGGTGTATTGCATCAAATGGAAAGTACTTTGAAGGTGACTGAGATTTAAACATGGAACAATAAACACACGTTTTTACAAATAAATTCCATTTTGGGGGGGTCCCCTCTCATATGTTAACAGTTCTAACTCCTGTGACAGCAGGTATTTTTCTCTCCTAGTGCTTGTCATTTAGGGACAGTTGAGACCAGGAAACAGCAAGTGTATTCTGTAAAGGTCCATCTGTAAATGCTTTAAATTTCAGGCCCACATACAGTCTGTCACATATCCCTTCTTAGTTTTTTGTTTTAACAATCTTTTATAAATGTAAAAACCATTTTAGTGTCCAGACTACGCAAAAACAGGCCATCGAATGGATCTGGTCCATGGGCCACAGTTCGTCAATCCCTGATTTAGTTATAAACCTAAACAAAGGCCAGGATTTACTTCTGGAGACCCCTTCTAAGCTCTGTAATTCTAAGTAATCCATAAGGAAAATGGATTTCTTCTTTCCTCTGTAAATTAAATTGCTTTCGGCCCTTTTGGAAACACAAAGTTCGCCTCTCAAGTACATTATATATCTTTCACCTAATTCCCCATTTATAACAGCTGGGTCTACTGACATTCCCAGTACTGTGCTTTTACGATTCTAATACTTGATTAGTATACCCACAGTCAACAGTAAATGAACTTGTAACATTCAGGACAGTCCACATGACTCAGAATGACTTAGAAGAAAGGAATTCAACATTTTAAAAATACTTAAACACAGAAAGAATTATTTTGCTGTTTTCCCACTCATTGTTTTATTTGGTATAACAAAATAACATGTAAATAAACTACAGTATAATGGGGTTGCAGAGGCAGTCATTTTGTGACATTACCACAATAAAAAGATCCACAATGAAAAATGTTATACATTTAGGTGTTTAAAAAAATCCTGTTCTAAAAATTAAGTAGAGACATCTAAAACTTAATAAAATATCTTGTAGACTATAGTAGAGTACATTTAATTTCTTAAGTCTCTCAGTATTAGTAGGAAATGCAACTGTACAAGCTATAGATAGCATTATGTCTTAAAAATCCAGATACAAATTACCTTGTTAAGACAAGAAATGATATGACTGAGGTCAATCCAAGGAGCACCTGCTTCCGTCACTTGATGAAAAAGATGATCCCTAAAGAGTTTCAACAGATAACGGTCTCCAGTCTCTGACCAGGTAGGATCCTTCTGAAACCTAGAGAAGGTAATACTTTACCTCAGTAACTCATGCTATATGCCACATGGCTGTATGTTTATTCTTTAGACTCAAAACCAGCTTTATTTTCTCCAATAAATAAAGGGGTTCTGTGTAGTTCTTTTTAATCCTCCAAAAGTTATAGAAAGGCTAAAGTATTTTTTCATATTTTATGCTCATATTGCCCAGACTTACATTTTAAAAATAATCTCATTTAACATGCAAGTATATGAATACCAGCTTCCAATTCTCAAGGGTCATAGACACCCCAATTTTAGAATCATTTCCTTATTTAAGCTCCTACCATTAGATAAAATTGGGAAGAAAGAAATGGGTTTAGATATCCTTAGGTTATAAAAGATACCTTAGGTAAGAATTTGGTTTAAAGAGGTTATCTTTTCCCCTTCCCACCCTCAGGTTACCGAGCAGAGATGGCGAGGCATGTGCTTACTGGTTTCCTAGTCTTACATGATGAGGTGCAAGTGTACTACAAAAAATTGAGAACTGACCCGATTACCAGGTTTGATTTCAGCAACCTTTGAAACTTATGGTCTAGTAGGGAAAACAGACATTCCAATAACGAAAGAAAGTTGTAACTGCATCTAAATAATTTGATTAAGACTAAGAGATATAGTATAGACAGAAACAATCAATATTGCAAAGGACACAGCATAGAGCGCTTAAGAAACATAAAGAAAGGTCAGTGTGGTTGAATGGGAATGGGTGAGAAAAGACTTAGAGAAAAAAGGAGTATAAAGAGAGCATTAGAGAGTAAGGGCAAGGAGGAGAAATTTAAAAGGCAAAAAAGGCAGGTCTGAAGCAAGAATAAGAAAGAGATCAGACTATGCAGCCTTGGCCATGTTAAAACATTAGTCTGCATTCCAAGAACAAGGGGGGAGCCCACCACATCAATTAACACACTTACACGCGTGCTTCACAAACATCATTCCAGAGACTTCCAATTAAAATTGATTCAACACCCATTTACCTCTGTTCCCTTTCAAACCCTCACCAAATCAACAATAAATATCTGTAAAAGGGTATAAACACACAAGGACAAAGGGATCATAAGCAACAATAAAAAAAAAAAAAAACCTGTCACAGAAATTTGGAAGTTAGCAGAGCTGAACAAAACCGAACTCGAATACTCAAGAGGGGCGTGAAGAGGAGAGATCACAAGAAGCCAGCCAGAACAGTGAGGCTCGGGGACTCTGTCATTAGGTATCACTACAAGTGCCAGTGTGAACTGAGGCTGGAAACAGCAGAGTGATAAAAAGTCCCATACACGGCAGACGGATAACTCATTTTTCATCCCTGCCCCCACTAGAAATCTTTCTAAACAGGGCAGAGAGAAGAATCTCCAGTCTCCGATTTGCCAGGCAACGGCAGGAGGTGAAGAGCAGTGGGGGAGACTATCCAACCTACACTTTTCCCCTTCCTAGCTTCCCAAAGCTTGGCTTATGGGGTTTATACTACAGACAGAAGGTTGGAAGTTTCTTTTCTGGAGCTGCTGACCTGCCCAATAGAAATGCTGACATTTGGGAGTCTACCAAAAACAAATAAAAATCATACCTAATAGCATCATACTGTTTCATCACAGATTCTGCTTGTGTCACTATTTCTGCCTGCACAAGGAGCTTCCCATTAGCTTTTTAGGGCCTCATTTTTAATACGAACGGACAGTCAAGCATAAGAAATGCTTTGGGGGGAAAAAAAACAAAACAAATTCTTGTTTCCTATGAAATACTGAAGGAAACAGAACAAAACTTAAAACCAAAAATCTCTGATAGCCTTGGAGAGAGCAGAAAGTTCTTGAAAATTAGAAATACGATAGCAGAAATTTAAAAATTCAAGGATTAGAAAAACCTTTAATTTTAGACAAAATAAGTCGAGATAATTGCCTAGCAAGCAGAACAAAAAGATATGATACAAAAAATAGAAGAGAATATTAGAAAATCAGTTACAAAGTCTAATATCTGAACGATAGGAATTTCAGAAAGAAAAGAAGTTATACACACTAAGGCACATCTATTTGAACTCATGAACATCAGTGATAAAGACCCTAAAAGCATGGGGGGAGGGGAAGGATTTGGAAAGAAAATTGCTTTAAATCTGTCTGGAAGTTAAAAGTCAATGGATCAATCCCTCGAATTCTGAATAAAACTATCGTTACTATTAGTCAGCTATGTACTACTAGAAGTACTAGGTAACGCAATCACTCAAGAGGAATTGAAGTCATAGAATTTAAAAAGGAGGAAATATAACTAAGAATATTTGAATATATGACTATATACCAGGAAACCCAAGAGAATCTGTAAGGTAACAGGGTATGAAATTTATAGAAATCTGTAATTTTCATGTACATTGATAAATAGTCTAGAAGACTGAATGAAAGAAAAACTCCCATTTATAATTAGCAACAAGAAAAAATACCTAAGAATAAGCTTGGTGTGCTATAACTATATAATGAACAACTTAAACACTGAAGAAAGCAGAAGTCAGCCAATACAGTGACATGACACTACCTTGGTTAAGAGAACTTGACATATAAAAACACAGATACTCCTTAAACTTATTAATAAACCTGACATGTCATCCTCTCAATAAAAATACCATCAGGTTTACTGATTTTTTTATAAACTAAAACAAGCTGATTATACAATTTCTACAGAACATTAAGCAGTTTTAGCAAAACAGCAAAAACAACACAAAATAAAATGAACATAAAGAATACTACTACTTTTTAAAATGTCAAAAATTAAAACAATGTGAAAGATACTGCCTTGAACCATTGAAGGAAAATGAGGCTATTCAATAAGGTATCTTTTGCATCACTGGGTAGTCTTCTGGGACTCACACCTTACATCCTACATCCCAAATACATATAAAAATTTTAATATGAAAAAAATAAGCAGAATCAAAAGAAAAATGAAACACCTAAAAATAAAATCACGAAGGGTGTCTCTACCTCCTATACTCAAAAAAAAGACCATCCAACAGAAAATGAAAATGTGCAAAGGAAATGAACTGACACAGAAGGACACAAATGAATCAAAAACATAAAAGACAGGCAACGTGCCCATTAAGAATAAAAACAAAATAAAACTGAACCTATCAGATTGGTAATCTACAAGCTTACAAGCAGTATTGTTGGTGAAAGACCCTCATACATTATAAACCCTTTTGTAGTAACAAATTACAGTGACATTCCCACTAACCTAACAATTACCACTGGGCCTATACTCATGCTCACAACATGAAGGACAGCCAGTCTCTGCGTCTTTGTTTATACCAGCAAAGACGGAAACCACCCAAATGCCCATCAATAAGGAACTGGAAAAATATTGCATCCATAGGATGGACTATTAAATGGCCATAAATTATGATGAAGAATAGCACACTTGGTTAAGAGCACAGACTCTGGAACCATAATGCCTGGATTCAAAACTGGCTCATATACTTACTAATTATGTGAGCCTGGACAAGGCATTCACTTTTCTATGCCTCAATTCTCTGTTAAATGGGAACACTAACAGTACCTACAACACAGGGTCATTATGAGGATTATGTTAGGTCATTTTTGTAAACCACTGACAACAGTGTTTGGGGTACACTAAATATATCTGAACAAAATGATTTCTAAAATGTATTATTATGAGAAAAGCAATACACAAAAAAAGCAATTGTATGGTTTACAATCTATATATATTGATGAATGACAGGTGCAGGTGGGAGTTTGGGTGGGGGGAATGAGGAGACATAGTAAAACCCTAGGAAATATGTATAAGAAACTAATAAAGGTTTATGGGAGAAATTGGGGAGATTGGGTATATCAGGTATAAAATGAGACATTTTATTATTTTTACTGCAAACCCTTTTCTACTTTAAAAAAATGTGTCCATATGTAATCTATTCAAAGAACTTAATTAACAAAAAAGAATTTTCTGAGGACAATCTAGAATTTTATACCCAATAAAGTATGAAAGTAGAATAAAGATATTTTCAAACTGGCAAAAACTCAAAAAACTCACCTTTCTCAGGAAGCTACAGGAGGATGTGTTACATTAAATAAAAAAAGAATAAACCAAGGAAAAGAGCAAGAAGCAGGATATCCCACATAAAGGAAGAGACAATAAAAACTCCCAGGATAAAAGTGAAGGGAAGCTCCAGTTTCTAAAGTGTGAATGTGAGAAAGCTTAAAGCGCAACCAGCCCACATAAGAACAGGACAGAGGCTCCAAGGGCCATTTCTCTACGAGGGAGAAAACAAAGGAATTGGTACGTTACCTAATTCTGACCATATGGAAAGGTGTTTTATAACTCTAGCAGCGAGTTTGGAATGGACTGGCAGTAAACAGTTCTTATTTGCTTAGTAGTTTTCTATGTAAGATACTCATTAATGTCATGAAAACAAAAATTGAGAAAAAAGCAAAGAAAAATAGTTATGATTTATCATATGGTGCAGCTATTTAGATTTATCTTATTATAATAACATTAACACTGAATAAAGACTTAACTCAGCATTTATGGGAGTGTGTATTTTCAGTTATGGGAAGGAGTGTGAAGGATAAAGCATCTTTCACAGGAGAAAATCATTAGCTGAGTGAAATGGTGAACAAAAGCAAAAAAAAGTACTATAAGAATCCATTTAAAAATAGAGATAAATGCCAAGAGAAACATAAAAGTATCTAAAAAATAGTTCAGCATACAGTCTTGTTCTCTTCATTTAGAAAAATTATTAGGGAAAATACTAATTGAGTCTTTTAATTTTAAAGGAAGATAAGTGGACTTGAATTCTGTGGTCAAAAAAATCCCTCAAGCAATGACATTTATCTATGTCTATGACAGGGGTGACGCTCTGAACTGTAGCTGACACTACAGTCACAACAGCTCCGACACTGCTCTGTCTTTGACAGTTACGCAGTTCAAACATTAGTTCTGCTTCTTTCTTGAACAAATGATTACCTTAACTTACAAATGAGGCAGAACTACATGACAATATGGTGATGCCTTTCCACTGTCACTGATAATGACAGCTATAAATAATGTGCTTTAATAGAAGATAAGAGACATACAACAATGAGAGACTTTCGAAATCTTGAGTCTGAAAGGTAAACTGAACTGACCAGGGTTCAAAAAGGAGCCAGGGTAAAGGTAGTACCAATCATTATAAAATGTTCACTCATGTGCAAACCACACTGGAGGCCTAACACAGTGTATTTTTTTATGTACATATGTGTGAGAAATCCTTAAGGACAACCATGCCTAGGCTGTAATTAAAAGATAGTACCCTAATGACTAACAATAGGCTTAAGGTCACTTCACATGAGCATTTTTCTCTTTTTCCAAATAAAACCAGTAAGGATAAGGTATACTCATTTTTATTATGCAAAATCATGCCCTTGATTGAAAAAGTGTTATAAAATACTGTAAATCCTTACTCCGGCCTCTCATTGATTGTTCCCAATTTTGCTAGAAGCCTAAACAGTCTTCCATTTTGAACTTCCTATAAAACATTTTAAAAAGAGACAGAATATTAATGTTCCAGCTAACTGAATATAAAAGCAAAAGTTTACAAAAACTGGTATCCTGCACCAACATAACCTTTAAGCAACAGATCCTAATATTCCAACCTTTTGGTTATACTTTTAAACACAATATGTCCACATCACTCAGCAGTAATACTCAAGATTATGCAGCTGGCCATTTTTAAGAATTGTTAACGTAATTCACGTTAAATTAAAAAAAAATCAAGATTTTGTCACATCACTGTACCAAGGCCATGAACAAAAAGAACAAATGCCACATAAAAAATTAAAATATTAAGCATTAAGTTAGGGCAAAAATATACACAAACCATCTGAGCCAATTATGCGCTATATTCTGTGTAATAATCACTATGCTTTATATTTATTTGTACACACAGATGCAAGCCTGTATACAGGCTCTTAAATGCACTCTTTACCTTAGCAAGGTCCTCCTCTATGACATCATTTCTCATTTGAGCAGCATCCAATTGAGTATAAAATCGAGCACCAATCATGGGCATGATGTCATTGACACTTCGCATCCTGTTTTGGTCAGTCAACAGGTATCTACCCAACATACAGAAGAATCACTTGAAAGCCAAGCATGCAATTGAAAAAAACAACACAGCCCACAAGCACGTGGCTACCAGTGCTGTTATATCAGTGCGCACAATTCTGAAAACATTCTTTCATGCAAGTTTACTTGTAAACTTAATAATTATATTTCTTTTCTCTGGAAAAATCTCAAGAGCCAATGGAGAAAACTGTAAATGTGTCTCTTTCTCTACATTTTTACTATTATGAAAATGAGAAAGGAAAATTGAACAGGGTTACACTTACCATTTCCATTCTCAAACCCTTCTTTACAATAGTGAGATGAAAAGATTGTTACACACTTTTTTGGAGAAGTGAAATAGGGGGTGGTTGTAGGTGGGGAAATTTTTCCATTGTTCCTCAAAAATAATTTTTGAAACTAAAACTGGGTCTTCAATTTTGATAAATCAAATGAGCCACAGCTTTTTAGAAAGGTGTCCTCAGCTCTGCAACTTCATTTACCAGCTGTCATGGTATACTTATTTTTGAGAAATCTTCATGCACTAACACACATCAGAAGAGACCAATTAAATTTCTTCTTTTGTTACAATTAAGGCAGAAAACAATTACATGTTTCAAAGAGCTACCTTCTAGAGTACAACAATTATTACTAATCACAAATTTTTGCTCATTCTGATAGATGAGCTATTTCCTAACCATTCTCATTAAAGCAGCCTCCCATTCTTTCACTGCTTATACTTGGTCTTACTTTCTCCACAGGACTTATCATTATCTGCAAACATCTTACTTGTTCACATGTTCATTAACTCCTCCCCATTAGGGTGGAAGCTCCAGGAGATGGGAATTTTGTGCATCTGTTCAAAGCATCTTCAGCATCTGGCATATAGCACACATTCTTTCATTGAATAAATAAATAGTTATATTCATGTGGATAATCTACATCTTAGCTATTCATCTGTAATTACTGACATATTTACATCTAATTACTCATACTTAAAGTTTTACAAGCTATGTGACTTTGGCAAGTTACCATTCTATGCTTCAATTTTGCTATCTTTAACATGGAGTTAAGAATGGTACTTAATTTACAGGGTTACTCAGTGGGAGAATTAAGTGAATTAATTCATATCAATCAGTTCAAAAGTGCCTGACACATGGTTTACTGCCCTATAAATTTTAGTTATTGATTAGTATTGTATTAAAGTATGACTTTTTTGTTTATTCACTTTTTATTAAGGAAAATTTCAATCATTTATACAAGAAATTATACACTGAATTTTCATGTACCCATCACCCAATTTCAATAATTATTAATGTATGGCCAACTTTGTTACATTTGTATCCTTTATTCTCTCTTTTTAACAAGGAAACTTTGGAGATTGTAACTTGAGATCAGAGACATTCTAGGTGTTGCAAACTAAAGCTAAAAATCACTGTTGTGATAATATATGAAACAAACATTTTCACTTATAGGAAAAATCATGTTATTTGATTATAAACAGGAATCAGGTACCACTGGCTTCAAGTGCTCTGTCACAAACAGGACACTTATGCCAATGTAACAAAGCACAGGTGGGCAGCCCCATCCTCCATCCCTCAATTCCATACCCCAAGGCTAGTCCAAAAAGAAAAAGGATCATCCAGGGTCACGAGAAAAAGCAGAAGGAACAGCTGGAAACTAAAGAAAGAGTAAAAAGGATCAATAAGCTCTAATTGCTTCTAGAACACAACAGGATGATAAATCTCAAAAGAGACTTCCTAGCATCTGTTCTCTAGAATAATTTTTAAGGGTTGCCCACCCTCCAGACTTCCCACGAGTTAGAGGTATCTTAAACAGGAAGAAGTCTTTCTGTAGTGATGGAAGTCCACAGTGGGTTTCTCTTAAGCCCAACTCGTTTAATCCTGCACACAAGGATTCCTTGGAGTCTAACGATACTAGAATGGAAACGCAGAGACTGTTACATACACACTACCTGGAATGGCCCTAGTACATCGTGAATTGCCCGCCCCTGAGGCTTATTTATGACAGCTTTCACAAAGACACTGACCAGTCTCTTGAGGAGCACTAACAGAACTTTCTGAGATAATGAAATGTTCTACATCTACACTGTCCAGTATCAGCCAGGAGCTACGTGTGACTCCTGAGCTCTTGAAAAGTGGTTAGTACAACCAAAGAACTTAATTTTAAATTTTATTTCATTTTAACTAGTTTAAACTTAAGAGCTCATACGTAGCTAGTACGTACCAATGCAGCTTTAGAGGGTGCCCTTTGGCAAATGTTTAAACCATCAGTAACTGCTTTAAACACAATGGTTTATAAGTTTATTCCAAGAAATATATACTTGGCAATAAAAATAAATTACAAGTTGCTTAATTGTGTTTTGCCTGATTTTAAATAGTGGAAATTAAAATAAACACAATCACTGTGAAAAGGTCCTTATGAAAAAGCTGTCTTATCTCATATGATCATGATACACACAGAATCATATATGAAAACTTACAAAATCAGATTCTTCAGGTCAGAGGAGTAGTTGATTGTCACCAGCTCCATGGCTTTCTGTAAATTCTCTCGCTGAATTCCTGCCAAAGAGTTGCAAGCCAAAGCCAACACAACTTTTCCTAATGATATCAGATCTGCTTGCTGACATAAAAGAATAAACACAACTTTTAATTTTTATTTTATAGGTACAAATTTAATACACTGACACTAGTGACTGCATGGAAAAAGCATTTGTACAAAGAAGCTGCAGAGCGCAGCACAGGGGTCTCTAATATTGGTGCTCATCCAAATTAGCTGGGAGCTTCTCAAAAAGAATTTCTGAGTCTCTTCCCCAGAGATTGTCACTCAGTAGGTCTGGGAACAGGCCCAATATTTTTAAAGCACCCAGGTAATTCTGATGAAGGTAGTTCTAGGACTATACTTTAAGAAACATTACTCTAAATAAACTTCACATGACACCTACAGAACTAATGCTCTAAAATGTTTAAAAAAATGTATTTAAATAGAGCTGTAATACTCTTACCATTACAAGAAATTTAAGGCTGCTTACCCTATACACTTGCTTTACTATAATCACTACAATTTATAATATGCACTTTTTCATTTTCCATGATGCCTAAAATATAGTGGGCATTTGAAGATTTGGAGAAAAGTTATTCTGTTACTCCAAACACAACATCAGCCAACACCTGATTCAAGTATGTTCTCCAGAACATCAAAAATGCTGCCAAGTCAGTGACATCCCATCTGCCGATGTTCTAAACAGACAACTGTACTCTCACTATAATAGGTCTTTGAGTTCTGTAACCACCTGTTTTTTTTTTCCTATTTTTAAAGATGTACCAGTCTGAGGCCTTCCTTTTAAAAGGATTTTCAAAAGACAGCAGGTTGAACTGAGGCAAGCTCTCCAGTACCTACTACTACATTATGACTCCAGGAAACAAATGGGTGACCGACCCCACGTGGCCCTGCTCGGCATACACCTGGGAGAATGGAGCAGCTCAGAGTTAAATGAAACCATCTGAAGTAATTTCTACAGAAAACTTCTGTAAATCTTCAAAACCTGAGCTCTCATCTGAATGACTGGATACATGTTCAGTTACTGAATACTGGTTTAGTGTAAGGAGTTTTCAAACCTAGCTATATATTAAAATCATCTGAGGAGCTTAAAAACAAAAAATCACCCAGTGGCCATCCCCTCATCTAAGTTCTGGTGTTATTAGTCTGGGGTAAGATCTAGGTATTGCTATTTTTCAAAGCTTCCATAAGAGATTCTGATATGCAGTGAGGGTTGAAACCCACTGGTTTTGTGGAGTGTTTATAATGGTGTATTTGCAACATCACTGGAGTATTTCAAGGCAATCACTAATGAAACTTTCGCACTATATAGCTATCCTGAATACATTCTACCCAAGTAATAAAGGGTAAGAGAAAGTCAAAGTCCATTACCAAAATAGCATGAAAAAGTTCAAATTTAAAAATTTATCCCAAACTAGCATTTGTGAATCTGACACTGTTAACATAAGATCCCGTAACCAGTAGAAACACTGATTACAAAAACAAGCTTCTGTGAATCCAGCAGGGCAAGAGATACCAAGGATTCATGTCAGAGAAACTATTTAAAACTTCATTAGAGGTACAGAGTTAGGAGCCAGAGGCAGAAGGGCAGGTGGCATGGGAAAGGTCACTGCTGCCGTAGTTTCTCTCTCTGGAGGGCATTGCAGTGACTGAACTCAAGGACTCCCTTTAGTCATTCTCAAGATCAAGTAAAACATTCCAAGTTACATTAATGAAATAATAAATCAATGCATGTAAACTCCAAGTGGAAATTGCTCTAGGTGTTGCAATCCAACGTCATCAGCAAAGCAAACTGAGGGTTATTATTATTATTATTATTATTTATCAAGTATGTGAGAGCAGCATGTACTAACACACCGCCTCCCCACCCTTAAAACAGAAGAATTTTCAGGTTAGCTCCACCCTGGATTGGTGCTATAAGTAAACCTCCTGCTTAGAATATCCCATTAGTCCCTGCTACAAGACAGGGAAACAAAAGTCCAAGAACAATGAAGGACTGATGGATTTAAAGAATAGCAGCACCTCCCTTGAGTACTTCCTACCACCCTTCTAAAGCTGACTCAAGGTGGGAGTACCCACTTCAGAAATAAAATATATGTGTCACATAATCCAGATTAAATTAGAACTTTTTTGTTTTTAAATAGAAGAGGTTAACCAAGTCCTGCTTAATTAAGAGCATCTAACATCGTAAGAACTTCAATAACTCTCCTTTCCTTATTTCCCAGCTAAATGTTGGGTTGGCCAGAAAGTCCATTACGTTTTTTCTGTATGACGACTCCAGTAGTGCTTACTTGTCTCTAACCTCATTCAAAACAATTTTGTTAAACCGTATTGTGACAGCTTCCTTATGAGTGTGAGTTTTAAAAAAACTTATCAAAATTTTTGTGCAGCCATTTTAATATTGAAGATGGAAGATGATACACAACATTTTGGGCATATTATGCTTTATTATTTCAAGAAAGGAAAAAAGGCAACTGAAACACAAAGATTTGTGCAGTGTGTGGAGAAGGTGCTGTGACTGATCGAACGTATCAAAAGTAGTTTGCAAAGTTTCTTGGCACTAATGACATTTTGACCAAGCAATTCTTTACTGTGGGGCTGTCTTATGCGCTGGAAGATGTTTCGCAGCACCCCTGGCCTCTACCAACTAGAAGGCAACAGCAGGAGATGGCCGACATACTCAAAATATGCAAATCAATAAAGTTATTGGTGAAAATGAAAAATGTGTCTTTTATTTTATAGAAAAAATAATGGAATTTTTGGCTAACCCAATAATTTTCCAGTTGTTATTTTGCTTCTTACTTCCATCTGATCCCCCGGCTCCCCATTTGTTGAATTTTGGATGTTTTTCCCCCCAACTCATTTTCAGTTTCTTCCTGATTCTTGATTTCTTGATTTTTCTGATTCTATCTATGGCTCTATTTATGTCAGTCTCTACTCACGTTTCTGAAACAGACTATGAAAAATAGATTACAAGAAACAATGTACTCCTTTCTCATATGCCCTCTTCTCTATAAAATCACAATTTCCTGTGTGGGACTATCCTTAATTGTCTCCTTTACTTTATCATAAACTATATGAAAAATCTTCTACACATATATACCCACTCTCCAAAAAATAAAGAAAAGAAAACCTGATATATACTTTACTACTGGAAAAGAAAAGGGGGGGAGGTGACAACAGCTTGAAAGTAGCCTGAGTTTATGAATGATGGTAACTGCTAACTTACCCAGTCAGTTACCCCAAATGCCTAAAAGTTCTTTGTTTGGAACTCTGGGATTACTTTTTCTTATGAAAAATTATTTTTCACGGTCAATCTGACCATCCATAACATAAATGAAATAATGTACGCTTGCAAAGAAAAAATGTTAAGTAATACAGTGTGACACATAGAGGAAAAGCAAATGAGTCTTATTTTATATTAGTAATTAAAATAAAAAAGAATTCTATTCAGAATGAAGAAGAATAAGAATACGTAAGGCTGTTTTTTAATAACAGACATGGGGTTTCCAGATACTTGCAGCAATAGAGGTTGATGGCACTAGTTCAAAATAAAGTCTAATTTCTCTTCAAAAATTTAATATTACTTTCCTACATATATGAAAATCACTACTATATTAACGGTCAATAGTCAGTTACTTTAAGGAGCACAATGATAATGAAGAAAAATTTTCAGAGCTAATTAGTCAATACATATCAGACAAAAATTAATAAGTAAAAGTAGGTAAGAAACAACCACCCTAGATTTCAAAAAAAGAGGGAACAAATCTCAGACAGAAGGAAGCTCCTGCCACTAGGGGAGAGGTAGCCACGGTCTTGCATGTAGAGGCCACTAGGTGATGCTACCAACCAGAACAGCTTGGCTGCCACTGAGGTTAGGTGGGCACAAGCAGAACGGAAGGAGACGTGAAAAGTCTGCATACAGCTAACTGATCGTGCTGAGTGGCTCTAAGTCTCTGAGACTGCACTGCCGGTGGCGATAGAGGTTCACACATGAGCTAGAATACTAAACCCTACTTAGGCTCTACTCTCAGCCTGTTCCTTCCTTTTTGTTCAGAAATTCTGTCTTACAATAAAGTGAACTAAAATCTTCTTTCAAGATTTAAACAAAAGAAGTTGAAATGAGAATAATGGAAAGATAAGGTGTTCTTTCCCTTGTTTTTCCATGTAACAAGAAGACATTCTGCTTCACATCAAATCTCTGTAAGTTAATAAATGTTCAGAAACACAAAAAATGCCTTACACAAAGAGAACATTGCCTTAAAACGACAGCTGCACAGCCTCCTAAATATGTACTGTAATACACACAGGATGACCTGTAACGTACTTTGAACAGCCACGGCACTTGCACAGGGCAGTCAAGACAAAAGCAGCTACACTTAACACTCCTTGTAGATACAGGTTCTTATTCTGCATCTTGGATTATTCAAGAAATAAGAAATAAATAGCTAAGGACACAGCAAGACCTAAAGCCACACTATTATTACAAAATCAGACTATAACCAAATTCTGATAACGTACAAGGAGTGATGGGCTTTGATTAAGAAAAAAAATTACCTAAAAAACAGCAATACAACACTATTCCTCTGAAAATATTTCTAAAATTTTCAGATTAGTAGTGGGACAACTGTTCTAAAAGTAAAATCTCATTTATTATATTCTTTCAGCTGACCAATTAATCTATTTTAATCTCTGCCAAGGACAAATTTCCTAATCACATAAATACCTTTTCATTTGAACAGCTAGAGTGTCCGACACTTTCATTAATTCTGTATATTCCAACCTATAAGGGCTCTACACTAAATGCATCACAAGGATTGAGAAATACCCATTCAAAGTGTGCACAAAGACCACCCAGAATAAACTGAAATCTACACTTAAAAACCCTGAACTACTTTAAAATAAACAAAACTTGTCTTAAAAGGAAAAAAAAAAAAAAAAGACCAAGCCTTATATTATTAAGTATTCCTTATAATTCTTACTCACCTGGTACTGAGCCATTAATGCCAATGGATTATTATTCTGACTGTTATCAAATGTTAAAACATCAAATACTCCAACACAGTTTACTCGCAACCTTTAAAGATCAGAGAATTTAAAAAAATAATTAAAACAAAATTTTAGAAGGTATATACTAGTGGAAATTGATCACTTCCTGTAATATTTGGAAGGATCTCAAAATATTATTTCCTCTAATCTCCTGTCCTACCCCCATAGAACCTCTACCAATCACCATTTCAGAGGTGAGAAATATGAAGTGATAGACCTAAGGCTATAAAAGCCAGCAACTAATAAAGCCAGAACTGTAACTCCTATCTCTGACTACCAGCCCAGGGGTCTTTCCACTGTACCAAGCTGCTTCATTTATGTAAAGAGAACTAGTTATCTTCCTAACACTTGTTGAACATGTACTAGTCAACACTGGAGGCATTTCACATGTATTAACTTATTCCATCCTATCAATATTCTTAATGAGACAGATGTCTTATAAATGTGGAAAATGGAGAGAATAGTACATGCCTGATAGGGTTACTGAACACACAGAAGTTAAGTACCTTGATCAGGGTCGTAAAGTCAGTAACAGAGCCAGGATACGAACCCAGGTCACCTGGTACTACATCCTGAGCTGTTCATGCTACACTGTCCAAGAAAAGTCTCAAAATTACAATTCAGACAAAACTCTGCTCTAGTCAGGATCTGTGTGTTTGATTCTATCAGTAGTTCTCAAAGCACAGGGCCCGGATGGCAGCAACAGGACACCTAGGAACTTGTTGGAAATGCAAACTCTCAGGTGCTACTCCAGATTTATCCAGCTAGAACTCTAGGGCTGGGGCCCAATGATGTGTGCTAAATAAGCTCCCCCTGGATAGTTCATAATGAAAATCTGAGAACCACGGCTGTACACTGTATCTCCCCACAATCCTAACCATACATACCTCCAAACCCTTACAAGACTCTTGATTAATAACCAGGCATTTTATTAAGAATTCAACATTTTTTTTTAAATTTACAAATGAACTCAAAGTCAGCAGTTCTTCTGGATGGAATATATGAAGAGGTAAAATTAAAACAAAACATCATGCTTTGTTTAAAATCTGTCATAGGTTAAATGTTCAATAAAGAAGCCAAAACTCAAAAAGCTAGTACCTAGTTTTGCCAGTTATCAGAATTTTTGTTGGGTCCATAACTCGACACGCCAAACCTGCCGTATGAATGGTACGCAATGCAGAGCTCAACTGGACAATATATGCCCAAATAAGAGATTCCGGCAATAGTCCAGCATGCTGTCTGGGCAATGGTCCATCATGTTGACCTATAAAGCAAATAATAATTTTTTAAAATCTTAACTTAAATAATCAACTGAAACACTAAAACCAAAATTAATAAAATTTATCTATATTCATGGTATAATTTGTCAATATATACATATGTATATAGGTAAAATTTAAGTTTAGTCTATAAGAACTTAAGAGACAAACCCAAAATTTCCCATTTTGAGATTATACCTCTACATTGTTAGCAGCAGCAGCACTCTCACTGAACTGCTCTTTTCTGGACCACTGTAATTGACTAAACAAAATTATTTAAAGAACTTATATTTAATTATGAACCAAATAAATGCAAATTCTGATTAAAAAAACAGGAACTGTAGAGAATGTTATTTTACATAAAATATGGATATTCCCAGCATATATTATTGTACAAGCATGTGAGACCCATTCATTCTATGGTTTGAGGCAAATAAAAGTCTCTACCATCATTTATGCTGGAAGTTTTCTTGTTCTTCTTGTACTGCTCAGCCTCCTCTATTACAGCCATGTCTGTTAGATATGACGACATCCAATTCACAAAAACATGAATGTAAAACACTGAATGTCACTTATGTGTAAAGATAAAATACAAAAAAAAAAGATCTGGTCTACCATGAAAAGTAATCATCTTTATTCTATTGATTCTTTTATTTTTTAAGATTTTATTTATTTTTAGAGAGAGGGGAAAGGAAGGAGAAAGAGAGGAAGAAAAACATCAATGTGTGATTGCCTCACGCGTGCCCTCCCACCGGAGACCTGGCCTGCAACCCAGACATGTGCCCTGGGAATTGAACTGGCGACCCTTTGGTTCGCAGGCCAGCACTCAATCTACTGAGCGACACCAGCCAGGGATCTATCGATTCTTAAAAATGCTTCCTGATACTATTTTCTGGGTCACTGTTAATCCTAAAATCAGCAGAAAAGGAACCATATAAATTTAATCCAGATTTCATAAATATAGTTGTCCCCCGTTATCCACAGTTTCATCTTCCATGGTTTCAGTTACCAGATACTGACCACAGTCAGAAAATATTAAATTTCCCCAACCATCAACATCATCTGCTCCTGACATCCAGCCACTGACATCACCATGGCTCAATGATCCAGGATGTATGGAAGCAGAGGGTTTTCCTTCTGATGTACCATCAAGAAGGTCAATAGTAGCCTACCACTCCATCACAATGCTTACCTATGTCATTCACCTCGCTTCATCTCATCACATTGACATTTTATCATCTCACATCATCACAAGAAGGGTTAAAACAATATGTTTTGAGAGAGATCACATTCATAGAACTTTTATTACAGTATATTTTTATATAAATGTTCTATTTTATCATTGGTTACTATTGTTAATCTCTTAGTGTGCCTAATTTATGAATTTAACTTTATCAGTACTCTTCCCAGTTTCAGCATCCACTGGGAGTCTTGGAATGTATCCTCTGTGGATAAAGGGGAACTACTGTGTTTCAGGGAATATAACCTTATAAATTCAAGTGTTCATATGGTTATAAACAAACCTTTTGTGAATCAGGTCTGAAAACACAGTTAAATGAGTAAGTGTGGAGATAATAAACAGCAAATAGGTACTTAAACCTTGGCCAAAGAATTTATGCGTACAACCCATGGACATGAACTAAGGGAGGAGGGATACTGCAGGGAGGAGGGGGATAAAGGGAAAAAAAAAAAGCAAGGTACTTAAGGCTTGGTATAAAATTTTCAGGAAAAAAGCAAATACAAAATTCAAAAATTGCTATCCCTGAATTTAGAACTAAAGATAATAAAATCAGGAAAACAGTCTTAGATGATTCAAAAAGTGGCTCTACTGATAAATGCCAAGACAACATTAATGACCAGAATAAAGTATTTAAATAAAACTATGTAGTAAATGTGGTAATAAGAAAAAGGAATATTTATTAAAAAACAATGCTTACTGTGTGCCAGACTGTGTCTAGTTAATTTACCCACATTTTCTTACTTAAACCTCTTATCACAACTCCTATAAGGTACAGTATTACTATTATACCTCTTTTCTAAGTTAGCATATTTCCTGAAATACGCAATTTTTTTGTGCTCAGTTAATAAGTGAAATAGTTTAAGAAAACATTACACTTTCATCTATGTTTCTATGAGTTTAAACAACCACTGGCCTTTATTTACTTTTTTTAATAGTCACATTGGGAAAACAGGATTGCCTTGTAACAGAAGTTGCTGTAAATTAAAGTATATATGGTACATTTAGGGATGTTACTACCATTCAAACAATACTTTCAAATATTAGAAAAAGGACTGATTCCTGTGAAAATATAAACATATCAAATAATCAATCAACATCAAAAACAGAATAAAGTTAAAAAAAAAAAAGCTGGAAAGCAGTGCTATAAATCAGTGGATCTCAACGGGAGTAAATTTTGCCCCCCTTAAGGGACATTTATCAATGTCTGGCATCACAACTGGAGTAGAGGGCCGCTACTAGTATCTAGTGGGTAGAGGCTAAGGATGCTGCTGAATATCCTGCAATGCACAGAACGGGCCCTACACAAGTATTTATCCAGCTCCAAATGTCAACAGGGCTGATCTTGGGAAATCCAGCTATAAATTATAGCCAACAGTCATTTCACAGGTGGTATTACTAAAATAAACTTGAGCAACTACAGCTATGTTCATCTGTAAAAAAAAGTCATACCACATCCCCTTCAATAAAATTATGTGTCTACAGATGACATGGCAAAAGGAAAAGAAATGACCACACTACATGACCAGATTTTTAATGTGAAACAACCATGTAACCACAGCTTTCTTTTTGTAACTGTCAAAAAGCAAAGTTACAAGTAAACAGAATATATTTTTACCATAGGTAGAATCCTTAAAAAACTTACAATCCAAAAAATTACTGTCATGTGACTCAAATCTTTCTCCCTCCAAAGTTTCTCTCAGTATGTACTCAAGAAAATCTTTAAAATATTAAACACAATGCTTCTTTCCTGACCCCACCAAAGAAAATGAACCATACTTTTCCTCTCCAAATATATAAATTAATTAACAGACATCTCAAAATGGATTTACTTTTACTCTGAAATTATTTATCCTTTAAATAAACATTTGTCAGCATATAATATTTTGGTTCTTTGCAATATTATTAAAAATGAGAAAAAAAGATAATATTCCCCACTTAAATTACCTGAAAATTTATTTTAAAGACTAGTTCCTTAAGTAACATGAAATCCTACATTTAAACAAAAGCACTGGTTTAGGAAAATAATTTCATAAATGATATACAGTCACATCAGACTCTGAGGGAGTCCTTAAACTCAGAAAATGTAAAAATTAAGAGAAAAATACTTATAATAAATGGAAAATGCAATATGATATAAAATAACAATATACAAGGAAACCAAATAAACCAAAACAAAACACCAAAGCTGGAAAGAAATACATCAAGACACCCATAATGGTCGTGTTTTGTGTAGTGAAGCTACAGGGATTATCTTTCAATTTACTGAATTTTCCAAATCATCTCTACTCAGAAAGCATTAGATTTTTAAAAGAAAAAAAAAAAAAAACTGTTAAGAGAATAAAACTCCCATCATATTCTGTTATTCAAATTTCAGATATTTATGTGAGATGGGTTCTTTCAGAACCCATCTTCATCTCAGTCTATACACATAACACATTATTTCCTAACTTGTTACAGACTGACCCCATTTCTTTTTAAAATGCAATAGGGTCTCTAACCAGAATGACTACAGGGATAAAATTTCATGTATTTTAAAATATAAACTACTCTCCCACAGAACAAAAAAGCATTTGTCAACATACAACTTGCTTGCCTCTTTTCCTTACCCCACTTTCTCTTTGTGAAGTAGGCATCAGCATTGGGGTCATTGAAGTGTCTGCTCATCATAGTCTCTCCTCCAGCATGGAAATCATATGCAAACACAAGAGCTTAAAATAAAACACAAACATTCATTACTGCGATCTGGCTTCAAACAGTTAAGCTCCCAAGAAGAAAGACAATTGCAAATTACTCACAAGGCTCTGCAAATGCTTTAGTGGTAAATACCTCACGCAAGGTTACAATATTTGAGTGCTGAATTTTTTTCCACATATCAACCAACACCATGCATTTTGTGTTAACAAGACGAAAACCTGAAAAAGTAAAATTTTTCTTCTAAATTGTCAATGACATCTCCCCTATTCCATCAGAAATGTGAAGGAAAAAAACATGTTATACATTACTATGTATCACTAATTGTCAAATGAAATAATAAATTTATTTATTATACTTTAAATTCATATATTAAGTAAATACATTCAGGAATGTTTGAAAAATCTCAGCCTCAATAAGATGCTTCTAAAAGAGGATAATTTATTTTCCTTACCATGTATCCTCCGAAGACAATATGGCAGATCATCTTTGCTATTTACGGCTTTGTAGCAAGATGTAATGTAGCCAAAATTACTTGATTTCTGTATCCGGTTGGGGGGTGGGAGTGGTTCTAGAGGGAATAGGCTATGGTAGCTATCAACTTCTGCAGGGACTGCTAGAGTAATTCATAAAAAGACAGATGACTTAACTTGCAGACATTCATAAATCTCTCAGAATAATAAAGAAGAAATCAAACCTACTATAAATAACTGGTATCAAAATAGACTTTCTGTTCAAGAACAGTGTCAACATTCGCAATAATTATATAAAACAACTGGTTTCATTATCAATATTAAACAGGCATTATAAAACAATCATAGAACTAGATTTCATACACTCAAAATTACAGCAAACATCAGAAACAATGTCTAATCACTTAGAAATATTAAACATTTCTGATTCTGATATTGAATAAAATCAATATATATTTTGTTTCTTTAGACATTTATTTGTACAAAATATATTTAGACAATGAGGTTAAACTATGAACTCTTGTTTTTAAAGCATAAAGAAATTCAAAATAAGTAACATTAAAATGGAGAGTGCATATATGTAGTACGGTGGTGTGTGTATGGATGTATAAATACAGCAATCTGTATCAAAACTCTCCAACCACTCAGTGGAACAGCAGTTTTAATCCCTAGCAAAACATAAAAGAAAATTAAACAACTCTACTACCAAGCCTGCTATCCTCCTCAAAGAAAGAAAAATTATGTTTAAGGATGTATAATGCATTGGGATTTGTTTGTAATACTGTTGTGTATTAAAAACTGTTTATCTTGAATCCCTACGTGTTGTTTCTTAAAAAGACTAGAAAGTCAAACATGAAATGTACTCAGTGGTTGGTTTCTCTACTGAGTATAGGTATTTTACTGTCCCTTCTTTATTGCTCCGTATTATCTAGAACAAACATGAGTCAGTGTTACAATCCAAATAGAGACATGGTTTTTAATGTTTCAAATATAATCAACTATATTTTCCAACTGGAAAGCTTCCAATGGTGAAATGTCTTGAATGACTTAGGAATGCTCACCATATCTCAACTGAAAAGCAGATGAGTGAACATGCAGCTATGCCTAGAAAATCATGTAGTAAAATGATTTTACAGCAAAATTTTAACAATTGTATATACAGAGTGGGAGGATTTTCTACTACTTATTACACTAGTCTGTAGTTGCTTAACACTATTTGGAAACATGGCAATATATCTTATGAAAAACTCACAAACAAAAACAACAAATAATTTTTAACCTATGACTATTAAAAAATCTGGTGAAACCCTATTAAGAAAACTCTAATTCCAGAAGACAGGTTCAAAAGGACCCCTCCCTCTATGCCTCTGCCAAATTCTCACGCTTATAATCTCTTAGTTCAAGGAACAATTTTATGATAGAACTCCTTACTTCATAAATAAGGAAAACAAGGATTACTCCTCTAAAGAAGGAGTAGGGAGACAAATTCAAGAGGTTGATTTTGGAGTCCTGTGCTCTTAATTCCTACATGACATTTCAGCCATAGTGCAAAACATCCATTCAATGTAACTTTCAAACCATGGTCAAGTAGCATGTTCCACTGAAATAAAGGCAATAAGGGAAGTATACAGACAAGTGAATGTGGCTGTAACTTTTGCTTATTTATGATTTATTTGAATGATCAGTGTAATTTCCAAAAAACAAATGATAAATTTTGTTTTCTAGCTATTTCATAAGGGAAGTAATTAATTTCCAATTAGTAAAAATGTGTCGAGTACCTACTATGTATTAGTGAACTGACAGCAATGAAATACGGGTTCTTAACAAGAGGCTTAGAGATTTATATAACATATAGCACAAGGACAGGGCTGAGTTGCAGGTCCACTCCCCGGATGGGGCACGTATGAGAGGTAGCCGATCAGTGTTTCTCTCTCACATATATGTTTCTCTCCCTCTCTTCCCCACTCTCTAAAAATAAACAAAATCTCAAACATATATATTCAAGGTAAAACAGCTGTTTAAAAAGTGCAATTCACCATGGCACTGGTTCTTAAACTTTAGCACCATGCAGAATCTTGTGAAAACAGTTTGCTGGGCCCCATGCCCATAGTTTTTGATTCAGTAGGTCAAAAGCAGGGTCCAAGAATTTACTATTCTAACGAGCTCCCAGGTGATGATGAAAGGACTCTGGGGGTGGGGTAGGAGTAGAGGGTGGGGGGAAAGGTCAAGGACCCATACTTTGGAACCACTATACATGGAAACACAGAGAAGGGAGCCATTCCCAAGAATGGCTCTTTCCTTGGGAAAGATCTTACAGCTGATTTGGCATGTTTACTAGAAATTAATGAGCTAAAACTAGTGGAAAGAGTGCTTTATCACGAGGAAGTAAACAGAACAAAAACAAGAAACAAGGAATGAATGTGTACAAAAACAACAAACAAGGCATGATAGTGAAATCTCAAGTGGTGGAGGAACAAGGGTAAGGGTATAGCACAGAGGAGGTGCAGCACAGAGGAGGTGCAGAGTGGAGATAAAACAGAGAGATATGTTGGAATTCAATCTGCAGGAAATTTAAATGCCACACAAAGACTTGAAATTTACTATGCTAGCAGTGGTACTCACAGCATCAGTGTAAAAAAGAGACTGCATGAGGGACACAATCAACTAAAAATCTTATAGTCTTAACTCCTTCATCCCTCTGTCTACTTTCAACCAAGTCATGCTGAATTCCAAACAGTGCAGAGGGAAAAAATTGTGCTGCAGTGGAAACATGCTTAGGTTGCAGGCTGAATTCTCAGTCAGGGTGTGGATGAGAGGCAACCACCTGATGTTTCTCTCTCTTCCCCTCCCCCTCTCTCCAAAATCAGTAAACATATCCTTCGGTGAGGATTAAAAAGTAATTATATGATTCTACCAACCTTTGCTTTCCTTCCCTTTTATATAGTTTTACTATACCTATATGTACTCAAGTTTATGATGTATGCATATGTTCATGCATGTATATGATATATACATATACTTACATGAACTTAAGTATGCGTATGCACTTCAGTTAGGTTTATGAAAAGCTGTTGTGCTGTATGTAATGTCACAACTTACTTTTTTACTCAATATTACATTACAAGCCTCTTCTGTATTGCTGCATGTCAGCACACTTTCTTCACTTTAACACCTATGTAATATTCCATTGTGTAACCCGATCAGAGTTAATTCATCCCACCCTTTTGATGGCATTTGGATTGGTCAAGGTTTCTGATTTAATGAGCAACAATATTATGGGTACCTTACACATTTTCTGTGTAGGGGTGTACCTATATCTAAGAGCAGAATAGCTGGATCATAGGGAACGTAGATATTTTAGTTTCGAAAGTGATAACAAGTTCACCAATTTACACTAACAACAGCCATGTACTGGAGAACCTATGGATCCATATGCTCACGCTTTATATGATCAGATTTTAAAATGGAATTTTATTTGTATTTCCCTAATGAGTGATGGTTGACATCTTTTCTTATACTTATCAGTCACATGAATTTCCATTTTCTGGAAGTGTATATTCCTATCCTTTGGTCATTTTTTTATTGGACTGTTTATGCTCTTACTGATTTGTATTTTATGTTCTTTGTCAGTTTTGTAAATATCTTCTTCAAGTTTTTTCTTTACTATAGGTGCCTCTGGAGTGTTTGAAATTTTATTTAGTGAAATTTATCAGTATTTTCTTTGAGTCAACAATACTTGACTCCTCTATTTTTATTTATATTTTATAGTAAGAGTTTTACAGTTTTGTTTTAGACATTTAAGTTCTCAATCTATTTGGAGCTGATTTCTAGATGTGGTTTGAGAACATCCAATTTTCTTTTACATAAAAACAATCATTTTTGCAATGTCTTGCTTTCCCCACTAATATACCATCTCTATCACAAAAAGGGCTCGGGCTCTCCCTGAGTCTGTTCCACTAATCAATCCATCTAACCCAGTGCCATGGCCACACTGTTAGTCACTGCAGACTCAAACCAAGTCTCTCCTCCCATAACACACCCAGAATTCCTAATCATAATCTTCAAATTATCTTGGCCCTTTTCTCTTTGATGATTTTATCATATACTATGAAAAGCTCTGCTATAACATAATAAAAAAATAAAAATAAAGACCAACCTCTATTAGAAGCTTGAAACTTTCAGACCTACCCTACCCACAAAGTCCAGGGGGACTGGAGGTTGAGTTATCACCAATAGCCAAAGATTTAATCGACCATGCCCACACAATGAAATTTCCATAAAAACCCCTAAACAGTGAGATTCAGAGAGCTTACAAGTTGAGGAACTCATTGAGGTGCTGAGAGGGTGGCACACCCAGAGAAGGCAAGGAAGTCCCCCAGTCCATCCTCCCCCAATATGTACTAATACATTTCTTGCATTTGGCTGCTCCTGAGTTATATCCTTTATAATAAACCAATAATAGTACATAAAGTGCTTTCCATAGTTCTGTGAGTCATTCCAAATTACCAAACTTGAGGGGGTGGTAAAAATGCCCCAAATTTGTAATTGGCCAGACAAAAGTGTAGGTAGCCTGCATACCACATTTAAGCTGGCATCTGGCATAGTAATAATCTTGTGGGACTGAGTCCCTAACAATTAAATTGTTAAGACACAAAATAGATGTTTGAAGTATTTCAGTTAAAAAAGTTGATATGCTTTCATTAGTACTATAGTGAATCTGTAAGTCAGTTCAGAAAAATTAACATCTTAATCATTATGTACTCCTATTCATGAATTAAGTATTTCCCTCTATTTATCTCCCCCAGTGAGAACTTACACATCCTTTGTTGTATTTACTCCTAGGTACCGATATTCTGAAACCATTGCAAATGATTATTGGCTTCGGTCAACAGAAATGCAACCGAGATGTATTAATCTCATATATAGTTATTTTCTAAACTCTACTATAATTTCAAATTACGTCTAATGTACCAACATATGATTTATACATGATTGGAGTCATAAAGACTAGAATACTACATAAACCTATTTTTCTTTTTTTCCTTTTACCCTCACTAGGGCCTCAACTGCAAAGCTAAATAATTAAGAAAACCCTAGCCTGTTAAAGGTTATGCCAGGTAAGTTCCCTGCCTATCTAAATTGGAAAGATCAGTCTTAAGACATACAGCCAGACACACGCCTTTTGATTCTTTAGCAGTCAAGAAGACACATGGCAGACAAGGCCAAATCCTTGATAACAACAGGTGTTTTAAGATTATCTCTGTGGCAAACTATTCCTAGTGTTATTATACCATATTTACCCTTGCTTATACAGAATAAGCTAGGGAAGGAGATTTTAATGATCTCTTAGAAACACTGTGGTATAGTCAGAAAAACCTAGGTTTAAATCCTGACTCAGACAGCCAATTAGTAGCCACTGGTCTTAAAAAGTTACTGAAACTGCCTGTTGACTTCAATTTTCCTCAGATGTAAAATGGAGATGATAATATTAGTATCTATGTCACAAGATTTTTGTAAGCAGGTAAGTCATAAAGCATTTAACCATCATACTACCTGGCATACAGTCATCTAAAAAGTAGTAATAATAAAAATCACCTTTCCCTGCTGCTTAAAAACCTATACACTTTATCAAGTTTCAGAAAACAATAATATTCTAGTACACAGTGAAAATTACCACAAATATAAAACTATCTAATTTTTTGATGAACTAAATTACCATCATGTGTAAAATTAATTTAAATAAACTGGGTAATCTGTGCCATCCTGGAATTCTTAAGTAGATTTGAAATAAATATCCATAAAATAGTAATTAGCTAGTTTAAGACATAAAAATGTGTAGGAGTACACAAAAATTATAATATCCTTTAAAGGTTTTCATTATTTATTTTTAGAGAGAGAGGAAGGGAGGGAGAGAAACATCGATGGGTCACTTCTCATAAGTGCCTGACTTGGGACCGAACCTGCAACTCAAACATGTGCCATGACTAGGAACTGAACCCACAACCTTTCGCTTTGTGGAATGACCCCTACCCAACTGAGCCACACTGGTCAGGGCTAAGAATATTCATATCCTTTAAAAGGAAGAATAAGAATGAATTAACTTGAATTTTACCTGGCATATCTGCTTGATCAATTTGAGCCATTGTTATTAAATGTCTGTTAATGAGCTCCTAAAGGGGGAGAAAAAAGGTATATTTACATCTAAACACAGGTTCTAAAATCTGGATTTTCTATTATAACTAAGTAACAAAAGTATTAATGTTTTGGTATGTGTAATTTTTAATGCTGATGTCATAAAATAACTATTCTAATACTGGTATAATGCCAGAAGTCCAGTCTTGAATATACCTGCCCCTAATGAAGATTGGGTTCCAGTAAGTGTGCTATAACCTAAAGCACATAACTAACTCTGGTTGAAACTCAAGGTCTACGCTAAGCTTGTCATAGTTCACTCTAATAAACGTTATACAAGTACAGCATACTTCTGTGAAACAAAAATATTTCTAAGAATATAAGTGTAAAACGAAATTCAACGTATCAAATAATACCTAGCTGTCTTAACAAAAAATTCTTTTTTAAAACCTACTGAATAGAAACTGTTGAGCTCTACTAGAATGAAGTTTATTTCCGGGCCAACTACCTAGTCTGAACCTGTAGATATTAGCAAAAGGTTTCTGAAGGTTAGAAACCATTTAAATAATTTATTTACATATTTCGAAGAGGCCTTTTAATGCACAGGATATGATGTGCAGAAAGGTGGCCCATTTAAATAGCTATCCTATGTTTTACATCTGAACACATAATTACCTGCCACTTTCTTAAAAAACAGCTTTCCTTACATGTTGCTTAGAACTCCTAAGTTCTAAATTCTATCTGTTTTAGGACAGCATATTTGATTAAATAATGTGATTTAAAAAGAACTCTGTTGTTTTTCCAGTTCTTTACTAGAGAACAAGAGACATTCAGCATCCCTAAAAGGAATTCTGGATGCATACCTGTCGGAGCTCATCGGCCATGAAGAAGGAAGGTGCATTTGCTTTTGGTTGCATATAAGCAACATGAGGTGCAGTTGGAGGATAAATATGATAGTTTGGAAATACCTAAAAAGGTAGGGAAGGAGAAAATGTAATGATCAATTTTTCTCAATTGATAAGCTTTATCATTGTTCTAATAAAGTTTTCATCTATAAATGACAGTGATAATTGATCATTTTAAATCTTTAAATGATAGTGAATTAAATACCTCAGAGAAAAACTTATCAGTTATACTTTCTGAATTTATTTTAAAAGTAACCTTATGTTTAATAATCAATTTGAAAAATGTAATGAAACATTTCTTCATATACAGTAAAATATAAGCTCCAATGAGAGGGAAAAGTAGCTCTTTGGATGAAATGTTACACAAATATTTTCTAAGTACTTTAAAAAGAAATTGGAAGACAGAAAGAAAGTAGATATTAAAGGTGTTGCAGCACAGTCAGATAATGAAATAACACTGCCCTGGCTGCCCAAAGAACTGCCCCCTTGTGGGCTTTTTGTGGCTAACATAAACAAAAAAGTGTTACCTAAATACCTGTCAAACACTTCAAACTTCGACAGTAAAGAGGACTGACTGATTTACTCTGAGTCAACAGGTTAAGTGAACAGAAGGGTGCAATAATGTATTTATGTTCCAAGCAAACTACAATCCAGTTACTCAATTTGCTTCCAGCTTCCCGTCTTTCATTCTTCCAATTAGACTTGGCCCACCACCCTTTCTTCTCTTTTTTCTCTGCCTCTCCTTCCCATCACTGGTCCATCATACAAAATCGAAGTACTAAAGTATCTTTCAAAGTTCTAAAATATCTTTCCTTTTGCTTTCTTCTTTCATTTTAAAAGCTGAAACAAACATTTTTTCTCTTTTAAAAGTCAACTCAGCCAATTTCTGTTCTTCTCAGGTAATTATTCCATTCTGTACTCAAGCAGGTAGTGATTTTGTAGTGCTTGTAAGGTTTCCTTTAACCTATCTCTGCAGGGAGAATAATGCCTTTTTTCTTGCCTTGATTTCCTTACATCAGATAGCGTAGTTTGACTTAACTATATCAGGTTTACCATGAGCATATTTTTGAGTGGTCTGAAGGGTAAAAACATAAAAACGTACCATATATAATCTCTACAAAAAGAGCTGAGACAGTTTTGTGACAAAAGAACCTGTTTATAAATCTCTTCTTTCTACAAATATGATAAAATAAAATATAATAAAAATATAAGTAATTATAAAATATAATAAGCCCCCAAAAAGGTAAAACAGTGATAGAATTCTTACTTGAAAGAACCAAGGAAAGTCTCTACTCTACCTCAATTATTTGACCTTCTGTTCGGCAAGCTGTTCTGTGATAATTTTTGAAAGATCTCTGACCAAAAACAAAACAAAATAAAAAACTATTAGCTATTTCATTATTTCTTAAAAAGCACTTTACACGATTTACAAGTACTTCTATAAATGTTTTCACATTTTTCATAAGACGGTTAGGTATGATTATCCCCAGGTACAATTGGGGAAACAATCTCAGAGGTACAAAGATTCAAGAGTCACAAAACAATGGCAGACCTAGGACTCTTAAAAATAAATAACAAAAAATTTGTTGTCTTTCTACTCAAATTTCCTTTTAGTAAAATATTAAACATAATCAAATAAATCGTTAATTTAACTTGTGGAATCAAAACCTGCCTGCTTACTAAAATCCAGCTGCACTTTTCATCTGAGCCTCTCATCTATGAACATGATAAATGTCTACGGTTTAGAGCAGCTTTCATGTTTTAATGCAATTTTGCACTTTTGCTCATGAGTTCATCTGCAACTTAATGTTCTATAGTTAAAAAATAATTTTTGAACAGAAGCAAAATAATGAAGCTAAAATGGTACAATTTATAATACTGCAGTGCTTCCCTTCTCCCTTCCCCACCTTCTCCTGTCAGTGCTGTGGCAGCTCTTTCCTCATCTATAATCAGAGCGCCCTCAACACCCTCCCCCTTAACAACAAATGTCCCATATTGGAGACTTCTGTTCACTGTACTCCACTATCCAGAGGTCTAGTTATTAAATTGCTCACTCACCTAAGGTGAGTTTGCTTTCATTAAGTAGTGAGTTAAAAATAAATAAATAAATAAATAAATAAATAAATAAATAAATAAATAAATGACATCTCCTTTTTCTAACTTCTTACTAGAGGAAAAACTACCTGTAACAAATGTCATCAAGCTTCAGCTCCAGCTAGTACAAGCACTATGTAACCCCATAAGCAAAACATGCCATAAAGTACTAAACTAGGGCTTGAATATAATCTAATTTCTGATTAAAACCAGATTGGTTCAAAACCTGAGTTCTGACTAATGAAAAAAACAGATTACTTTGAAAAGACAAGAGATCAGAATTGCCATCTAAGTTAGAAAATTAAATACTTCTTCACATCAAAATAAAAAGATGCAAGCGGGTGAAGTGCCTCATGAATCTCGTGAATCAGAAGGAACTATGTAAGGGTACTGTCACTTCCCTGTAATGCAGAGACATACCATTCCCGTCAAAGGGGCTGGAGTTGTGTCTGTATAGAAGTATGTTGTCCCACCGACAGTTTCCTTTTGAATCACCTGACCAGAGGACGGAGTCTGAGAAACAGGATTATTAACAGGTGTAGAGGCACTAGAAGGCACCATGTAATTTGCTGGATTTGGAGTGTGACTTCTTCTTCTGGGAGCAGGAGAAGTATGTGGAGTGATCTTGGGGGAATGAAGAGGGGAAGACCCAGCAGACAATGACATTCCTGAAGAAGACATAAAAACATTTCTTAGGGAGCAAAAATTGGTTTTAGAGGAAAAAAAACTGGAAAGTAAAATGCAAACATTAATTTGGAAGAAACATTGTCTTCAGCAAATTCTTTAAGTGCAAAGATGTAATTTGATTTTGTTCTGATTACAAAAAGCTCTGATTAAAGCAAATGTAAACAAGTTTACTTTCAAATATACTCCTTTTCAAATAAATCAGAAAATTTACTGCAACAATAGTCTCCTCCACATCAAGGTTTACATGAGAAACTTCAATAATAAGACTCACCAACAATTTAATAAATTAATTTAATGAAAAAATGAGAAATAACTGGGATACTTTATAAAAGTATGCCTTCTATAAAAATCTTTTTTAATTGTGAGATTAAATCAATAAAACATTTTTATAGAAGGCATGATTCCTTTTTTGGCTATTAACAACAGAAATACCACAGCCACCCTAAAATATTACAGTAATTTTTAAAAATTCAAGCTATTTAATGAGATTTACTAGATTTCTTTTGGATAAATACAATTAACAGAATGGTATGAAAAAGCAAAAATCTTAAACCTTAGTTGAAATACATGGCAGCTTAAACACCGTATTTTTTTAATCAAGCAGTATATTGTTTTGATGCCTTTTGTTTTTAACTCTAAATAGGCATACACCAAAACTGAAGTTTTCTGCAGATGTATACTCTTTAAAATTAGACCAAATGACTCACTATGTTCTAGGGAAGTTATACCTAAACTAGTAAGAAACCATTATATGCGGAGCATCTCTATTATGAATGAGTCTGCTGTGAAGAAAGGGAAAGGACAATGGTCTTTACCCTCCAGGAAGATTCCAAGCTAGCTGAGAAAACAAGACCAGGTCACATGTAAGAGACATAAAATGACTTACAAAAACATTCAAATATAAATTAATATACTGCAAACTACATGCATAAATGCAGATGGGTGCAAATTAATTAAAACCAGGGAGAGTTAATTAAAGGCTTAATTGAAGTGATCAATTCTGAGCAGAGACTGAAGAGAGTTTCTAGAGCTACAATTACACTTCCTGAAAAAAATTAGCTTATCCAGGAAAATCTCTTCTGGCTATTTGGGAAATGACTAAAATCTTTCACCTTTGAAGTAATATGCATCTCATAATTAAAAAAAAAAAAGTTACCAAATGCCTCTGGTCAAAGAAACAGGATTAACAGGGATATAAATTTCAATTTCTAAAAACTCTTAAGACACCAACACTGTTTTCTGAAAATGTGTAGATGAACAAAAATAAGGTGAAAACTGGGATAAAATGTTTACCTTTACTTTAAATAGCCCTTTGCACTTTTTAAAAAGTCTTGACAATTGCTTCATCTGATTTTCTGAGCAACTAAGTAGGTAGGTAGGTGAGGTTACCAGCACCACAGTACAGATCAGAATTGAGACAAAGGGGGGTTTATTTGACCAAGGATATGTGCGAAGTCGACAGCAAAAAGCCAGGCCTCAGACCCAAGTCCCCAAACTCCCAACTGAACACTCCTACCACTGCAATACAATGTGTACTGCACTGACATTAACACAGGCCAGCAGTTCTCCAGTGGGTATTAATGCATCTGTAAGAAACTTTGAAGCCCCCTTTAAAAACAATGTATAAAGAAGCTGAACTACTATATCAAGATACAAGCCTAATTTTAAAAAGAAAGTGTTCCAGGGTTCTCTGTGTCTTTCTAACTCTATATTATACATTTAATGCAGGGTAATCCATACCGTAAAAAGTGGGGGGATTATTAAACTATTTTCAAAAGATAAACATTCCCCAGTTAATACGAAATGCATTTTGATTGTTTTCCTAAAACTAGCCTCCAGTTTCAGGCCGAAAAAAAATGGGCCGAGTCACCAAAGATGAACGTAACCAATGTAAGTTACCAATTCTTAGGCAATTTCCATACGTCTGGCAATAATAAAAGTGCTTCACTTATATTAGTCTTTTCATCCTCACAACAACCTTCTGAGGTAGGTATATCACATTCACCTCACAGAAAAAAACTAAGTTAATAATATTTTTAAACTTACTGTAAGGGCAAATATAGGTTATTAAAGAACAGAATCAAGATTCGAAACACGTCTATTTGATTTCAAAGCCTGTGGTCTTAGCTAATATCCTCTACAGTTGCCCAATTCCTAGGTCTTATACTTGGTGAATAGGACTATCTGAGCTACGTGGGGAGAGGAAGGTGTAGCATGGGGTACAGGCAGAGTTGCTGACATCAAAGTAGATGTATAAGTGGGACAATAGTAGAATCTCTCTTTAAGACTGAACGCTGGGGCCCTCGGCCGGGTGGCTCAATTGTTTGGAGCATCATCCTATACATCAAAAGGTTGCAGGTTCAATCCCTGGTCAGGGCACATACCCAGGTTGCATTCCCTTCATGGTCAGGGAGCATGGAGGTAACAACCAATGCTTCCCTCTCTCTCTCCCTGTGCCCCTGCCCCCACCCAAAAAAAATCAATAAACATATTCTTGAGGGAGGATTAAAAAAAAAAAAAAAAAAAAAAGACCGAACACTTTGAAAAAGATTACCAAAAAGACCTGAAATCAGTTAAGAAGGAAATTCATGTATAGTAGAACTTACAAGTTGTAGGTAATAAGCTTTCACTCACTCAAGAATTTTTAGTTTTGTGGCTATTCTAATATAAAATTGCAACAATGAAATTTGAGTTCATAAATCTGAGCTGAGGCTGACTGGTAAAATAGTAAGCATCACTACTCAAAAGTGTAACAGGGAATTTCAACTGTGTGGAAAGCTAGAAATGAAATTAACCCTTAGATTACAGAAATATCAAATCTAATCACAAAAAGCATGGCTTTGTGCCACCAGAATATTTTACGAACATGTTAAAGAACTGAGTAAAATATGCATACATCTTCTTGGAGAAAGTTATTCTATACTCTTAGAATAATAACTTTTGGATGACACCATATACAATAATCACAGTATAATTTCTTAGTAATTGAATACACAAACTGAGATATTTAAGTCATGTATAATAAATTAACTGCCTTTGAACATTTGAAAAAATTCTTCTAAAAAGTATCCAATTCAAATAAAAGTTAGGAACAAACATAGAAATGCTCACTGGAGAAATTAATGAGAGCAATTAACAAAATAAAGAAATGAGATACAGGAAATTTCAAGTTTAATTTATGTAGGCAAAAGTCAGTATTTTGGGGTGACATGATTTTTTCTTTACCTGAAAAAACAAAGAAAAGCAACAAAAGAGTTGTAAATAATGACATAATTCATTATATGAAACATTTACAATAGTAATACAGGGTGGGACAAACGTAGGTTTTCAGTTGTGAGTCTGTGCAACACAGAGCTTATTCTTGTATCACTATTATAATTTATTAACTACTGTATTATTTTTCCATGTGAACAACTGTAAACCTACTTTTGCCCCACTCTGTATATACTAAGTGAACAGCCTTCCTAAATATAACCAGCCAGTTAGGGCAATATGGTTTCTGGGAAATGAGAGACTAAATAACGGGGAGATACCCTCCCTCAACCCCCACCAATGTTATAGATACTTAGAACTACAAAATAAAAATACGATACCCAATTTTTTAAATATAGCTGAGATAAAAAGAACAACAAAACTCTAAGAACGTAAAACTATGGCAGAATTTGGAATTAAGAGGTTATATTGTGGGAAGTTTGGAAAATCACAACCTATGCCAGATATAGTGTCTACAACCTGAAGCTTTAATGCCCATGCGGGGCACATGAAGCATGGCCTTCAGCACATTAAATGTGGAGAATGAACTCAAATCCTAGTGTAAAGACAGGAGTCTTGAAAAGCTGCACATCAGTGAATCTAGGGCAAGAGAATTTCAAACTATCAGCCCACAGAGGCAAAAGGTAACTTTGTTTGACAGAAAAATGGAAGAAATAAGAGAGCTGGGGTGGTATCAGTGGAAATGGAAACCTCGTGCCTGTACCATGCATAGACATGAGAGAAAATTCCCAGGAATTATAGGAACCACAGTAAAAGATTAACATGAAACTTGAACTGCTCTGGCACCTAAAGGACACCTAAATGAGGCAAACACCAATTATTTTGATGAACGCTTTTACAACCCAGAACATTCAGGATATCACCCCAGAAAATATATCTCACTTTAAAAGAATTCTCAAAATGAGAATCAGCATGCAAAATATGCTTGAGAATTAGGACCCTGAGAACAGTGAGTCCCAGATAATAGAACCCTGTAAATGAGATAAAATAACTACAACTAAAATGACTAAAGACATGAAAGAAGTGACAAATATCACAAAAAAGGGAAACATTTGTTCCTCTTAAACAGAATAAACTAGACTCTACAAGAGTAAAAAAATATATAATCATTAAAATTAAAGGAAAAAAACTCAATGGATGAGTTAAAAAAGCAAAGTAGACACTATCAAAGAGAGAAAAAGTCAACCAGAGAAGGAGATGAGGAAATTCACTAGAAATAAAACTTGGAAAATATAAAAGAGTGAATTACAGATACAAAAGGTAGAATGAGAAGGCAAATGTGCAGGAGAAAAAAGAAAGAATACTGAAGAAGCAATATTCAAAGGAAAGATTCGCAATTTTCAAGAATTAATTTACCATATAAATTCTCACTCAAGAAGTCCTGAGCAAGAGTTTTTAACAGAAGTAAAAATAAATACCTTTCAGTCAATCAGGTGAAATAGTAGCAGACCAAAGACAAAGAGAAAAAAATCTGATAAGCTACCAGAAGACAGGCAAATTATCTAAAATAAAAAGAACAATTACATTGACAGGAGACTGCATCGGTAACACTAGACGATGAAATTACATATTCAAAGTAAAGGAGGAATATAACTACCACCTTAAAGTTTATATGCAATTTGCAAACAAAGAGAAAAATAAGCCAATTTTACACAGTTTGTCATACACATCTCCTTGGTGAAAGAACAATTAACTGATCGAATTCTGTAGAGAGAAAATTCCTTCCCCAAAAGGCACAGAATATAAGAATGTATGGTAAAACAATAAGCATTAACAATAAAAGAATTCTTAGTCATAAATAATTAGGTTAAAATCAAAGTATATTATAAAACTCAAGATAACTAATTATAGCATTGAAAATGGGCAGAAAGGAACAAAGTCATTAAAAACCCTTGTATTAATATCTTTCTTCCTCTTTCACAATGTTATACTTAGTAAAGCATGAATGGCAGAACTCTAGGGGTGACCACTATATAAAACAGAAACCTGTAATAACCCACCTCCACCTCATACCATATACAAGAATTATGTGAAAACAGATCAAAAAACCTCAGTGTAGGAGCTAAAATATGGAACTCTGAAAAGAAAACAAGTGTAAACCTTCATGACCTTTAGCTAAGCAGTATTTTCTCAAGATATGACACCTAGAGTACACACAGTCAAAAATAAAATAAAATAAAATGAACTTTAAAATTTACAACTTTTTGTACTTCACAGGAAACTATCAAGAATGTGAAAAGGCAACCTACAGAATAAGAGTAAATATTTACAAATCCTATATTTGAGTATGGTCTAGTATGCAGAATATATAAAGAATTCACATAACTCAACAATAAAAAGAAATAACTGAATTTAAAAATGGGCAAAGGATTTGAATAGACATTTTTCCAAAGAAGATAAACAAATGGTGGATAAACACATACAAAGAAGTTCAACATTATTAATCATCGGGGACATGCAAATCAAAACCACAATACTACTTCATTCTCACTAGGATGGGTATAATCAAAAGCAAGGGCAGTAACAGTTGTTAGCAAGGAAATGAAGAAATTTAAATCCTCATATACTGCTAACAGGAATGTAAAATGATGTAGTCACTTTGGAAAACAGTTTGGCAGTCTGTCAAATTGTTAAACACAGAGTTATCATTAGGATCCAGAAATTCCACTAAACGTTACCCAAGAAAATTGAAAATATAAATGTTCACACAAAAAACTTGTACATGAATGTTCAGAGCAGCATTATGCAGAAGTCAAACACTGGAAACAACCTAAATGTCTAGCAACTGATAAATGGTTAAACAAAATGTTATCTATACATAAAATGGAAAAATAAATTCACCTAAAAAGGAAAATACTGATACATGCCACATGGATAATCCTTGAAAACCAGGGAAAGAAGCCAGACACAAAAAGACCACTTATTGTATGAGTCTATTTATATTAAATGTCCAGACTAGGCAAATCCACAAAGACTGAAAGTGGGTTAGTATCTTCCAGGAACTGGGGAGAGGGAGCAGTGGGAATAACTACTAACAGGTAGGCAGTTTTTGGAGGGTGTGATGAGTACCCTGTAGAATTAGATAGTGACTAAGGGTTACACAATCTTGTGAATAAACAAAACTATGGAATTGTATACTTTAAAAGAATAAATTTTATGATATGTGAATTATATATCTCAACAAAAAATGGTTAATATGAAATCATTGCTAGAAATGAGGAAAGAAGGATCAAAAAATTTCAATGCAACAGGAGGAGAATAGGCAATGAATAAATTGCAAAAAAAATCTACTTACATTATTAACAATAAAAAGATAAAATATCTAGGCATAAACTTAATTGGAAATGTGCAGGATTTATATGAAGAAAAAGTTAAACTCTACTGAAGTAACAACAAAATTTTTTAAATTAGCCAAACCAATTATAACCATGTGGAAAAATAAACATTAATAACCAGAAAAATAACTTTAAAAAAAGCCAGTACTAAGGAAGAACAATAAAAAAGAAGGATTAAAATATAAAAAGAAGAAAAAAGTATAAGACCAATAGATACTAAAAAACAATATGAAGCTATAGTAATTGCTATCACTAAATGGTAGAATGAATAAAGATAGAAGCAAACAGATGGTTATTTAGACAAAATAAATAAAAGCAACTCTTTTTTTATTTATTATACCCACATAAATTTCTAACAGAGTGAATATTTAAAAGTTTAAAATGAAATTATCTAAAAGAATATTTTTTTAATATAATGTTATAAAGACACAAACTGTAAAGGTAAAAAAGAAAATATTAGTCAATTTGACTTCTAAAAAATAAATATTTCTACAAAACAAAAAAACAGTATGTGCGACACGATAAAGGGGTAATCTGCCTAAAATACAGTTCCTAAAATCTTTAAGAAAACAGAAATTAACCAACAGAAAGTAAAGAAATTATACAAAGGGTGGCCGGTTCATAGAAAAAAATTAAAAACCACAAATATATAAAAAGGTGCTCATTTTCACTGATAATTAAAGAGATGCAAATTAAAACTAGTATAACATCAGTCTCTTCATGGCTTGGCACAGATTTAAAAGTTTATTTAGACAATTATTAAAAAGGTAAATGGCATATAAATACTTTAACATGCTTTTAGTATTAACTGTTACAATGTCTTTTGGAAGAAAATTTGGCAGTATCTATCAACTAAAACACTTTAACTGACATAATAGTAGTAAATAATTTAAACAAAAAGGTCATTAAATAAAAAATAAAAGCTAGGAATTCCATAAAAGTGGGTATTTTTGTCTTGCTCAACTTTGTGGCCCACCAGATTTACTAAATAAATGCCTCATGAAAAAGTGCTTAGGTTACTTTTAAAAACCTTCCAGGAAAAAACAACAGTAATGTTTTTTTCTCCCAGAGAACTCAAAAAAGTCCTCTCAGATGCAAATGCATCTGAGAAACCAAAGTGAAGATACTCCTAAATATGAAAACATCAGAACCATTCCTTTTAAAATCAGGAACAAGATAAAAATGTCAACTATGACTACTTCTATACAGTAACACACAACAGGCCTTTGCCAATGCAACAAGAGAAAACGGATTACAAAGGAAGAGATAAAACTATCATTATTTGCAGGTAACCGTTCATCTATGAAAATCTACAAAATGTTAAGAGTTTATCAAAACCACAAAACATACAAAACCACATATCTAAACACTGGAAATAACCAATTAGAAAACAATTATGTTTTAAATACTCCAATTATAATACCAACAAATTCAATAGCTCTCGGAATATGTAACAAAATACGTATGAGACCTGAGCACAAAAAATTATAAAACTGTGAAAAGACCTGGAAAAAAGAAATGGAGAAACAGCCCACGTTCATGGATAGAAAAGAAATAACTAAAATGATGATTTTCTTCATTTCACCAAGAGTCCATACAACTTTCCTGAAGACACCATGCCGCTTCATGAGTCAAGCACAGATGTTACCCAATAAACTCTTCTGGCACATTAATCAACAGCCCTCTCCTTGCCAGCACCAAATTCTCTAAACTCCATCCCCACAGAAACTCCCAATTCATCCCTCTGAAAAATCTTTTTACTCTATAAAATTTTTGATACCCATTTTTAAAAATTATTCTCATCACTTTGTATTTGATCTTTTGCTGCTAGTGCCAGACAATTCAAATAATCTTTCTGTAGGAAAGAATCATGCTTAATACTCTCGCTATTCTCAACTACACATGGAATGGTACAGTACCCGCACACGATAAATGTGTTGAAAGGAAAGAGACAAAAATGTGAGTTTCCTCAGTTTGGTGTCAACAACCAAGCTGCTAAACACAGCAACAGCTATAATCAGGAAATGGAGAATGCCATCACAGAATCACCTGAGTAGAGCGAGAAGGCAGAAGGAAAGCGATGGTCATGCTGTCAAATGGCATGTATGTCAGTTACCACTATGTAAAAGCAGATGCGAGACAAGCCACAAGCCATTGTGAAAGAGGAATTTTTAAAAATGTGAGGTGAAGCATATTCTTCTGAAGAACAATCAATCTGATTACTCTAGTATGACTCCTTCCAGGTCAATGTAGCCCATGTATATCTGAGTTACATAAAAGATTTTAAAAAAGTTCCAATAACTAAACTAAATCCCCAATAATAAATTGCCATGTGTGGCTACATTATAAAGAACGGTTTAGATTACCAAAATGTATCTCACATTGAACAGATGAACCTAAACTGAAGACAAATAGAGGAAGCATAACCTTCTTAACAAGAGGGCCAATATTTGGGGCTTCATATAAGAGAAAAAAATCATACTAAATTTATATGAGCATATTCAGGAACCCAAAAAAAAAAACCCAAAGGTACTACTAAAAATACATTTCTTCCTTTGTTCGTTTTTAAACCAAATTCCCCTATCATACCCACCTCCCAACAAATAAAACAATGCACAGCTTTAACCCCCCAAAACAGACACTAAATTTATATTGCACTCCTAAATTCTGACAGGGTCTTAAGCATATTAAGAATTAATAAATTATATTCCTTGATTTCGCTGCTAATGTAAAGGGTCAGTATAAAAGGTCTACCCCCAAGTTCAGTTCAGAGCACTTTTCTCTCCCCATTTGCTTTTTCAGTGCTTCAGAGACAAGCTTTATTTCTTAGTCCATTTCTATCACTAGCTGTTCTTAGCAGAAGGAAAAATCAGTTAAAAGAAAGTATTTAATTGCAGTCATTTTAATAATTAAAAGTTTTGATCTAGTGGGGGTTATCGGCAATTTGATATAACCTGTCCAACAAATCTCTAAGCAACTCTAGGTAACTATACTGTACGCAGATAGATTTCTATTGACTAGAACTTTGTAAAATAAAATGTTAAAAGTCGCAGAATAATGTCAGAAATGCACCAAACTCTTCATATGATGTTGGTGATTACTATACAAATAAAATTACTTTAACCTACAAGTCATAGAGTTTCTCAGTAAATTTAGTAACAGAGATACTTGACTGGAGGCCCTCAAGCCCATCCCCATGTTCAGAAACTCCTGCAACCCAAAGGACTCAGCATTGAGTGGTGCTCATGATTAAGATTTATGACTGCGATGTGGAAAGCCTGCACATCTCAATCTCCAGACAGAAAAGACACAGAAGGCGTCTAAAGAAATTCAAGCACAAGATTCCATACGTTCTCTTCCTCTTATGAGAGATCACACAACTCACTCTTCTTCCAGTAGTATGTGCTACACATATGCTCAGAGAAGCTCACTAGAGATTCAGTGCCCAAGGTTTTAATAGGGGACTGATCAAATAGGTACTCAAATGGAAACACTCTCCAAGATCCCAGATATCAGCCCAGGGCCACCTTGCAAGCAGGCTTTTTTAAGGACAGCAGCCTGCCACATTAACTAATTTCTGCACAAAGAGCTTAAATTGTCTCCAGTATAGTGATCATTACCACTTTTCCATTATTCTGCTCTATAGTACAGTGAATTTTGTTGTAGAAAATCACAAGAGCAAATGTTTTATTTTTCTCATCTAAATATATATATTCCTCAGACAAAGGGGAGAAGAAAATCAGTAAGCTTTAAATTAGGGTAATGGATTTATACTGATTCCTCCACTTTTTGTCCATGCACATTGATAAAAATGGCATATATTAATGTTGTATACTACATGGCTAGGAAATATAGCCAAGAACAATGAAATACAGTTCATACAAAAAGGAGATGAACCTGTTTCACTAGCTCCTTTCCCTAGTATATAAACTATCTAAACATACACACTAATTGAATATATATGTTATGGCTTAAAATAAGATTTCGGCTACTACCATTAAATAGAAGAGACTTTGTAAGATTGTTAGTTAAGTGCTACTTTAGCTACTAGCATAGTATTCAAATTATAAAAGCCATTCAAAAGGTTTACTTAACTACCAGAAGTAACAACCTTTCTTTTTAGTATCAAACTCTGAGATCAATCCCAAAGATGATCATCTACGCTATGATTTGGCATCATAAAAATAGCTGCTTTCAATTTTGACAGTTTAAAAATGATTCACAGCCTTTGTCCTAGAAATTCCACTTCTAGAAAGAATCCTAAAGAAATAGTCCTAAATCCTGGAAGATATTTATAGTTGACGAATACATATACACACACAGAGTATACACAGACATGCCACTTTTTAAAAAGTAACACAAAGATTCAGCTTTTTAATAAATAAGTTTAAAAACACTGAATGTAATATGAAGGTCAGAGAACACACTGTTAATCAACTGGTCAATTAAGGTGGTAAGAATGGTTTTAGGGGAAAGTAACTGATTGTAAGTAATGCTGTGATGTGCACTAAGTTTTTTCCCAGGACACAGTTATTTGATTAGATAGGAAATGTGAAAAAGCTGTTTGAATACTTAATAACTTTACCTGAAATAAAATCAATTTAAGTGTACATTTTAAATAAGCTTGAGCAGAAGTCTGCAGAAATATTAGTTATCATTGTCTTTACTGCCTTATAAAATAATACAGCAGATCCTTGAAACGGTTCTGTTCAACGTCATTTCATCAGTGTTGATGAGATACTGTAGGAATTTAACCCCTGTTTATATCAATTAGCCTATTGTAAAATTAGTTTCATTATATGCATTTTCATTTAAAGTCACAGAACATATCAATGACATTAAGAGGACTTACTGTATAAAAATTTCAAAATCCTACATTTAGAAATCCTTAGTCAATAGTTTTGCTTTACAATAATCACCCCCATCAAACCACCCTTAACCTCATAATTATCTTTTTAACAATACTGAAGACTCTACTTATCTACTTAAATTTAAAAATAAATAATAATCTACTTCATGAACTTGCCGGTAGTTTAAAAACATGTTTTACAATTTCCAACTTTTAAGCCAGAAATAAACAGCATTTTTCCCTCTTTCTACAAATTAGACAAATGGGGCTCAGTGATTGGTTCAGTCATGTTAACTCAGTGATGAGAGAAATCAGACTAGAATCTATGCCCCTTGGGTGCTAGTACAGCCCACTGCAGCACTTTTCATGCTACTGAATTTAACCTAAATTTAACTCCCTAAGGGTCATAGAAAATAATGCTCCTAAAAGGAAAAATATGAATAAAGGCAGAACTGTCAAATTTCAGAACATAAAATATGTTAAAAGGAAGAGAGGATTGTACAACCAGTTCAAAACATTAATCCATTGAAGTTTCTGAATTCTACAACATGCCTCAAAATTATACTGTCAGTCCAAATGCTTTAGGTACTATGAAAATAAAGCAGTCCTATGAAGCCAGATGCAACTGCTACAGATGAGTATGATTCAGACAACCCCTGAACTGAAAGACAATTAAAATTTAGTACTTCTGAAGAATCCTAGCAATATTGATGTCTGAACTATTTTTTTATTTTTAGATTTATATATCTAGTAACAATTTTTCTCCCCCTAAAAGCCTATAATTAAATTGCTGCGATCTATTTTATAATAGGTAGCATGATAGAATCCAGGAATATGATGTATCTTAATTATGATTCGGTCACTCTTTTTGACCAATAAGAGGACTAATGGCAATAGTCCTTCGATATCTTGCCATCAAGGAGGAATAAAGTCAGTATTTTACTAAATTTTAACTTGGGAACATCTCACCATCCTTTTTAAGTCACAAAAAGGTGACAAAAGGAAACTTGAAAAAGTAGACACCAATAAAGATATAACTGAGACAGCCATCATATAGACATGTATGCATTTTAAATGTGGATTTAATCCTCAAACGACTACAAAATAAAACAAACTATCAACCAAAAAGCAACAAAATTAGGAAGCAGAAGCTAAGAGAAATACTAACCTTTATTTCTTTGCCCATAATAATTTTATCATTCAATCGAATTCAGCTTTGCAGGTAATTATCAAAGCTGGCTAAAAATGTTCTTAATCAAAAGTACTACACTTAAGATCACAATAATCATGCAACTAACTTAAGTATAACTTAAGTTATACTACATAAAATCTCCCTTGTCTAAAGTTCAATTTTTGAAACTCTGATGTGAATGACAATTTGCCCTTCTGGCCTAAAAACTAAAGGATATTTAATAATAATGAAGTTAAATCTTGGCTAGGTAAAATTCCCATTATCCCTATATATTTTAAGTCAAACTACCTGTCAGCTAATTAAATTAAAATTAATGTAGTTATAAACTTTTAACTCTTAAACCACAGGGGTGTATGTGTTACCATGCAGATGTGCCTTTAGCCAAAGTGTTCCCTATATTATACCACACTGTTTTTAAAAGCTTCCAAAAAAGACAATCCGCGTTATTCCTGGACAATTTATTATGGTCTAGACTACTAGGATACGAAAATTGTTTCTTTCTATTGCTTAAATTCTTCATGTTTCAGATTTTTAAAAATCTATTTAATTAAACATTATTCTTATTTTGTCAAAGGTAGATTACTAAAAAGTACTGTAATTTTTGAAGGTAAAAATTGCTGATTACCAAAATTATATTATAATATTAGCCATAAGCCAAAATATAAATTATTCACTCATCTAGTGAAATATCAAACTAAGTTCAATTTAACCCTAAAAGTTTCAGGATACAAATGCAAACTCCCTTTGCAAAGATGAAACAACCCAAATGCCAAAAGGTTTACTCGAGAGAAATGTTTATATCCCATGTGACAAAGGGGTAACCCCAATCCATAAGTAGACTGCAAAATTCCTAGTTTAACCTCTCAGGGGCAGACTACTTCTTGGTGACCAAAAAGAACATTAAAATTTCTACACTTTAAAGACCTGTCCCATGAAGTGTGGTGAGAAAACGAAAACGTAGTCAGTAAAAACACTGGTGTTAAATGCCAGAACTGATTCCCTCACAGACCCTGTTTTTTCAACAGCAACCCCTTATGCTTGGGGAATGAAAAGTTGCTGAACTCAACAATCCCTTCAGTTGAACAAACAGACCCCTCACAGAGCTGTCCAACGCTGCCCAAACTATCCATCCTTTAGTCGAATCAGTCAGTTTCATGAATTGTAGGATTTATCTTCAAGTCCAGTGCTGACTCAGAGGGTAGCTTGTTCCCTAGAGAAAACAACCAACAAAAATCAGAACAGCTACTGCTCATAAGCTCTTTCAACACCCAAGTGGAAAGGACAACTTATTGGGTCCAAAAAAAAAAAAAATAGTAGTTCAACTTCCTTTCAACTACAAAAGTAGCCAACAAACTGAAGGCATTTATATGCCATTGGCAATTCATAGTTAAAGCTTTCACTCGGTTAAAATAAATGTTATATAGCTTTTAAAAGCTTACAAGAAGTTATTACACAAAACACAGGGTTTCTCACTCAAGAATTTGCAGAGAATATAAATGGAAAGTATTCCAAGGGCCAAAACTGCTGTTTCATTTTAATCTTTGAAAAACAGTTTTCCTAGTGTGCATATATGCGGAGTTTATGTGTGGAGTGAGTAAATGTTTCCCCCTGCCAGAAGCAGTCAACATGGTAACGTGCACATAGCCTTTGAGCTTCAAGATACATCACAATGAAAAAGTGGCCCTCCCATTTCATGAGTTAGTGGTTTTGTCTAAAACAATAAATTGTGGATATGAAAGGGGAAAATCTCAGTAAGAAGCAACCAAAGAGCTCAAGCTAATTTTAGAACACTGAAATGTCATTTTGTTCTTTCACATGAATTAAAGTGTTTTCACAAAACAAACATGTTACTGGAGATTGCATCCAGAAAGAATCATGATGTCACTGGTACAACTTTCCATTTTCTTAAATTTATTAATTCCATTACTTATTCAAGTATGGGGAAAAAATTCTAATCAAAATTTTTTCCTTGTCATTTGCAAGTTGTAATATGAAAAATTCTTGATTCTCAACCAAGGATCTCAGTGCCTTAGGGCTCAGATTTATGGAGGCCAGAACTAGAACTGACTACACATTTCCTTGAATATTGTGCTCATTTGATACAGGCATCTGACACTTTGGGAATTTGCAGGGGTTTCAGGTACTGTTTTGGTTGGCTTAAAGGCCTTACTGATTCTTCACTTTCCTAGCCTTTCTCAGAGAAAGGAGTTCAGTCCTAATGAGCTAAAACAGCCCACTGTATGTAATGACTGGTACCTGTTGTATACTATCCTCGGAATTCACAAAATGGCCACTCAACACTACTAATTTTCTGTATTTTGTGGTTCAGATGAGGAATCTCAGTTGAGAAAAGCTATAACCCTCCCAGCTTCCTTAACTTGTGTACAGTAAGTTCTCTCCATAGGCCTTCTGTGCCAGTGGTTTCCAAACTGTATTAAGCAGAACCCTGAGTTCTGCAAATTCTTGATTTGAATTTCTTCTATTTTTCACTATTTATTCAATCAATAATAAAATCACAAATGCAGGCCCCAATTAGCATGCATTCATTCTTTAAATATTAGGGATTATCACCAACATACTTAATTTACGTTGGGTAGGGTATTTTCATGAAAACCTCAGAATAAAGCCTCTCTAGTCACTCCGTGTATGTATACAGATTTTTTATTAGGAAGGCAGTGACTCTGCAATAATCAATATTTAAATGCACAGGTACTCAGATAAAACTGAATAAGTACACAACTTATTCATGTGAATCATGTCCTTCATGTTCTACATGACAGAAAATACAGAAAAGGAGACTGAGAAATATTAAGACAATTATTCTTTACCCGTCAAGGTTAAGCTATTGCATTCCACTAAATACCACCCAGACTTGTTATCTCATTGAATAACTTTGAGTAAATTTAATAAACCTGAGCCTGAAAAATGCCAGTTTTATCTAATTTCTATAATTTTAGATTGGGGGATTATATATAGACTTCATAAGAGTTCCCCTGCTTTTTAAAAATGTTTAAAAACCATTGTTTTACGTTCTAATTAAGTTTTAGTATTCCTGGTTCACAGGTTCTCATAGGGGCAGAAATGGTAATAAAGCCTTAAGTTCTTGATGCCTGCTGAGTTGTATGTTCCTGCTATGCATGTTCACTAAACCAGCAGTCCCCAACCTTTCTGGCACCACGGACCAGTTTTGCAGAAGACAATTTTTCCACGGACCAGGGGTGGGGCATGGTTTCACGATCATTCAAGCACATTACATTCAAGCTCACCTCCTGCTGTGAGGCCTAGTTCCTAACAGGCCAGAGGCAGGTGGCAGTCAGTAGTCAGTGGCCCTGAGAGTGAGGGGGTGAGGGAAGGTTGGGGCCCCCTGACGTAAACCACCCTTCCAGTCTTATCTCCTGCTAGCCTCCTCCCCCCCAAATCTGACAACCCTCAAAATACAATGTGCCAAACTCTAGTGCTAATGGCAAATAAAGTTGGAAAAGATTTTGAGCGTTACCAGGTACTTTACACATATGAAAATTTTATCCTATCTCAATGCCATTTTTCATTAATTTTCCTAAGTTCCTGACCAATCTAATCTTTTTCACTTGCATAGCAATTTTAATTTTTGAAGAAAATTCTATTCTTGTCATATTTCAGAGATGGTGGCTCTCCACACACAAATGGCAGAGTTCAAAAACATTTTTGGAGAAGATTAATGAAAAAGAAACTCTATAAAACAAAAGCAGTGGCTAAGAGTCTAAGGTGGAAAAACAGAAGTATCCAAATGAGGTAACTAATGATAGTAATTTAAATTGTCCTGTGGAATCACTGCACACTGCTACCAACATACTGTTTGTTTTAAGAAAACATAACGAAGTGTTAATTGGTTTAAAAACACAAACTAACAAACAAAAACCCCTGCCCTATACTCTAGCACCTCCAAGGGAACTGCATGGACTTCCCCACAATCAGCATGTAAGGGTAATGCCTGTTCCAGCAGGACCATGTCCCAGCAGAAACCTGCTCCATACCTAACAGGTTTTCTTCACATCTATTCAGTTTTTACCTAACTCAGACTGTTACATTTTTAATTAAATTACTTTTTGAAAGTCTACTGATTGGGTGAGAACATTTCTATATTATGCTATTAAACCCATTAAAACAAAACTGGGGGAAGAAATTTTATAGATTCTCAACTGTCTGCTTTTAAAATGATTTTAAAAATCCTATCCATCCTTTAAAACCCATGTCAAATACTTCCTTTTCCATAAACCTTTCTTTCCTAGATATCCTCATTCCAATTTGATAAAATCTCACATTCTTTCAAATTTTCTGACATTTTGATCTTTTTTTCTCTCAAAGTAAAAGGGGGTAGATGTCAGGATCACCTGTGAAGTTTTTAAAACTACGAAGGCCAATGCTCCAAATGTGGAGTTTCTGTTTTATTAGGTCTTAGAGGAGGATAGGGAGAGTTGGAGTGTCAAAGCACCACAGGTGATTCTTATTTGTAATCACATCTGAAAGCTTTCCTGCAGAGATCTAATAATTTTTTGTTATTTTAAGCCTAGTAAGCAAGGAACCTAGTAAGCAAGGTTCCAAGATTTCAAGAAACATAGTCCTGACCTTACAACTTTCACACACCATCATAAAGCCCACTAAAGTGGTTAAATTTTTACTCTAGGTTTCCATTGTGATCATAATAATAGATGAAATGATAAAAATGCCTCTAGAAACATTTAACTTTAGTGGAAGAAATAAATATGTATAAAACATACAGATGAAATTTTTAAAAATATTGTAATACTCAAAACACTACAAAAGCACTGAGATGAGAGAGATTAATTCTCAAAAAGGATATGTATTTTATAATAGAGTAGTTCTTCTGAGATAAAGTAAAAGGCACTAGACTCATTTAATAAGTAAAGAAAGCTGATAGTTTTTTATAGTAAGCTTCAATTATTTTAATTCTAAAAATATTTACTGACCATCTAGACATGGTTCCTGCCACAAGGGAGGTTATATCCCAATGGGAGTGAGGAGGACCCCATATCCTAATTTAAACAAAACCTCAAATTGTAACAAATTCCCAAAGGAAATAAACAGGATAACATGATGAAAAGTAATGGTAAAAAATTTCCTTTACAGTGGTCAAAGGCCTTTCTTTGTAAGTGACATTTCAGCTGGCAGGTAAGAGATGGAAAGGAGTCAGCCAAAGAACAAACAGGTGGAACAATAAGGCAAAAAGCATGAGCCAGAAAGCAGCCTGACATACTTGAGGAAGACCAGTATGGCCAGGACTGAACACACAATGTTAAGAGTGAGCGGGTGAGACTGGAGAGATATACCAGACACAGATTAAGGGGCTTGGATTTTATTCCAATGACAATTAGAAAGCCATGATCTGATTTATATTTACAATTGTTTTTGCTTTTATATAGAAAATGAACTGCAGGGGTAGACCAATTAGGCTGTTAAGAGTATACAAAAGAGGCAATGATGACTGGTTCTAAAATGGAGGCTGTATATTCTAAAGACACAATGTGAAGGTTGAATTGACAAGACTACTCATACATTAGCCGTAGAGAGTGAAAGAAAGAGAACAAAGATGAGTCTCATTTCTTGCTCAAACACCTTCCAGAGGGCGATGATAAGTTTATTAAACTTCATAAAGTTGGAAGCCCAGACAAAAAAATCTTAACTCAGCAAATGGAAGGCAGAATAATAATAATAATTATCAAATTCTAAAATGAACTTGATACAGAGAGATCTAATCAGATCACTGGGAAGGTGTAGGGACAGGGCTGTAGGAGGAAGTTGCCCAAGGCAATGGTAAACTGCCTAAGATGGGATTGGCTAAGAAGCTGAATGCTTCCAGAGAGCATGGAATTATGGGCAAGGAGATCTAAAATAAAAGCAGCTCTCTTCCTTGAGAAAGCCTGGATGATCACGCTGCAGCTGCCTGCATTTCCCAAAGGATGGTATTTGGGCTGGGAAATAACTCCACATGCAGCCTAGGATCAGGCTGGCCTGGCAGACAGTGGCAGGGTTATCTTTCTTTAGGCATTCTAGAAGGGATGGGCCCAGAAACCTGCCATTCTTCCAAAATTGTGTAGCTTTTGTTTCTTATGTTATTTTAGTTTATACACTAACCTTATGCAAATAAGAGAATTAAAAACTAACAAGGTGCATGACAGAACTCAGGTCCTTAGACTTTAGCCTTAATCAATAGGCTTCAGTAGCCAATGCATGTGGAAAGTTGTTATTCCAAAACTGTGAAGTTTTCGAAAAAAGACTCCTTTTCTTTATTGCCTAAGTTACCTCTGGAATTTTGCCTAGAGGGCGGCAGTGGGCAGCAGATCCCAAATGCTGTTCAGTAACAAACCAACGTACCCAGGGAAGTGAGGATATATTCTTCTAAAGTAATTAGGAAATTTTCATATGGCTTACTTAGCTCAAGAGGGAACTGAGGCTGGGAAACAAATTCAGCAATTCAGAATCCTTGCTGCCTGTAACTGTTTTAAAACATATATAAATTATACATCTGCATGCACACAGATGATAGCTCCATAATGAAATACTCCAAAAGTAAAAATTTTCTGACAATATGTTAACATTTTCTTTTAATTACAAACATATGGAATTGAAAGTATCTAAAACAAGTAGAAGTCCAGCTCTACCTCATTGTAACAAGACTAGCTCTTCTCCACTGCCCCAAGCCTCCTAAAAGTCTGGTTCTTAACCAGAAATGGACATCAGAATGATCAGAAAGGCTTTCAAAAAACAGATATCTGCAAAAGTGGAGGGAAAAGGAAGGAAGGATCTGGGTAAGAAAGTGGAATGGCAGGTTTAAGATGGGCCCTGGTAGGGAACTGTATACATTTTAAAAGCACCCTGGGAAATATTGATTGCACATCCTTGGCTAACCTTTAAAAGATTTTTTAAAGCTAATTTTCACACAATTTTAATTAGTGGCTTCTTCTAGTATTAATGGTTGAAGCCATGAGATAAATCTACTATAGTCAGAAATATTTCATGAGTGTAAGTAAGTGTACTTGGCTTACTGGATATTAAAGTCAAATTGTTGAAGTGGCAAAATAAAAGGATTACTTTACACAATTATATTTAAAAGAGACCTTTCTTTTTTGGAGAGGATTGGGGGTAGTCATGTTTCCCTCAAATTTCAGTTTAAATATAGTATTACTTTATGATAAAACCAAGTCTAAACACGTGCTTAGAAGTTTCTCCAAGCAATTTCCCCATGGGATACTAAGGTTATTTCCTGTGAATATAAGCACATACTAAATTACCTCCAGGAGTTAAGTACTGGGTTGGCCAAAAAGCCCCTTACTTTTTTTCTGAAAAGACACATTTTTCATTTTCACCAATAACTGTATTGATTTGGATAGCTGAGTATGTCGGCTGTCTCCTGCTATTGGCTTCTAGTGGGTAGAGGCCAGGGGTGCTGCTAAACATCTCCCAGTGCATAAGACAGCCCCACAGTGAAGAATTATAGGGCCAACATGCCAATAGTACCAAGAAACTTCACAAACCACTTTTGATACTTTCTTTCAGTCATTGCATCTTGTCCACACACTGCACAAATCTTTTTCTGTGTTTCAGTTGCATTTTTACCTTTCTTGAAATAATTAAGCACAATATGCCAAAAATGTTACGTATTTTCCTCCATCTTCAATATTAAAATGGCTGCACAAACTTTCACCAATTTTGATAATTTTTTTGAATACAAGCTGATATGACAGCTTTCACAATACAATTTACCAAAACTGTTTCAAGTGAAGTTAAAGACAACTAAGAGCCATCCTACAGAAGAAACTAAAACTTTTTGGTCAACTCAATATGAGAAACAAAACCCCTCCATAATTTAAATTTTTCAAAATTTAAAACACTGGAGATGCATTAATATTTATTTCACCAAGTCATTTTATTTAATGCAACAAAACTAAAATTTTCTCTGGAAATAAACTACTTTTCATTAGATAAAAATTTTAAATTACAAATCTATTCTTCTTATAGAAATAATGATGAAAAACTCAGAGCTGCCCTGGCTGGTGTGGCCCAGTGGATTGAGTACTGAACTGCAAACCAAACAGTCAAGGTTCGATTGCCGGTCAGGACACATGCCTGGGTTGCAGGCTGAGTCCCCAGTAGGGGGCACTCGAGAAGCAACCACACATTGATGTTTCTCTCCCTCTCTTTCTCCCTCCCTTCCCCCCTCTAAAAATAAATAAGTAAAATCTTAAAAAAAAAAGAAAGAAAGAAAAACTTAGAGCTCTCTCATCAGGAAAATTAGATTAGATTCTAACCCTGATTTTTGCCAGTGAAACAATGAAAACCAACTGTACCTCTACCCTGATGTTATGACATCCTGAGATAGTGCTAAATCTTCCTCACACACAAATTAGTTTGTAGCATAAAAATGCACACAAACCACACAATATACTTTTCCTCCAAAAGAACTCACAACTCCAAAAATATAATTGTCCTAATTTCCAAAATATCAAGAAACAATGCAATTGAGCAAATCACAAAATCCCTGCTTCTCTATAAGATATTAAAATGCATAAATAATTAAAGTTTTAAATATTGTGTTTACTAATAAGATGAATAAGTGGAATATAAGTAATTAACACACAAGACTCTAGAGAACTATATATTGAATGAGAAAAAAACTATCCTATTTATAGTGTTTTTAGTTATACTATTTTAAGATTTATTTTCATCATTAATTTAAGAAAACATATATGAGCTTATAAACAGAATTTATCTCATTGCTTTTATTTAAGAATGAGTAAAAATAACCATCCAAAGCTACCATCTATTATTCTTTCAATTATATCATTACACTTGCCTTCAGCTGAAATTCCTGATTTAAAATTCTAATTTTCCAGTTTAACAATATGCATGCTAGACATGTGTTAATCTACTCAAGGAAAAAAAAGGTAAGAAAATAGTGTTCTAATCTGTAAGTTCAGGTAAAAGTTTTGGACTGAGCCTAAGCTAAGGATTTATTCTGTAAAAATAATAGGCAGTATGTGCGTTCAGAGACCATTATCTAACAGAGGCACAATTTCACCACAGATCTCACCTATAAGTTATTTTCCTGTTAACAGGCTTTTACTAAACATGATAAAAGAGAGCATTTTTTAACAAATTTTGTAGATGAAAGTTATTCATGTCAAAACGCAAAGTAATATAAGTTAAATATATTACCTAAATATTTATTCTGAATCTTAATACATATATATTTAAATCTGTGGATATTATTTGTTTTTATCCTATGGAAATTAAATTCTCAATGAAGTATGCACTGCATGGATTTTTTTGTACTGGAGCTTCACATTCTACATGGAAATATTTCCGATGTAGAGGGGAACAGAATCAAATCATCAGCTACCATTAAAACACTGCTTTTTGTAAGATCCAGAAAAACATTTTTCTATTCATAAAGTCTTCAAAATCTAGATTCATGGTAAACCAAACCTCAGATTCAAAAACCCTCCAGTACTTGTGGTATACCTCATTCTACTCTTATTTTGCCATCATTCCATTTCTACCTTAAAGCTTCTAATATAGTGATGAGTGGAAGAAACTTGAATCTTGTTTTGAAGGCCTCTGCCAAGAAAGAATTGAACTAAAATTTATATGACTAGGACAAAAATATCAACAATAAAATAATCTTTTTCATTTTTTAAGAAATATAAAGAACCAGCATTATTTTTACTTTTAAGAAAATATAAAGAAAAAGCATGAAATTTTAATTACTGAATTATAGTAACATTTCAATTATAAAGTTGTATTTGATTAAAAATACAAATATTTTCTCTTTTCATTACATTACACAATAAAAATGACAAATTTCAACATGCTCCAAAAAGCTTTATATACTTACTTTATTCTTTACATGTAAATAACTTTTAGTAGAAGCCATGTGGTTCTGGCCAAAATAAATGCGAGTTGGTTTCCATCTCTGGGTTTCCCCTCAATATCTAAAGAATTTCAGCAACTGATTTTTATAATCATACTTCACTTTGGCTGAATATCTATCTGTGATATAAAGTATTTGGACTACCTGGATATTAGAAATACTGTAAACAATAATAAAACTGTTAAGAACCCTAAAGCTCCCTTAAAATTTATTGAATTTCATCAACCAAATTTAGGCAAATAACTGTGAGTTCATATTATGAATGTAAACTAAGTTTTATCAACCACATACTCTAACATAATATTTTATGGGGACCATATCCTGCACAATTATTCTGCTTTCCATGTCTACATAGAGTAGCTTTCCCTTTGACCTAACTTCAGCCTTACTTTCACAATAGCCTCATTTCCCTATGAGTTTTCACTAAATAAGTCAACAAATATTAGAATATTGACTGTGCATATAATACAGTGCCTAAACCTCTGAAATGTAAGAAATGTAAGTTGTCCACATTTAAAAAAAAACAAAAACCATGTTTAGGGTTTGATTTGTAATTTTAAGAACTATACTCTCTGGCCTACATAAGTAGGTAATTTACTTTGATCACTATAATATTTGAAGAAACAGAACACTGACCTGCTTGCCCCCAACTTGACCAAATAATCTAGCCTCTGCAATAATGGCAACCTTTTAAATCATTAACACTTAGGTTATTTAAAACTAAAGGTTAAAACAAAAATGGGAAGAGGATAGGTGTTAGCTACCAAACTCTTTTGGATCGAAAGAACCATTTTTTCTTCTCAAATGATAGTGAATGTTTATGAGCAAATGGGATCCTTCATTCACAGTGATAAATAATGTTGTACTGTTTATAAACCAGAAACTTACTCTAAGATAAGTGTGCCTGATTATAAAAAAAATTATAGCTATTCACAAAAAAATGATGTAAGATTAATATTAGTTAACACTGTAATTTTAACTTTGGATTTCTACAAAAAAATTTTAAGACATACACATTAAAATGTAATGAGCAAGTAAGATATTTGATTACTAGTTCTAGACCCATGGGGTTTTTACATTTTAAACAGCCAAGGTACTTATGATATTCATTTTTCAGGTATTCTGAAAATTTTGTTAGATTAATTTGTATCCCATTCTTAAGAAGGGATTCTTAAGAAATCCCTCTTGCTCAGTTTTATTAAAACTGTATTTGTGATCTTGACTTGAGCTCCAATAACCCCTATAATTCAGTGGTTCCTTGTCTGATAACTTCATTTATCCAGAACAAACAGGAACCAAAAGGCTGAAACTAGCCTCAACCAAAGGATAATTTAAAGCCCATTTACCTATTCACAGGCAATGATTCAAGTCCATGACTCAGTCTTTTTATTTTTTTTAAAAAAGGTATTATACATGTATTTGTGTTCTTGACCCTAAGCAGATTAGGAGTGGAAGAGAGGAGTTATAAGATAAAAGAGGAGAAAAAACAGCATAGAGCACCTAGTAGAGCAGTGATCCTCAAAATGGAATCCCAAGAAAAATAACCTTATCAGCATCATTTCATATTCAGAAAGCAAAAGAAAGGCCTTACCCTCAAGGAGTTACAATCTAATATAATGGGGCAGGAAGACAATGAAAAGGGTCAAGACTCTAAGTAATTACAAATTGCTCTAGGAATTCTGATACCTAAGGATATCATTTGTATTCTGATTTAATACAATCACTGAGGTAAATAAAGCTGAGCACAAGTCATCAAAAAAATTGTATTTGTCTGAAGCAACAGAAAACTGCAAATTTTGGAAATCTTTCTTTGAAAACTTGTTGAAAACATAAAGTTTTGACAAGGCATAAAGTTTCTGATATCCAAAAATGTCAGGTACGCTGGAAAACTTCATTTCTTATAATGCTGGTAAATCAATTACTGCAGCTGCAGACACAAAAGACGCAAATAAGATAATGACCAAAAATGTATTTACAGGATTCAACTGTTAAAATTTTCCACCCCCAAAAGCCTGGGAAATGTATTCAAGCTGCTTTAAAAAACAAAAGTCCAGATTTTGGTAGACAGCTATCACTGGAGGAACTTATAATTTCCAGACTTGTCTATAACAATTTCCCACTGATGCTCCTCCGTGTTTTCTCCCTTCCAGGTGACTGGAGAGATACCTAGAAGCCACCTGACCTGGGTTCCAAACTGACTATGTGGAGGAGCGCATCCCAGACAACCGAACATCTGCCTTCACTGTTACAAAGCAAAAAATAAATTTCTGTCCTGTGAAGACATTACATTTTGAATCTATTTGTTTCAACAGCACAGACAGAGGGCAACAAGATTACCATCCATAGTAATTATGACTTAGACAGCAGTTTGGTGACTACAATTGTATTAATAATAGCCTGTCATTTTCTAAAAGGTACAAAGCCCCCCAAAGCGACTTCTAATTACTACTTACAATTTATAGGAATACCAGCCTAAAATCTGGATAACCACCTCTAAAATATGGGAAGATATTTATAAAATCATAAGAAAACATCTCGCTCCATGCACATCAATATGGAAGAGATTCCTGACTAAAAAAGAATCCAGAACTAAATATATAACTATCATATAAACATGCAGTCCACATATGAGTATTCATGGTAGATTTTACAGGTCTCTGTGCACTAAAAGTTTTAAAAGGGATACATCTCTTAATTCCTTTCCTTTTACTAAAACCTTTCCCATGTGCCCTACTCAGGGTAACTGCACATCTGAAAGGCAAAAAGAGTAAGAGAAAAAAAAAAGCCCTGGCTAGTGTGGCTCAGTGGATTGAGCATGAGCTGCACACCAAAGGATCACCAGTTCGATTCCCAGTCAGGGCACACGCCTGAGTTTCAGACCAGGTACACAGTGGGGCCATGTGAGAGTCAACCACACAGTGACATTCCTCTCCCACTCTTTTCTCCCTCCCTTCTCCTCTCTCTAAAAATAAATAAAATCTTTCTTAAAAAAGAGTAAGAATAAAGATGATTAATCAAGTTGAGAAGAATCAAATAATTCAAGAAACAGAAGAGTCTGCCACCAGTGAATTTCTTCTTACAGAATTAGAGGACTGCTCCCAACTAGACATGTTACACACAGCACAGTCATTTAATTCACATAAACACTCTCGCTCTCCCCTGAGTAGCTACAAGGTTCCTAGGGGCCACTGAGCCAAATGGTTAAAGAAAACCTGGAGCTCTCAACCTATCTGATTGCAAAGAAAGAAAACGACTGACTTCTAAATCTCCACATCCAGCTAAGAATCAGGAATGTGCTCTCTCTGCCTTTCAGTTCATCCAAAACCACTACAACACTCTACATTACCCCAGACTCTCTTCTTATACTACAGAAACAAAACTCCCCTCATCTCTACCTAGGATGCAAAGGAAGCCTTGGTGGGATTTCCTATTTACACATACTATGTCAAGGAAGTCCATATGCCTTTGAAAGTCCTTTTAAAGTCTAGTACAAAAATGAAACTCTTCTCTCCTTTTTGCTACCTATCATCACGGTCTTCATCTGTCTCCTTTTAGTGTACCTATCTCCTATAGATCACTGTGTCACAAAACAATAGAATTTTAGATTAGACAGACTTTTAAAATACTCTGTATTACAGAAATGAAGATGCTAAAACATAGAGGCAAAAGGGAGTGTCAAAAGTCACACAGCTACTTTGGTATAAAAACTGGCACCATATTCTGAAGGCAATAGAGTCCAAAGAAAAGTGGCTCAAGAGCAGCAGGGGACCTTGCTGCAGTAGACCATTGAACCTATAGTCCAAGGAAGCCCTACCCACTCCCATGAAGCCCCTACCCTTTAATTAAAGGACAAGTTAGCCAATATATGAGATTTAAACAGGAAGTCCATAATAGGAACTCTCAATCCTAACAGGACACATTAACCAGGGATTACCAACCAGTAGAACAGTATCTACAGGGAGCTATTTAAGCCTTACCTGACAGGTCTCCAAGCCAGCTGCAGCAGACACATCCCCCTCTGTGCCATTAACGTCTCGCCTCAGTTTCCTGAAATTCCCAACTGGGAAGGGAATACAGCCAGCAGGCACTCCCAAACCACTTATGGTTCTACAGTTCTACCATCAGTAATCTTCCCTGGGACATCGACATCTGTACCCATATACATGCATACGCACAGCGACCCCCAATCTAGGATGAGCTTGATATTAGGGCAGTGAAAAAACCCTCTACGCAAAAATCTGGGGACTCCTGATCTTAACTATAACTTTTTATTTTATTTTTTTAATGTAGAAAGTAATCCCCAATTAGAAAACCTGGAAAGGTTTGAGTGACTCTGCTGAATATACCTGAAAAACAAAGTAGTTACAAAAAAATGGAAATATGCAATTTAAACATAATACTTACAAATATTTTAACTGGTTTTAATGTTTTAGCACCTCAAAACACACAATGACTCTAGTTCTGAAGCAGTTAACTTTCAACAGGCATATTTCTGTTCCTCATATGAATATTCATCTATATCCTCTTGAACATTTGCATTTTCTAGAAGTTCATCAAAGATGTTTATTGATTAAAATTCACTATATTTAAGAGATACCCATCAATTAAAAACGTTTTTCCATAACAGAAATGAAACTTAGTTAAATGAGTAAACATTTACTACGCACCATCAAATATGGCTAAATTTGTGCAAGGTAAGAAATGACAAGATCCCTTCTTCTTAAAGGAATTTGTAATATGCTTGGGAAATCTAGACTGGTATTTAAAACAATGAAAAGAACATTTTAATGCTAAACTAACTCTATTGCCATTAAGTATAAAAATAATTCTGTAAAATCAGTTGAAACTGAATCTCAAAAAACTCATGCCAGAATTACTTGACAGTTCCACAGAATCCAGTAGACTTGAACAATAATTACAAGGAAAATCTGCTTAGAATTACATCCTATAAAACATGACAATGTTTAAGAATTATGTAACTATTTTTTATAATTTTTATTTTCAACAATTATTCCACTTAGTAAAACATAATCTAAAATGACAGCTTATGAAATTATTATGCCTTTAGTGATTTTAACCTAGAGCCTAAGATATACAGTGAAATTTTAAATATGCACTTAGATATTCACCATCTGCAAGACTTAGCAAAGTTTCCTGTTTTCCTAGTGGTATATACACTCCTTTGTTGGATATCAGGGTAGTAATACAGTGAGGTAGATCTGTGGATTCAATTCTATCTAGCCATTTTGACTTAAAACAGTTCAAGATTTTAACCTATATGGTTTATTAATTTTAACAATATTTTCCCAGTTTGCCTTCTCTCATTTTTCAGTCACACAAGTTATATGGATACATATATACATATGACTAGCTTAAAAAATAATTGGAAGGACTATCATGTAGAAAAGATTTTTATTTATTCTATTCAATACAAAAGGAAAGAACTTGGACTAGTGGATAAAAGACAAGACAGAAACTAGTTCAGATGAAATATAATTTTCTTCTCTATTCAAACTGTACAAATGCACACTGGGCTGCCTTGGTTAATGAATTCCTTATTGCTTGTGTAAGTGACAAAGCAAAAGCTAAATGATACTCTGTCAGGAATGCCACCTCTAAACTGGTACAAGGCTAAACTATGTAAAACCCCAAAGGTTTCACCTAGATCAATGACCAATATCAGATTATCACATAAGTCAACTATTCTGCAACTGAATGAACTAAGCCTCCATTTTATCCACCTATGATATGAAATGTCATACAGAGAATGAAATTACAAAACTTTACTTTTTAGTATTGAACTTTAAAAGTGAAAGGGATCTTTGGATAAGGGATTCCTTATCCAAACCTTTCAACCATATAAGAAAAAATATTTTAGCCCTGGCTGGTGTGACTCAGTGGGTTGAGTGCTGGCCTGTGAACCAAAGGACAGCCAATTCGATTCCCAGTCAGGGAACATGCCTGGGCTACAGGGCCAGATCCCCAGTAGGGGGCACACAACAGGCAACTACACACTGACGTTTCTCTCCCTTTCTTTCTCCCTCTCTTCCTCTCTCTTTAAAAATAAATAAAATCTTAAAAAAGAATAAATATTTCAAATAGTGTATTATATACAGGGTCCAGCAGAAGTAAGGCTTGCTTGAGTGTGCTTGCTAGGGTACGTGAATATCTCACACGAAATAGACATTTTGAACATTGTTAAATGTGATATTGTTATGCTACAGAATTATAAACTTGTGATTTTGTAATAAAAGGGGTTGTTATTTGTGCCAGACCCTGCATATAGCTTAATACTTTAATATTTTTGAACAAGAATGATGGATAAACATTAATTTTCCCTCTCCCCCCCCATCTTAACCAAGCCAAAAAATATATCGAAGAATATTAGCCAGCCCTGGCTGGTGTGGCTCAGCTGGTTGGGCATCATCCCGCAAAGTGAAAGGTTGTGGTTCAATTCCTCGGCAGGGCACGTGCCTGGGTTGCAGGTTCAGTCCTGCAAGTCAGGGAACCTACAAGAGGCGACCCAGTGATGTATCTCTCCCTCCTTCTCCATCCCTTCCCCTCTCTCTAAAAATAAAACAAAATAAAATCTTTACCAAAAAAGAATATTTGCCAATTTTACCCATCAATCTGGTACCCTCAGGAATATGAGTGACTAAGTACTTCAAAAATTCCATCTAAAAATACGATAAATTAATGTAATTATTTAATAATAGTAAGTTTAGTATATTTTCCCCAAATCAATAAAATATAAATTTATAATAAAATATACCAAATGGTCCAAAAATCTGCACCATCCTCGTCTTGAAAGAATAAATATTTAAAAATACTGTAAGTCACTTATGGCTCTTTCATTTATGAATCAGTGGTGATGTTTTTCAAGTCCAAGAACTCCCCTCTGTCTCTCCCAAGTGTCCACACACAATTAAGCAGAACAAGAGATACTCAATTCCTGAGTCAGAAGTGCACATAAAATCACCAAATGATATACCATAACACCATCTAGAAAGGTATGCTCCTGTTGCTACCTCTCTCAAGGACTTTCAAATAGACTGAGGCTAATACTGAGGTAATTAAAGCACACCAAGTTAGCTATAACGTCTGCTACCGAATCAGAACACTCTTAGGAAAAATTCTGATTACGAAAAACATTCAGCAACTGTTTCTCAAGATAAAATTATTTTTCATGGCATAAAAAAATTAAAGCACAAACTATCATTTCATATACTTAGTGCAGTCATATCTTCATTTCTAAAGACCTATTCAAAATCTGTTTGCCTAAAAGCAAAAGCTATTTTACACACACACACACACACACACACACACACACTCCTTTAGACTACAAGCTCTGGAAATAAAATAAATTTTTCTATGACTGTGTTAAACCAGTGATTCTTAACTTTCGAAAGCTGTGAATCTCAGGATAATACAAGCTGTGACTAGGGAAAAGGGCATATTTACAAATTCAGGTGTTTTCAAAGACAATGAGGCCCAAGTTAAATGTCATTCCCCGTACTCATATAACTACCTTCTAAAGATTCTTAGAAACTTTGCTGTTGTTCTTAGGTTGAGTGCATAAACAAATAAATCTTTGATTTCTTAAACGAAAATAGAATAAAAGGATTGTGTACACAATTCAATGGAAACATGCTGCATATTTTTAACACTTTAAGTATCTTTAAACCTAATTGGCTATAAATTTGAAATAATTTGTATATAAAGTTTTACTTGTTGCATTAAAACTTTTCTAAAAACACAAAATCATGTTTTAAAGATGATCAAAACAAGATTTAAAAAAGGAGACTTGATTCACTCAGGATCTACTTGGTTCCTGGAGGTATGCTTTTGTTTCTTACAATGTGAGGAAATTCAAAATCTTAGTATCTACTCAACTCTGCTCAAATATTTTTACATTTTAGTCAAGAGATATAATCTAAGTATGTATTTCTTCATATATAATGAAAATGACATTACTCTAGTTTACATTTGAATGCCAAAATAGTTAAAGCTTTATACTTTTTAAAAGAAAAACAGTAGTTGCACATGTTTTTGAGAGTAACAATATGGAATAGAAATTAAAGAAAAGAAAATGAAACTTCATAACTGAAAATTATGAATAGTTTATACATGCAGTAGATAAGAAGCAGTGACAATAAATTACATCATCACTAAGGCAAACTTTATGACTGTTTTTACTCTACAACCTTAAAGGAGAATGTCAAGAACTCTTCTTAAGCCTTGAAAAGAATATCACTTGTGGGTAAGAAGTAATGGAAGACATTGAAGGGGTAAATGGTTTTTTGAAAATAAGTCAGACTTAATTTTTTCTTTGCTCATTTCCAGAGAGTGTTAAGACATTAACTAAAACAAGAAAATATGGGGAAATAATAAATGCAAAACTATTCATCTATTTTTGGAAAGTATTTTAGCTTTGTTGATTGCCATTTGAAATGAAGAATTATTTTTAAATAACATGTATAAAAAATTTAGGAATATATTTAATATAATATACTGACCCACTTCCAATGATTCCAGACAGTAATTACTCTCATCAATAAGAAATAGAAGGACCAATTTAACATTAGAACTATGTAGAAGAGTAAATAGTTTCTCATCTAATTTAATTTTAAATTAATTAATTTCATCCCAAATTTAGGTTATAATATCCAACTGGGGCTAATAAAATACTTACCTACACACAAGTTAATACCTACTGAAAAGCTTAAATACCCCAGCATTGATGGATTTCTTAACTAAACATTTTCAAGGTCTAAAATTCCCTTTGACATTTTTAACACCTCCAATATTTAAGAAGCCTATTTTTGTAAAATAGCAAACTTGAACTAGTCCGATCAACGATGTGAACAAAATATTTATTTTTGAAACAAAGGAAGATGTGTTATTATGCCAAAATATATTGGTACTTAATTACAAAAGCCAAAGTTTTCTACTGGTATATGGATACCATTGTTGAGTGCTTTATAAAAACTTCTCAGAAGTCTGGACAATCTCTAAAAAATTTTAGAGGTATAGCTGACATGCAAATTATGCTCATGTACACAATGTGAACACACCTTAATGGGAGAAAAATCAGAGTAGCACATTACTTACAAGTAAAACTTTTAGGCTACCAGGGATATTCGATTCTGACACTGCTTTCTAGGGAAGAAGGGAAAATGTTTACAAATTTAACTAAACCTGATAAGAGCCAAAGTTGAAGACAAGGTAAGGGGACATGTGAAGGGAAAGGGGTTGAAGGGTAGGAGCAAATGAGTGGAGAGGAAGAGTGAGAGAGAAAGGTAGGGGAAGGAAGTATTGATAAACCCCTGGCAACACAAGGTTACTTAGTCTCCGAGTACACTTGATACTTTACATGCTAAACTGAATGTTCTGTTCCATAAAGTCATCATTACCTTCTCTCATTCTTGCCCAAAAGGTCCTCAATTCTGTACCAGTATCAAAACCAACGATTTTCTTATTAATTTGATTAAGCCCTGAAGGCAGTGCTAGTTCCAGGCTGATCTAGTTAGTATTTTGGCTTCATTTAATATACATACAAAATCGGTGTGGAGAGCTCACATATTTTACAGACACAAGATAACCTGTTCGGCACTTATGATAAATTCAATATAGTTTTGCATACCTCACTTTTCTGATTAAGGTACAGACCACTAGAGATGGTTGATGTTAATTACCTAAAAATTGCTTCATATTTCTGTATTATAATAAATGTTTATGTCATGAATTAGAATGTAAAAGTTGCATGCATTTTTTTTTTAAGATAAAAGAGAGAGGTTAAAAAAAAAGTTCTCGAAGGGTCACTATGAACCATTCTTCAGGACCCCGGGGGTCTAAGTACATTTGTTCGAATTCTTCTGTCATTATGGGTAAACCTAGAAGAAAATGACTGAGAAATACTGTTTTCCCTACTTCAATGACCCCTAATACTTTTATACTTCCTTCCTACTATTGTTTATAATACTTTATCCAATTAAAATTATTATTACAGATTTATAATCAAACATCCAAAAGTTAATAAATAATACATCTAAACATGTGTTTTGAATAATAAAGAATGTTATTTTTTAGAAATTTAGTACAAAAGGACTTCTGAAACACATACACATCAATACTTTTTTCTTATGCTCTTAGAGAAGTTTCTGGGTGAAACAGCATTATCATTGACTTTTTAAAAAGGAACATACTAAACCCAGTTAGATATTTTTCCTGAAGAACAACTTTTTTCTTTAAATTTATTTCTGTGCTTTGCTTTTAAACACCCTGATATATAATTTTTGTTCATATTTAAACTCTGCTTTCAATTTTTGAACTATGGTACCAAAATCTAGAACATAAAACTCACAATGTGTTCAAATGTGAATCATCCAAGTAGACAATTTCAGTTCTGATAAACTAATAGCAAATGGTGCTTACAGATTTGATATCTGGAACTCACTGGAAACAGTTACTCAACTTACCTGGTGCTAATCCAGCAGCAGCAGGACTTCCCATGGATGGGTGAGAGAAAACTTGAGAGAAGGCAGACATATTTGACTGGGACACGTTACTCAGCCTGGAGGTTGATCCTCCTTTAGGAATAAACTCGCTTGCGGTAGGATTTGGTGTCTATTTAAAAATCAAATATAGTAAGTTAACACACTTTAAGCCCAAAAAAGACATTGAATCTACGAGGCATAATTGCACAGTGTTTTATTTGCTGACTAAATATTTCACTGAAAAAATTTATGGTGTTTTTTAGTTTCCATAATTTGGAGGGGTATAATTAAATTTCTTGAGGGAATTTTTTTATATCAATTTGTGAATTTTAATCATTTCACTTGCAGGATTTAACCTCAGAAACATGTAAAATTTGCCTTTATTGTCAAATATGCATCATTACCAAACTATCCTAACACATTTTAGAGAACTGGGAGGTTGAGACTACCTCAAAACTGAGCAACAAGTTTCAAATTTAACATTTTTAAACCATTTCTACCAGTATTAAGGTCAAAACTGCCTTTATTCCAAAATTAATCACTTCCTTTTTTATAAGCACTTAAGATATTTTCTCAATAATATGGTGTCATGTATTTAAGTAACAAAGACAAAAAAAATACTTATAAACAAGGCAAACGTGAGAAAAATCAAGATATAAAAATAATGGCCCCAATGCCTGTAAAGTATCACATGTAACTTATGTTATATTGAAAATATTTTACCATAAGATTACATTTGAAACATTCATCCACAGTTGTACTATGTCACATTTTATATATTAAAGTGTCATGGTACTTTTGGCTTTAAGAACTAGTAGAACATATGAGACTATTTCAAATTCACAAATGGACTATATTTTTGTCATGTGAAACAAATGAATATCCTAAATATTTTTCTGAAATGGTGAATGTTTTAAATTCTACATGTTTAAGTGTGATCAAGATTCAATAACCATTAACAAGAGTGACATCATTTGAATTCAAATTCTAGTAGGGTCAACCAAGGAAATAATTCAGTATGTTCATATTTCACCTCACATTTTATTTATGCATATAAACTAAGCTTAAAGGACTGAATCATGACACAAAGAATTTAATAACTCAGAAGTATTCTAGAACTAATAATCATTAGAAAATCAGACAATGGATGAATTACTGCACAACCCAAGAAAACTTCCCTATTTGATATGAATGACACTTTGAACTGTCAAGTTAAGAGCTCAAAATATAAGATTTGGAAGATAAATCAACAGGCTAACCTAATTTTAAACTCTACAACAAATGATACTTTACCAGTTGCATGCCAGGAAAAATGAAAGGCAAAGTAATAAAATATAGAAGAAATGTTAATCTGAGCTTAATATAAATAGTCTACATATATCAAATGAACCTCTTTTACTGCCACATCTAAGACATGAAATTCTGTGGGAAGTGGAGAATCAATGCTGAGCCAAAATATACTTTCCAAAGAGAAAAATAAAATCTTCTATCTCTCATACACACCCAGACACATACACAGTAAACCTTCCAAATTCTGAAGTTTTCAAAAACTGCTCCATGTTCTTTAAAAGTATGGTCAATTCCTTAATTTCTGGAGTAGAAAATAAGCCAATGCATTTCACTGATGTGTTAATCCCTAGTTGTAGGAAACAAATGGCTACTGATGGAATGACTTCTGAGCTACCTCTGTTTGTACCAGTTAATTCTAAACCTATTTGAGAAGACAAAGTCAAGATTTTAAAAGCAATCAGGTATCTTGGTGAAAGAGTTCAGAATGCCTATGAAAGATGAGGAGGACTTTAGGATTAAAAGATTACTAAAACATGCCAGATTTAAACAGAAAAAATTATGTATGCATGCAAAACTTTTTAGTAGCATGCTTCTGAGAAATGAATGTCACCCAGTTTCCATATCACACATACCCTACGTTTACTGTGAATAGCAGTGTATCTGACCTGAGAGCCGAGTTTCTCTATAAAACAAATCCATTTACATTGATCTGAAAGCCTACATTTAAGGCATCCTATAAATGAGAACTGGGAGGTTGCCAAACCTTCTACCTTTGCCAAACAAATCATACATAAAATGTCATTCTAACAAAGTATAGAGGATCTCAAAACTTATAACACAAGTTATTAAAAACAACATAACTAAAAACTTACACACTAAACTGCAACTTCTAGAAATTTCAACAACCACAAATGCAAAGAATCTACCTACCAGTGAATTTTAATTAAGAAGTGATAAAAAGGATCTAAATCCTCTCCCCTTTAAGTCCTGATTTAAGATGCAAGGCATTTCCCTTCAATGGGTGGTTTAAAAATTTGTTTTATTCAACCCTGAGTATTTGGGTCAAAGAATTTAAATAGCAGAAAAAAGAATTATATAAGATTAAGGTACAACACAAAAAACAAAATCTAGGAATAAGAGAGTAGTACTATTTTTACTAACAGATAATATAAATTCCTATAGTCACATTAGCAAACTATCAGAAATATTTAAAGTAATGATAAATTATTATAATACTGAATATGTTTTGATAATAAAATCAGGTAAAATAACTACAATAAAAAGATGTGCTCTTAAAACTGTTTTAATATTAATTGTTTTAAAGTATAAATAACGATTTTATAAAGTAAAATAGCACAGGTACACACCTTTAATATGTTAGGAATACTTTTTTAAAATATAAGGCAAAAGTGGTAACTAAACTGATCACATTACAATGAACTACCTATTCATCAGAGAAATAAACAATTTCTCTTAGCTTTAAGGGGTGATGGTTATTTCTAGAAGGAAGACTCCAACCTGGGTTACATAAATTATTTGTCTAACTTCAACAACACTAAAGAAAAGAAATTAGAAAAGGAAGAGTAGAAAGAAAATCAAAGTTTTATTATTTCTGCCCTATGATTTAGAAGATAATACCTTTCTAATTATCTAGGTATATTCCTATAACATTAAATTTGTATTTTTAAAGACAGATAATTGTATTTCTACTATATATTTCTAATTTCTATTCATTTTAATGCTCATTTTTATTTATACCTTTAACAGCTATAAATGCACATTTGAAAGAAACCTATGCTCCATCAAGTTATATACTTTCTCTTTGTGAGAATTTATCAATAAAAATGGAGTTTTCAGTTCTCATATACTTAAATTCATACTGCATCTTTCATGCCAAAAACAACCAACTACTTTTTATATAGGGAGTTCTTCAAACTGACATCCCCAACATTTGAATGGCACTGACCTGTACTCTAGATAGCAATATACTAAATCCAGAGTCCTGACCTTCAGCTTTAAAAGCACTGTTATAATTTTATCATTATATTTTAAACGAATTAATAATTGTTTCAATCCATACATCCTACCCTACCAAAATGATACAATATTTCCTACACACAGATGACTGATAAAGGTCTCTTTACAAACGAAGATGTTTTCTGATGAGGTTTCTAACTCAAGTTTAACACAATTTTATGCTTTCCTACTATCATTTGATTCCATGGAAACTGTTAGTTTTAAAGTGACACAGTATTTAAAACTCTGCTGGATTCCACTACAGATGACTTACTATTTAAGACCATGAAAAATTAGTCCCCTAAATTAACAAACTAATTTAATTCATGCAACAAAATTAAAGGTGCGGCTCCTAAATATTTTTAATTAAGTAAAAAGCACAGAAAGAGGTTTATACAAAGTGAAAACAGAAAAAATATTATGTAATATTTCAACAAGTATGTCAAAAGGTATGTAAGAAAAAAGAGCTGTCTGAAGGTGAAGTGAATAATTGAGAAATCACCATATTCCTGAATATTGGTCAGGTTTCTTCATAATCACGCAGTAAATTTATAAAACCATAAAATATCTTCCATGGTACAGCTCCTTATAATGAGCTCTACTTGTTTACCTGTCTTATGGCTTCATAAGTTATCTGTAATCTTTCTACTCTCTGAATGAAACATGACCTAGTAATTTTTTAACACCTTTATTTAGATGTAATTAACACATAATAAACTGCACATTTTTAGTTTTATAAAATAGCTACTTTATTTTTTAAGTATTTTTTTACTGATTATGCTATTAGTTTTTCCCACTTCTCCCTCTTTATCCCCCTCCTCCCTGCACTCCCCAACTCTCCAGTATCCCTACTTAGTTCATGTCCATGGGTTGTACCTATAAGTTGAGTCTTCTTTCCTATACCATTCTTTACCTCTCCCCATCTATTTTATGACTACCAATTATGCTTCTTCTTCCCTATACCTTTCCCCCCATTCCTCCCTTCCCCCTCCCACTGAAATCCCTCCATGTGATGCCCATTTCTCTGATTCTGTTCCTGTTCTAGCTGTTTGCTTAGTTTTGTTTTCATTGTTTGTCTTTTCTTTTATGTTCATTTGTTGATAGTTGTGAGTCTGTTGTCATTTTACTATTCATACTTTTTATCTTCTTTTTCTTAAATAAGTCCCTTTAACATTTCATATAAATAAGGGCTGGGTGATGATGAACTCCTTTAACTTGACCTTATCTGAAAAACACTTATCTGCCCTTCCATTCTAAATGAAAGCTTTGCTGCATAGAGCAATCTTGGATGTAGGTCCTTGCCTTTCATGACTTGGAATACTTCTTTCCAGCCCCTTCTCACCTGCAAGGTTTCTTTTGAGAAATCAGCTGATAGCCTTATGGGTACTCCTTTGTAGGTAACTGTTTCCTTTTCTCTTGTTGCTTTTAGGATTCTCTCGTTGTCCTTGATCTTGGGTAATTTAATGATGATGTGCCTTGGTGTATTCCTCTTTGTGTCCAACTTCTCTGGGCTTCCTGGACTTCCTGGAAGTCTGTTTCCTTCACCAGATTGGGGAAGTTTTCCTTCACTATTGTTCAAATAAGTTTTCAATTTCTTACTCTCATTCTTCTCCTACTGGATATTGGAACATTTCAGGTTGTCCCAGAGTATCCTCAGCCTCTCTTCATTTTTTGGATCCTTGTTTCTTCATTCTGTTCCGGTTGGATGTTTATTTCTTCCTTTTGTTCCAAATCATTGCTCTGACTACTGGTTTCCCTCCTGTCACTGTTGGTTCCCTGAATATTTTGCTTTATTTCATTTTGGATATCTTTCATTTGTTTTTTTCATTTTTTTGACCAAGCTCAATCAGTTCTGTGAGCATTTTGATTACCAGGGCTTTAAATTCTCTATCAGATAGGTTGGCTACCTCCTCATCACTTAGCTCTCTTTCTGAAGCTTTGCTCTGTTCTTTCATTTGGGCCATATTTCTTTGTCTTGGTGCACCGGTCTGGTTGTTTTAGTTGACTGTTTCTTTAATTCTTTGGCTGTAGGAGTTCCATGCAGTTTGATTTTCTGGCACTTCTGGTTGTACATTGACTTTAGATTGGTTGTTATCCTCCTTTTCGTTGTGCAAGGAAGTGAAGGGTTTCCACCTATGCCTCCATCTTGGCCAGAACTCTCTGAACTATGAAATAGCTACTTTCCACAGCAGATCTTCCTGGAATTGGAGGTGCTCTTCTGCCAAACTGCACATATTTAAAACACAAATATTGATAACTCCTGAGATAGGCAGGCAATCATGGCACCATTACCCAAATCAAGACAATGAAATATATCCATTCTGTGCAAAAAAGTTTCCATAAGCCTTTTAAATTCTTCCCTCCCGTTCCTCTCTGCTCCACTATTTTGTTCAACCCAGCTTTCTGTCCCTATAGATTAGCCTACATTTTCTAGAATTTAATATAAATGAATCTTACATATATACATGTATGATTTTTTAACTTTTTAAAAAATTGATAAGCTGTTTTCCAGAGTAGTTTTACTATTTTATTTCAGTATGTCCACCAGCACTGTATAGAGAAGTCAAGTTGCTCTATGTACTCAGCAACATGAGATTTAGCAGGACTTTCACATTTTAGAAATTCTAATACATGTGTAGTGACACCTCACTGTGGTTTTAATTTTCAGTTCCCAAATGACTAATCTGCCATTCTGTATCTTCTTTGGTAAAATGTCTGTTCACATTTTTGACCAATTTTATTGGCTTTGTTTTCTATTAAGAAATTTTGACAGTTCAGGACAGAAATCCTTTTTCTCCAGGTCTATGTCTTTTCATCCTGTTAACAGTTACCTTTCAAAGAATAAAAACTCTTAAATCTGATGAAGTCCACTTTATCAAATTTTTCTTTTATGGGTCATGTATATTGTAGCAAAGAAATTTTGCCTAACCAAAGGTCACAGATACTTTCTCCTGTTTTCTTCTGTAAGTTTTGTGATTTCATGTTTTACCTTTAGGTCTATGATACATATTGAGTTAACTTTTGTATATCAGTAATTTCTTGCTATTCCAGCACTGTTTATTAAAAACATCATTCTGTCTCCACCAAATAGCCTTTACTAGTGCACTGAAAATCAGCTAATAAGTGAGTTAATTATTTCATTGATGCCGATCTATTTTCATGCCAATATCATTTATCTTGTTGACTGTAGCTGTGCAGTAAGTCTGGAAGTCAGTTAAGTCCTGCATCTTTTTCTTTTTCTTTTTTTAATCTGGTTTGGTTTGTAGATCTTTGGCATCCACATCACTTCAACTTCTGCCCCTGTCCAAAAATCACCTTCTTTGTGTGTAATCTCCTTCAACTTCAGTCTTAAAAGGACACTTGTTATTGGATTCAAGACCTACTTGGATAATTCAGGATGATCTTATCTCAAGATCCTTAATTCATCGCATCTACAAAGACTCTTTCCTAAATGAAGTGAAATTCACAAGATCCAGGGATTATGAATGAACCCATCTTTTGAGGGCTACTATTCACACAATATATTAGAGAAATAAAATTGAACTGCATGTGTTGATTTTGCACCAAGAGACTTTACAGAACTCCCTTATTTATCTTATTAATTACAGATGTTTATATTTTAACTACAGATGATCATGTCTCTGTAAAAGACATTTTCCCTTCTTTCCAGGCTTTTATTTCTTCTTGCCTTATTACATTAAAATACCCAGTAAAAATAGAAATAGTGAAAGCAGACATTCTCTCCTTACTTCTCATCTTAAGAGGAAAGCATTTACTTTTTCACCATTAAGCATGATATTAGCTGTAATTTTATCCCAGATGCTCTTTTTCAGATTAAGGAGATAGGTACCCCTGTATTTCTAGTTTGCTGAGATCTTTTACCAGAAATAGATATAGATTTTTGTCAAATATTTTTTCTGTCTATTGAGATGATCATATGGTGTTAGGTGGGGAATATGATTAATTACATCAATGGGTTTTTATATATTAAGCCAACTTTACATTACCAGGACAAGTTCCAATACTTTGTTGTGGTATATTTACCTTTTTATTTACCATTAGAATTCAATCTGCTGAAATTTTTAAAGAATCTGTATATCTATATACATGATACACACTGGTTTTCTTTTTTTCTTTTTAGGCAGTCTTCATCTGGTTTTGCTATGATAGTAATGATGTTAGCATGTATTCCTTTTCAATTTTTAAAAAAGGTTGTATATAATTCATATTATTTCTTCCTTAAATATTTGCTAGAAAGTACCAGGGAAGTCATCCAGGCCTTCAATTTGTTCAAAATCTTGAGCACTAGCCATGTTATCTATTACTTCTTGAGTGAACTTGAGTAGTTTCTGTCTTTCAAAGCTTTGTCTGTTTCATCCCTTATCAAATTTATTGCCATATAATAATTTGTAGTATTTCCTTAGTGTCCTTATTAACATCTGTACAACCTAACCATGCCAATTATTTCATTCCTGATAATGGTAATTTGTCCCTTTTATCTTTTTTTTCTTACTCACTCTGGGTAGTTATTTACCAATGTTACTGATCTTTTCAAAGAACCAGTTTTGGGTTTCATTTTTTCTCCATTGTTTTTGTTTCCTATTATTTCTGCTCTGATCTTAATTATTTCTTACGCTTTCTTTGGCTGTAATTTGTTTTTCTTTTCCTAGTTTTTCAGGTGGAAGCTGACAGCACTGATTTGAGAACATTTGTCCTTTTCTGACATAGGCTTTTAGTGCTTTAAATTTCCCTCTGATTACTGCTTTAGTGGCACCCCAAAACTTCTGACATGTTTTCATTTTCATTCAGCTCAAATACTTTCTAATTTCTCTTTTTAAAAAAATTTTTTATTTATTTTTAGACATGGGAAGAAAGGGAGAAAGAAAGGGAGAGAAATATCAATGTGCGAGAGAGACACTGATCTGTGGCCTCTCAAACGCCCCCAACTGGGGACCTGGCCCTCAACCCAGGCATGTGTCCTGACCGGGAATCAAACCTATGACCCTTCTCTCTGTGCTTGTGGGACGATACCTAACCTAGTGAGCCATGCTGGTCAGGGCTAATTGCCCCTTCTAATTCTTCTTTGACCCATAAGTAATTTAGAAATATGTAATTCAGTTTCCAAACACCTGAAGAGTTTCCAAAGATCCTTCTGCTACTGATTCGTAATTTACTTTCATCATGGTCAGAGAACATATTTGTGTGGTTTGCATCTCTTTAAATTTATTGAGACTTGTTCTATGACCCATAATTGGTCAGTTTTAGTCAATATCCCACACGCACTTGAAAAAAAATGTCTTTAGTTGTCGTAGGGCACAGTGTTCCATAAATATCAAACTGGTAGTTAGAATCGTTCAAATCTCTCATTTCCTTACTGATTTTGTGTCTCTTTCTTCTTTTATTGAAAGTGGAGTACTGCCCTGATTGGTGTGACTCGGCGGGTTGGGTGACATCCTGCAGACCAAAGGGTGGCTGGTTTGATTCCCCATCAGGGCACATGCCTGGGTCGTGTGCCAGGTCCTGGCTGGGGGTATGCAGAAGGTTGGCGACCAATGTTTCTCTCACTCTTTCTCCCTACCTTCCACTCTCTCTAAAAATAAATAAATATATATATTTAAAAATTGAGTATTAAAATTCCTAGCATTGTTTCTCTATATCTCCTTGCAATTCTATTTAGTCTTTGTCTCCTATTTTTATTAACTCAATTACTCGGTGCATAAACATTTAAAAGTGGTATACTCATGTCCCCTTTACCTTTATAAAATGATACTTTTTCCAAGGTAATAGTTTCTACTCTAAAATTTACTTTGTCTGATATGAATATAGCTATCCCACCTTTCTTTTGACTAGTATGGTATTACTTTTAATCTATTTTTGTCTTTATGTTTAACGTAAATTTCTTACCAGTTTTATATAGTTGGATCTTGTTCAATTTTTCTAAATCCAATCTGAAAAATCTCTGCCTTTTTCTTGGGACGTTTAGACTACTTACATTTAATATGATTATTGATTTGCTTGAGTTTAAATCTACCTACCACCTTGCTATTTGTTTTCTGTTTGTTTCATCTGTTCCTTTTCCCCCATTCCTTTTTACTGCCTTCTTTGGGATCAACTGATACTTTTATTAAATTGTATCCCTTCCCTCTTATTAGCTTAACTCTCTATTACTGTGGTAGTTGCCTTCGGCTTTAAAATATGTATCAGCAACTGTCTTAGGCTGCTGGAGCCATAACAAAATAGCACATACTGAATGACTTAACAGAAATGAAGGTAGGAGTCCAAGACCAAGGTGCCAGTAGTGCCGCTTTCTTCCGAGGCCTCTCTCCTTGGCTTTCAGACAGCCATCTTCTTGCAGTGTCCTCATGGCAAGAGGCCCTTTCCAGTGCCCGTGCAGCTGGTATCTGTTGTCTTCTAAGGGTACCAGTCACTGGATTAGGGCCCCAACCTTAAGACCACACTGAAGCTTAATTATCACACTGAAGGCCCCATTTCCAAATATAGTCACATTAAGGGTTAGGGCTTAAACATACAAATTTGGGGGAGACACAATTCAGTCCAAAATATTCACTATCATAGTCTTAAACTACTGCAGATATATTACAACAAGCTTACAATAGTATACTTCCATTTCTCCCCTCCCAGACTTTGTGCTGCTGTCATCATATATTTTATTTCTACACATGTTATAAACCCTAAAATACAGTTACTATTTTTGCTTTGAAGAGTCCATTATCTTTCAAAGAGACTTAAATAGTAAGAAGGAAAGTTTCCTATACAGTTACACACCATTTTGGTCAACAAACGACTGCTTATATGACAGTGTTCCCAAAGACTGAAACTAAGCTGAAAAATTCCTATTGACTAGTTAGTTATACCATCATAGCACAACACAGCACTCACGTACGTGCTTTGTGGTGATGCTGGGCTAAACAAACCTGCTGTGTGGCCAGGCATATAAAAGTGTAGCATGTACAATTATGTACAGTATACAATACTTGACAATAATAATAAACAACTGTTACTGGTTTGTGTATTTCCTATACTGTATTTTATCACTAGACTATACTATTTCTACTTATAAAAGAAAGTTCCCTGTAAAGGTTTGCTTTTTACACCAGCAATAGCCTCTTATGTCTAGGGTTTACCATGTCTCTTGACTGCATAATTTTCTCTTTTACTTGACTTAATCTCATGCTGTACTGTACAGTAATGCGCCATACAAGTTTATAGCATAGAAGCAATAAGCTATATGTTATAGCCTACACGTGTAGTAGCACCATCTAGGTTTGGGTAAGTGCACTCTCTGATGTTCACAAAAAGAGAAAATTGTCTAATAATTCATTTCTCAGAATGTATTCCCATCGTTCAGCAGTGCATGACTACTTACTCATGTAGTTACTATTTCTAGTACTCTTCATTTCTTTGTATAGATCTAGATTTCCATAGGGTATTATCTTCCTTTGCCTAAAGTACTTCCTTTAATATCTTAACATCTTAACATCTATTCAAGTATACTTCTGCTGATGGTGAATCCTTTCGATTCGTGTATATCTGAAAAAGTGTGTTTTTTAAAAAATTATTAAAAATTTTTTAAATTTTGAAATAAGACACACAAGAAATAGTACCCTTCACTATCTTTCCTCCAAAATCATCTCATCAACTACAGTGTTCTTACTCAGATTTTACCAGACTTACATGTACTCATTTGATTTCATTCTTGTAAGATATTTTTCCCAAGAGCAGAATTCTAAGTTGAAATATTTTTACTTCCTGTATTATAAAGGTATTGCTCAATGGTCTTCTGGCTTGCATTGCAACCAACAAGAAATATGCTGCCATTTGTATCTTTGTTGCTCAAAAATGGATATTTTTTCCTCTGGCTTTTATTTGGTGTGCCTTGGTGTAGTTTTATGTTTTTCCCATGATTCTTTTGTGCTTGTGTTCTTTGGGCTTCTTGGATCTGTAGGTTTACAGTTTTTATTCAATTTAGAAGACATCTGCCCATCATTTCTTAAAATATTTGTTCTATGCACCCACCCTCCCATACATACCCTGGCTCAGGGACTCCAAATACAAGAGTGTTAGAATGCTTCAAGTTATCCCACAGCTCACTTTCTATGTTTTTTTTGGATAGTTTCTACTGCTATGCCTTCAAGTTTATTAATCTTTTCTTATGCAATGTCTAATCTGCCATTAATTCCATTTGATATATTTTTCATTTCATATATTGTAGTTTTAGATTTTATAAGTTCAATTTGGATTTTAAACTTTCTTGTCTATATTAACATGTTTAATCTTTCCTATAGCTTCCTGAACATATTGAATATAGTTATAAAACTGGTTTGATGTTCTTACACTATTGATGTGACATTTCTAGGTCATTTTTAATTGATTACATTTTCTTCTCTTCATGAATCCAATTTTCCTACTTCTTTGCATATCTGCTAATTTTTGATTGATACCAAATGTTACTTTTAGCCTGTTGGATGCTGAATTTTCTTTATTCCTATAAATCTCTTCTTCAGCTTTGCTCTTCATTGCAGTCAGACTGCTTAAAACTTAGGCTGATCCTTTCAAGCATTGCTTTAAGCTTTATTAGGAAGGACTAGGGCAGCATTTATTCTAAGACTAATTTGGCCCTAATACTGAAGCAAAAAACTACCCATTAGCCTACTTGACACTTCATGAATTATGCTTTCCATGTCAGCTGGTAAGAACAGGAACTATTCATGGCCTTGTATAAACTCTGAAAATTATTTCCTGTGATCTTTTCAGATATTTCTTCTTCTAGTTCAAGCAACCTGCTCACTCCTATCTTCTGATCAATACTCAGCTGAAGACTCGGGGGACACTTCTGCAAGTGTCCAAATTCTCTCTGAGTATGAGCTCCCTCCTCCCCAGTACTTTCTTTTATAAACTATAGCCACCTCGGCCTCCGTGAACTTTCAGTTAGGTATCCTCACTTAGACAGGCTCCACCTGGGTTCCTTCTCCAGGCACCAAATCTGGAAAACTCTCGCCAGGCAGTAAGCTGGAGTAATCATAGAGCTCACCTTATCTGGTGTCCACCTATCAGGGATCATATTCCTCCCATGCCTAATATCTCACATCTTGAAAACTGTTCTTTTATATATTGTGTTCAGTTTTTTTTCTATTTCTGGAAAGACCAATCCTTGTTTCCCTGTCTTGACAACAAGATAAATCTAATGCTGATGTTTTCAAAACATGAGGTATTCCTGATTTGATCTTAAGTTACTGACATATAAAAATTCTCCAACCCCTTGTTTTGGTTAGATCAGACAGCAGTAAAAAGTGGTACTTTAAAATGATCCTTTCAAACAATTTGTGAGCAAAACAATTACTTCCTTTAAAGCTCAGTTTCCTTTTCAAGTCTTGTTTTCCTGTCTATGTCGTCTCTTTCTAGAACAAATAAATTATGTCACAAGTAACTACCTTTTGATAATGTAGATGTCTTTGCAGCAGCAAGTCATGGAGTCTGTTCTACATCCTAAATAGTTCTCGAATTCAACGATTTGTACTCATTTCACTGTCAGTACCCTAGTCTAAGTTACCATCATCGCTACTCAAATGAACCACAACATCATCTTAATGGACCAACTCGACTCATCTTGCTTGACTGCAATCCATCTCTCACTTTTCAGCCAGGATAATAAAAGAGAGTAAGAGAGAAAGTAGAAAAAGAGGGGAAGAGAAGGTGAAAAAAAAGGAAAGTAGAGAGAAAGAAGAAAGAGAGAGAGGGAGGGAGGGAGGGAGGGAGGAAGGAAGGGAGAGAGAGAGAGAAAGGGAGAAAGAGAAAGGGAGAGAGAGAGAAAGAGAGAGAGAAAGAGAGAAAGAGAGAGACGGGGAAGGAGGGGGGGAGGGGAGGGGAGGGGAGGGGAGGGAAAAAAGAAAAGAAAGAGAGAGAAGGAAAGTTTTATTTAGTTGCTTTACTGCTGACATCCAATCAGATTGACCATGTCAAGTCTCCACGGACCTTGACTGAATTAAATCAATTTTAAAAAATGGGAAATAAAATGTTAATATTAATCTTACCCTTACCTATTTTTTTCCAAAACCTACAACTCCAATCTCCCGTCTTCACTACTAGTCTTCCCTCTCTGGAGTGACAAAGGAGTCTAGTTGAGATTAATTCAAAAGATACATGTCCAAAATAGGTAAGCAAGAGTGTGTGTGTGTGTGTGTGTGTGTGTGTGTGTGTGTGGTGTATATATAACTGTGGGGGGGGGGCATCTTGACAAGGGCAAAAAGCAGTGAATTATTTGGGAAGGTAGAAGAGGGGAGACTGACAATGCAGGAGAAGAGAAGGAATAGGCAAGCATTTTACCTTGACAAAACGATCTAAAAAAGTGTAAAAAGATGAGACCCATGGATATAAAGACCAGCCCTGTTCAGTGCTATTTTTACTAGTCTTCAGTGTTCATAAACAACTCAGAATAAAGAGGAACAGGGTGAGACCAAAAGGAGAAGTCAAATGGCTAACCAGAACCTCCAAGTTCACATTTCTACAATTTTTTTTTAATTTAATGGGTATTTTCCCAGATTTCAAGCATAGCCACATGTGGTCAATTATTATCAAAATATAATCAACTTCTGAGTTATTCAGAAACTCACCAATTTAAAATCTGTCATGGTTCATCTTATAAAATTTTACACTTAAATACCATCACTACTTTGAAATTAGTCTAATATCACAATTTACAAATTTTCTGAAACTGGGTCCTCTGAAAAATACCCAATAAAGAAAATATGATATTCTAAATAAATCAGAATCAAATTGATGAAACCAGTCAAAGAGAGCTGATTACTACTGCTTCTAAGGGATTTACATAAGTGTTCTTTTAAATACAAGTTCTCCTATTTATAATCTGGCTATCTTAATGGAATGTAGCATGTGTAATGCTAGAACCTGCCAAATGAAAATCAATTAGTAATAAGTAATAAATCAATTAGTAATTCTCCCTATGGTAGAATTAAACAGAAAAAATTTCATGAAGTCAGCACAAAGTAATTATATATAATAGCTTAAAATTATAGGCACATAAATTTCTAAGACTCCTGTAATACTAGTACTCATTAGTTCACCCTTTACAAAGTTTGTCAGAAATAAGTAATGCTATGAACATTATTCTTGAGAATAGTTTGATAGTATGCATCAAAATTTAAAAATAAACATGCCCTTTGACCTAGTACTCCTACATCTAGGAATTATAGCTAAGGAGAAAATCAAACAAGTAAAAATTTTGTTAATTTATCACATTTTTTATTTATAATTTTTTAAAAAGGAAGTAACTACAATATCTATCAGTAGGAATATGGTTATGTGGATCATGATGCATACAATAGTTTGTAGCCATTAATAATCATGTGGATTGACATCAGAGAAACACAAATTAAACTACAATTAGGTATCACCTCACACCTGTCAGAATGGCTATCATCAATAAATCAACGAACAACAAGTACTAACAAGGATATGGACAAAAGGGAACCCTAGTGCACTGTTAGTGGAAATGCAAATTGGTGGCAGCCACTGTGGTAAACAGTATGGAGGTTCTTCAAAAAATTAAAACAGTATGGAGGGTCCTTAAGGCCCAGCAATTCTACTTCTGGGTATATTTCAGAAGAAATCCAAAACACTAACTTGAAAGAATATATACACACCTATGTTCATTGCAGCATTATTTACAATAGCCAAGACACAGAAGCATATCATGTGCTCATCAGTAGATGAGTATATAAGAAAAGTTGTGGTACATGTATACAATGAAATAGTACTTGGCCGTTAAAAAGGAAATCTTACCATTTGTAAGAGCATGAATGGACCTAGAAGGTATTGTGTTAATTGTAATAAGTCAGAGAAAGACAGATACCACATGATTTCACTTGTATGTGGAATCTAAAAAATAAAACAAATGAACAAACAAAACGAACAGATTCATAGATACAGAGAATAGAACTGATGGTTGCCAGAGGGAAGGGGAATAGGGGATGGTTACTCATATAACCAATTCAATCACAAAATTTAACATATATTAAGGTATTTCAAATAGTTTTCCATAATGATATTTTGTCATGCAGCTGTAACAAATAAAAATTTAAGAAAATGTAGAAAACATTAAATTTGAGGACTAATATTAGATCAAAGACTTATCTCACCAGCTAATCTTAATCTGGGTTCATTCAGTCAATCATCTGAATAGCTAACACGTAAGACACCGTGGAGAAGATATATAAAGCACAGCCACCGTGTTCTACAGGATCACAAAATGGCATTCCACAGGTATTGAATGTGCCCTGAACCCAATTCCATACCCCCAAAGCTCAGAACATCCACATATCAAAAATATTAACTATCTATAGGGTGACTTAAACTGTCCTATAAGACAAGTTACATATACATTTATCAGAGCAATGTAAATTCTAGAGAAAAGTTGTGTTCCTAATGCTTAAAGCTGTCTAATTAGATCATAAGACCGTACGTTTGAACTGAATCTTAAAAGATAAGTTTGCTGAGTCAAGACAGAGAGAAGGGCACACCAAGCAAAGTGAGTGTTCAAAGGCAGCAGCAGAAAGAGCATGGTACTGCAAACAGTTCAGTAGGTCTGCTGCAGTAATCAGGAGAGAGATACCTTAGATACCTTTCTAAAATATGTGGATTTTGTTCTAATGACAAAGAATAGAGCCCTGGCTGGCGTAGCTCAGTGGATTGAGCGCGGGCTGCGAACCAAAGGGTCGCAGGTTCGATTCCCAGTCAGGGCACATGCCTGGGTTGCAGGCCAGGCCCCTAGTGGGGGCCACGTGAGAGGCAACCACACATTGATGTTTCTCTCCCTCTCTTTCTCCCTCCCTTCTCCTCTCTAAAAATAAATAAATAAAATCTTTAAAAATAAAAAATAAAAAAAAATAAAAAAAAATAAAAGAATAGATAACAGAAATTAGAAACAAATCCAGATAATTACCCACGTAGTAGTTTGAAAGATAAGACTATTATCAGGGAACCAGATAAGAGACTACAATAACAATAGTCCAGATAAATATAAAGGTAGGCCTAACTTATAACTTAGTGATATTAAAAGTGAAGACTTTTTCAATTTCAAGTATCACAATCAATAGATCTCAGTGGATGAAGAATATGGCCAATAAGGAGGATGGAAGAGTCAAGAGCTCAAAAATTAAATAACTGTGTGGTTATCAGTAATTAGGACTAATAGTGAACATATACTTGTGAATGACCATATACAGTTGTGTGTAAATGAAATGAAAGAATGGGTTTGAAAAAGATGTGGTGTTCACTGTACGCATGTTAGATTTAAAGTCTTATGCCATATAGATATGTTTAAAAGAAGCTAATATTTAGAACGAGTGAGAATAGAGGACTGGGAGAATAATAAAATATATCTTGGAGTCCAATGTGAATAGGGAATAGCTGAAGTAATGAAGATATGTGAGATCACCAAGGAATGATGTGTAGAGTCAAAGAGGAGAATCAAGGACGGAGTCTGGAAGAGTTCCTGAGGGCAAGGCAAAGTGGGCAAGACGTCCCCAAAAGAGACCAAGAACAGTATAAGAAACGAGAACAGAAGTTTCAAGGATTGAGGAATGGACAACAATGTCAAATGGAGCAGCAGTCAAGTAAGAACTGTTATATTTGGTAGTCAGGTAACCTTATCGAAAGAATTTCTATAGTGGTTATATTGAAAGGCAAAATGCTAGGAATTAAGGGATAAATGAAAGGTGAAAAAGTAGTGACAATAACTAGTGACAATAAGCCTTTCTCCAACTGTATCAGTTTCCCTAATGCACTGACCACAGAACACTTCCTCATGAAGCATTCCTTGGTTCCTTGGTTCTGGTGCTTCCAGAATGGGTGAAACTTCAACATGGCACGTCAAGGCAGAGACTGTCTAAAACTGAAAAGGGGCAGGAAATGGAATAAATTGCTAAAAGGAATAAAGACAGGTTCTAAACATATAGTAAAGGAACACCCCTTTGTCTAATCAAGAAGAAAAACAATAAGCAAAGGTACAATCGAAAATGTTCTACATAGGTAGAAAGCTGACGCATGAGGCAATTCTTCCTCAATGACTTTCCCCCCACTTCTGAAGAACACAAGTCATTTACTCAAAAGTGAAGAGAGAGTGAGTAGGTTTTAAGAGATTAAAGATTAAGAACAGCAGCTATAGAGAACAGGAAAAAAAAAGAAGAGGTTCTGAGGTGGGATGGAGGTCAGAAAGTAGTACCTATATAGTAACTCCATTTTAGCTGCACCAGTTTTTTAGCTCTTCAAAGTATTGAGAAACTCTGAGTAGATAGGTTGAAGCTTCACCCTTACATGTTCCAATCCATTCCATCTAAAACTCAAATGATCCCATTTTCTGAGGCCTAGAGACTAGAAATCACCTGAAGAAATACCAAAACTCACAAGCAACCAAGATTCAAGCACACCCAGTAAGTTTACAAAACCTCTCTGGGACCTTAAAAGCACAGTAACAAACAATCAGAATTCATAGGATGATTTCTGCGTCAAGAGATTTAATTACGTGAGCATTCTCGTAATTAAACACTTCTTAAAAGGCCATTTCATCAGACAACAAGAGGGGAAAACACTATCAAAAGAGGTGTTGACAAGTATGAATTCCTAATACCCCCAATAGTTCTCATACATTTACACCACATTGGGGTTAAGCTAAAACAACAGTAATACTAAAATTTATGATTCGTAACTACAATATTTCCAAAGGTCTGAGACAAATGAATACAATTTTATTTAACATGTCACTACTTTTAGGTAAATCTTAACATGAAAGATCCTGAGACATTTACAAAAGAATGCATTTTCCATCCTTCATTCAAGTTGACACCTAATTCCTGTGTGAAGGATGGGAACACAGCATTACTCCCTCAAAAAAAAAAAAAAAAAAAAAAAAGGGCATTTTAAATTAATTTTTTTAATATTCCAATGCATCAACATTAAAATGTGAACCCCTGAAAGACAAATGTCACTGCCTCATTCTATACCATGATGCCACATGTATCTCAACATAACTTACTGACAGCTAGCACCCTAAATAAATATTAAACCAAGACTAGCTTTGGAGTGATAAGGTAAAACTGGAGGAATGAACATGTATTTAATATGTACTATGTTCTTGGAAATTTGAATCCTCACAATTTGGAAAGGTAGGTGATAAAATATTTCAAACCTGAATAACAGCATTTGAACTTTACACAAATGAAAAATCTTGAATTCACATACAGACTGATGAGGTAGAGGGATGGGTAAACATCCTAGGCAGAGACTGAGAAAAGATAAAAGTAAATTTGCAATTAGGTGAAATGAAGTATTGTGGATATGGAGTCTTAGATGACCTTCCATCTACCATCTACTAGGTATCTGGGCAGAGATCATGGAAAAAATACAAAATGGAGTTCTGTTTCTTAACAACACTGTCAAGAAGTTAGTAGGACTACTACCAGGCTCAGAAAATTGAAAAATATCAAGAATTCTTGGACAATGCTAACTTTTACATTTTAAAAAATAAAGATCCACCTGGCCAGTATACCTCAGTTCATTGCAGTGTCATCCCATGGACCAAAGGGTCAGGGGTTTGAAACCTGGTCAGGGAACATGCCTGGGTTGTGGGTTCAGTCCCTGGTCCTGGTGCATATGAGAGGCAACTAATCAATGTTTCTCTCACACCAATGTTTCTCTCCCTCTCTTTCCCACCCTTCCCCTCTTTAACCATGTAACCATGTCTTCCTGGATTAAAAAAAAAAAAAGATCCTCAACATTTCAAAAGAAGTCACCATCCTATGTTCTAAGTCAGTTGTCATAATAAAACTAAGCACTGGTAACATACGGTGGCTATAAACTTCAGAAAACCTATAATCAATTTTTTTAAATATATAAAAGTCTTAAAATAAATGATCACAAATAGCACATATTACCTAAAAAAAAAGCAAATTAGATGGCAACATTTAGAGTTAAGCAAAATACCTTAAAAGAACAAAAACAATAAAGTAAACACATGCCTATTTTCAAATAATTACAATCCAGTGGAAAAAGACAAACAGGTAAGCAAACTTAATATAAAGCACAATGAAATAATTGTTAGCACCAAGTATGCGGAAATAGGGGGAAAAGATGTTGATTTGTACTGTTTGAGCAAGTATTCACAGAGAAGGTAGCATCCAAGCTAACTCTTGAAGGAAAAGAGAGGATATATTTTTTTCAGGTTCAGTTAACAACAGTAGAGATACAAAGGTACATAACAGAGAACTGACAATGTATTTCATATTACATTAGATATGAAAGATTCCATATGATTATAATTTAATATGTGTGGATGGTTAGAGATATAGCCCTAGAAAAGCAAAACAGATCCTGAAAGGAACTGAAAAAAATTATTCAGAACATACACTTAAGGTATAAACTAGTCAGCAGTGTTAACAAAAGTGAAGAGAAGGATACTGCAGAGTTTTAAACAGAGGTAGATGATATAGTAGGAACATGTAAGGATTTAGAATAAAACAGATGAGAACTAGAATCCCAACTCTATTTCTTACTAACAATGAGGATTTTCCAAAATGCTATTTCTGTATTCGTCAAATGTGGATTATTGTGGTAAAGCCTTAACACAAGGGCAAATGAGGCCTGCCCACTGTACTGCTTTTCAGTTTCCTTCTCATAATAAAAGGCAGAGTGTGAGTGATAATGGGGAAGAGTCACGTAACACAGCCTCAGTGACTAGGAAGATACAGGCATTAATTAAAGAAAGAATATAAGAGAATATTTTAAAAAGTAGTAGACTGGGAAGAACAGAAAAATTACAGTCACTTTACATGTCAAATTCACAGTGATAGTGAAATAGTTTATCTACTTGTAAAGTTATCACAGGCAGGAAAAACGAGGGTCTTGACACAGAAAACAGAACAGAAATAATATTTTAAGAATCTTAGGCATACAGAGGAAAGTAAAGAACAAGCCAAGAACAGGAGCTCACAAGAAGCCAGGATGAAACAGAGACATGAACGCAAAGAGGAGCCCTGGCCAGTGTGGCGCAGTTGGTTGGGCACAGTCCAGAAAACCCAAAGGTTGCTGGTTGAATTCCCAGTCAGACATTCCTGGGTCGTGGGTTCAGCCCCCAGTCAGGGCATGTGCAAGAGGCAACCAATGGATGTTTCTCTGTGCCACATCAGTGTTTCTCTCCTTTTCTCCCTCAATTCCTCTCTCTACATCAATAAAAGAAAAAAAAAATTAATGCAGACTTCTGCTCAAGATGGCAGCATAGGTAAATATGGCTCGCTTCTTTACACAACCACAATCCCTCAGAACTATCAGAAATCAAGTTGAATGCAAGGATGAGAACTACGGAATTAAAGAAACCACATCCATCCAGAATGATAGGAAGAGTAGAGACGCACAACAGGCTGGTCCCACATCCATGGGTAGAAGATAAAAATTCAGGAGGGATATCTTCGGAGCAAGGAATCCCAGCCCCACACCAGGTCCCCCAGCCCAGAGTTCCAGTGCCAGAAAAAGAAGTCCCTATAACTTCTGACTGCAAAAATGAATGGGAATTGAGTTAGTAGAAGAATCTTCTGGAGTCCCAAACAGTTCCCCTTAAAGAACCCACACATGGACTTACTCAGACTCACTCCCTCTGAGCTCCAGCACAGTGGCATACAGGGAAGAACTGAAGTGTCTATCATCAAGGTAAGAGCTGGGGGACAGCTTTCTCCCAGACAGAAAAGCAGATAGAGAGCACTGACCCTTTTCTGAACCCTCCCCTCACAGAGCCAGCAGGCAGGTGCCATATCTGAGATTCCATCAACCTGGCTAACACTATTTACCCAACCCTGGAAATCCCAGACTCCTTCCCACCCAGCTTAGGGGCCCACCCAAGATCTTAACAGTGCATTTTCCACAGAATGGTTGGTCACGGCTCATGCTTCCTAAATCCTATCAAACAAGCAACAGCTGGCCTTAGTAAACCACCAACCGCCCTCCCCCCTTCCTCTTATTAAGTGGCCCTGGGCATGGCACTAGCAGCGGCCATACTAGATTCACAACAGCTTCACCTGGGACTCTCCAAGCCCAGTACAAGTAGCAGCCATCTAAGATTGTTTTGTAGCTTATGCAGGTGGCCCCGAGCAGAACACAGGTGGCAGCTGACCTTGGTCTGGACCACCTGGGAAACCCCAGCGCCTAAGCACCCAGTGGACAACTACAGACCACATCAGAGCATTTATTACTCTGCCCCTGCACAGCTGACCCTCCAGAGAGGGCAGAGGTTGGTGGACAGTGGTCACAACCAGTCCTTGCAGCTGACTGGCATGGAAAAATCCCTCTCATTGATCTGCCAACAGCAACCAAGGCTCAACTACAAAAGGAGAGTATACTCAGCCCACACGAAGGGAGCACCTCAAGTACCCAGCTTGGGTGATAGGGAGGCTGTGCCACTGGACCCTATAGGACACCTACAACACTAGGAGACACTACCAAGACAGGGAGTCACAGCAGCTCTACCTAATACACAGAAGCAAACAAAGGGAGGCTGCCAAAATGAGGAGACAGAGAAATATGGCCCAAATGGAAGAACAGATCAGAACTCCCCCAAAAGAAGTAAACAAAATGGAGATAAGCAATCTGTCAGATGCAGAGTTCAAAACATTGGTTATAAGGATGCTCAAGGAACTTAGTGAGGACCTCAAAAGCATAAAAAAGATCTGGTCAGAAACAAAGGATACACTAATTGAAATAAAGAACAATTAACAGGGAAGCAACAATAGAGTAGATGAAGCTGAGAATCAAATCAATGATTTGGACCGTAAGGAAGCAAAAACAAACATGCAGAACAACAAGAAGAAAAAAGAATCCAAAATATAAGGACGGTATAAACAGCCTCTGAGACAACTTTAAGAGGTCCAACGTTCACATCATAGGGGTGCAAGAAGGAGAAGAGAAAGAGCAGGATAATAGAAATCTATCTGAAAATAGAACGAAAGAAAACTTCCCTAAGTTGCTGAAGAAAGTAGACATGTACATCCAGGAAGGAGAGAGAGTCCCAACAAGATGGATGCAAAGAGGCCCACTCCCAAGACACATCATAATTAAAATGCCACAGGTTAAAGACAAAGAGTGAATCTTAAAAGCAGCAAGAGAAAATAAGTTAGTTACCTACAGGGGAGTTCCCATAAGACTGTCAGCTGATTTCTGCTAGAAGGAATTAGTAAGAAATACTCAAAGTCATGAAAAGCAGGGACCTACAGCCAAGATTGCTCTACCCAGCAAAGCTACCATTTAGAATCGAAGGGCAGACAGAGAGCTTCCCAGATAAGAAAAAAACTAAAGGAGTTCATCATCACCAAACTGTTATTATAAGAAATGTTAAAGAGACTTATCTAAGAAAAAGAAGATAAAAACTATGAACAATAAAATGGCTTAAATAACAAACTAAACAAACAAGAAGAACAGAGACAGAATCATGGATCCAGACAGCATTTTGATGGTTGCCAGATGGGAGGAAGGTTGGGGGAATGGGTGAAGAGGGGAGGGAATTAAGTATAAACAGGTAGTTACAGAATAGCCATGGGGATATAAAGTATAGTATAGGAAATGGAGTAGTCAAAGAAATTACATGCATAATCCATGGACATGAAAAGTGGTGTGGAGAGTACCTCAGGGAGTAGGAGGTGCTGGGTGGAGGAGGGAAAAGGGGGAAAAATTGGGACTGTAATAGCATAACCAATAAAATATAATTAAAAATATAAAAATAAAAAAAAGACTGTAAAGAGGAAAGTTTCAAAAACAAAAAAACAGCCATATTAAGTGTTGAATAAAACTACTCAATTTGCTAATTAAGGAGGTCTCTGGCAAACTCTGAGAGCAGTTTTAGCAAAATTTTAGTGGCACCAAACCACAGGTAGTGAAGGGATAAATGGCTGGTAAAGAAATCATAGAAAAGACTGAATCGATTCAAAGGGTCCCCAAGTATGAAATTCACATGGTAACGGAGACCAGGTGGGCATTATCAATATTTCAAATAGCCATATGAAAACCAAATTTATCTTCTACCAACCTACAAAAGACTAAGAAAAATACTGTTTGATTCTCTAATTAGCATATTATAGATTTTTTAGAATGAAAGCATGAGTCACTTTTATAAATGTATCTTTGATAGACAGTTCTTCCATATTATGAGATTTTTTGGTAGGAAATAAATAAAGAGATCATTAAGCACTAAAAGGTTGGGGATCATGGCTCTTGAAAGAAATCCGGTATTGAAGAAAATAAATGCAATTATGAAAAACACAGGTAGAAACTTTCAGAGAAAGATTTTTTTTTTGTTATTGTTGCTTTAAGGTGTGGTTTTGAGGGAACTGTTTGGTTAGTTTTCTTTTGTTTTCAGCAGTGGAAATACTTCTAAGGATGTTAGACCAAGATTAAGAGGTCAACAAAAGAAATGTTTCAAGTTCCAGAAGGAAAGGTAGTTAAAGGTCCCTGAGAAAAATATGCCTCAAAAGGAAAAAAACCTAGCCTTACAAATACTGCAAACATAAGACACAGTTCATACCTGGAAAACTATGTAGGCTTTCTCATCCTCAAAAAAGGTTCAATTATACTGTTAGATAATTAAACCAATTAAATTTCTAATATAATTAGAGCTCTATCACACAGAAATGCAGAATTTTGAAGTCTGATAAGGAGACATTAAAATTTCCCTTCTTCTCTACTAACTACTGCTTAAGCTTAATGTTACTTAGCTTCTTTGAAAATACTTAATTTAACAGCAACATTTGTCCCAAAGGTATTAGCAAGACCAAAGAGACAATATATGTAAAGAACTTAGCACAGTGCCTGGCACAAAGTAACCATTTAAGAAACATAGCTATAATTACTAAAATAAAGTATAGACAAACTTTCTCTGACCTTAGGATTGAGAAGATCTAAGTTTTAAATAAAAGGAAACAAATGAAACAAGGAATATTAATATATCTGGCTAAACAATCCTTTAAAATTTATGTGAAAAACATAAAATATAAAAAAGTAAACATTATACAAAACAAAAAAATTGGTATAGAATTGATTTATATAAATTATTTTTCTTATACAACAAAAAGATTAAAAACCCCAATATGAAAAAAGATAAGCAACACCAAATACCCAATTTAGGAATCCACAAAGATAGTAATGAACACCAAACTAGATGAGTATTTTCAGTACTTCAACATGAGACACAGTGTGAGGTATTACTGCCCCTCCAATATTAGACCAAACTAACAAGGCATTCCTCATGTTCTTAAAGGAAAAGAACTATTTGAAGCATAATAGTAGTATTTGAAATACCAGATTCAGGTATCAGCAAGTCAATCTTTCTCACACTGATAGTAAATCTATTACTAGCTGTTTTAATTAAAAACTAAGCATAATTCAAGCATATGTTCTTATACTAACCTAACAATTTTTCAAGCTGTGCTAAAAAGAGGTATCTGAAAACTGCTACTGGGATAAGGGGACAGGCGCAGGGGCAGTTGTAGGGGTTGAGTGGCTCTGTACGTTTGTATTTATCAGTGTTTCACTCTACTACCTATTACAAGCAATTCCAGTTCCACTTATATCTATTCTTACATAGTTCAGGTCCAATCTATTTTCAGACTTTCTTTTTAAAACTGGAAAATAATTCCAACAATTCACATCAAATCTCTCTCCTCTGATCTCAAAATAAAAATACAGTAAACTATATTGCAATTCATAACTGATATATACAAAACTTTACACTGAAATTTTAAGTATGATTATGTGGACCCCCCCACACCAATTTATCTTTATATTTGCTACCAAAATTTCAGTTGGGCAAATACCATATTTTGCAATATTTAGAATAACTTCTTTATTTCTGTATCCAAAGCAATACAGGTGTTGCTCAGGTATTAATACTGAACAGACCAAAATGTTGTGGAACGCTTTCATAATACAAGGTTGGTAACAGAAATAAAACCAGGTTTTTAGCTTTGTTTTACCTTTTCAGTGTGTGGTATGTGTATGTGGGATTATATAGTCTTTTTGCTAGAAATATATTGAAGATACCAACATACTCAGAAAGGAAAGATAATTCTACTTCCAACTAAATTGAATTTTGATTAATAGATCTGTATTATACAACCACCAATTTTTAAAAATAAGAATATAACCAAACTGAACATAATCCAATTATTTTTATAGGTACTTCAGAATTTTATACCAAAGCTAGCCTTTGAGTTATAAAAGTTCATTTTCATTATTTAGCACTGACTGATAAGGCAGAGTCAAAGACTGGAATGCATGTATAATAACCACATAACATACAACTGAAGGTGGTTTTAGAGAAAACACTTGACAAATTTGTTCACAATTCTTATTTCCTAGTAAAAATGTACAAAATACAAAATACTAAGCTTCCTGTTGTTCAAATTCCAAACAAATAAGATTTTCTATAATAAATATTATATCATTTTTCAATGTAGTATCCTGAATAACTCTGCATATTAAAAATAATTAAGCTCAACCGTTAACAAGATCCAAAAAGAGAAAAATAAATTTAATAAAAGAATAGAAAAATCTAAAAGCAGAGAAAACTCAAAAAGCCACCAAACAAAATCATTTAGTTGGTTAATGGGCCACTAGCCTCACTTAAATGCATCATCTAAGCTACCCAGTATCACACCCACCACCCCAAAGACACAGAAAGCAGCCAAGATATTCACTTTCAAAAAATGTCCAGTAAAATTATTTTTACCTGTAAATTGTTTTCTGTGACTCTGTTCCACCAAACCATATTGATGGGTACTCCTGATTTACACCTGTCAGCAAGGCAGCCAATAGGGTTCTTTGCTTTTCGTGCCTTTGATCCCATCGGAACTAGCCTCTCCTCCAGCATCCCCAGGCGATACTTCCTTGGCTAGGAAAAAGAAGGAAAGAAACCAGGCCACTCCTAACATCCCCCACACTAATCTAAACTAGCATAACTAACAAAGAAGATATCAGGAATGGTGGAATAGAAAACAATTAAATTGCTAAAACAGTTCTTCTAATATCCTTATCACCACCCACTATTTCCCACCCCCACCCCAACACATGCCTCCAAAAAACCCACAAGTCCTAACAAGCTTAACAGCAATATTATAATATAAAGCAACAGATGTTTTAGAGAAATGCATTATGATATGAGTTAATAACACCTTAATAAATAGAAATTAACTTATCAGCAAAGTAAATGCTTTGCAAAATTTTTTCCACTGGCACTTACCTATTCTCATTGCAATATGAAGAAATGGCTTCAAGGGCACAAAATACAGGTAAAAATTTTTTCCAAACTATACCATTTTCTACTCCCCATCTCACTGTCTTATTTCCTACTGGGAACTACCTCACTTTAAAGAAGAGGCTAATTCCTAAAGAATGCACTATTTTTAATTTTTAAAATTCTGTGCACAGTAGATCAGAGTACAATTCATTCTATCTGAAGTGGGCATTCAACTGAAGGTACTCAATGAAAAAAATAATCTCAGCCCTGACGGGTGTAGCTCTATTGGTTGAGCATCATCCTGTAAAGCAAAAGGTCGCCAGTTCAATTCCCAGCCAGGGCATATACCTGGGTTGCAGGTTCAGTCCCCAGTTGTGGGTACGTACCAGAGACAAGAGATGGATGTTTCTCTCTCACATCAATGTTTCTCTCCCTCTTTCTCCCTCCCTAACCCCCAAAAATAAATAAAATCTTTATACAAAATATCAGGCTATATAAATACATATTACTTGTCTTATAAATCTCAGTAATTTGAACAGATTGGTAATAAATTATCTGATAAAAGCATAAATTCACTGGCTAATATAATAAAGTTAGTAAACAATCTTAGTGGTGCAGGGTTTTTTATTGTGTGCAAGTTCATGATAGTTTCCACCATCATACTTCATTTAACTATAGCAAAGTTACACCAAACTGAATCTTAAAGGGAATGTGTGTGTGTGTGTGTGTGTGTGTGTGTGTGTGTGTTTTTTCCTTTAAGGAATGCTGATACATTCTTGGGAAGAAGATATCTAATTTAAGACCTGAAATTTTAAAAATCTATGTTTACTCATAGCTCTGTCATAAGCTTGTTGAAGCAAATAAGTTAACTCTTTTCATAAAACATGTCATAACCGTAGAAATATAGAAAATACATAAAAAATAATTTCGCAGTATAAAAATACTGAAAAATATAACCAATTTGAAGAAAACACTTGATTTCAAAGTTTCAAAATAACCTTGTAAATTACGCCTATAGAGGTTATTCTATGTACTTTAGATTCTGCAGTCCACAAATGGCCCTCCACTGTATTTTCTTTGGTTTAAGGAGAGAAAAAAGATTAAACTTTCATAAGAAAGGCAACTAGTCTACCTACATACACAATAATTATAGTCATGGATAAAGTTCGATGAGGGTAAAACAACTCCACCTCTATGCCATCATGGGCCAAATCAATTATCCTCTGTCTCACCACAAGCAACTTTTGTAGATGAGGATAAAAATGTAGATTTCAGAGCCATATTGCAAATGGAAATTTTAAAGCAAGTTATTTCTAGTAACATCTCACAATTACAAAGATTTAATATACAGCAAAAATAATATAACTTTAATTAAGCCTTCGCTCATTTGAAATTTATATTTTAGAAAATGTAGGGACTAAAGCTTATTCAAACTATCAGAAAAGTTCGACATATCAAAGGATATTTATTTAACAAAATCACAACTTGTCAAATAGGACTTCTATAAGGACACCTAAATTCCAGTCATGTATTTGAAAGCAAGAAAATTACTGCTTTAAATATTCTTCTGTTACTAAGTTCCTTCACAAACTCAGACTTGCTTTTTGACCCGAAAATTACAATTAGTGCAATTAAGACAATTTATTTTCTCATTGTAGGGCATTAAGCAACATAGAAAAAGCGTTTTAAATAAATCAAGTGTGCCATCCTCCTTCCCTAACAGCTTTCATTATATGTTTCATGTTTTCCCAAAGAGGGATTCATCACTCCTCCCACTCTTCCCCATCTCCCCCAAAACCTGTAATTAGCCTAAGATTTTTTTCTCTTAGTTAAAAAGAGATCTCCAAACACGTGCCATTTATAAATTTAAGTTTCTTCAGTAAATAGCTAGTGATTAAAGTCTACTCCCATGTGATACTGAATGGTATGACATAAGATATCAATTGCATTGAAAATACCATTATAAGCTTCACAAGACAAAAACGACATCTGAAAAGAAGGCAGCAATACAAAGTATGATGGTGAGGCAGAAAGAATAAACACAGAAGTCTCATTGCACAGAAAATAAATTATAGTAAAATCTCACTTGCAAACAAATTTCAAACTTATTTGAACTATTGTTATCCCTTGAAGAAAAAGCATATTTTCAACTAAACATTTAAGAGCCTACTTTGTATCAGGAACTGTTCTAAGTACTTGGAATACAATGGTGATAAGGCACACACCTGTTCCTCAAAAAGAGGACATAATCTAGTAAGTAACAAAGTCATGCAACCAGAACATATTCACTGTGATACAACACACACATATATAATCGAGGTACCAACAGGGCAGAGACAAAGGCTTTAAAGAGAAGGTAAATGTCTGAGAAATTTTCAAGGAGTACTAAATTGTGCCTAGATAGACAGATAGATTGATAGATAGATAATGTATTACAGGCTACAAAATAATGTGTATGTTGAGGCATACAGGCACTGTGGTGTTACTGAGTCTACTATTAGTAGACAGATGACCTTAAGAGCAAAAGATGAGGCTTGAAAGCAATAAAAAGTTTTTTTAAAAAAGCCCTTAAATTGTTTAATATCCTATGGCAAGGAATTCAGACCTCACACCATGGGTGCCAGAAATTCTTGAAAACTTAATGGGAATTCAACTGGAAACAGGTAGACAAATTACTGCTCTCTGGCAATAATCGAAGTGAGAGTTTCTCAACCTCAGCAATAAACTTTGCATAATTCTTTGTTGTGAGGGACTGTCCTGTGCATTGTAAGATGCCTACCAGTATCTCTGGCCTCTACCCACAATGCCAATAGTACCACAGCCCCAGTTATGACAACCAAAAATACCTGTTGTATCTTCAATGTCCCCTTGGAAAAATCAAAACCGCCCACATTTGAGAATCACTGGTCTAGGTAAAGGATGTGAACTCAGGAAACTGAAATGGGGAACAGAGAGCTAAGGCATGGTTGGAGGAAGATCTGCTAGGTTAAAATCAACTGTTGGGGCCTTGGCTGGGTGGCTCAGCTGTTTGGAGCGTTGTCCTGTTCACCACAAGGTTGTAGGTTTGATTCCCAGTCAGGCACATATGGGAGCCAACAATGAGATGCTTCTCTCTCTCGTTGATGTCTGTCTCTTTCTCTTGCTCTTTTTCTCTCTCAAATGAATAAACATATCCTCGAGTGAGGATTAAAACAAAAATGGTTGGGAACTAAGGGAAATGGAGAAGTCAAATGGAAGGTGAAAAAATAAGAAGGGGCAAACAAAATTTTATGGGAAATATTTGCTTATCCCTAAAGTTAACCCTCTAATGTTTTCTGTGTTCTATAAGATCCAGAAACCATAAAAGCAATCCAGAAACCATAAAAGCAATCACTCCACTTCCCTTTCCCTTAACTTACAGCAATCCTCTCCTAGACCAATCTTGAGAATGCGATGGTCAAATAGATAGATGACAGACAGATAGACAAACAGACAGACAGATAGATTAGACAGACAGATCCCCTTGCTGATCCTCCCTTCATAACCCTGTCAGTCCAACCTGCTGGTTATTACGAAGTGCAAGCATTTCAGAATGCCATGTCCTATTGGTAAATAACCAGCTTTTCTGTTCTACCTCCCTGTAAGTCAGTACTGTACATCAAAATTCCCAGTCTCTTTTTCTTCCTGTAGTAAAATATACAGCAGAGCCTGCAACTGGTACTCATGCACATGGTATCTGTCTCTCTCTCTCACGTATATATACAGTTTTTACTGTAAGTCTCAAGATTCACTGCAAAAGTGACTGATTTTTATCATTCTTCACAAAATCTAAATAAACTGCGTAAGATACTAGTTGAAAACACTTTTACCTTAACCTTTTTAATGGGCATTTAAAAACAACTTTGGACTTAAACAAAAGTTTTCAATGGTGAAAAAAAGTCTGATAATGTATTCTAGATTAGTATTTCTCAAACTGTAACAAACATATGAATCGTAGAGATCTTGTTAAAATAAATGTTCTATTTCAGTAGGCTTAGTATAAAGTTCAAGATTCTGAATTTCCAAAAAGCTCCCAAGACTGCTAGTGCTGCTGGTCTGGTGCCCACACTTTGAGAAGTAGGTTCTAGAGAATGTCAGAGAAAAAGACCTAGATAAGAAACAACTAGTGGTGCAGACAGAAATTGGGATCATCCTCCGAGATAAAAAAGAACAGCGGTTCAATAGTTCTACAACCCAACTTCTTATATCTTGATCAAGATACTTAGAGCCTTCAAGACCATTACTCATAGCCCCTAAAGCCCTGGTTCTTCAAAAATCCTTGCCCAAATTTATAAAACCCCATTCTAGTGGTTTAGAACTACGGGAAATCTACTCTCATTCCTAAAAAAATACGATCAATCTCTAGTCTATGTCAAAGAACAATAAAAACTAATTTTTAGAACTGCTTTAATTCCACACACACACCTTTTTTCATTCATTCATTCAACATTTCAGCATAAGGCTTTTTGCTCTTCCTAGAAAAATAATGATAAGCTCTATCCATCTCCCCTAAAAATTCAGTCTAGCAAAAGAAAAGCCTATAAACACGGTTTGTATAGAAAATGTAGTTAAAGCTAGCAAGTAACAGACCAATTTTCAGTGCACAATTCTTTTAGTGAAACTGCAAAACAACCTGATCTCTACAATGCTTCACATTAGCCATATGCAATATTACATGATCTATCATTAGTAATAAACGAGAGAAATCAAATTGTTATCCTAAAAGTTTCCAAGGCTTTGATTTTTAAGAATCTCCTCTGGACATCCAAAACATAGTAACTGTGCTTTCACTATTTGCACTCTAAAACAGTATGATTTAAAGTTGCTATGAAATAACACTTTAACATTACTTGCATTTTTATGAATCAGAATATCTTCACATACTTGGAAAACAGTAGTACCCATATATGAAATATTATCTCCCTTCAAATAATGCTTAATGACTATATTAATTCATTATCTTTTACAGTAACAACTCAGTAACCTACTTCCTGCCACTCCCAAGGGTCCACTAATAGAAACCTCTGGCCTATAATTTACTATATATTTATTTGAAAATAAACCTGAATTTCTTTTATAGACTCTTCTGGTTCATAATACTCTTCCCTCAATTAAGTAAATATCTTGATATTTTAGAGTATCTGTAATGATGAGAAATAAGTATGTTATAATTCCATTAGCCATCAGTGGTCAATGTAGACTCACTGGAAAAAAAATAGACCCCAAAATAATTAAACCATTTCAATCTTTTAAATCAAATAAATTAATTTCAATATAATCAGGAACTACCTCTACCTAACTTATTAGTTAATTAGGTGTGTTAAAACACCTGGATTTTAAAGGCTCCTACACCTAATTAATTTAGAATAGTAAACCCAAGAATTATCATAAACCGTGGGCCTTTCATGAAAATACAGGTCCAGCACAAATAATTCCATGCTGGCAATCTATACCAAATATTTTACTACAAAATCATAAGCATGTAATTCTGTAACATAACAATATCCCACTCAAGCACACCATATGATCTTTTAGGTAAAATGTTCTAATGCTGTCCATCTCATGTGAGACATTCATGTAGCCTACCAACCACACTCAATGGTGTTACTTCTGCCAGACCCTATATGTTAAGTTCCTTACATTTTCATTGTTTAAATAAAGACAATAGTAGGATGGGATGGGTGGGTGAGTATGTCTACAAAAAATAAGTCTACGGAAAAACAGACTGTCACTGTTAAAGATTCATGGATAAGTAAGCATCTATAATTAAAAAAGCCTTTTTATTTTATGAAGTTAATACAGAAATTATGTAAAGGATGAGACAATGAAAGGAGAGGAGATTGCTAAACAAATACTGACATGAATTATATCAAATATAGCAGAACAGGATACATACACACACACACACACAAACGTATTTTTAAACTCTACTGTGAATCAGAGACTGGGGGAGAAGTGCCCAAGTGTTATCTACGTATATTTAAGAAAACCTACAAAACAGTCATTACTTCTGTTCTTAAAATTTCAATGTTACACTGGCACCTTGTCATAAAAAATGACCAGCTGGTATACTGTTGCTAAATAAGCAAGACTACATTCAATTTCTAAAGAACTAAAACACTAAACTGCAAATTCTGTTATTCTTTTACTTCAGAATGGAAACAGAATACAAGATGTGAGGAAATAAAATATCATGCTAAGTTATTAAAATATTTTAAGTGAAAGTGAATAAGTGTTTGTTTAAGTCATGAAAGTTATTTCCACAATAAACTATCAACTGTAATAATCATAAAAGTTTTTATATGAATTTTAATCCCTTATCAAAACAAACCCCCATGCTAAAGTGTCTATTCGCTGATTAAGAAAATGTTCCCTTCTGATTTCTTTATATGTGTATCCTTGCTTAAATTTAATCTTCAAGTTGAATATCTTCAAAATGCTCTTTACTATAACTGAACTTAAACTAAGGTAGTGGTTAATCAAAATTAATCTTACACACATTCAGAAACAAATAAACCTGTTTCTAAATTACAGAGTCATAAGCAATAGAAGAGTGTAACCATGACCACCATTTGACAAGCACAAGGCACTATGCCAAGCATTTTATAGCCATTAATGTACTTAATATTCATAATTCTATGAGAAAGGCTCTATTATAATACCAACTTCACAGACGAAAAAATGAAGTTTAGAAGAGGTTAAAATAACTTGCCCATAATCTCACAACTAACATAAGATTGGGCTCCAGAGCTTGTACTCTTAACTATGGAATTCTGCCTCCAATTCCAAGAAATTTATTCCACCTTCTATAAATATTCCTTAACTTATTATAATCTGAACATTATTCTAGCTAATCCTAAAATGACCAAAATTCCTAAATGAATCAATCTCTCTTTGAATCTAACTGGCATGGATGAGACCAATGAGAAACAGTAACTACAGAGACTTCAAAGAAATAACTTAAGCAGCTCTCCCTCCCCATTTTCAAAATGCAAGGGGAACAAATCTTGGGAATTAAACAGAGTTGGGGGAAAATTACATAGTTCTGGTTAAATTTAGCTTAAAATGCAAGCTAACATGTCTGTGGGTGAAAATCCTAATTTCATCTCTGCGAATTCATTCCTAACCCCTACTTCCTAGGAAAATGGGGAGAATCACCAGTGATGCCAAGTTCTTACCATCAGCTATTATACTTCATAAATCAGAGCAGGGTGTACAGAAGCCAACCGGATAATCTCGGAATGATCTACTAGTTTCCAAGTCCAAGCGTAAATACACCATGGTTTTACTGAAATATCATTATTAGGTAAAAACTAACTCAAAATCCCCAAAGCTAAAACTAGACAGTATTACATGTTATATATAAAAGGCATGCTGTTTCAGTCCAGGTATTTAAATATGGTAATAAAGTATCAAACACTAAAGCACCACACACTTAAAAAAAGAAGCCTCCGAAATAAAAATCTCTCAAGATCTTTTTAAAAATCAATAGAAAATTCCTTTTCAATCATAAATTTGGAAAGACCTTTCTTAATTCAACAGAAGCAAGAAGCCACTACACACAAAGTACCAATTAAAATAAAGTACAGAAAGTACATAACTGAACTCCTGATTTGTTTAGGTAAAGAACATCTTTATCTAAACTTCATCCTGGAAGTTCAACATGGAGTACTCTAACACATTCAAAACTGAGCCTTTGTTTATGGGAACTGTCGTATTTTAAAACAAGTTTAAATCTAATGTTACTTGCATAGCATTTTAAGAAAAGAAGAGACTGAGTGGAGGTAAACCATAACCCTGACAATTAAAATGCAGAAAAAAAAGAACACGCCCATTTGCTAAGGGAAGTTGATTACTACAGATTATTAGCAATAAAAATAGTGGATTCATTTACATAAAAGCAATGACAGTCCTTTCAATTCAAAAATCACAAACTTATCAAACAGGAAATTTGTTATTTTAACAGAAAGGAGGTTAATGTTTTGCTTTTTTAAAATGTACTTAATAAAAGATAATGAGAATAAGTATGGCATTCAAAACTGACAGCGTAAATTACTGGTAAAATTCAAGACAAAAAACAAAATGGGGGGAATAGACTAAAACATCTGACAGAAGTGGCTTAAATCAAATATACAAAGAGCTAACAACGAATTAAAAAAGGATAGCCCAACAGAAAATGAGCAAAGGACATGAAAGGAACACTACAACACAAAAGAGAAGTTCAGCAGCACCAGTAATCAAACAACAGGGATTTTTGCTTATAAAATGACAAAGATATGAATATTTTTCCACCTCTGTTTTCAAAGCTATAAAAAAACAGAACTTATGAGTAGGAATACAAATTTATGCAGCATTTCTAAAAGGTTATCTGGCAATTATCAAAAATTTAATTACATATTCTTGCCCTAGAAACTATGTTTATAGAAATTTACAAAGACAACCACATAAATGGAAAAAGCAGCAGGCATAGGCCAATCAGTGTCTCATCTCCTCCTCTGCATATTACCGGTATCTCCACTAGCTCTCTCCACTTCCACTTAACACAACACTCGGTAATCTTACCCTTCTTACATTGCCCTTGAGAGAGTTTTCCTCTGAAATTCAAATATTACCTATATCATTCTTGGTAAATTACTTTGATCTCTCATAACTTCCATTTCTAAATCTGTAAAATGCAAAAAAAAAAAAAATCTCTTAAAGAACTGTTGGGGTAATTAATAATAAAACGTAAAACATTTCATTTATAAGAGAGTAACATTTACCATACTACCTGGAACAGCCACAGAAAATCATTGTCAATATAAATGAAATCAAGTTTCTGTCTGTCACTACACCATGAAAAAAGCCCAGATGGATCATCACCAAATTTAAAGAATATGTTTGAGAAGCTAACAGCTATGCAGGGAGAAGGCAAAAAAGCAATGTTGTGGTAGTAGCGGCCTAAAAACCTCAAAGAAAAGATGGATATCTCAGAGCAGCTCTTACAGTGGACAATTCTAATACAACCACATCCAGAATGAATAGCAACAGACATTTATTCAACAACAATTAAATAAATTAGGCTAGAAAGGTTTGGCTAACACCACGTTACTACTAGTAATAGCTACCATTTATTAGGCACTTTTGTGACAGGAAATGTCCTGATACACTCTCCATAGTAAGTACAAAGTATTACTCTCATTCTTCAAATGAAGAAACAGAGAGGTTTAACTTTCAATTCAGATTGCCTGGCATCCAACTCCAAACCCTAAAACCTTAATCATTACTCAATATTCTTGGGTTATTACCATTCTTACTGTCTGCTGTTTGAGAGAAATCAAAACTTACTAACAGGCTTTGAGCAAGCTATACAAAAGGAACCACATATAGATGCTCCCCTGTCGGAACTTGGACTCCCACAACTCTATCCATTACCATAAGGGGCCATCTCCAAATCTCAAACCTCCCCTACATCTGGCTAAAGTCAGATAGTACATATTCCCACAGCATGGCAAATGCAGGTGAACAGAAGTGGAGTTGATTCCAGTAAAAGAAGAATAGCCCTGAGTGTATTAATTTGGAACTCTAAACACAATTTTTCATAGAAACCTTACAGCACAATATTTACGGGAAAAAGATACTGATGTGGCTGACTTGGAAATCTAAATACTAAGTAAAATAATATTTGAGAAAATATATTGAATACTTAGTTAGATGTTCCAAACTGGGCCTAACCAGAAGGATTAAGGAAGGATTTACATTCTCAACTGCCTATTACTTTAGCTTTCTCCATAAAAGAACTCTACCATAAATGTCTTCCAGTTTCTTTGTCATTTCATATTTTATTCCCTTGAGTAGAAATAATGTAAAATCATCTTTTGAAGACATCAGAACAAAAATGCTACAAGAAAAATTTTAAATGTCAAATTAATCAGAAAACATACAATATGTATCATCAGTAAAGTCTGTAATAGAGGTTTGTAGGACTAGGGACAGCTGCTTTTGAGAGAGAGAACAATGGGAAGGAGGTTCCAAACTGAGACAAACAGGGAAGGAAGAAGAGAAAGTCCTGCCAGAGAACTTTCACCTCAAGCAGAATAATCCAGAACTGGGCCTCCACCACCGAAATCTCCTCACAAACAAAACACCATGAGATAAACCAGCCATTTTGACTTTCCCTCCCTTATTCTACCAGGAGCTTTAAAATCAAGAACAGAAAAAATAAACATGATACTTCAGAAATTTCTGTCCCTTAACCCCAAAGAATTTAGCTTGTTATGAAAGCCTAAAAATTTACAAAACCGAAAATCTGTTATCCCACTAATAAAAACACAATGCACAAATGCCTAGGTAAAGCTGTATAATGGTGGAAATGCATCCTAAAGCACAATTAAGTAAATGACAAGCACTGAAGGCTTTTATGCCTTTATGTGGGGAGAGAGGAAGCTGAATAGGATAATGACTAGATAGATGACGAAAAGGGAGTAGGGGAGGTCAAGAAAGATATAAAAAGGGAAGCCAAGAATGCCAAACACTAACTTTTAAACTTTTCCTAGGATTTGTCTCAATTATCTGGGGATGCCCTACATAAAAACTCACAAGCTTACCAAGAATATTCAGCAAGATTATCACAGTACTGAATCGCTTCATTTAAGAAACTGAACTTCAACATCTAACTTTACTATAAAGATTTTTTCCCAAAAGATTTCTTACCAAAAATTTTACTGCTGACTAGATCACATTTGTGATTCACTCTCAAGTCTTTTCCTATCATATTAGTTCTCAACCTTATCTATCTTGCTGTTAAGGTGTCCTCATGTATTGATCTAATACAGTAACTCCCATTTTCAAGAAAATTCCACCTCCAGTGTTGTAGGGGAGTACAGTCATAATTCAGTTTCTTCCATCACCACCACTCTTGGCCAACAATAAATAATAGTTACTTGTTCTATTTATAGAATTATGCATTCCTAATATGAAAAAAATTTTAATTGTGAAAGATCACTTTAAAAAAATTTTTCTCTGTATCATGGTCCTATACTTTTATAAAATGAAGATGAATTGTTAGAAAAAAATAATCATATAATCCGATGTTGCTGTATTATCAAATTGTTACACAAGTTCTCTATAAACTCTTCTGGATCTGGGGAACTTGCTGCTTCTTAGCAATCATCAGATATCTAAATTGGCACTAATTAACATGCTGCTGTATAAATGTTCTCTAGTAGGTTCATGTATTGCCTCTTTAATTAGATTTGAGGAAGCAGGAAAAATATCAATCCATTCTTAAATTCTCCACATGGCACACTGAAGACTGCCTACAGTAAAAATACTTAACTGATCTGAACCCAGTAATTCACACATTGACAGGCAAAAAAAGGAACATGCCTGGCCCAGTGATTGGTCCAACTGAGATTTCCAGAAAATAATTTACCCAACTAGCTATGGAAGAGTAGTAAACAGCAAGCATGGCCTAACTACTCTTCTCCAATATCATTTATAAACTAAAATGTCACTGAGTAATCATGGTAGCCTGCTTAGATCAACACGGAATTAATTTACATAAATTTGAGTTACTTCCACTAAAATTACATCATTAAACAGACACTATAAATTATTACAACAAAATAGCATGCCCTCAGTTCACAATGTTTAGTTTGCAATATTCTTATGCCAAGAGCATTTCTAATATCAAGAGATTTTAACACTTGTCAACTCAACCATTAATAATTTAAAATGTATGCAACCTGTACCCTCATAGATTACTGAATACATACATATAGCCCACTACTGAAAAATTCTATACCCCTACATACTTTTTTAGATGTAAATAGCAAGAAAATAGGGTCCTTCTAAAATACAGGGTCCAGTACAAGTAATGCCTTTTTATTACAAAATCTTTTATTACAAAATCGTAAGCATGTAATTCTGTAACATCACAATATCACACTCAAGCACACCATATGACATTTTAGATGAAATGTTCAATTAAAACTATAAATTACTACACCAGTATTATTACCCTACCAACCACATCCAAGCCGAGTTACTTCTGCCGGACCCTGTATATTCTGTGAACCCTGAACTTCTAAGTAGAGACTGACACATAAGGTCCTTTCAGTTTAGAAAGACACTGAATTTTAGAGATGAAAGCAAGCAATTATCCAGGCCGTGCTCATCACTTCACAAATGTGAAGCTTACAGTCTAGAAAGAAAAGCTGGCCCAAGATTACAAAGCTAGAGATCCAGGACCTCAAAAATTGCAGCAAAGTACTCATTTCACTAACATTAATCTGCTTCCATTAGGATATATTCTAGTATCTCTCCAAATACTGAGGTCACATTTGTGGTAACATTTCCTTTTATTATTTTCCTTTACTAAAGCGCATTTTTAAAGAATAGGCACTGTATCTTCCTTTCTCTGATCTCCAGGAATTTTTACCCCTTTCTCAAAAATAATATCAGTAGACCTAAATCATATATTTCGGCTATAAGATACAGTGAACCAAACCCTCATATTAGGAATACTCGTATTTGCCATTCTACTTTAACTTTCTATTCATACATCAGAAATGCTACTTATCACAGTTAACCAATTATTAATTCAAGGCTGTGAAAAGACACCTAAGACCACTTACAGGCTTTCTCTTTCCCCCTAAACTAAATACTGGGTTGGCCAAAAAATCATATGGTTTTTTTCATAAAATAAAGACACATTTTTCATTTTCACCAATAACTTTAGTGATTTGGATATTTTCAGTAAGTAAATTGGCTATCCCCTGTGTAGTATAATGTTGACTGTTCTCAATTAATGTCTTGATTGGATCACTTGATTTTATCAACTTCATCTGCTCTACCTGACCCTGGAGCATCGTCCAGTGGGAAATGTCCCACACAAAACTTGGCAAAGCACTCAGCATCTTCTCCACAGACTGCACTAAACTTTTTTTGCGTTTCAGTTGCATTTTTACCTTTCTTGAAATGGTAAAGCATAATATGCCAAAAATGCTGCTTACTTTCTTCTATCTTCAATATTAAAATGCCTACACAAAAACTTACCAATTTTGATTTTTTTAAATGCATGCTGATATGACAGCTATCACAATACAATCTAACAAAATTGTTTTGAATGAAGTTAAAGACAACTAAGCATTACTAGAGCCATCTTCAGGAAAATACCAAACAAACTTTTGGGTTGGCCAACCCAATAGGTCCTGATAACTTGATTTCTAGGCTGTTTTCTGCTTTTCAGCATTTTACTGTTTTCTTCCATACTGACAGGCTTTGTCTATTATCACTTCTCATTATTACCAATGAGTCTGCTTGTGTCCAACTCTGTTCAACCTATACCATGTGGATTTAGAAACTACATATTCCAAATGATATAAATTGTATATAAAGCAAGGATAAATGTGTTCTTGGTGAGAGCCTACAAGGAAGTCTATAAAGTCAAACCTATATATTTTGTCTATCAATTCTAGATGCTTAAAACCATTTTGTAATTAATTACCTCCTTGTTCTCATGTTTCAAAATAGAGACAATACTAAGTATATGCGGTACTGAGATAATTCATATCTGACCCCATAAATTTTTTGTTTTGAATTTCATTTTATACTACCCTCTGATCAGATACTTAACTAAAAGCATCTTAAGCTTCTATCAGTTTTCTAAAATTAATATTCTTTTCTTTTGGGTCTTTCATTACTTAGGAAAACAAATTATTAGTAACTTCATAGTAATTTCCACCAAGATTTACAGCCTCCTGGATATCTTTCACTGCTACTGATCCTATTCCCCCAAAACACCCCTCTCGATTATTAATATTAATATAATTCTCATTACAACTCAAAGGCATCAAACTATAGTAAGTTTTAATTTTTACCTGTCACAGAATCAGTCCCTATGACAAACCTCAATATCTATGCAAGGTTGCCCTGACTCATGTGGCTCAGTGGACTGGGCATCAGCCTGCGAACCAAAAGGTCATCAGTTGGATTCACAGTCAGGGCACATGCCTGGGTTGCAGCCTGGGTCCCCAGTTTGAGGTATGTGAGAGGCTAACAATAGATGTTTCTCTCTCACACTAATGTTTCTCTCCCTCCCTCCCCCCCAATAAAAAAATGAATAAAATCTTTAAAAAAAATCTATGCAAGGTCTGTCAACCTCAATTCCAAATAAAACTATATTAAATCTCTAATATGAAGAGATTTTAATTTTATTAACTAATGTTGCCCCAATAAATTCAATATAATAAAATAAAAATGTATGGGGAAAAAGAAATTTTAAACTATTTTAAACAGTTGGGCCAATTATGAGAAGTTGAAGACTTTAAGTTTGCCTTGTCACGAGGAGTTGAAATTATGGAAGAAATCATTGAAAGTTAGACAAAGCAGTCAGAAAATAATGTTAAAACATGATCAATATACCTAAAATGAATCATCAACAGTAACTACAACATTAAAGTCGATGTTATCTTAAAAAGAGAATATCTTAAATACAGAAAATGAGCAAAAATAAACCAAAGGATTTTAAGCCTTTACATAAAACATTTCTATTCCATGCACAGAGATGAAAAATAAAATTCTACATACAGGGGATATATAACAAAGAAAAGGGTAAACAAAAAGAAAGAAAAACATTACAGTCCATTAAAAGCCCTCTCCCCACTTAAGAGAATATTGACCATGATGTAGATAACCACCAATATCACCTCTATGTTCCATTTAGCTTCAAAGTTTCAATTTCACCTACCTTTCTTCTCTGAGAGATGTTGAGGGCACCAAAGTCATTAAACAAGGATGAAGCAGGTGAAGTTATAGGATCTGGAAGGTAAGTTACATAAGTTTCCACACGCACAACCCCAGTAACAACCCACAGATCTAATAATAAATGCTTAGCTTCTCAATGCTTACAAAAGTAATGATAATCACATACTGCAATAAGAGTTAAACTCAATGCCTCACATACCATGGATGTTCAAATATTTTCTAAGTGAATGAAACACAAATTGAAGAATAAATACTTCATTTAGCTAATACTCAGTACACATTTATCCAGAAGCTACGTAGATTAGGATGCTTCTGTTTGCTTAAAACTAAAAGAAAAATCAAACAGAGGAAAAAAAAAAGGATAACTCTTAACCATGTCATAAACATATTCCTAATGTGTTTATGAAGAAAAATATTAGGAATGTGTTTATGAAGAAAGTCTACCTGCAATAAATGTTTAGAGACTAAATCATGAGAAAAATTTAAAAAGGGGGTGAAAGGGGAGGTAGTCAGCCATACTCTGAGTGATCAGACTTGGATTTTAACACTCAGGGAAGGCCCTAAAACCATCTACTCTACAAAATAGTTCATATTTTTAAGTTTATCACCAGATATTTTATATTCTTACTAAAAAAGATAAATTAAGTTATAAAACATGAACATGAAAATTTTATAGATTCAGAGTTCTATTACTCTATGGCCAGATATTACAGACTTAAGTCAGAAAAGATTCTGAAAAGGTGTGCATGATATACATTAAAATATTCTGTCTTCATTTCTGACCTTTAGGTTAATCTTATGTTTCTCTTTAAATTATCTATAAAATTCTTTAAAAATATAGTACATAGTCTCATTTAAAGAAACCTTAATTTCCCTCACAATGCAGTACACAAAGATTGCTGCTTAATATCTCTGGCTGCTTATGCCTCAATTTTCATAGTGTAGTCCTTCAATAGATTAACATTAATTTAAAATAACTAATCATTTAAACAGAAACTAATAAAATAGCAAGATATAGATATTTTTATGTAACTTATACATTCAAGACACTTAAAATAGGTAATATTATGTATCCTTTATGCTACCTTTAATAGAGTATAAAAATTGGCATATAAACTCATTGGGAATGCCAAAAAATACTATGATACAACAAATTAGTTTCTAATAATTTTATTCAATATATTAACATGTTGTTGTACTTTTCTACAGCAAAAGAAATAAAGAATGAAATTTCCATATAGTGATAGAGAACTGACGCGCATGCACAAAATGTCTATCACAGGAAATAATCAAACATGCCAACTCTTAATGTCAACATTTTTAATAATTGTTAACATTTTACTGATGCAAAGTATTAATACTCAATTGCTACATACTTTTTAAAAAAAAATTGCCCCTGAACATTTATTTTTAAAATAGGAAAAGACCTGGCTGGTGTAGCTCAGTGGATTGAGTACCAGCCTGAGAACCAAAGGGTCGCCAGTTCAATTCCCAGTCAGGGCACATGCCTGGGTTGCAGGCCAGGTCCCCAGTGGGGGCCACGTGCTAGGCAACCACACGTTGATGTTTCTCTCCCTCTCTTTCTCCCTCCCTTCCTCTCTCTCTCCCTCCCTTCCTCTCTCTCTAAAAATAAATAAATAAAATATTTTTTAAAATATAAAATAAAATAGGAAAAGATATCTGGAACTTCTACATCAAAAGCCTTAAAAATGTCCATAATCTTTGAAACAATAATTTTGTATCTAAGAATGTTTCCAAAAGAAATAACTCAAAATATGAACACAGATTCATATACATAATCAAATATTAGAGTATAATTAATTTTTCTTTTAAAAAAAGAACAAAAATATTTCAGTAAATTATGAAAATAAACACAAGAATTCAATTTATAATTATCAAGAAATACCCATTAGAAATATATTTAATGTAATCAAAGTATTATTATGTACATATATACTTCAGGATTATGTATTACATATATCAGGAATACAAATCTTAATAGTTCTCTAAATATAAAATAATTAATTATTTTTATTTTCTTCTTGACACCTGTCCATAATGTTCAAAATTTCCACAATGGACATACTGTGTTTAGAGTCAGAAATACACATATGAAAGAGGAAAAGGAAACTCTTCTTACCATGGCCTGCATATGGCTTGGCACTGTCATTTAGAAGGCTTGGGGAGCTGCTACTATTAGTCATTCTCTGAAAAAGAACATATACATACATGTATACATAAAATATCACTAGAACGAAGAATATTCAACTGAAAAGTTAAGACTGACGCTCTTTGCTTCTCCCCCTCCCACCCATTTTTCACATTACTAATATTCTGATCACTGGTGCTTGGATTACAATAATCTATGCAAACTTCCAAATATTCTGTGTAATATATCAAATGAAAATTTTACTCACTAGCCAGGTATTTAAAACCAAAGCTGCAGACCTATTTTGAATTACACATCTCTAATTTATTAGCCTAGACAAAACATATGTAACTACTAAGTTTCCTTGTCCACAAAATTTAAATTCCAGTATCTATCCAGTAAGATTTAAAATTAAAATGGCTATGTATAAAGCCAATAATGTCCTCTAATATCTTCTCCCAATGCATATTATCCTTCATGCACTTTATAGATTCTACAAAATTAGGCTATTCTCTGTTCTCTAAACACGTTCTATGTATTCTCAACATACTCCAAAACCTCTGTGATGTCTCTCCATCCTGAAAGGCCTTCATTCCATAACCACGAAACACAAAGAGGAGTGAAACTAGTCTCTTTGTATCCTCTACATACTCCATGGTCGTCCCAACCCCACTCCCACCCTTGAAAGTTCACCCTGACTCTAACCCTACAAGGAGATGAGATGGCTTAACTATATCCCACCTACCTCGTTATCTAAAATCCCACCTCCTGACAAACACATTTAGGAATAAATGAAGACTTTAAATGCTCCCCACCCCCAGAATAAACTTTACTGTCTTGTGCTATATAAACTCATACTAATGATACCTGCATCAAGGGATACTTTGTTTCTACAGGGCTTCCAAATCCATTGACTCCAATAAAGCTAGTGCTGAAATAGGAATCTGTGAGACTGGTATCAGTTAAAGCACCTCCGTCTATTCCAGGAACTGAAAGAAAAGGAAAATTCAAATATTTAATTATTTTAAAGCACTAAACTAACATTGATGTAGTCTCTGTGTAGTCTCCTACATAACTTTTAAAGTGGCAATCTCTGTCACACTTATTTACCTATTCATAACAAAAGGCAGGACCAAATAAAATTGGCTCAGCTCTAAAAATCTGTTAAACAATGCTCAAGTTGACTGGTTTTTTCCACAGAGCTAGTTATTTATTTTGTATTAGTCACCTAAAAGCCACCAAGCACAACATGAAAAAAAAACCACACATACATTTCCAGTTTTTTTTTTTTAATTAATCCTCATTAGAAATATGTTTTTATTGCATTTAGAGAGAGACAGAGAGGGAAGGAGGAAACGGGGTGGGGAGAGAGACAGACAGAGACAGAGACAGAGAGAGAACCCACTGATGTGAGAGAGAAACATCAATCTCAACTGGGGATCAAACCCCAACCCAGGTATGTGCCCTGACTGGGAATCGAGCCCATAACCTTTTGGCTCATGGGACAGAACTCCAACCAACTGAGCCCTGTGGCCAAGGGCTCCAGTTTTCTTTCTTTAACTTTGCAAGAGGCCAGTAGAGCATATAAAGCACTGCAATTTCTCCTGGATATCTTCATATGGTAAAAAGAGGCAAGTTTCTCAGGACTGTTTCTCAAAAACATCAAATGAAAAAGACCAGCAGACTCATATTAACTTATATATTATATAGTTCAGTAAAAACAATTCTGCAGAGGTAGAAATGGAATACAGTTCAGAATGACATCTGTCTGTGGATTTTGCAGAATGTTGTGAGCTAGTAGAATAATCTACCATATACCAACAAAGTCATGTACAATATGCTTTAGATACTACTTCCTGGTAAGTACTCGGAATGCTGCTGGTTTTAAGTTGCTAGTTAACTACGAAGCCTTACACTTTATAAATCAACTAAACTACAAGTAGGATTGCCCTCTTCTGGGCAGAGCCTCTGAGAAGCAATGAAACCACTCCCACTATGGACTAGGAAGTAAACTAAAGAAATGCTGATAGATGGATGTAGGGTGCTATAATCTGAATTTTTGTATACGCCCAAAATGTATATATTGAAATCCTAACCCCCAAAGATGATGGGATTAGGATGTGGGGCCTTTAGGAGGTACCTAGGTTATGAGTAGAGCCCTCATGCGTGAAATTAGTGTTCTTATAAAAGAGACCCTAGAGAGATCCCCCATGTGAAGACATAGCCAGAAAGTGCCCACCTATGAACCAGAAAGTGGGTCTCACCAATCACCACACAAAATCTGCCATGCTTCCAGAACTGTAAAAATAAATCTCAGCTGTTTATAAGCCACCCAGCTTATGGTATTTTGTTACAGCAACACAAAAAGACTAAGACACAGGGATACCTTGGAAACAATCTGATGTCATATTTCTTTTCTGTTTTAAAAATTTATTTCTCACAATGTCCACAATTAAAGTGTATTATTTTTATAATTACAAAAAATAATCTTTGACTTCCGGCCAAGATGGAGGTGTAGGCGGACACGCTGTGCCTCCTCTAACAACCAAAATTAAGGACAACAAATATTTAGAAACAAGAAAACAACCAGAACTTATAGAAAATTGAACTGTACGGAAGTCCAACAACCATTCATCCAGACCGGTAAGAGGGGCGGAGTCGCAGCAGGAGAAAGTGGAGGTACGGACCCGGGGACGCAAGCAGCATCTGCAGGCAGTTCCCAGGTGCACAGGCGGCGGCTGGCGGTCCCCGGGCCCACAGGCAGCAGCTAGTGGACCCAGGGCACAGGGGGGCAACTGTGCAGACCCAGTGAGGCCGCACAAGGTGGCTGGCTGACCAGGTGGTCCCATATTCGCGCGCGGAGACGGTCGGGGAAGTGGCGGAAGGGACTGAATCCAGAGAGAGTGGAGCAGGCGCCACTGTTCCCTCTCAGACCCCGCCCCCACATACAGCATCACAACCCAGCGACTGGGCTGCCCCGCACTGGGGAGCGTCAGAGGCTCCACTCTTCACTACGTAACAGCACGCGTGCATGCGCAAATAATCCAGGTGAAGGGGAAGCGGCGGAAAGGGCCGGAGTCCAGGAGAGAGCGGAACAGGCGCCATTGCTCCCTCTCAGGCCCCGCCCCCACATACAGTGTCACAACCCAGCGACTGGGCTGCCCCGCCCTGAGGAACACCTAAGGCTCCACCCCTCACTACGTAAGAGCCGCGACCAGACTAAAACCAAAACAACAACAACAACAACAAAAAAAAAAAAAACCACCAAAAATGGCTCAAACTGGAAAACAAATAAAAGCCCCAGAGCCAATTCCTCTAAGCAGTGAAGAGATAGCCAACCTATCAGATGCACAGTTCAAAGCACTGGTCATCAAAATGCTCACAGAATTGGTTGATTTTGCTCACAAACTAGATGAAAAAATGCAGGCTACAATATGTGAAATGAAGGAAGATGCATGGGGAACTGATAGAGATGGAAGGAAAACTGGGACTCAAATCAATGGAGTGGACCAGAAGGAAGAAACTAACAACCAAACAGAAGACGAGGAAGAAACAAGAATTCAAAAAAATGAGGAGAGGCTTAGGAACCTCCGGGACATCGTTAAACGTCCCAACATCCGAATTATAGGGGTCCCAGAAGGGGAAGAAGAGCAACAAGTGGAAAACTTATTGGAACACATAATAACGGAGAACTTCCCCAATCTGGCAAAGGAAATAGACTACCAGGACGTCCAGGAAGCTCAGAGAGTCCCAAAGAAGTTGGACCCGAGGAGGAACACACCAAGGCACAACATAATTACATTACCCAAGATTAAAATGAAGGAGAAAATTCTAGGAACAGCAAGGAATAAGGGGACAGTCACCTACAAAGGAGTTCCCATCAGACTGTCAGCTGATTTCTCAAAAGAGACCTTACAGGCAAGAAAGGGCTGGAAAGAAGTATTTGAAGTCTTGAAAAGCAGGGACCTACATCCAAAATTGCTCTATCCAGCAAAGCTGTCATTTAGAATGGATGGACAGATAAAGCGCTTCTCAGATAAGGTCAAGTTGAAGGAGTTCATCATCACCCAGCTCTTATTATACGAAATGTTAAAGGGACTTATCTAAGAAAAAGAAGATAAAATATGACAGTGAAAAGACAGCAAACTCACAGCTATTAACAACCACACCTAAAACAAAAGCAAACTAAGCAAACAGCTAGAACAGGAACAGAACCACAGAAATGGAGATCATATGGAGGGTTAACAACAGGGGCGTGGGAGGAGGAGAGAGGGGAAAGGTACAGAGAATGAGTAGCATAGATAGTGGGTAGAAAATAGACGGGGGGGGGGGAGGGCAAGAATAGTATGGGAAATGTAGAAACTAAAGAACTATGACACATGGACATGAACTAAAGAGGGGGAATGTGGGTGGAAGAGGGTGTGCAGGGTGCAGGGGAATGATGGGGGAGAAATGGGACAACTGTAATAGCATAATCAATAAAATATATTAAAAAAAAACAAAAAAAAATAATCTTTAATGGTTTGTATCTTTTAAATTAGTAACTGCCAATTTCAGGTCTAAAGAAAACCATCAGAAACACCTGTAGATTTGTAATGTAAAGATGGTCATCATTATGTTCATTTATGTACAAGTATTAAAAGTGTTATTTTAATCACAAAAAAATTAGAAACAATATAAAACACCCATTAGAGCAATGATTAAATTCTGAATACTATGAAATAAATAAAAATCATGGTAATTAATGTCTGGGGTTTATTTAATTCTCTAGCAAATCAAAACAAAAACTAGAAAGAGGGACAAACAAAATAAGACTCGACAAACATTGATCATTGTTGAAGGTGAGTGATAGGGGATTATTATACTCTCCTTTCCTCTTTTATCAGTTAGAAATTTTCCATGATAAAAGGCCAGAGAGCATAATAAATATTAAATATTGGTGTGAGGATAATAGTAAATAATGGCATAATAACTATTTATAATGAAAAGTGAAAAGGGAACACATTTTTATTTACAGTATAATTGTGTGTTCTTATATATACATACACAGAATATAAGACAATAAAATATATCAAAATGTTAATCTTGTGTTATCTGTTTGAATGGAAAAGGTTAGTCTTTTCTCCTTTCAAGCAAAACCCTTATGGCATCTACTCCTTATCTTTTCCTAATAAAATAGAATGGTTTTCAAAAATAGAGTACAATACCAGAGTCAAATTATTTTTTAACATAGCACGTTCATTTCAAATACCTTTTTAAAACTTATATCCAATTTTCTCTTTCATTGTATTAGCTGATATAAAATATGAAAAAAACTATTACTGACCATACCAGAATTCAAATATCTATGGTTAATGTCTTATCTTACTCAACTTTAAGCAAGATCCATTGAACTAAAAATAAGTACCTAAGCCTAAAAAAATATTTGTAAAATAAATATTAAATTGCTATTAGAGGACAATAAAACAGTCTTATAAATGTCCTATCTTTTAAAAATACTTTTTCATTAAGAAACAGTTTTTCCTAATATATTATCCATTTTCTGGTTGTGATTTTCGCTACATTAAATTGATTCATATTCCTTCAGGATGCACAATTTTGAAAGAGGAAACACGCTCCCTAACAGAGGATCATCTTTGAATAGGTTTAACCAAAAAAAAGGGGGGGTGGAGGGAGGTTAAATATAGCCAATAATTAAGCGTTAATTAAGCAATAATTAAGCGTTAATTTTTCCACACAAATACCCAAAACTGTAAAACAACTAGAAGAAAACATAGAGGGAAAGCTCCTTGATGCTGGTGTTGGCAACAATTTTCTGAATAGAACACCAAAAACGCGAAAAACAAAAGCAAAAATAAACAAGTGGTACTATATCCAACTAAAAAGCATTATCAAGAGAAACAATCAATACAACAAAAAGGCAACCTATGGAAAGGTAGAAAACACTTTCAAACCATGTATCTCATAAGGGGTTAATAACCAAAATATGTAAGGAACACCTACAACTCAATAGCAAAAACAAAACAAAACTTTTTAAAACCCGATCTGAATTTTATAAAAAGAAAAGGACAAAAGACTTAAACATTTTTCCAAAGAAGATATTCAAATGGCCAACAGGGACGTGAAAAAGTGCTCAACTTCACTAATCATCAGGGAAATGCAATCAAAACCACATGAGACCTCACACCTGTTACAATGGCTATTATGAAAAAGACAAGAGACAACAAGTTTTGGTGGAGATGTGCACTGCTGGTGAGAATGTAAATGGTACAGCTATAATGGAAAACAATATGGAGATCCCTCAAAAAATTAAAGACAGAACTACCACATGATCCAGAAATCTTAATTCTGGATATATATCCAAAGAAAATGAAATCACTATCTCAAAAGAGATATATCTACACTCCCATGTTCACTGAAACATTACTCAGAATAATCAAGACATGGAAACAACCTAAGTATCTACTGACAGATGAATGGATAAAGAAATGTGACACATACACAGACAATGGAATATTTCTTAGCCATAAAAAAAGGGAAATCCTGTAATTTGTTGACAACATGGATGGACCTAGGGGCATTATACAAGTAAAGTAAGTTAGACAGAAAAAAGTTAAACACTGTATGATCTCACTGTTATGTGGAAACTAAAAAAGCCCAACTCAAAGAAAGTGAGAGCCAAACAATGGTTGCCAGGAGCTGGGGAGTGGCAGAAATGGGGAGAAGTTGGTCAAAGGATACAAACTTCCTGCTATAAGATGAATAAGTTCTGGAGATCTAATGTACAGTACAGTGACTATAATGAACAATGATGTATAAAAGAGTAGATCCTAAAAGTTACCACCAAAAGAAAAAAAAAGGTAATTTATAATGGGGTGGAAGTGTTAACTATCTTTATTGTGGTAATCATTTTGCAATAAATGTATGCCAAATCATACACCTTAAACTTACATATGTTATATGTTTACAATATCTCACTAAGGCTGGGAGAGAAAGAAAGCATTCCACACATATACTTACACTTTCCTGTTTTGGAAAATTACAGTTTTGGAAGGATAGGAATGGGAATTGGCACTTCAAGAATAGTTAGGAAAATCACTAACATATGGTATATTACTCCATTCTATATATAGATCACAAAGTTATTAATTTTCTTAAAAGTTACTAAGAACAGATACATGTCCAACCTATATCACAGGATATTCAATGAGAAAAGGCATGTAGAGTAGATGCATATAAGATATGTTAGAGACCTTAATTACCAAGACTAGAGAATCCAGAACTTTTCATTCCTTCTACCCCTTATTCTTACAATCCACTTTTAAGTAAACTTTACACCATCTCTGTGGAATAATAATTTGCAATCCACTTTAAATTAAAGGCTTACTATTTCTATGAAAGGTGTGTTACAATCTCTCTTATTGTAACTATTATATCTCTATGGAACAGTAATTAAACAATCACTGCATAGATATGAGTCTCAGTCTGAAAGACAACTGTGGCAGGGCTGATATTCCTTTTATTTTACAGTTAAACTATGATTCAGAGACATTAGACAGCTTACCCAAAGTCACAAGGCTAGTAAGTGACAGAACCTGGGATAGAAAAGCAATTTCTCTATTGCACTAAACTGCCTTTCAATTTTTAGGAGAGGGAATTAGAAATAAAAAGACGAAATTTCAAGCCTTCAGTTTTTTGTTTGTTTTTTCAATTAATTTTTTTAAAAATTTTATTTATTTATCTTTAGAGGGGAAGAGAAGGAGAGAGAGAGAGAAATATCAATGTATGGTTGCCTCTTGTTCGTCCCCTGCTGGGAACTGTCCTGCAACCCAGGCATGTGCCCTGACTGGGAATCAAACCGTGATCCTTTGGTTCACATGCCTGCGTTCAATCTACTGAGCTACACCAGCCAGGGTAGCCTTCAGTTTTTAAATGATCATGAGACACTCCAACTTTAAACCAAAAGGTCTTACAGTACCTAAAGAATGAGAACTTCTGCATCTGTCAGCAGTTACCCTACAACTTCCAACATATAAATGCGTATGGTAATAATCTACTTAAAAAAAAAAAAAGCCCATCCCACAACTTAACTAAATAAATATTCTACTTCACTGTTAGTCTTACCCCCTCTGGATAAAAAGAGTTTCATTTCCCAAAATATCACAATAGATCAATGTTACTCAAAGGACAGTCCAATAATTTTGCTAAATGCCGGGAAGAAAAGCACACATTTCTTTACTGAACAACTTCTCAGGGCCTGCACATACCATGTGAACTGTGACAATCAAAAAAAAAGTAGACTACTTCCCAAATTCACTTGGCTGGAAAACTCCTTCCACGTAGAAAAGCCTGAGGGGCTGGAGTTCCATAGAACACACTTTACAAAAAGTGCCCAGTGGTATTCCTCTGCCAACAAGGACATCACAGACAAGATGCTGGCAATGCTATCGCAAAAGATAAAATCCAAACTTCTCAGTCTGATATTAAAACGTCCTCAAATTCTTTCCACACTACCCAGAGAGAGGCCCATACAGCATTGTTCTCTGTTCCCACATAACCTAAAGGAAAATTTTCACAATGTCTGGAACACCTGGTATCCTGGCAAATGAGGATGATGTCCTCAAATTCCCTGCAGCAGGAACTCACTTAGGTGGCACCAATGTTGACTTCCAAATGGAACAGTGTATCTATAAAAGGAAAAGTGGTGACATCTGCATCATAAATCTGAAGAGAACCTGGGAGAAGCTTCTGCTGGCAGCTTGTTCCATTGTTGCCATTGAAAACCCCCATGACATCCCAGTAAATTCAATTTTAAAAAAATCAAAAGGAGAAACACTGATGTCAGTGTCGTATCATCAAGGAATGCTGGCCAGTGAGCTGTGCTGAAGTTTGCTGCTGACACTGCAGCTACTGCTGTTGCCTGCCACCTCCCTCCTCCTGGAACCGTCACTAACCAAATCCAGGCAGCATTCCCAGAGCTGCGACTGCTGGTGGTTACTGATCCCAGGGCTGACCACCACCCTCTCACAGAGGTGTCTTGTGTTAACCTGCCTACCAATGCTCTGTGTCACAGACTCTCCTCCGCACTGTATTGACACTGCCATCTCTGGCAACAGCAAGGGGGCTCACTCAGTGGGTCTGATGTGCTGGATGCTGGCCTGGGAAGTTCTGCACGTGTATGGCACCATCTCCCACGAACACCCATGGGAGATCATGCCTGATTTCTACTTCACAGAGATCCTGAAGAGACTGAAAAGAGCAGGTCACTGATGAAAAAGCTGTGACTAAGTAACAATTTCAGGGTGAATGGACTGCACCAGGCCCTGAGTTCAATGCTGCTCAACTTGAGGTTACAGGTCTCAAAGCCTGCAGGTGCCCTCTGTTCCTATTCAGCAGTTTCCTACTGAAGTCTGAGGCACTCAGCCTGCCATTGAAGACTGGCTGGTCTGCAGCCCCCACTGCTCAGGCAACTGAATGGGTAGAAACTAATACTGAGTGGTCTTAAGCTGTTTTTCCACAAACTCTTAAACAGAATGGAAGGGTGACAGAAAATAAAGTGTCTCTTTTAAAAAAGCCCTCAACAATCTGTTCTCAATCTACCATTCTAATATTTCCTTAAAGTGCTGGACTTCAGTATTAGTTTTGCCACTTAAAAGCCACAGTCTTTGGGCAAAACGCTTATAAAATGAACATTATACCATCACTTGTAAAGTAAGAATCATGCCATCTACCTTGCAAACTTCAATGAAAGTTATTAAAAAAATAATGAAACAATATCTTCAAAATTCTTTTAAAAATCTTAATGGGATTTAAGGGACTTCCAGCCAAGATGGAGGCATAGGTAGATACACTGTGACTCCTCGCACAACCAAAACACAGAGGACAACAACAATTTAAAAACAAAGTAACAACAAAACTGACAAAATTGAACTGTAAGGAAGTCTGACAACCAGTTAAAATAGACACATTCATCTGACACACTCATCAATAGACACAGACCTGTAGGAGGGGCGGAGTCAGGCAGCCAGGCAAAAAAAGCCATGGCACCAGGTGCACAAGGCAGCAGCTGAAAAACCCCGGGCATGCAAGATGGCAGCCAGTGGACCATGGACGCACAGGCGGCAGCTGGCAGACCCTGGGTGTAGGGTGTTAACCAGCAGACCAAACGAGGCGGTGATTGTGAAGCAGGGCACAGCCCACAAGGCAGCTGGCTGACCGAGTGGTCCCACATTCCCACGCACATAAACCAGGCGAAACTGGGGAATGAGAGAGACCGAGACAGACCGCACAAACCAGGGTTCCAGCACAGGGAAAATAAAGCCTCAAAAACACCAATTGAAAACACCTGTGGGGGATGAGGTGCAGGGAGAGACTCCTAGCCTCACAGGAGAGTTCACTGGAGAGACCCACAGGGTCCTAGAATGTACACAAGCCGACCCACATGGAAGTCAGCACCAGAAGGGCCCGGTTGGCTTGGGGGAAGCAGTGGAAGGGACTGAAATCCCACAGAGAGCAGAGCAAGCATGTGCCATTGTTCCCTCTCGAACCTCACCCCCACATACAATGTCACAACCCAGCAACTGGGCTGCCCCGCCCTAGAGAACACCTAAGGCTACACTCCTCTTACATAACAAGCTCAACAAAACCAAAAAAAAAAAAAAAAAAAAAAAATAGCCCAAACGGAGTAACAGATCAAAGCTCCAGAAATAATACAACTAAGCAACAAAGAGACAGCCAACTTATCAGATGCTCAGTTCAAAGTACTGGTGATCAGAATGGTCACAGAATTGGTTGAATTTGGTTGCAAATTAGATGAACAAATGAAGGCTATGCTAAGTGAAATAAAGGAAAATGTACAGGGAACCAATAGTGATGGGAAGGAAACTGGGACTCAAATCAATGGAGTGGACCAGAAGGAACAAACAACCAAACAGAAAACAAGGAAGAAACAAGAATTCAAAAAAATGAGAAGCAGCTTAGGAACTTTCAGGACATCTATAAACATCCCAACATCTGGATTATAAGGGTACCAGAAGGGGACGAGGAAGAGCAACAAGTGGAAAAGTTATGTGAACAAACAATAAAGGAGAATTTCCCCATTCTGGCAAAGGAAATGGACTTCCAGGAAATCCAGGAAGCTCAGAGAGTCCCAAAGAAGTTGGATCCAAGGAGGAACACACCAAGGCACATCATAATTACATTACCCAAGATTAAAATGAAAGAGAGAATCCTAGAAGCAGTAAGGGATAAGGGAACAGTCACCTACAAAGGAGTTCCCATCAGACTGTCAGCTGATTTCTCAAAAGAGACCTTGCAGGCAAGAAGGGGCTGGAGAGAAGCATTCCAATTGATGAAAGGCAAGGACCTACATCCAAGATTGCTCTATCCAGCAATGCTTTCATTTAGAGTGGAAGGGAAGATAAAGTGCTTCTCAGGTAAGGTCAAGTTAAAGGAGTTCATCATCACCAAACCGTTATTCTATGAAATGTTAAAGGGACTTATCTAAGAAAAAGAAGATAAAAAAACATGTATAGTAAAATGACAGCAAACTCACAATTATTAACAACCACACCTAAAACAAAAAGAAAAACAAACTTAGCAACCAACTAGAACAGGAACAGAACCACAGAAATGGAGGTCACATGGAGGGTTAGCAACAGGAGCGTAGGAGGAGGAGAGAGGGGGGAAAAGGTACAGAGAATAAATAGCATAGACGGTGGGTAGAAAATAGACAGGGGGAGGGCAAGAATAGTGTGGGAAATGTAGAAGCTAAAGAACTTATGACACATGGACATGAACTAAAGGGGGGGAATGTGGGTGGGAGGGGATGTGCAGGGTGGAGGGGAATGATGGGGAGAAATGGGACAACTGTAATAGCATAATCAATAAAATATATTTTAAAAAATCTTAATGATGGCACAACACAAATTTACTACACTGAATTGTATAAAATGGGTGCATGTTGTAGTATGTAATTTGTATTTCAATAACGCTATTTTTAAAATCAGTGGAGAAAAAATGAATACCTTGCACAGCTCTTTCCAAAAGAGCAAGGATACATCTACTATAAAAAGATCTTTACAATAATCACAATGTTATTGAATTCTCTCCTCCAGTCAAAAAAATACACTCATTGTATATTTTCAAAGTCTACATTTGTAAAGTGCAGTACCACTAGTTAGAGAGTAACATCAATTCCTACACACATACATCCCCCAGCCGTACATTCAAGACCTAGATATAATGAAAAAGGAAAAAATACTTGGAATTAGACATCGAGTTCTAATCGCACTTTTTCCACTTACTAACTGTATGACTTTGAGCAAACAACCCTCTAAGTTTCATTTCTTCATCTGAAAAAGAAAGTAATACCATCTCAATCACAGGGTGTGGCAGGGACTCAAGTGAGGTAACTACTCAAAGTGTCCAGTATCTTGTCTCAAAGGTAATTATAAATGCTAATTTCCTCTTCTCTCATCTGCAGAATGTACTCCCCAATTATTCTAAGCTGTTAAAATCTTTAACTCTTAAGGTACTATTTGTATCATCCATTTGACCACCAAAAATATTCTTTTAACCTATCTTTTATTGCTATCTTCTACTATTTAAACCTTTAAATTCTTACATGTTTCTGTACTAGCTATCCATCTAAATTATCAGTAAACTAAGACTTGGGACTAGTTCTTACACTTTTTGATATTCCCTAATCTAGTATTAGCACATTTGTATAAACACTTATTTACAATTAAACCCTTTTTCAGAGTAAGAATAAAATATACAATAGGTTTTCGTGTCCAAATTTTATGAAACACCGCATGCAAATGGTATTATTGCCTCCATTTTTCTGATGAGGAAATTGAGATTCAAAGATGCTAGGTGACAATGCCCTAGATGCAAGCCCAAGAAACAGGCCCCTTCACCCATTCAGCAGAACTCCCATCCTTTTTTCTATTGATCTGTAGGATGAGCACAGACCAAGCAAATATAACTGCCCATGAGTTCTGCTTCAGCCAGTTGCCAACTACTGACCTTCAAAAAGTATATTTAACCTAAGTATCACATTCCTTCTCTGGAATAGATGCCATCATTTGTATTTTACAGATGGTCTACTTTCAGAGTTGTTGTGACAATAATTCAGTATACTGGCATGCTTGGATGATACTTGGTGCCTATGCTTACTTTTTGTGGTTAACATTCGTATCCACTTATAAAATTATTTGTAAAAGGCTCCTTGTTCTTCCTGACAAAACACTAATATGCTGTTGTGTGGAATGCACTAAGGAAAATTTTTCATGTAGCTCTTTTATACATTTTAAGATATGAAAAGGTAGCTTGGAATATTTTACACATCCCCAACAAAACCCATAGGAGTCATCTAGAAGAAAAAACTCAAATCCAAAGCAGGTGACTCAGTAGGACATATTGTTCTGTTTGAGGACTGAACTTCCCTTAAAAGCTCACAAACTCAAAAGGCCAAGGGAACTAAGAGAAAACAGTAATTAATTAATGACTACAAATACTGTACTGCCAGTCCTGTTTTAAAGCTTCTGTGCAGAGCCACAAAGAGACCAATTCTACATTTTTAGGTTCCCCACCTAACTCCAAAGCCCCATTAACCAACACTGATGACTACCAGAGAGAAGTGAGGCCTTACTTAGGAGCACAGAGCACCAATCGTGAGATGTAGTAGATATTTTGAGTGCATTATCTAATTGTTTTATTTACTCAACAACTGTTGAAAACCGTGTCCTTCCAATATTCATATGTTGATGTCCTAACCCCCAATATGACAGAATTGACATTATTTGGGTATAGAGTCATTGCAGGTGTGATTAGTTAAGAGAAGGTCATTAGGATGAGCCCTAATCCAATGATTCATGACCCTATAAGGAAGAATTTAAGACACAGACACACACCTAGGAAAAATATCCTGTGAAGATGAAAGCAGAGGTCAGGTGATGATTCTACAAGCCAAGGACCCCAAAGACCAAAGACTGCAGGCAAACCACCAGAAGCTAGGTGAGAAGCATAAAACAGTTTATTTCCCACAGCCCCTAAAAGAAAGTGACCCAGCCCTGGCCAGTGTGGCCCAGTTGGTTGGAGTGTCCATCCTATGCACTAAAAGGTTGCAGGTTCAATTCCTGGTCAGGGGACACACCTGGGTTGCAGGATCAAATTCGGTCCCCAGGTGGGGCACATAAGGGAGGCAACCAACAGATGTTTTTCTCCCTCCTACTCCCTTTCCTTTCTCTCTAAAATCAATAAATGTATCCCCAGGAGAGGATTAGAGAAAAGAAAGCAATCCATCCAACACCTTGACCTCGAACTTTCAGGTTCTAGAATTGTAAAACAATAGATTTCTGTTGTTTAAACTGAAAACAAAAGAGAGACAAATAAAAGGTTAAATGAATTAAACCAACAACAGGCTAAAGAAAAGTATCTCAGTTAAAAGATTGAAAAAAAATGTAAGTTAAAAAATATGTAGAAAAATAAAAGTAAATTTTTAGAACAAAGCACTTCTTAGTACTAAACTTTATTATTACAAGAAATTTTTCTATAGCTGGAGCACTGAACATCATGCATCTTCATTCTAGTTAAGATTTCTTAAAACACTTTTCACATTTATTCTTAAGTAGAAAACATACTAAACCAAAACCTAATTGAGGTAATTCCACAAGGAGCTTACAATGTGATTCAAATACTTAGCTTTTCAGTGACCGACTAAACCAAACTTTTCCCTCTTGAACTCTTACCCCTTTGCTTAGAAACATTCACTCCTGGGCTAGACAGATGATGACTGATAGATAGATAGATAGATAGATAGATAGATAGATAGATTGATTGATTTTATATACCCAATCTCAACAGTCCTTTAACATATACATCATTACTGCCCATTTTCATGGGTAGTAATGAAACCAGAACAGTCTTATTTCAAAGGCTCCAAAATCAAATATACTAAATTCCTCTTGGTCATTCCTAAACTCCCGACTCACAACAATTACAACTGCCTATTATTAAATGCCTCCAACTAGATTATGTGATAAGTACTTTTAAGGTAAAATTTCATTTGTCTTTAGCTCCTTTCTCTCCCTCTTCCATTCCATCCTCAAGTTAACTGCTTCATCAAATCTCTCTCAAATGTGTCCCCTATGTTTCATTTCCACTTGACCAAATCAAGTGCTTGTATTTCTCCCTTCAACTATTAAAAAAACTACTCCACATGGTTTCCCTATCTCCATCTTTAGCAGCCACAGTTCTTTTTAAGACAGAAACCTTATCACTTCACTTAGCACAGCCTAGAAGGGCATTCACAATGTGGGCGCACAATCAATCTATCATCCCATACCACTATCTACAATATGTTGCCTATTCTGTATCACATCAAATGACTACAGAACAAAATCATAATTCAACGCTTCCTCTCAAAACCTTTGTGTCCTTGTTCTCATGTGCCTAGGATGTTTTTCTTTAGTACTAGGCATGCTTCAGCCATCTTACAAAAAAATAGTTCAAATGTGACCAAGAAACATTCCAAAATATCCCTGAATAGAGTCTATTACACATTTCATGTTTATAGCATATCATACTATGCAAAACTTACATATTTCAAAATCTTTTACTAGACCATGCATCTTTTCTTTGCCCCCAATACCTGTATATCTCACACAGAGCTGTTCAATAAATGTTCAGTAATTAAGCTTTCCCTAGTCAGTGCCCAAGTACACATATACTACGCCACTTACTAAAACGTAAGTCATCTGCATAAAATATCAGACCTCTAGAGAGGCAAGCTGACATTGTTTTAAAATCTGCAAAATCTATCTGGCAAACTGGCCCTCCTGGAACCTGTCTAACCTTTGCACCATAATAGCCACAGCAATGCCTATAGCAAGACCTAGGGGGAACAGATCTCCTGAAACAGCTATTTCATACAGATCAAGAGGTTTAACAGCTGAAAGTCTATTGTTCCACACAGGACCCTACAGAGTAAACTGCTTTGACTTGAAAAATTTTTTCAATATACATTATTACTTAGTCTACTTAATCTGAAAGGACAGCAGTGCAGCAGAGTCTGGTGAACCCCTGATTCTAGGAGTGCTACAACACTATAGGCCTTCCAAGATGAGTTGGGTACAAAGCTGACTATAACCAACTAAATAAATGGGCTCTCCAACGAAGATATTTAATACGTAGAGCTGTTCATGTGGTTGCTTACTGAATGTCTTCCAATAAAAGGCAGTTCTAATTTGGGGTAAGTGCCAAGATAACTGCCTTTTCTATCTAATCAAAAGTTGTCAATAAAGCAAGGAATGTTTTGAAAAGTCTTCTACTGTTCTTCTTTTCTCAGCAAAGTAACTTGGAATTTCATAATGGAGGGAGAAAATTTGTTTCTAAAAACCAGCATATTCCTTGTGCAAATTAGTTTCAAATCACCTTAACCCATGATTCATTGAGAACTGAGGAGTAGAGATGGGCTGTTGTTTTGTTTTTTTAATAGCACTAGTCATCTTTTATCATATTTTAAAATTATTGGGGCTAATGCAACCCAAGAATCTAAAAGGCTGTACCTGACACTGAGTAACTGCTCAATAAATGTTAATTAAATGAATGACTGCATCTCTACTTTTAGCCCAAATTACACTAAGTTGAAAGCTTGAGATAACATAAATCTTTAACACATTAATTTGTATACATTAAATCTTTTTATAATATATATTAGAGGACCTTGCTAAAATTTTTATTTTCAAAGCTGCCTTGATAACTGCCATAACTATCTCCAGATACATGAGACACTGGGGAAAAAGTCCTGCTGGGGCAGACTTGAAAAGTATGACTATTTCAAATATCTTATTTTCAGCTGATGATATATAAAATACATAGTTTTTCATTGAAATATAACTGCATAAAACAATGTATTAGTTTTAGGTGTACAATATGTTATATGTATACATTGCAAAATGATTGCTACAATGAGTTTAGTTAACACCACACAGTTACAATTTTTCTTCTTATAAATGAACTTTTAAGAACTACTCTTAGAAGATACTTTCAAAAATACAATGTAGTATTGCTAACTATAGCCACATTTTGGTACATTATAATATCCAGGATTTATTTAACTTCTAACTGGAAGTTTGTGCCTTTTGACCACCTGCACCCATTTCACCCACCCTTCACCACCCCCCACCCAGCCTCTGGCAACCAACAACCTGTTGTATGTACCAGTTTGTGCTTTTTTTAGATTCCACATGCAAGTGAGTTTACACGGTATTTATCTACATAATTTTTTAATGTACCAAATTTGAACCAGGTTACTGAAGATTCTGTATGCTCCTTAACATATGTATATTATGTATAAATTACATAATACACTTAGATATAAGAGTTTAGTGCCATTATTTATGAAAGAATATAAACAATCTAAATATCCATTAAAAAGAATACAAATATACAGTGGAATGTTATGTAGCCATTAAAAAGAGTAGGACAGCCCTGGCCAGGTGGCTAGTTGGTTCAAATGTCATCCCATGCACCAAAAGTTTTGATTCCCTGGTCACGGCACACCTAGGTTGCAGGTTCAATCCCTGGTGAGGGCACATTCGAGAGGCGATCGATCGATGCTTCTCTCAGAGCAATGTTTTCTCTCTCTCTCTTTTCCCTTCCTCCCTCTCTCAAAGCAATTTTTTTAAAAAGTATCGTCAGGTGAGGATTAAAAATAAAGAGAGTAGGACAGATTTCTATCTGTGGATGTGGAACAAACTACAAGATATGCAATTGGTGAGAAACTTCAAAGCTCATTAGGCCTCCCCATGTGTGCACACACGTAAATATGTGCTCCAAATAGGGAAATATTAACATATAAAAATTGCATATAGGCAAAGAATATTTCTGAAGACATATGTAATAAATGGGAAAGAGTGATTGCCTTTTGGAGAAGGATACGGAATAAGGAAGGAGGATGACTATTTCTTATTGTGTACCCTTTTTTGTGCAATTTAAATTTTTAACATTTCTAATTCTAAAGCAAAACATGATACTGTTCCTATTTTTCCTAAAGCAAGAATTTTTAATGTTAAAAGTAATTTAAAACTAGCTCAGAAAAACAGGAACAACAGAGGGTTTTTTGTTTGTTTTTAAAGAAAAAGCAAGAGAGATACCAAAAGAGACCTCCAAAAAGGAGCTTTTTATGGAAGAGGACTATTATAATGTATGTGTTAAGTCACTGTGATGTACATCTAAAATAGGATACTGTATGTCAACTATGTCAATAAAAAGCTAATCCCAAAAGGTTACAGGCTATATAATCCCATTTATAAAACACTGTTAAAATGACAAAATTATAGAAGTGGGAAACAAATTACTAATTACCAGTGATTGGAAGGGAAGGCAAGTTACAAAAGCACAATTTGAGACTGACAGAACTACCCTTGACTGTGTTGGCAGGTACACAAACATACACATGTTAAAACTCCATAGAACCAAATGTACACACATGCACACACACAAGTACAAATAAACTAGGGAAATCTGAAAAAGCAGATCATATTAATCAATGCTGGTTGTAATACTGTATTACAGCTATAGAAGATGTTACCACTGGAAGAAACTGGGTGATGGGGCAAGATCTCTCTTTATTATGTCTTACAATGTCATGAAACTCCAAACTGTCTCAAAATAGAAAGTTAATATATTTTTAAAAATCTACAAAAGGTCAAAAATAGGAAGATACTCACTTTATTTAGAAAATCATTTTTCTTACAGGGTCATTTCAAATGAACTTTCATGCAAAGAAGTGTTTTACCTGTTAAATGAATCTTACCTAGACTTACATATTAGCACATCCCTCTTTGAGTATTCCTCATAAACCTGAGTTTTCCTCATAAAACTTACCAAGACCTAGTATTAACTTATATATATGTTTGTATTGCCTAATAGAAGGTAAACTGCACTAAGGCAGAATTTTGTTTCATTCAGTGTTGTATTCCTATCACCCAGATCAAAGCTTGTCACCTTGCAAGCACAAAATTAAATGAGTGAAATAAATGATATTATGAAGTCTTTGTGTATTGTCCAATAAAAATGTTAAAACCTATTATCAGCTATTCTAATGACAAATTCCAGCACTCACTTGCCTGTCAGCTGATAGAAGTTTATGGAAAGAAAAGTATACAGTTGTCCCACGCTATATCACAGTTCACTTATTGCAGCTTCACTATATCATGGGTTTTTTAAAAAATATATATATCTAATTCTGTATCGCCGAGTTTTCGCTGTATTGTGGGATTTTGCGGTATATAGGTATTTATATAATACTTATGATTTTAATTACTTCTGCCTAAAAATTTTAAAATATAAAAAATGTTAATTCAAACATATTAAAAGAATATTAAATCAAAATAAAATACTGTATGTATTTCCTCAGCAGATAAATACCATACTATACACAATGGAAATGCAGTACGCCACTACCACTTGCGCAAGTTTGCCAACATGAGATTGTACAAAGCACACTATTGGCTGATGGAATGGAAGGCAACTGACCGCAGCACTGTGTTCTGTACCCTGGGCGCTGACTGGCTCAGTGACCATAGCATCAGTCTGTTCACTCTCCCACACTGTGCCCATACATTCAGCATTTCTCCTTGTCCACTTCACATTGACATCTGATCGCTGTGCATAGTGTTGCTCTGCAGTGTTGTGAAATTTTCATACAAGTTTGAATTTATTTCAAGCCCTACAATGCCACCCAAACATTCTGCACCTTCTAAGGCTTCTGGCAGTGAATCCAAGCACCAGAGGAATATGCTTACCATCAAAGAAAATGTGTAGCTTCTCAATATATTAAAGGAAGGCAAAAGCTATGGGGCTGTAGGCCGCCATTATGGGATCAATGAATCTACTGTTCACTACATAAAAAAGACAAGAAGAATATTAGGTCCACGGCAACAATAACTTTTAACAAGACTGCAAAGAGGATCATCACTTCCTACATTAAGGCCATTGTGAGGATGGAGTCTGCATTGGCCCTGTGGATAAATGACTACAGGAAGAAGAATATCTCGCTGGATACCAACACGATCCGGACGAAGGCCAAGAAACTTTATGATAGTTTTGCGGAAAGCATGGACATTCACAACGGTGACGAGGATGAAGATGAGGATGACGATGCAAAAGCAGGACCGTCAAGTGCTTCTCCCACCAGACCAACCCCATTCAGTGCTAGCAAGGGCTGGTTTTACAAATTTCAGAGACGTTTTGGACTCAAGAGCATTTCTCTGCATGAAGAAGCTGCCTCTGCAGATAAAAAGTAGCGCCAGCAACTCCCCATAACTATGTTCATCACTTGGACGAAGAGATCAGTTACGCCTACGCCTTCAGTGGAAATAGAAGTTACCGCCCAGGGCAAAGATACTGCACCACCTGATGAAGCACCTGATGAAGTGGTGCCTTCAGAAGAGCTGTAATGCTCTTCTTGGCTGTGCAGTACATTCATCTCATCGTCATCACCTTCGCCGCCATCAGTACTGCACAGCTACATAATTCATGATCTTCATCATTCCAGTTGTAGTATACTTCACTGGTGAGACCCATATAGAATTTCACATGTTGTTAAAATTACGTAGGTTTAAGAGTGTAGAAAGTGTTTAAGAGCACATGAAGTGTGTATAAGAGTGTGGGAAAAGTTATTAAGAGAGTGGGAAAGTTTTATAGGAGTGTGGGAAGGGTTTATAAAGCCTTAAAATATATATAAATAATAAAATAAATATAATGCCACTACTTTGCGGATTTTCACCTATCACGGGGGTCTCTGGAATGCAACTCCTGCAATAGGTGAGGGATCACTGTAATCCTGGCTTAAATAAACACAGTTTTGACACACACTATACATTCCAAAGCTAATATATGAACTTCAGGTCATCCAGTGCTCTATTCCTCTGGTTGGACAGACAAGCGCAGTTCAATAATCTGCAGCTATTTTACTGGTCTTGAAAGTATAGTCATCCTTCAGTATCACAAGGGACTGGTTCCTGGACCCCTGTGGATACAAAAATCTGAGGATGTGCGAGTCCCTTATACAAAATATATAAAACCTATGCACACATCCTCCTATATACTTTGAATCACCTTTAGATGATGTATAATACTTAATATAATGTAAATGGTACATAAGTAGTTGTTATACTATGTTGTTTGAGTAATAATAAGAAAAATAGTCTGTACATGTTCACTACAGACACAACCATCATAGGCCTAACTCCATAGTGCATGTCGGCAACACCATAACATTTTTTTTCAAATATTTTCCATTCCCAGTTGGTTGTGTCTGTAGATGTGGAATCTGTAGATGAGGAGGTCAACTGTATACTTTCAAAGATGGGGGGGAGTGAAATGTATAGGTTAATTATAGACTTAATGTTAATAATAATTTTCGATAATAACAGCAACTAAGACTGATACCTCACTATGTGTCAGGCAATGCACTGAGAGTGTCACAAGCAATCCTATCAAGTAAGTACTATTAAACCTCCATTTTTAAGACAAGAAAAACAGGATAAAATTTTGGCCAAGATGGTAAAGCCTGTAAGAGAGCCAGAACTCCATCTGAGATAGGTCTTACACCAAAGCTTTGACTGCTAGCTAAATCAGTAGAAATGAAAGCTAGATTTACTTTGATACACCAAGTTTCAAATAAAATAATGTACATAAAATGCAAATAATGATAAAATAAATAAGTAACAAAACTGCTAAAAATAGAACACCTTAAAGATTAACATTTTAGTTAGCTGGAAATACAATTACATCATTAAAATAAGAATCAGTAATTTAAGTAAACCCAAATAAATCCACATTTAAGCCTTAGAAGATCCCAAGCCCAAAAGAAATATTAAATGTCAAAAACTTAAAATAAAGGCTTATCTAAAAAAAAATTTTTTTTAGTATGTTTATTGACTTGAGAGAGAGAAAGAGAAACACTGATGCAGAAGAACGTTGACTGGCTGCTTCCCATACACACCCCAACAGGGGATTGCACCTGCAACCTAGGTACGTGCCCTGAACAGGAATCAATGCTCAACCTTTTGATGCGTGGGACAATGCTCCAACCTAGCCAAAAAAAATAAAAAAGAAACTCTGGTATTTCCCAAACAACAATCTTGAATGCCTGAACACTGCCAAGTCAACAGAGTAGGAAAATATACTCCGTAATATACAAAAAGTGAGCAACAAATCAAAGTATGGTTCCTTCACAAGACTGAAACATCATTATAACTAAATGTGCTAAGAAAAGGCCTTTGTGCTTCAGTTTTCCGATGCTTGAAAAGTAAGGATAAAATTTTCTCTTGCATTTACCTCAAAAGTTTTAATAGGATCTGAAACACAAAACAATTCTGCAAATGTGAAGTACTAAAGTAAGGATCAGAAACTCAAATGCCTACAGCAGCCAGGCATATAAAAGTCATCTAGTAAGGAAGTAAGGCAAAATAGAGAGTCTTGCCCCACCAACAGGCCTTACTCAAATACAAGTTAAAAAGTTGCCTTTCAAGGGTAGCCAAAGTCTCTATCTCTGATTTCTGAAATGCTGTCAACTAAGTAAACTACAATCCACCCACATGTAAATTAAAAATGGGAAATTATACAATAAATTTTAGCCACCAAAATGGTTAAAATTATAACATGGTCAATACCAAGTGTTGGGGAGAATGTGGAACAACTTGAACTCTCATACAACTGCTGGAGGTAATGCAAGCATGGTATAATCACTTCAGAAAACTGTTTGACAGCATCTATTTACAGCTGAACACATGCAGTTAGTATATCCTGTATATATCAAGCAATTCCACTCTTAGGTGATGCAACAGAAATGCATAGATTTGTTCACCCAAAAACATGTGCAAGAAAAGTTCGAAACAAGTGTTCTTAAGAGACAAAAATTGGAAACATTCCACTGTCCACCAACAACAAAATGAGGAAATAAAATGTGGTACATTCATATAACACTATACAGGAATGAGACTACAGAGGCTATTCCTATATAACATCAATCTCACAAATATGCTGAAAAGGAAAAAGCCCACAAAAACAGTACAACTGTATGATTCCATTCCTATAAAGTCTTTTAAAAGTACAAAAAAAAATTAAAAACTGAATCTGTCGTGTTAGAAATCAGCAGTTACCTTTGGGAAAGGGTAGCAACTGAGATGGGACAAGAGCAGGATTTATGAGGGCACTAATTATGTCCTATTTTTTTAAATCTCAATGTTAGTTACATGTTCGTACAAGAACTTAAGATTTGTAGGCGTTCCCCAAGCTATGTGTACTTCAATAAAAACTTTAAAAACACAAATACGCACACAGAAGATTCCCAAACCATTTCTGCAGGGAGATCCAGCTAATTGGAATAGATCAGTTTATGATCTCTCAGCTACAGAAATACTGTACAATCTTAGAAGAGCAAAGAAAAAATAAAAGCAAAATAAAATTGTCTCATGCTATATGATCAGGTCAGCAACTATTCTCATAACAATATCTCAGACTATTTTAATTGCCTAATACCTTTTTTTTGAAAGAATTTTTTTTCCTTTTCTGTATATTTGTTCATCTTACTCCCCTTCACCTTTTTCATCCATTCCCTTCCCCTCCTCCTCTCTGGCAACCATCAGCTTGTTTTGTTTCTATGAGCCTGTTTTTGTCCTGTTTGTTCATTTGTGTTTTTTTTCTAGATTCCACAAATAAGTGAAATCGTACAGTACTTGTCTTTCTCTGTTTAACTTATTTCACTTAGAATACCCTCAAGGTCCATCCATGTTGTCACAGATGGCAAGACCTCCTTTGTTATTGCTGAGTAATATGCTATTGTACATATTTACCACTTATTCTTTATCCATTCATCTATCAATAGATACCTAGGTTGCTTCTATATCTTGGCTATGGTAAATAATGCTACAATGAACACAATAGTATATAGATCTTTATAAATTAGTGTTTGCATTTTCTTCAGATATATAACTGTAAGTGGAATGTCTGGGTTGTATGGCAATTCTATTTTTAATTTTCTGAAAAACCTCCATACTGTTTTCCCTAATTGCTGCACCATTGTACATACTCACCAGTAGGATACGTCCTTGCAAGCACACTGTTTTTCTGCCTTTTTAATAGTAGCCATTCTAGTGGACAGGAGGTGGTAATTCAATGTGGCTTTCATTTGTAGTTCCTTGATGACTAGTGATGTTGAGCATCTTTTCATACCTGTTTGCCATCTGCATGTCTTCTTTGAAGAAATGCCTATTCATGTACTCTGCCCATTTTTTTACTTGGATTGTTTGTATTTTCTGATGTTGATTTCTACAAGTTTTTCATAGATTTTGGCTAATAACCCTTACTGGGTATATCATTTTCAAGTATATTCTCCCATTCAGTAGGCTGTCTTTTTGTTTTATTGATGGTTTATTTCACTGTGCAGAAGCTTTTTAGTTTGATATAGTCCCATCTGTTTAGTTTTGCTTTTGTTTCCTTTACTTAAGGAGACTTATCCAGAAAGATATCGTAAAAACCGATGTCAGGGAGTTTACTACCTCTTTCCTTTTAGGAGTCTTACAGTTTCACGTCTTACATTTAACTATATAATCCATTTCCAGCTTCTTTTTGTATATGGTGTAGGAGAGTGGTCTACTTCCATTTTTGCACGTACAGTACCTCTGCTGGTTTTCCTAACACCACTAGTTGAAGAGACTGTCATTTCTCCACTTTATAATTTTGTTTCTTTTATCATAGTCTAATTGAGCATATAAGCAAGGTTTACTTCTGGGCTCTCTATTCTGTTCCAATGATCTATATGTCTGTTTTTGTGCTAGTACCATGCTGCTTTGACTATCATAGCTCTGTAATACAGTTTGAAATCAAAGAGGGTCTAGGGTTTTTTTTTTTTTTTCAATTTTTATTTTAATTGTTGATCTTGTACAGTTTTCTGTCTTTTACTATATTATAAGTTTTCCTACCCTAGCTTTCTTTTCATTTCAATCTGCATGGAATATTTTTTTTCCATCCCTTCACTTTCTGTGTGTATATTTCCATCTGAAATTAGTCTCTTAGAGGCAGCAAATAAATGGGGTCTAATCTTTTTTCTCCATTTATTCACCCTATGTCTTTTGATTGGGGCAGTTAGTACATTTACATTTAAAATAATTATTGACAGGTATGTACTTATGCCATTTTGTTCATTGTTTTTTTTGGTTGTTTGTAGTTCTCTGTTCCTTTCTTTCCATTTGGTCTGATTGCTTTTTCTTTAGTGTTTTGTTTGGGTTATTTTCTCTTTATTTTTGGTGTATTTTTTGTAGGTTTTTGGTTACCGTGATATTCATATATTTCCATCTATAGCTACAGCAGTCTATTTTAAGGTGACAGGCATTTAAATTCAAACACATTCTAAAAGCACTACATTTTTACTTCCCCCTCCACACTTTGACATCATATTTTAGATCTTTTAGTTTGTGTATCTCTTATTTATTGTTGTTATAGTTAATTTAATCTTCATACTAACTTTTGAAGTAGCTGATTCAGTGTTAAAGACCTGTGAGATTTTTTTCGTGATATTTTTTTTTCCTGGTTATGGCCTTTTCTGCTTTAAGATGACACTCTAACTTCTTATAAAGCCAGTTTAGTGATAATAGACTCTTTTAGTTTTGTCTGGGAAACTCTTTATCTTTCTTTCAATTCTGAATAAATACCTTGCTGGGTAGTACTGTGGGTTGCAGGTTCCTTTCTTTCAGCACTTAAAGTATTTCCTACCACTCCTTTCTGGCCTAAACAGTTTCTGCTGAGAAATCAGCTATTAGCTTTATAGGTGTTTAAGTGAGGAGGGAGTTCCTTTGTATGTGACTTCTTGTTTTCCTCTTGTGCCTTCAAGATTATCTCTAATTCCTTAACTTTTGCCATTTTAATCACAATACGTCTTTGTGTGGACCTCTTTGGTTTCATCTTGTTTGGAACTGTGCTTCCTGGAAACTAGAGGTCTGTTTCCTTCCTTATTAAAGTTCTAAGTTTTTCTATTCTACACTCAAGTTTGGTGAGCATACTTGTAACTGTTTATTTGAATTCTTCATCACACAAATTACTAACCTGCGTTTTCACTAGGGTTTTTTTTCCTGTCCCTTCATTTGGAGTATAGTCCTCTGTCTTCTCATTTTGACTTTCTGTATCTGTTCCTATGAATTAGATGAAATAATTACTTCTCCCAATCTTGAAAAAATATTTTGTGCAGAAGTGGCCTCTGTATGCCAGGTGGCTTTAGCAGGCTGGTTGGAGTAGGGGCGGGCAAAAGTGACACCTGGCCAGAAGAAGTGGTCAGGGCAGGGCATCCTGGTGTGTGTGCCCACGTGGTAGCTCCCTGTTCTGCCTATCCACGGCCAAAATGAGGTCTGGCCAGGGCAGACTGGTGTCCCGACACTTCAGTATCCTGATGATTTGAGTGAGGCAGGCTGGTACACACACTGCAGTATCCCATTTGATCCAACGGATCAAGCTCCAAGTGGGAGAGCCCACGTACACATTCTACAGCACCCTGTTGTTCCTGGGGGAGCTAGCTCCAGGAGTGGCCAGGAAGGCACTACTACAGCCTTGCAGGTCAGCCAGTGCACCGGGATACAACTGCTGCTTGCACTATCCAGGTGGAGAATGTAAACAATGGTACTCACTGGCTTCTTCAATCCTGGAAAGTTCCCTCAGATCCCAGAGTGCTCTCGCAGTTCCCCCATCTTCTCCATGCGATCTCAATCTCTCTCAATCAATCAATCTCTCTCTCTCTCTCTCTCTCTCTCTCTCTCTCATTTGGTGTGCAAAAGCTATAGAAACTGTTCAACTGGCCCTCAGTTGTATCTCAGGAAAATCTGTTCTATATACAGATGTATATTCAGTGTGTCATGGGAGAGAGTTGAGCTCAACATCCTCCTAAGCTGCCATCTTGGACCTTTCTCCTATTACCTCATACATTTATATAACAAATCAAGCCTGTCTCAAAAGATAGTATGAAAATACACTACAGGTAGAAAGTAGACTAAAAAATAATCAATTAATTGTAAAAATTCAAAGCAGCCATTAAATCACCAACACAATCTTCTTGCCTGGTTCCTGAGCAACTTTACTTGCCATTCACTGGTATGAAACAAGTTTATCTCCTCCCTGAGGGGTCACAACCTAGGAACTGCTGAGAGTTACCAAAACAATGCACAGCAGAAAAGGGGAGCCTCAGGCTTCACCTAGTCCAGTTAAAGCAAGCCAACCTATCCGATCCAAATCCATAACTCAGTTATTCAATCAAATAATTGTTGCATGACTAAATAGTACCTTTAAAATGCCTTCTTAGCATTAACTGCCTGTCCTCTCAAGACCCTATAGCCAAGGCAATTACATCCTTTTTCTTTGGAGATATTAAATGATCCTCACCTTTGAGCCATAGCTAGTATTTTTCCTCTACCTCCCATCTTCACGTAGCTATCTTTCATGTCTCCAACCTACTACTTCTTAATATTAGAAAATCCTAGAAAAATCACAGACCAGCATTTTTTAAAGTGTCTCTTTCTGTAGGTAACAAAACCACTGTTGTTTCATTGCTTGGTAATTAAACATTACTATTCAATTAATTTGAGCCATAACTCACACATCCAGCAAAAATATATCTTGAAAATGCAAAGCTACTTCTCAAGTGAATTAAATTCCACCAATAAAGCAACTATTTCTTACAAAACATTTTAAGTTACAAATTAATCTTCTTAGCATATCAGCCTCACCAACTGTATCTGCATTAAAGCCAAGCCCATCCCAGAAAAAGAAACACAATCTTTAAAACACACACACAAAAATCTCTGAAAAAACACTTAATAATCCTTGTAGAGCAAATAAATGCTACAACATCTAGCTCACTTGCAGTTTTTTTTTAAAGACAAAAATGTTCTGACATGCAAGTCAACCTATCAAGTTATTTTAAGAAATAAAAATACTTTAGAATTCCCCAAAATATAGGACTTTACCATTTCCATTTGGTTTGGAAATGCTCAATTTATTCGGAAACAAAAAAAAAAAAAAAAAAAAAGGAAAACCTTGACACCTGCTCTTCTTTATCCTAAAGGGCAACAGTCTGTAAAATAAATTACACTCTAAACACTTATAACTGTAAACTCTACTAATGAACAACTAAAAAACTCTAAGCTAATAGAAAATAACAGATGATTGATTGTACTAAATACGAACAGCCCAAAATTTCTGAACTCAAGCGCTAAGTTGTATGCACACAAATGTGCCCTACACCTGCCACGCTTTCGAGGCTCCACTCTGACAGTTTGCTGGATACAAAGTTGTAGAAGACAGGATCCCCCTACTGACACCCAGCAAACTTACTCCAGCTTTGAAGAAAACTACGTTAAAAATGCGAATCTTGTGAAACTCCTAAACTCCTGACTAAACCTAAGCACACTATAAAAGCTGCTGTTCGTTCACTCCTAATCCTTCGAAAGCATTTCCTGCCTGGAAACTTTTCTCCCATAAGCCTTAGACAAACTTTTCCGTTCTTTCAACCTACTCCAGGAAGCCTTAAGCCCGCCCCTCACCTCCCGCCCCCTACCCACACACATCCACTAGGGAACCTCAACACTCGGCAGACACCACTCCACACGGGCACGCAAAACACATGTGCCTGCAAACCCAGCCCCTTTCCACACCCCCCGGAAACGACACCCCCGTCCTCACACACCGCACGCCACAACCCATCCCCCTTCCTCCCCGCCCCCACTCACACCACCCTAGTCCACCCACCCACGTTCCCGGGAACCCAGTCTCCCCTCACTCCCCGGCTTGACCAAGGCCGTGGGGAGGGAAAGCAAGAAGGAAGGAGGAATCAGGAATTGGCCTAGGCCTCTCAGACCGCCTAGGGAGGCGAGGGGAGAACCCGCAGGCCAGACTCCGCAGCAGGGCCTCATCCGGCCCCCTCCGGCCATAGGCCTTCCGTTCGCTGCCACCCTGAGGCCGCCCTCCCAGCCCGGACCGTACTCACTTGCCAGCCGCGGTCCATCGAGTACCCCGCTGCTGCCTCCGCCGCCAGGTGCGGCTCCTGTCCCGGGGGCCCCCAGGTCCGGCTTCTTGGGCCCCGGGGGCGGCCCGGTTCCCCCACACGGGACCGCTCCGGGCGGAAAGCCGGCCACCGGCGCGCCTGCCAGAGCTAGGGGGACGCTGTTGCTATGGAGGCCGAGGCCCGGGGCCGGTCCGGCCGCGGGGTCCTCATGCAGGAACTGACACTCCTCCCCGTAGAAGCAAGTCTTATCCTTAGCGTAGTAGCGGCAATACTTCAGCTTTACTCCCGCCGCCGCACCTCCGGGGACACCTCCGACCCCCGGCGGGGCCACCACCGCCACTGCCGCCGCCAGAGAAGAAGAGGAGGAAGAGGAGGCGGCGGCTGAGGGGGGCGGGAGGCCGCCGCCACTGTTCATGGCAACGCCGCAGCCCCGTCTTCCGCTGCTACCGGAGGAGACGCCGCCGCCGCCACCATAGACTGGAAAGGGAAGAAGAACGCTGCCGGTGCCGGATAAAAACCTGGGCGGGTGGGTCTGTCCCGCTGAGGGAGCCCGAGCCGCCTGGGGAGAGGGGGGAGGGGAGAGGGGAGGGAGGACGGAGTAGGAAGGCGCGGAGGGGAGGGGGAGAGTTGGGATTCTCTCACTCACTCTCTCGTTCTCTTTTCTTAAAGGGGCCGCGCGGGACGACGGGGTGGGCGCGCGGGCCCCGAAAGGGACTTCCAGGGCATGGGCTAGGGGAGGGAAAACGGCAGCCGCGAAGAAGTGGAGATGGCGGAAGGTCCGGTTTATTTTTAAATTCTGCCTCTACTCGCGGTCTTGCGCTTTGCTTGCTCGGAGTTGTTTATTCCATTTTCCTCTTCCTGAGACGGCCGTCAGCGCTGCGCATGCGCGTCGAGGCGCGGGGGTTTGTGGGTAGCGAGAGCGCGAGGGGAAACCTCGCCCGGCGTGCGGTCCGCGGGGCTTCCGCGAGCTGCCGGTGGTTCTGCAGGCGGTCAGCGGTGGCGTTTCCAGACGCCGATCCGGTCGTGAGGTTCTTACGAGACGAATACCTTCTCCTTCTGTACAACCTGTTACTTGTGAAGCTAAGTGTCGTACTTTGATGAAAAGGACGGAAGTAACGGAATGCAAACGGTCATTTTGAGGCGCTGCACCTGAGGACGAAGCCCAAGACTCTGCTCTTATGTGGAGAAGTTTCATCCTGTTTGCCACACTTCCTATATTTTCATCACCCTGCTTTTTTCCCTTTCCCCGTGAAGGTGATGACAACTACAGGACCGATTAAATTCTGGGTGCTTTATGGTTGTTTTTTTAAGTGTTGATTTAGACAAATCCCCTGCTCAGTGCAGCACCTGTGTTCTCTTGATTTATGTTACTGAAAGGCTTCAATAAAAGGTGAAAAATAAGATGCCACCTGGGAACGCTGCTTAGGCAGCACCGGATGATTTCATTTATAAATGTATCAGGATGCTTTTCTCAGCCTAACCTTGATTTGGAATCCTTTTTTTTTCCTATTGATTTTAGAGAGGGCGAGAGAGAAACATCTGTTTGTTGTTCTGGTTATTTATGCATTCATTGGTTAATTCTTGTATGTGCCCTGACTAGGGATTGAGCCCACAACCTTGGAGGACACTGACCAACTGAGCTACGTGGTGGGCTTGAAATTCATTTTTAAAAGATACTTTTTACCTTAAGATCTCTGGTGTTTGCTCTGCTATATTTAAAAAAAGTTTTAAAGAATTGCTTTGAAGGGATAAGTAATTTTAACAGTCTTTCTCCTTTGTAAAAAATTTTCTTAAAAAATCAGTATGGCAGTTACTAAGGGGTGGGAGAAATATTTGTTGGTAGTATTTAAGGAACTGTGGCAAATGCAAGAGGTCACAGAAGAACAGATATAAGCAAGTGTGCCACACTGCCAAAAGGGGGAAAAGTTCATTCCATAAACCACAAACTGGCAAGCCTGGTGATGTTCCTTAACTAAATTAGAAAAAAGTTGCATTGTATTATGTTTTTTTAAACATTTTCCCATATTTATTTATTCAACAAATATTTATTAAGCTGGGGGAGTAAAAGTAAACAATATTCAGTCTTGCCTGAGTTCAAATCGCTTGTTTATCCTCTGGATGGGGAGGTAGAAAGTACACAGGCAATTATAAATCAGTGTCTTGGGAGCTAAACTTATCACATAGGCTGTTAGAAGATTTTATAGATGTTATACTTGGTGGAGAAAGTTGATAACCTTAATAGCAGGAGTTGAGAAGTGCTTTCAATCCAGACAGATCAGAGTTGTAATCCAGTGCCTGTACTTAATAGCTGTGTTACTCTGGGTAAGTTGCTTCACTTTTGTGCCTTATCTGTACAACAGATAATAATTGGTGCCTTCTTCCTAAAGCATAAACAAATACATATAAAGTGTCCCCTGCTTAGTAAGAATTCAGTAGGTTGCTGTTATTGCTATTAGTAATATTGTGGCTAGTAGTAGTCAACAAATGAAGATACAGGAAAGAGGATTCCAGGCAAAACAAACAACTCATACAAAAGGACCTGAGGAGTAAGAAAAATTAGATTGTTGGTTAGTGATCTTGCAGAACTGAGGAGGGATCATATCACAGAAGTCCTTACAAGGCATGTTAAAGGATTAGACCTTTTCTTGAGGGCAATAGAAAGTTATTACAGGGTTTTAAAAAGTCAATGACATGATCACATTTCCGTTTAGAAGAAAAATTTTGATCCTTCTAAGAACGCATAAGGAAAGTAAAAAAGAAGATGGGTTCTCAACATTTTGTAGATGAACCAACTAAGACTTAGAATTATACAAAATTACCCACTGAAAATTGCAAAATCAGGACTTTAACTCAGACCTTCCAATTACAAAACGTGTGCTTCAATTCGTTACACATTTTGCCATTTATAAATGAAAGTTTACGTTCATTGATGGGTTGGAAAGTGGTGTCTTATGGTGAGACAACAGAAGTTCATTAAGTTCATACCAAATTAAGCATGTCATTCAAACCTTTATTGAGAATCTACTATATATTATACTTCATACCAATCAAGTTCTGTTCTAGACTCTGATATACAAAAATGTGTAAGGTATAACCTATCCCCAAGAGTTACCGAGAACAATGAGGGAAATGCCAAAAATAAAGTAAATCATTCCTCAGAACCACATTTGACAAAGTTTCCTGTTAAATCCTCTGGACAAGATGGAAGAAAGTAGGCTGGGATACTACAGCTAGGTGACTTCAGTACTCTGAAGTTGATAAAGATGATTTTGGAGCTCCCTGAACAACATTCAAAGAGTATTAATAAACTGATGTATTTCAACATGGTCATTACAGTCCTCTTGTGCACTCTACCCCTTGCCTGCTTTTATGAAAAAAAATGTTATCTACTGCTTAGATGAAAAAATAGATAGCATATTTAGCAGATCTGCAATGTGTCACAAAACTGGTGCCGATAGATAATTCAATAAACAGCAAATTAGGATTTGTAAATCTTCATTACCTGGAAAAATTGACAGTGCTAACAAAACCTGAATTAAATTGGGGAAGACAGGGCTGTCACTTTAATATGCTGTTGATGTCATTTCTTCCCCCACCCCACTTCACCCCAGTCAAGTTGGCAGTGTTTTTTCAAAAGCCCTTTAAAATGTGCATTGCCTTTGAAGTATAATTATTCTACTCAGCAGATAATTTCTAAGAAAATAACTAAGGAATTCTATGTTCCCATGTGCTCACTGCAATATTACATATGAAAGCTAAAAGAGAAAATATAAACAACCTACATTCTAGACACAAGGGGAATAGTTAAATATTGAACTATTTAACCATTAAAAATTATAGCATTGGAGTGTACAACAGTGCTTATAATGCAATGTAAATATTTAACAATACAAAATTATATATGCTGTGTTACTGTAATGATGTAAACAATTTAAAAACTCTAACAGAAATGAAGATTAAAGTAACTGCCTCAGAACATTAACAGTGGTTTTACTGAGGTGGGAAGATGACAAAGTAGGTTCCTGTTTTTCCCTCTACTTCTCAAATTTGTATCACAACATTATTTCTGTAACAGAAAAATAAGCATTAAAATTTAACTTAATTCTGAGGAGTACATGGATGTTTGTTAATTTGTACTCTGTATTTTGGGGCTTTTCTTTCAAATTAACTTTATAAAGATAATTGGACACACATTGTTGGCCATTCTTCACATTTTCATTAGTCTAGTGTTTCTCAAAGTATATTTCCTGGAAGACTGGTTCAACAGTGTATAAATTGGTATTACACAAAGAAAGGTTCTACTGTTGAGAAAGTTTGGGAAACACTGGAACAACTTTATTTACTTCAACCCTTCTTCTGAGCCTTTAATATGATGTGTTGTAATTCTCTATTTTTTAAGTATATTTTATTGATTATACTATTACAGTTTTCCCAATTTCTCCCCCTTTACCCTCCTCCATCCTGCACAACCCAACCCTCCAGCATCCCCGCCTTAGTTCATGTCCATGGGTTGTACATATAAGTTCTTTGAGTCTTCTGTTTCCTATACCATTTTTTACCTCTCCCCATCTATTTTACGCCTACCAATTATGCTGTTTCTTCCCTATACCTTCCCCCCATTCCTCCCTTCCCCCTCCCCACTGAAATCCCTCCATGTGATGCCCATTTCTCTGATTCTGTTGCTGTTCTAATTGTTTGCTCAGATTTTGCTTTCGTTGTTTGTGTTTTAGGTTCACTTGTTGATAGTTGTGAGTTTGCTGTCATTTTAGTCTTTTTCTTAGATAAGTCCCTTTAACATTTCATAGAATTAAGGGCTTGGTGATGATGAACTCCTTTAACTTGACCTTATCTGGGAAGCACTTTATCTGCCCTTCCAATCTAAATGACAGTTTTGCTGGATAGAGCAATCTTGGATGTAGGTCCTTGACTTTCATGACTTGGAATACTTCTTTCCAGCCCCTTCTCACCTGCAAGGTTTACTTTGAGAAATCAGCTGATTGACTTATGGGAACTCTTTGTAAGTAACTCTCCTTTTCTCTGCTTTTAGGATTGTCTCTCTATCTTTAATCGTGGGTAACTTAATGGTGGTGTGCCTTGGTGTGTTCCTCTTTGGGTCCAACTTCTCTGGGACTCTTCTGGGCTTCCTGGACTTCCTGGAAGTCTGTTTCCTTCACCAGATTGGGGAAATTTTCCTTCATTATTTGTTCAAATAAGTTTTCAATTTCTTGCTCTCCTTCTCCTTCTGGCACCCCTATAATTAAGATATTGGAACATTTCAGGTTGTCCCAGAGATTCCTCAGCCTCTCTTCATTTTTTGGATCCTTGTTTCTTCATTCTGTTCCAGTTGGATATTTATTTCTTCCTTTTGTTCCAAATCATTGCTTTGAGTACTGGTTTCCCTCCTGTCACTGTTGGTTCCCTGAATATTTTGCTTTATTTCATTTTGGGTATCTTTCATTTGTGTTTACATTTTTCGATCAAGCTCAATCAGTTCTGTGAGCATTTTGATTATCAAGGCTTTAAAATTCTCTATCAGATAGGTTGGCTACCTCCTCATCACTTAGCTCTCTTTCTGAAGCTTTGCTCTGTTCTTTCATTTGGGCCATATTTCTTTGTCTTGGAGCATGGGTCTGGTTGTTCTGGTTGATTCTTTCTTTAGTTCCTTGGTTGTAGGAGTTCCATGCAGCTTGATTTTTGGACCCTTCTGGTTGTTTATTGATTTTAGATTGGTTGTTATCCTCCCTTTGGTTGTGCCAGGAAGCGAAGGGTTTCTACCTACACCTCCATCTTTCACATGTTGTAATTCTCTAAAAGCAGAATATAGTATGCAGAATTTACAGAAGTTTTTTACCACACAACACTTTTTTCTCTAGTCACCTTGTGGGGTTAGTGTTCCTTGAACACACCATGAGAAACATTGTCCTAGTCACATGCTTTCTCAGTTTCCCTATATAACCTATTTAATTTTTTTAGTATTAATTTTATTGATTTATTTTTGTTTACTGACTTTTAGGGAGAGAGAGAGTGAAACATTGATTTGTTGTTCCACTTATTTATGGATTCATTGGTTGATTCTTGTATGTGCCCTGACCAGGGATCAAATTTGCAGCCTTGGTGTATCAGGACGACACTCTAACCAACTGAGATACCTGGCCAGAGCTATATGTGTCTTGTATATTCATAAAGTTCTATGTCATCTTATATTCTAAGTTCTGCTG